>JAJTUV010000391.1:0-645000 GCA_021653895.1 Mastomys natalensis
TTTAAAATAAAAGTAACTTAAAGCTGTTTATGGTAATAAAAGGGTTGAGCCAGCCAGACATCATGACACACATCTGTCTTTAATCCCAGCACTTGGAAAGCAGAGGCAGGAGGATCTGGTTATTTCAAGAGAGCCAGGGTTATACAGGGAGATCTTCTCTCCAAACAACAACAACAAATTTAACCTTGTCTCAAAAAAAAAAAAATCTTCAAATTATCAGAGTATTTCTGAATGGCACAGTGTATGCAAAGACAGCTATAAGCCCTGTGCTGTCAACTGCTCACCCACTGAGGAAGAACACACTGAGAGTCAGGCAAGAGGCACAAAGTTGGCATGGAAATCAGTAGGCTGCTGAATTCTGGGTGGCTGGTGCAAAAGAGCAAATTTTTCTCAGTTATTAGAACAGAGAAAATACATTCTGCCCTAGAATCATACTGGAATTAAATTGTTTGTACTCTTCCTTTATCCCTAAATGCTTTCATCTAACCAGTTACCATATTAACTAAGCTGCTATTATGTACCTTACCACCACATCTTTTGGAGCATCAAGAGCCCCACATTTAACCCTTTCAGATAGTCACCAGAAGCTGCGCACAGAGACTCACATCTATAATCCCAACAGTCACGAGGCTGAAGGAAGAGCATCGGTGGGAGGTTGTGGCCAGCATGTGCTACAGAGGAAGACTGAGTCTCAGAAAGGAAAACAGAGAATGAAAATGGAAACAGGCCTGGAAACTTATGCAGCACCTAAGTGTCTCTAAGGGTGATTACTCTAGGTATTCTCGTCTAGAAAACTCACTGGTGTCAGATAACTAAAGCAGGACAAACAGCTTTTGCTCAGAAGATCAAACCCATGTTACTTAATACAAGGGACAAATGTCCAAAGAAGGAATAGTTCTCAAATCATAGTGTCTATCCTCTTCACGGGATAACATGTAGTCATCCAAAATGAGGACTCCAGAGATGCTATTTTAATTTATGAAAATGTTTATTATTTAATAAAATACTAAAAACCAAATATGTGCAAAAATGTCCAACAAATGAAATGTGATCTTGCATATAGACAGAGACTAGGAGACTGTCCAAAGTTAAAGCTGGCTTTAAGATGATGAGGTGAAGGGTGATGGTAGTTTTACATATACTGTTCAACATTAAATATTCAACACTTAATGATAAAGTGGCAGGAATTGAAATGGACACAGCACAGATAGAAGATGGTCAGGAAGGTATTTCCCTAATCAGGTATGAGAGCCTAGAAATACAGTGGTATGGATTCCAGAGATAAGATACAGTAAGTGAGGGTGAGTATAGAATGATTTTGATTGTAGTTTGAGCCTAAAATGAGACAAAGGTAGATATTGAGCCAGGAAAAAATATACAGACATCATCCAGGTAGATGTCAATCAGACATACTTTTTTGGCTATATCAAATTGGGAACTGGAATGGAAGTTTAGAACTCACCATACATTGTGTCGTTGATCACTAGGTATCTGTATGTCAAGAGGATGTTGGAACAGCCATAAGCAAATAAGAGCTTGAAGCAACCCCTCATATACAAAGTGTAGATTTCAGTCCCACACATCATTGGTCAGTACTAACCTTAGTGATCGTCAAACCCAGATTTCTGTGTTTGTTTTCATTTTCACTTAATAGACACACCAAGGCTCCAAATCTGAGCAACTTGAAACATTTGCTATCTCCCAGTTTCTGTGGGTCAGAGATCCAGGTCGAATTTGCCAGATGTTTCTAATTTAACACCTCAATGGTTGGTACAATCAAGATATCAGCTGACGAAAGGCTCAGTGGTTGATTTGTCAACTGCCACAGAATGTCAGACTTTCGAGTGATCCAATGCAGCGACAGTAAGGTCAGTATGACATCTTTGTGGTGATTCAAATGAGAATGGCTCTCATAGGCTCATATATGGGAATGCTTGGCCTCCTGGCTGTTGGAACTGTTTGGGAAGGATTAAGAGGTGTAGCCCTGTCAGAGGTATATCATTGGGGATAGAAATGGAGTAGTTTCAAAAGCCCATACCGTTTCCATTTCTCTGTCTTCCTGTCTCTCTGTCTCTCTCTCTTTCCCTCTCCTTCTCCCTCTCCTCTCCCTCTCCCTCTGCATTGCTTCATGCTTATGGATATAAGCTCTCAGCTGTTGCTACAGCACAAAGTTTGTCTGCCTCCAGCCATACTCCCTGCCATAGACTCACCTTCTGAAACTTTAAGACCCAATAAACCTTTTCTTCTTTGAGTTGCATTGGTGATATTGTCTTTCCACATTCATATAAAAGCAACTATGAAACCCTTCCTCCTTTTCACTCCTGCACCAGACATAACTAATTATTCAATTTCTCCTCCCAAATGCATATTAGACATGACTAATCATTCAAAACATTTTTCTACTCAACCAAGATTTTCTATCAGAATTTTTCTCTCTAAAATCCCCCAGTGTAAGTCTTCAAGCACTACAATCTACTGTCTGTTGCTGATCCAATCCAATCCTTTTGTTTTATGGAGAAAAATAGGAGGTCAGAGAGGTAGAGAGGAAGCACAAATTATAATTATGATAAGCACCAATGTAGGTTCTCTTCCTTTTATTCACTGCCTGTCTTTCAACAAGGTAATTTTTCCAATTTATTTAGTTCCTATAAAATGTGGCTTAACAATATTAACACTTGTCTATATGTGCATGTATGAATGACTGTATATCTGAGAGAGAGAGGAGAGAGAGAGAGAGAGAGAGAGAGAGAGAGGAGACAGAGAGAAAATGTGTATCTTCTGGCATATTCTGTTCTTTAGAAACAAAACCATAAGTCTAGCCCACACTCATATAATATACCCACATAAACACATATATGCATATAGATTCTCCTTTATTCAGAAAGAAATCACACCATTCTCATGCGTCCATGTCAATCCCCATCACCATGAGTGCTAACAGATTGTTTCTAGATTCTAGCATGTGCAAAGTGCCCGGGGAAACATTCTAAAATTTAAAGAAGAGGGTCCAAGACAAAGTACTTATCACCTGAGTCACTCTGACACTAAATAGGATCTGGGATGTCAGGTGGCATAAACATCTGAAGACACGACTGAACGACTAAATGAATGAAATCAGCTATTCCCCAGTCATTGCTCATTTAGGTAGTTCGTCACGGGTTTTGCCACCCACCACTGCTTTGTGAACTTAAATTTTTTTCTTTTAACCAATTGACTTTTAAAATTCAAATTATTTTTAAAGCAAAGGTATAATTTGCTAGATGAATTGCAGAGTTCTTTCTAAGTGATATATACCATCTATCCTAAAATATCCATTAAAAAAAAAAAAAACTCAAAATTTAGAAGTCATTGTGCGTAGCATCCAGAGTGAGTGCACTGTGATAAACAAATGGCTGTGAAATCCCCTAGCATGTGTTCATGTTTGGGACCTCATAGATGGCTCAAGGGGCCCTTTAGAGAGCCAGGGGCAGTGCCTGCCAGAAGGAGCTGGCAAGAGTAATTGGTCTCCTGAACCCTGGGGAGAGATTATTGTAAAGTCTGTGAAATATCAGTCGGACTGGAAGAGGCGTGGTTGAGGCGGTGGCAGATGAGAATCCATTAAAATATTCTTTGGGGAGGCTGCTCTCGCCCCTTGCCAGCATGCCAGTCACATCCACTCGTTACTCATTCATCCAACACCTTTTCAGTTACTACCACGTGCCTGATTCTGAACTGCGTTCTGTGGAGAACAAAAAGAATGAGACACAATTCTTGTCCATCAAGAGCTCGCAATCCAGCAGAGTAGTGAGTAGGGCAACAATAAACAGCTCTTCTGACATCGGGAAGGTCTCTAATTGGGGCATGTGCAAGATGCCCAAGATCCTGGCTAAGCAAATGACTGCTTAGAAAAGTCCACGCAGGGTGCACAGACATGGCATCACCTGCTCTGTGTTACACAGAGCAGAAATGTAAGGCACTCGTGAGATGAAAGATGGCAAGCAGGACACACATGTGGCTGCTGTGGGACTGTCTGCCAAACAGTGGCTGTCCATATGGTAAAGGAAGTGGACAGAGATTCAGTGGATGAGGCTAAGGATGAAAGCAGGGATGATGCAGGGTTATAGAGCCGGCTCAAGGAGACTAGCATTTATGCTTCTGCTAAAGAAAGCCACTGAAAGATTCAAAGCATAAGAATAGAGCCACTAGCTCTGCATTTTAGAAAAGCAACTGATTTTAGTGGCATCACCAGGAGATGCGAGCTCAGTGGTTTTGTCTGTACAGTGGTCCTGATAGGGCTGCAGGACAGATGAGTAAACACAGGGTAAGGCACAGTGACTTCAGAAAAGGGATCACATTTTTTGTCATTAAAATGTTATCACCCCTTTATCTCCACCTTCTTTCCTCTGACCTACCTCATCATTGGGAAATTTGTACCCTAGAGGAAGGTGTAAAAAGAAGTCCAGGGTTTCTAATCTTGACAGGAACGGTTAGGCATTGTTTAAATCTAATTAAAGCCATTGCGAATCAAAGCCATAAGAATACACAGAGTAATTAGCTTCTTTAAAAAATCCAAACAGAAGAAAATTGGTGATGACAGGGAGAGTTCTCAACGTGGTCACTTACTATATGGAACTGTGTTAAGACTCTCAGCTCTCTACTCTCCAATTTTCTTTGTTGGAAGAACCCCAGTGCTTCTGACTCTGAAGTTCTATGCTTTTAAAATGTTCTAAACTCTGAATGGCAAAGGCTCTGTACTAGGGCTGGAAGCTCTGTGGATGTGGGAAAGAAGTGCCAAGAGCCAGGGGTGTGGTGTTCTGAAGGAAAGAAAACAAAACAAACACACTAACACACAAAGCCAGGGCAGATGGATCAGACTGACTAAAAGGGGAAAGCCATAAGCAAGGAGACAGAAAGTCACACAGTGGCTAGATCAGGCAGCGCCTGGTAAACATTGAAAAGACCTGAATTTATTTGTGATACAGTGGGAAGCAACTGTAAAGATGTAAAGGGATGGAAACATAATACATCTTAACAAGAACACTAACCACTGACTAGAGAACTGGACTGGAAGAAAGGGGAAGAATACAGAGTGAGATTGACAGACATTTGTGATCAGGCAAGAGAGAACAATGGCTCAGTGCTAAACAGTGAAGGTGATGAAATTAAAACAAAAGTAGAGACACCTGCTGTTTACGTTTAGGAAATGAGAAGAAAAGAAAAGTGAGTGTGAGTTTTAGCTTTGGAAAGAATCAGTGCACTGTAGGCGGACAAGAGAAATTGGAGAGCCTTGATTTAGCCATGAGTAAGTAGAAGAGAAATAATGGACATTCAAGATGCTTCTGAGCAATTGGTGTCTGAATCACCAAGAAACATGAGGAGAAGAGATAGAAATTGGGGAATTGACTGTGTTTCCCATTAATGAATGATGATGGAGATGAGGAGATGGTGAAGAAACCAAGGTCTTGAGAGGCCTACATTGTGAAGAAAGGATTAGATAGTGGAAAAAAAATCCATCATGTACAAGATGAGAGGCCAGAACAATGATGAAGAGTAGAGTTTCTGAGATTTCCCTAGCAGCAGGCAGCAGTACAGAGATAGATGATAGATTAGATAGATGGATAGATAGATAGATCGATTGACTGACAGAGAGAGAGAGAGAGGGAGAGAGACAGAAACAGAGAGACAGAGAGAATGTGGAGATGAAGATAGAGATGTGATGGAGATAGAGAGTAGACAGAGATAGAGAAAAATAAGTGGAAAGAGCCAAATGTGAAGAGGTAACTCTCGTCTAAACTTTTGCTTAAAGAAGGAAACATCAGAGAATGAGAACTAAATGAGGATATGAATGGATTAGAGTGGTTTTCACTTTCATGGATGAGAAGTAGGAAAAGATGCTTGTGGAAGTAGTGGACAGAGAGGAACTATATGGACATGGGAAGAAAGGGAAGATATACAACTACAGGCATCCATTCCCAGAGAGAGGAGATGACCTGCAATGCTCAGCAGAGGATTAGTATTACAAGCGTGAACAATTTCTGTGACTCAACATTAGAGGATGGCTAAGTCAATAAATGGATAATACATGTATAGATACATATATTTATCTTTAGAATGAACAATTTTCTCAGCTGGACAAAAAGCCAAGTTATAAACAAAAGGAAGGAAAAGTATCAGGGTAGATAGAAAGTTTAAGTGATAAGGCTCTTCCTGGGATTGTCTTGGATAAGAGAGAGGGGAAACCACCTACATAGCTGAGGGATTTTCTTTAGTCCAGCATCAGTGACCCTGGAACAGAGATGAAGAAGGTTAGGCTCAAGGTTCCATCTTCCTTCTTGAGATTGATAGAAGACAGGAAGGCACAACATGATAGAGATTGTCATTGGAGCAGAAGATTCTTGGATCAAAGCTGAGTTCAAGGACAAGGTGGTGGGAACAGGCACACAACACGTGAATGAAACAAATAACCAGAGGTTTGGATTAGGCCAGAAAATGTCAGGCCTGATGGGAGGATAGAGGTGAGCTGGACCTTTTTATTTTAGCACAGTGGGCACATTTACCCTTAGCTTCTCTGTCTTGGTTTCCCTCATTGGCACAGCATGATGACAGCCCTACTTCACAGGGGTCAATGTAATGAAGATATATTAATCACCAGAATAGATCATATTTGCAAAGATATAAGGCTGGCCTACAGTATTTACTCAAAATCTTATTCTTAGAGATTAATATTTTTTTAGCTAAGGCATCGGCATAACTTTGACTGCATCTTCATGATACCAACTGTCTTTATAAAAAGGGACGATTCAGGCAGTAGTTACATTGTTTCTGTAACTAGTTTATAAGGGACCTGGAATATATTCATTCTTCACTGTTTATTTCAATATCTAGCATTGATAAACATAGTCTAAGACATCATGAATTTTTACCTTTGTCTCTGAAGGCTATAGACAAGTGGAAGGGTTGGAATGAAAGGAAGGACTATAGTCCACAATGTTGAGTATAAATCCAAATATTATTTTAAAATATCCTTACTGTGTTTGAGAGACAGTTTTCAAGTCATCATACTCTTCCTTGTGGATCTAGAATAAAAATGAGTCATGCTGCACTTCCTGATGTATGTTTTAGGCCTCATGAAGGAATTTCTAACACCACAATCAAATGACAAGGAGCAATCCATAGCAATAGTAAACTCTTCACCAATCCTCACCAAGTTTGTAGTCTCTTCTACATTTACTTCTTTATTCAATTCATTTCTCAGGCTAAGAAGTCAAAGGGCATTGAATACATATCTATCTATCTATCTATCTATCTATCTATCTATCTATCTATCTCTTTCTCCACTTGTTGTAAACATCTATTATCCTTCGTGTCTCAATAACCTATTACTGCTTGCTATCCAGAGTGCTGCTTATCTATCTTCATCTTTGACTTTTCTCCATCATGGTGTCAAATCCTTTTAAATTTTCTCTGTCTCCTTTCATGGTATTTACCCTATACTTTGAACTAGCAAGAGCTGTTCCCCAAGAGAGCTCAGATGCATAGACACGTTGCTCATCACATGGTTGGATCTCTATTGATATAATGGTTTGATAAATGTTCAGCCATATCAGGTACAAGTGAGTGACTAAAATGGCAACTGTCAAGCACCCTCCTGATACCCCATACATGGAAGTCAAGATGAAGTCAAGACTCCTTTTATGTTGATCAAAGCTCACTCAAGTTTGATCAAGTGTTACTTTCAGACCAACTTTTCATCTATAATTTAATCACTGAGGTGACATCTCGCCTATGTGTCCACATGTCTTTTCCCCGTATTCTCCAACTATGGTGTAATTCACAGTGTAGAGATTAAAAAGTGTTCTGGGGGACAGAAGGAAGGATGCTTTTATGTAATCTTATATTCAAAAGACAACATTCCCAGAAAGAACATGGGCAATGGCAAACATCTTTGGCAAATACTAATAACAACTTTACAAATCCCACTAATCTCCTCCTTCTCAGCCCTGCTCACTGGATCGATCCTAGAATCCATTATTTTAGCACGTTTCTACCTCCACTCTCCAACCTCTATTTCCCCAGAGACTCTACAGTTCAGTGATTTTTTTTCAGCTTATTAAAGTCACACTGCTGATTTCTCATTCTAAAATCTGCTTACAATAACAGGGTGAGAGAGGGGACTCCAGAATACTGAAGTCCAATAGGGGCATTGGGCTCAGTCATGGTTAGGATGGCCTAAGTAATGCTATTTAATCCTTGTGTCTTCACTTTTCACAGCTGAAAAATTAGCATATCAGTAGCTCAAAGAAAATGCTGAATGGTAAGGATGCTAAGAGATACTAAGTTCCCCTCAACCCTGTCAGTCCACAACTCAAACCAAATCACTAATCCAGAAATCAGTGGGGTCTCTTTATTGAGCATGTGCTATGTACTTGACTCTTTTAAATCCATTTGTTGTTTCATCTTCATAGCCTCTCCGATTAGTTAAGAATGCTTTTTAAGTATACAATGTCATTGAGCCACAGAATTTAATTCCTGTGCCTAAGTTAGAGAGAGGGTTACTTGCAGAGTTGAGACATGCTGCTCTCCTGTACTAAAATCTGAGTCCCATAGATGCCTGGTCTTGTGTATTGAGTACCACACAGCTCCTGCATAAGCCCTGCTTTGTGTCTGCAGCTGGAGATCTCATTTGTCTATTTCTTTCTCCACTACTAAGATGACACTTTAGATGGTTGCCCCAAGCAGTTCTACTGACCGAACACCTGCAAAAACTCATAGAAGTCCAAATGAAAGTATACTGTGAAAAGCCATCTCTCTCTCTCTCTCTCTGATAGTCTGTGATTTTCTCTTTAGGTATTTATTATTTTACCTAATAATAACAATGGCAATGTTTCTATTTTAAAAATGAAACGTCCCACTGAGTTCTGGATTACTGATCTTACTTTACAGACTCGAAGGTTTCAGGAGGCCTCTGGTAGTCTCTGCAGAACTCTGTTGAATTAGTTCAAGGACAAACAGGTGAGAACACTTGGCTTTGTAGATAGATTCATCTCTTAGAAGACAAAGGACTATATATAAATGTAGGGAGAGAACACTGGTAGAATTGTTCACCAGAAAATGAGAATTGGTTGATGTTAAAATGACCGGAGCTCTCAAATAATGTCACCTTTGTAATCATCAGGGAAGAGTAGTCTGGTGCACAGCAGAACCCCAACAACTAGAGCACAGGAATGGAAGGAAAGACAGACACAGGACTGTGCTGTTCCCAATGGTTAGTAATTACAAGTGTCATGGGTGAGAAAAACCTAGGCACAATACATTGACTTCTCAGTGACATGCTTGGCTCAAAAGATCATGGGAGCAGATGTAGTGAATAGAATGGGTGAATGCCTCAAGGCTGTGGAAAGAATAAAGAGAACAAAGATCTGAAGGAATTATCAGACTCTGGTTTTGCTCCTCTACCCCGATATTAAGCAGGATTGACTGGTCCTTCAACCTTAGCACAAACTGAACAAATACATATTTGAGCTTGAGTCTTAGGTTCTTGATTCTCTTCTGGTCCCTTCTGTTTGAGCCAATGCTCATTGTCTTTAGGTTTTGACTCCTATATCTACGGCTCCCTTTCCTTTCTGATAGCCAGGCCTCTTGAGTCGTGCTTTCCTGAATGAAGTAAATGTCTGTATCAGTCAATGCACAATTGTCGTTTGTGACCTTCCTGAGGTTTCCTGTTTCCTCCTAATGCATTAGAAGAACAAATCAATAAAGTCTGTGTCCCAGTACCTTGGGTAACTGCCATCTTCATGGTTACATCACCATCCAGGACAACTGCAGAGCAGAGAAGAGCTTAACCCCATGAGGGGTGGGAGGACTTGGTTGGGCCTACCACAGCCTGACATAGACACACTGAAATTGCTCCTGGCTCCCATGAAGGAACAAAACCTCCCCACCATGGGGTGATTGGTATGCAGCAGCAGCCCACTCCCTTGGCACTGGGTGGATGGGGCCCCAGGAGGGAATTAAAGAAGGAAAGGGCTGTTGTCCTTGACAAGGAAACGATTGATGTCTCTGCTTTCTCACCCTCTTTAAATTGAGATGGGGACAAGATTAAAAGTTCAGGCAGGAAGCCAGTGGGTGACTTACAACAGTGAACAGCCAGCCTAGTAGTACATAAGGAAGCGAGCAGCACATTGCTCAAGAAATTAGCTGCTTCTATGTTTTGTTTTGTTTTAACCAAAATTTAGACATTGGAAGCTTGTCTTGACAGAAATGGTTAGAGCTAATATGATGACTAGCAATTAACCCTATTTATTGTACTTCATATGCTGTAGCCTGTAATTTATCTTCATCATCTCATTTGATCTTCACCATGATGGAAAAAGAAATCAATATGATTGGTTCTATTTTATTGAAGAGGAAACTGAGGCTCCAAAAGTTAACCTGAAAACTGGCTACAGTGAAACAGAACTAAGATTCAAACTCAACTCTGCCAAGGCATTTCATATTCCATTGCATCATATTGATTGATGGATATTGGCATCAGTAGTTTCTTTAAGGAGCTAGGCACAACTGGGGCTCCAAATGGAGTGAATGTGGCCATTGATTGAAGAGTTAAAGTCAGGGCTGACCAACCACTTGTTCAGTTACTAAAGATGATGAATCCTATTCCTTCACCCCAAAACTCTGCTACTTCACTGAGGGAGTCTCTGTGGTCCCTTTGTTTGTCCTTGGTTTTGTGGCACAGAGTAGAAGGTCTTTCAGTTATCAGTGTCTCCCCACTATAGACCAAGCCAACACAGGGCGTGGGATTAGGGAACAAAGATCAGATCCATGAGCGTATCTGATACTGACACTTCTACAGGAGGAGATTTGGGATGAGCCAAGGTCAGGCAGTATCAAATCAAACTAGATAGAATCTTCACAATTTAAAAAAAAAAATTGAGTGTAATAAAAATAAATTGAAGATAGATTGAAGATTAGAGCTATCTGAGTGGTGAGACAGTTGCACATGAGACGAAAGGACTAAAAGCAGTTAGTTCTAGAAACCTGATAGCTTCCATGAATAGTTAATGATTGGGCAAAGCTTCTCCTGAGAAGGTTCCACAGCCTGCTTTGAATGAAACCTCACTTATCTTAAAGATACAGTGTTTTAAACAGGACATCTGAGACTCCTACCCCCTTTCATGGAGTGGCTGACACTTATTTGCAGGGCAGGCACCTGCAGAGATCTCAGTGCTTAGCACACTGGAGGGAAAGGCCAAGGTATACCCTTGATCCCCATAAGAGCCAGTAAGGTTTGTTCTGTTTCCACACCCTGCCTCTGCCTTTAGCTTCAGGCATCTCTCAGAGGGAATAAATGTCTTTAATCAGAAGGGACACCAGGCAAGTTTGCATGGTGAGAGCAACAACATGGAAGAGACCTCAAAGCTTATAGAAAATTAACAACATGCTCTATTTTAAAGGGTGTCATACAATTTGGAGTTTTATTAAAGAGATTAATCATGTTGTTTTTCTCCAGAGTGAAGCAGATTTAAAATCTGATCTGATAGTGCAATTTATAATATGACTTAGAGAATGTGACACTGACCTCCGAACTCCTGTAGTTCAAACCTCAAAGCCATATTCTTCTTTCTCTCAAGTATGACCCAGTAGTCAGAGATACCTTTTGAGCATCAAATTGTTTTGTCTTGTCCATACAATTGTATGCTGTTATACTAATTTTTTTTAAAGTTGTAATTCTTCTCTATGATATCAAGGAGTGTAATTCCTGAATCCTTGGGTTAAAAACTATGGCCTAGAGCATCCTCCGCGAACTTGTCTTGATCTATCCTAGAGAGGTTCCACTCTGGGCATTTTCTGTGTCTCTGGTATTTCTTCTTCAGGCCTTGTCTCCGCTGTTTGGTAAAGTGAGCTTCATCTGATATTTTGTGAGTTGAGTGCTTAACTCTTCTGATTCAGAACAAAGGGCCATACTTCATTCTGACAATCTGTACCCTGCGGGCTTTCCTCATGAGCGGTTCCTTCCCAACCTCTATGGAGAATAATGGTGAAAGTCTATTTATTCAGCACTCCTCATGGGTGAAGGCCCTTCCAACCTATAAATAAAACAAATTTAACTTTTGCAGGGTTACTAAAGCCATGGAACGATAAATAAGTGGGCTGGCTGCCTCCTGGCCATGAGGATCAGGCCAAGGATTTTCATGAAATAGGCTAGGACCTTAAAATGTATGGGGTCTTTTACATAATCAGAATTTCAACTAGTAATAATAATAACAATAATTCTTTCTTTATTGCAGACTTCCTCACTAAAGTAAAAGAAAGCTAAAATCAACCTTTTCTTAGTGATATGATATTTGAAGGATTTATAGTTACTTACTACATTTAAAATTGGAAAGGAATGTTCCAAGAAAGCAAGATAAGGTAGTTGTCTTAGTTACTGCTCTATTGCTGTGAAGAATATGACCAAGGCACCCTATGAAAGGAAGCATTTAATTGCCTGCTTGCCTATAGTTTTGGAGGCAGAGTCCATAATTACCATTATGGGAAGCATGGCAGCAGGTGGACAGGCATGGTACTGAAGCAGTAGCTGAGAGCTTACATCCTGACCTGCAGGCATGAGAGAGAGAGAGAGAGAGAGAGAGAGAGAGAGAGAGAGAGAGAGAGAGAGAGAGAGAGAATATTCCTGGTATGAGTTTTTAAAACCTCAAAGTCCATGCCCAGTGACAAAACTTCTCCAACACGGCCACACTCCTAATCCTTCTTAAACAACTCTACCAACTGGGAACAAAACATTCAAATATATGAGCCTATGAAGGTCATTCTCATTCAAAGCACCACAGTGGTATTTACACTTTTTGTTAGTGTGTTTATTTTTGTGACCAGTTCTCACTGTGTAGACCAAACTTAGAACTCACAGAAAACCACCATCCCAGGTTTTCTTTGTGTTTTTTATATCTCCTAATTGATCACTTACCATGTGCTCATTCCACTATTATACTGGGACATTTAAAGCAATATACAACTAAATAAAACACTATCCTTGTCTTTTAATATAATTTACCAATAGGACCAATCATGATTTTTAATTTATTTCAAAAATAAATTGGGGATGGAGAGATGGCTCAATGATTAAGAGCTCTTGTTCTGCTGGTAGACCTGAGCTGAGCTCCCAGAAGACCTGAGCAGAATTCCCAGCACTCCACATTGAGTATTTAACAAGTGACTCCAGCTCCAGGGGATCCTCTTTTGGCCTCTGAGGGAACCCATTCACCTCATACACGTGGATATGCAGACACATATAAAAATTGATTAATTAATCAAAAAAAGCTTTCTAAGATTCACGACTATTATAGAGTAGATAGAACCTAAGTGAAGGATGAGGTGTTTGGAATCAGATGCATCTGGTTGAAGCTTTTCCTCTGAGCCTTCCTATTTAAGCAAGCTTAGGAAAATGCTTCTCCTAGACTCTAAGAATAATAGCACCTTCACAGCATGGTTTTGAAGGTATGCAGCAAGTATATCAATCCACAACAATGTGCTCAAAAAGTGCAGTCCCCATTTTCCATACCTAAAAATAAAAGTTTTTAGTAATTCAAATTTCTAAAAGTTTAAATTTGGGCAGATTCAGGCAAGGTTATTGGAAGAAAGAAAACTTGAGCTATGAACGAGTTGATTCAAGAAATTAGTTCAATTTTATTCATGGAAAAAAATCAGAAAATAATTTAGGGCGAACAGTTCCTGGGAACCAAGACTCAGGGTCAAAATAGTGGTGAATCTAAATGGTAAGTGAGAAGGACTCAATTATAGAAAAAGAAATGGCTCCAGCAAAGCCAAGGAGTGAGAGAACTATTTCATGGGTTAACATCTGAAGATATATGAAAATACACAAACAGGGAGAGATGAAATTAGCATTTGGGTGCTTTGTCCTATCTACTTCACATACCTCCATTGGACTAGTGCTCACAGAAATCCTCAGATGTGGCTATCAGTGCTTCCACAACAGACTCCACGAATCAATAACATCAGCCATGAGCAGAATAAAAATCCATGCTCACGATATTCCACATCTGTTACGGTTTACATGCCAAATGTCTCCAACCAACTTAAGTTGGAGCACCTGGCCTCAGTTAGCAGCACTGTTTAGGTAGCTCTGGAGCCTTTAGAAGACAGAGTCTGGCTGGAGGAAGTCCATTACTAGAGCAGGCCTCACAGGTTAAGGCCCAATTTCAACCAAGTCCTCACTTCTTTCTATTCCCAAGATACTGCTCCTGCTGCTACAGAGGAAGTTCTATTCACCATGTCTGCCTTCCCACGATGGACCTCATCTCAAACCACAAGCTAAAAGAAACCCTTCTTCCTTGAAGTTGTTTCTCCCATGTATTTTGTTGCAGCAACAGGGAAAACGTAATACCACTTCTACTCTTTCATTAAATGTTTCATGAAAAATAATTTACTGTGACTTCTGGCCACTTAAGCAGTCGACACTAGAGCACTGAAAGAGATGGAATGAGTGGGTGGATGACCAAATAGATAAAAAAGATAGAAAAATGCCTATGTGGAGAGACAGTGGATGGATGGACCTGTTAAGGAATTTGGATCAACGTGTGTGAAGAAATTGAAAGGAGGGTGAATTGGATGTAAGCTCTTCTGCCCAAGGCGCCAGTAAAATCTGGCAGTGCTAATAAAGACAAATTGAAAGAAGGAACAATTCACTAAGAAAGAGAGAAGAATTCAGTGCTGTGACTCTGAATTAAAATTTTATATGGGAATTACCTGCTGAAGTATTACTAAATGCAAATATGCTCACTGGATGACCATGACTACATAGACAGATTGACCATCTTGTTCCAAGGGTAAGTGTACTTGCTGAGTATTGGTGCAAAACCTTCAGAGAGGAGTGGCAGCCAAGACTGTCATAGGGATCACCATTCTACTGACATCTGGATTCTGAAGGAAGTAGTCAATTAGTGGGAAAGAAAATAAGAACATAAATTCTTCAAATATTTGGCAAGCAAAAGAGCCTGTTATTTTATTTTCCCTTTAAATATTGTGCTGGAGTCATTTGAAACCTGATCACTTTCAACTCATGGCGCCGGTGGATTCTGAGTACCTTCCACCTGGTCACCCCTCACCTAGGCTTACTGATGACTCAGTGCAGGTAGAACTGCCTTCAGTAAGCTTCCCCACTGTGCGGACCTGGTTCAGCTGGAATCGTGCTTCCCAGAACACCGTTTCCTACACTGGGTGTTGAGAGACCTTGACATGAATTATAAAAGATGGAAACAATCACAAACCATATTTGTTTTATGCTGAGAAAGCCACTGCTGAACACCAGGGGCTCTTTGGTCATGGTCTGTTGTCACTAATCCACCACTGACCTTGGCCTGAGGCAGAGCAGCCTGGCCCTCGGCATTCCACCTTCTATTTTCCCAGCTCCTAGGTTGCTTAGGCATTAGCTTCGTAATGAAAGACAACAGTTCACCTGCAGTGCTTAAGCATCCTTGAAGCTGAAGGCTTGAAGGAAATGAGAGACTGAAGCAACTTCCAGCCATGTTCATCCGTATGAGCTCCAATTTGCCTCTTTTTTCCCTTGCATTTCACACAAATCTTCCTTATCCGTCTGCCTACACTACAAACTCCAGAACCAGTGGCAAAGATGGTCAGAGGTTGACACACTAAGCCCTCCCCCAAGCAATCTGGTCCTCTTCTTATTTTTTTTTTTTAAAATGCTGTATTGAAATATATTTGTAGCATTTGTTTATGAACTATTTAGGGATGCTTCTGTGTGGTGAACACTATAAACCTTCAAAAGTCTTAATTATCTACTATTTGGTTCTTTAAAAAAAAAAAAAACCTACAAGTCATGGCAAAGACAACTGTTTATAGACTGTCAAGTCAATATCACAAGCATGTAAGGCCAAATCCTGAAATACTTAAGTGTTCACAAATATTTATGTATTCACATACATTTATCAGACATCACTTCTCTGATCCAAACTGAAGTATCACAAAGACTCTATTGCATCTAGTTCTTACAAAGTAGAACTGAGCATCTATCTTACCATGGTATTTTGCTATCATAGCATTGGCTATATTGAGTTGTAATTGACTTGGGTCTCTACTTATGTACTCTTTTTACTGAAAAAAAAAAGTGTTTGATAAAAGATAAGCAATTGCATGAATGAGTAAGCAAATAGCAATGGATGTGTGAGTGAGCTCAGAAAAGGACCAAAGAAAACCTTTCTTTCTTTTGTCCATTCTGCCTTTTGTAAATCCTATGGCCTTGTCCAGTCCACACAGGACTTGGCCCACAGTGGTTCACTCCAGAAAGTGTGGACAGAGCCACTGTCTCAACTTAAGCGCAGTCATACCTGCTCAGCATGATGGGCCATGAACTTCCTTCTTAAGGTCACTGTGTCATCTGTGCCTCCATAGGAACCAACTCCCATTCTAGGGGCAAACCCTCTGCTTTGACAGGAGTCCATTTGTTGGGAGATGACTCTGATGCTATTGTGTGTTGCTGGCCCCCTACCCCAGTTCTGAGGAGAACTGTATGTCAGTGGCCCCTGCCACAGTTCTGAGGAGAACTGAATGTCAGTGGCCTTTTGCCACACCATTCTGAGGTGAGTTGCCAGGCTCTGGAGAAAGGGGCAGTGGCAGGTGGTGAGCACCTAGACCATGTTAAGCATTTCCATGTAGAAGGCCTGAAGCTGGAACCCAGCTCTCTGACAACTAGGGACACAGAGGAGGTCCGATCATGTGACCTCCCTGCTTCAGGTTTGTGCTTCCAAATTCTAAAGTCCTATAGTTTTGTGATTGAGAAATTGGCAGCAAGTCAATGGGTTTTGACCCCTGCTTACACAGATTTCCCTCAACCCCCATGTTTCCTCTGAAACAGAGAGGGAGGCTGGATTGAGATGGTGTGCTACTCAACAAACTAAGTTCCTAGTGAAGAAACATGAAGAGAACTAGCACTTACTTAGCATTTATGGGCCCACATGTGTACTAATCCTTTCAGAGGGTTATCATAAGATCAATTGCCAGTGCCTTTAGAAACTGAACAGTGCATATGTGTGTGTGTGTGTGTGTGTGTGTGTGTGTGTGTGTTTGTACATGAGTGTGTGAGTGTGTGTGTGTGAATGTATTAGAATATTGTCCACAGTCAATTTACATAGTCTGAGAATTGGTTTCATATCTACATGCCTTTATTGTTTTGGTAGCAACAATAAGATCACACTGTATTTGTTGAGTACCTGCCATATACACGATTATGGGGATAAGGGCCAGAGAGGTTAAGTAATAGGTCTGAGATCTCACAGCTAGGTCATATTCAAATACATCTGACTCAAAAGCCAACATTACCTTTTTTTTGTGTTGAGCTATCTCACCACTACAGTGTTTGGAGAAGGAATCAGACTCTTCTACTGATACATAGGTATATCCATATCCCTGGATGCTCATCCTATGAGCAAGATATAGGCTAGCATCATAGTGGGTTGGTATGTTAATACAACCCACAGCCAGACACTGGGTAACATTGGTTACCTGTCACATGAGAGGGTGATTATTCATTGTGTTGCTGTCCAATCTGTGAGGGACTCAGGATCAGTACTCATTTTTTTTCTAGGTGAAGACACTGAAGTTAGAGACTAGAGATAGCTGCTCATCCAAGTTCACACTCTTCTCTTTGTCAGGTCATTGCACTACTCCACTACCACTGTCTCTCCAGCATCTGCCCTACCCAGAAATTTAAGACACACACAGACATACAGACAAAGAAAAAGAGAAAGAGAGGCAGAAAGAAAACAGAGAATGAAAGAGGGATAAAAAGAATTGCAGGAACAGGCTAACAGAGAAGAGATGGGAGGGAGGAGATATGCTACATACAGCCTTCCAAATAACAACCCAAGGGAGATAATATCTTGGTGACGGCTTCCCATGATGGACGGAAGCACAAGCAGGCCTTCTAAAGCTTTCCTGAGATGGTCCACTGCTTCCTTGAAAACCTCTTATTGGAGAAAGACTGTTCCCGAATGCCCTGTGCTTTGCCCTGTAACAAGCACAAAGAACTGGTGTCACTGGAATCTGGAGCTGGGGCTGTCACTTCATTCCCTTTCCCATGGGAAAGGGGCGTCCCCAGCTTTGAGGAGCCTGTGTGACCTCCTGTGCTGGCCTTCCCGTACCATCTCCCCAAGATGCATTTCAAATCCAATGATTCTTCTCCTGGTATGAATCGAAGAGATCCACTCTTCTTAGCCCCACTCCAATCAGCGAGGATTTGTCAGTCTGAGCCCCGACAAGGGTAGGCGGTGAGAATATATGAAAGAGGAGGCGACCAGAGTGCCCTAGATTCTCAGCCTCCACTATAATAAATAACGTGTGAGACGGGGCTGGGGGTGGGCAGGGAAAAGATGCATCATCCACTCTCATGGAGGTCGCACTGCCCTTCTCGTCTCTTTTCAGAGAAAAGCCTTTTTTTTATACATGCACACCACACTCACTCACGCATGCACATTTCCCTGTGAGAAGCCAACAAAGCGTTCTGGTCATGTATAGGCCACTCAGCTTCTTCAGAGTTGAGTAAGATTAAAACAGCCCGACATCTCCAATCTCCCTCAGCCGGCAGTTCATGCACTTGCATAGGCAGATGAAAAGGGGGCTTTGGGGATGTATTAAAAAACATGTATGGAGATGATGGATGGAGGAGAAAGCTGGTGTGTGCAGGAATGTGATAGAAACTAATGGCTTTCTGTATTTTTTTTTTTTTTTGGTCTTTTGTTTCGAGGCCCATAGTGCTAGTGCATTGGAAGGGTTCTGGAATTTCAGAACACAAAGTAGCAGTTTTAAATAATGAGAGAAGATTCCACATGGAACGCTCATCTGGCTGTGGCAGCCTGTGACTGAATGAGAGAAAAGTGCCCTAGAAGCTATTCATTACGAATTCACTGGAAGCTCTCAAACGAGGCTGGCAGAAGCTGAAATTGAAGTGGTCTCTGACCTAATTTTCTTCTGCATGAAACATCTGCATCAAGGCTCTCTTTGATGTATTCCACTTGGCTCTGTCTACAGGATTGTATCACATGGCCTCCGTGTTGCCTTCTTATTGAAAGACATTTTCAGCCTGAGCAAGGTAATGCGCAATGTTAGCGTTACCCAAACTAATCACTCAATGGGCTCCTAAAATAGAAACAATAGCAATTCAGAGACACTGTTGTCTGCTGGCTGTTCCTGCAGCTTGGGCTCCTGGTTTTCCAACTTAGATTGCTGGCATTTGCCTCATGTAATTCCAAAACAAAGGACAGAGAAGACAGGCAAAACCATGCGAGATAATGTTGGGACCAGGAGCACAGTGGATGAGACTTTCCTCTTGTTTGATCCTTCAAACTGTTGGCTAGGATTCAGGATCCATTTGAAACCACACAGAGGAGGGTTGAGAGGTCTTTACCTTAGGAAAAGGAAGGCTCTCTTGATTTAGGTGTTGCATATTTTTCTAAATGCTGATTGACAAAGAAAGGTGTGTGTGTGTGTGTGTGTGTGTGTGTACCGAATGTTGACTGTTTTGTGATTCTCAGTGATCTGTAAAGTACTTAAAAAAAAAATTCTCCCCCTTCTTAAGCTCTCCCAACCTAGGTGGAATGCAGGAATGAATTTTAAAGGGAAATAATGATAATAATCTCTTTTTAAAGCCACCATAATGAGGCTCCTTCTTTATGCTTGCAGAATAGCTCTTGGCTTTCCCCCATAGAAGCTCACAGAGCATCTTGTTAATGGTACACTCCTTTCCCACCATCCCAGCATTATGTGAATAACCATGGTGTCTTTTGTGTCCCACCCCCTGAAGAAGAAACCTTTGAAATTCTAAATAACTGTGCTGTGGGTTTTAATGTCTGCTTCTGAGAAGAGATTGTGAGGCACACTCAGTGAGCAAGATGTAGCCTGCCTGTGAAAAGCCTTTTAGATTCCTCTGCCCCATGAATTCAGATGACGAAGGAGACTTACCCACGTCCTTCTATTCTTCTTCCAAGAACTCCTGACATGATCAACAGCTCTGCTTTGTCCAAATATTGATACTCCCAAGTAAAAAAATATGTGCTTGCTCCCTTCCTTTCGGAAAGGAGGACATCAGCCATGTGTGTCCTGGTAGGGACTCTGGCATCAGGTGGCTGTCCACTTCTCTGGTAACTGGTATGTAATATACACTACACAGTGGATAACACAACAGATACACATCATGAATTTCTACAGAGAGTTGGGAAGCATTAGAGTTGGACTCACTCTGTAGACACCCTTCATCATCATTAAGAATCAGACCAAATGGTCCCTTCCTCCAGGAAGTCTTTCCTTTATGTACTTCAGCCTGGTAGCTGTCAGCATGCCAAAGCAACTGTAGTCCGTCAATTAAAGCACTTAGAATTTCATATTCTTTGTCTTGTCCATCAGGCTATGACATCTTGAAGGAAGGCATGATATCTAACATTATAGTTACCTAGGCTAGACTAGAACAGCCAAATTTAACCAAGACTTTCCTAGTTTCAGGATAGAAATTTCAGGGTCTTAGAAATCCCTCACTCCTATCTAATTACCCATGCACAGGACATACTCAATAAACATGCTATAAACTTCAAAGAAAGCTATCACAGCATCACCTTTACCCTATAGACAGTCAACTCTAGGCCTGGCTTGGAGGAGCTCTCTCTCTCCCAAGACTTGGCAAAGATCCAAGCTACTGGTTCTACAGTCCTATAATCTCAGTACTGGACTGTGTAGATGCTACCTGCTGCAAACTCCGTCCTGTGTGCTACTTCTTTGAGTGTCAGAAACATGGGTTATAAGGCACATGGTGTGAAGGAAAAAGAAAGAGGGAAGGAAAAGTAGAGAAAGGGAAAAAGGAAGCAAAGGAAGAGGAAGAAAAAGGAGAGAGGAGGGAGTGGAAGAAGAAAGGAGGCAGAGAAGAGAGGGGGACAAGAAGATAGAAGAGGTGAGGAAAGGGGGGAGAAAGCAATGAGAGATGATAAGATGAGAGAGGGAGGGAAGCGCAGACAAGAAGACAAAAGAGTGGAGGGAAGGGGAGAAGAGAATTCTCAGCTCTCCTGGTGCTCAGCCCTAAGGTACACCCCCTTCACTGCCCATTTAACATCATCTGCATCTGTCTAGGCATCCCCTTTGACCCCACCCCTCAAATATCTCTCTCCTTCAGTGACTTCCCTTCCAACCCAAGAAGTCGCTGCCCCTTCTGAGACCCATGCCCTCACCTTCTGTCCTTGTCCAGTGTTGGCACCTGTCTGGTGTGTTCATTTAACGAGTGTTCATGAAACCGGCTCTCTCTCTTTCTTCAGAGAACTTACCCTTGCCACCCTGCACAAATGGTCCTCTCTCTCTCTCTCTCTCTCTCTCTCTCTCTCTCTCTCTTTCTCCCCATTCATCCTCTCACCCAGCCATAATTGTCTTCCTAAGTGCCATCACTGCCACCTGCAATATTATGGATCTAGAAGGACACTAACAGAACTGTGAATGTCCTATTCCACATGCTTGTCACTAGTTGCACATGGCAACCAAAACACCTGAAACTCATGCATCTGGGTACTCCAAATTAGAAGAGGAACTGATGGCCTGGATTTTCCTTTTTTCCCCAACTTTCAGTAATTTAAATCTGGTTAGCCATATACAGCTACTATGTAGTTTTTGGCAATGAGATTATTTTTAAAAGTCACTAACTCCCGTGGTTTCTCAAGGTTGTTTCCAAGCAGTGCTGTGCACAGAGAAGACTTTTAGTCAAATTTGAAGAGTAAATTTATGAGTATAAGCATGAAATTCGGTGTCTGTGATTAGAGTATCTTCCAACATATCAGGCTAAATGCCCATCATCCCGGGCTATGTTTCAAAATGATAATGTGCCCGAGGGAACACGTCCGATGTGGGGCTGCCAATGGGTTTTCTATTAGGAGCAACATCATCTTCCTGTACCTCAGTCTTCTTATCTGTTAAATAGGAACATTGACTTTAATGCTTCTGAGATTTCTTAAGATGAATCTTAAATGCACCATCATTTGTGATAAATAAAGTCAATGTGAAGTCACATGCCTCTGTTTGTAGGGAAGAAGCCTTTAAGGGTGACCTACATACCAGGGGTCATTATCTTGGATGAAGGAGATGATTATATGCAATATGTAATCATTTCTATCCAGGCATAGTAGCTCATATCTGCAATCCCAGCACTAAGACAGCTATGACAGAAAATCACCATGAGGTTAAGAGCAGCACTACATAATCAGTTCCGGGCTAGCCTTGATTAAATGTTTAAATTAATTAAATGATTAAAATGTTGATTAATGAGACAAAAGTGAGACCTTGTCTCATGAAACCACAGTCAAACAATCAATCAATAAGTTGATCGATTCTCTAACAAGAGATCTAATAATAATCCCCCCCAAGATCAACTTTAATAAATTTTTCAAATAGCTTATTTCATGATACATTTTAAGATTTATTTTTACTTTTGTGTATATGTGTATATGCAACTTGTATGTGTGTACCAGTGGGTGCCAGGAGAGGGTATTGGATCTACTGGAGCTGGAATTAAAGGGGTTCTCTAACTGGGAACCAAACTCAGGTCCACTGGAAAAGCAGCAAATGTTCTTAACCAGAGAGTCATCTCTCTAGTCCCCCTGATACATGTTAAAAAAAAAAATATGTCCTAAAAGATTCAGAGTCCTTGAAAATTATTACCTAAAGCCAGATTCACTCATATTTTTGAAAAGACAAAGTTTTTGACATGATTGTTTTCTAAGAACTTCTTTTCTAATAGTTTGTTTTAATTTGTTGGATGGACTCTTAGCAAGAATACAGCATTCATTTCTTCTCCTGATTCAAAAAATGTTTGTTGAACTGAAAGTAGTGCTAACCATTTGCTTAGTACTAACAGTGTATTTCACAATAAGAAAAAATAGATTAAGATTATACATGTAAATCTTTTAAAACAACACCCAAAACATACATTGAACACTTAGTATGAGTAGTGGTAACAATTATTATTGATATCACATAAACTTTATAGTCATTTAATAGACAGAGAGACAAGATTCAAAATATATATGATCAGAATTATTTCCAGTAGAAAAGGTTACAAAAGTAAGACCTTTGTCTTACTACAGGTTACAGAGGTAATCTCTGTAACCTATAGTAACCCCACAGGCAGTCCCTAAAGTTAGACACTGTAATGGCCCTATGGCCATTGGGTAGTAGGATTTCTGGTGGCAATTATAGAAGTAATGAGATCTGGACTCTAGAATATGGCTGAGTGAGTCCCAAGTGGACTTAAAAAAAAAAAAGTATAGTCAGACCTCTTAAAAGGATGGAGAGCTATGATTTCATCTTGTTAGGTGATCTGATTTGTTTGTTTGGTTGCTTGCTTGCTTGCTTGCTTTTGCGTACTGGCTAATGAAAGTAGTTTATTGATTGTCTACAGATGTAGGGGGAAACGCCGTCCCCCGCCCCAATAAGAAAAATCTCCCTAAATGAAGTAGATGATTAGCCAAGGAGGCTGCTGTTAGGAGGAGCTATTCTTTGTTGACAAGCAGGAATGCAGCCAATAATCTGAAAGGTTTAATTCCTGTGGGCAGCTGTTCACTGGGAACCCACTTGGTACAAAGATAACACTGGGGACAATAGGAAGCCAAGAAACAGGTAAGTCAAGTGTCTACCTCTTATCACTACAGAATGTAGGGGAGGCAATGTTCATTTCATGAGAGAACCTAAACCAAATGATCGAAATAGGGAAGGGTCTTGCGGACTGCCTCTTCTTTTTCATCTTTCTCTTCCTTTCCCTTCCCCCTCCACACTACAAGCCTTTGCCCTGGGCCTCCCCAAGGACAATGGAAGAGTTGCCCTTGATGAGCAGGAAAGGATTCTCCTTGCCTGCCTCCCAGCATACGGTTGCCTAGCTTTGACTTTGCTCTGTAGAGAATAAATCACAGCCACTCCACTCCCTGGTGAAGGTCCCCAGGGAGCTGAGACCTCATCTCCTCTCGGAGAGCCTGCCTGTAACATGGGATTGTCAGGTACAAAGAGGGGAACCTTCAGAGGCCCACACCCCTGTTTGGAGAGCAAGGAGGGTCAAGGGGAATAATTGCTAGCTGTTGAATGTGAGCAACTGTGGAAGGATTGGAAGGAAAAAGGTTTTAAGAAGGGAAGAAAGAAAAAGAGGAAAAGAAAAGCCTGTACGCCACCCCCCACCCCCCCGCCTTCTCCCCCAAACTCCATAGTCTGTGCACAGAGAACTGCATGGTGGTCTGGGTCCTTGTAGAACATTTGTGTGCTGGACAATAGCACAGCCTGGCTTCAGATCATCAGCTGCTGGTTTCTGGTTAGCTCTCCCTTTATGTGAGAGCACAATGCGAGCCTTCAGTCACACTGACTCTTGAGAAATACATCTGGTTTTTCTTTCAGACGCTCTGAAAAGGTCAGCCTGTTCGTTTCTTAGACGCGAGACACCACATATTTTTTTTCTCCCTCTGAACTGGAAAGACAGACCTACACCTTTTCTTGCCTCCTGGTACATAATTAGACATGGTGCGGCTCTCACAGCCAGCCAGCCCATCCCGTGCACTTTGCAGAGACACAGCCCAGCATCCCTGGCTGCTGAACTCCTGGGCTGATCACAAAGGCTCCATACAGTCTCTCCCTTCCCCGCCTGGAGACCCTGGGATTCTCTGGCTGGTTGTTTTGTTAATTATGACAAGGACTACCCCCTACCCCAGCCTGCCCCTCCCAATGCAGTGCATGACCAGTGATGATGTCTGTGGCAGAAGGAAGGATGCAGAATTTTGCACACTCAAAACAAAACACACATGCACACACAAAAACCTCACATTTTAATCATTTTCACTCCAGTGATAGTTAAGATTCTCCATGCGCATTGTAACATAATAATAAATGTGCCCATGAGGGAAGAATGCACAGCAGCTGGTGTCTGACAGATTATCTCATTCCAGACAGGCAAGCGGTCTATGGTAAGGAGAGTTTGGAGCTTGAAGAGGCAATTTGGCACACATTGGGTTTCACCTCTCGACGACGGAGGTCCAAGTGGCCCACCACGTCAGGGCCTGTGTCCCTCAGAGCTTCTCTCTGGCTCATCGCCTCCCAGAGCTCCTGACAGCCATAGAAAAGGGGATTATTCTGTGAGCTAAGCCAGCTCATCTCTCACCCCTCCTCTAGGGCACTCATATTCTAACCAGAAGAAGCAATTATGGTCCCCACCTCCGCCCCCAGTCCCCTGCATGAGCTCTGCTCTTTCAGGCGTGGTACAAGCTATTTCCTGTTCCCCCTAATGTCTTCACCTCCACAACAAACTCCTGTGTTCCAAACCCATCTAGAGTCCTTCGGCAGAAGAAAGCTAGTCCCTGACTTCCAGAAGCTTCTAAAACATTTATCCTATTATTTTATTACTCAGTTTCGCAGTCACTTGTTTTCTATGAACTTCCGCACAGCAGCTAAGGGAGTATTTTCTAATGAAGCCCAAGTGTAGGGTACAGTTGTAAATGGTTTTCTTCTATGGGCTTGCTTAAGCCTCATAGCCCTAACAGGGAAGAAGAAACTGGGTCTTTCTTGATGTTGTATGCTGGGCCCCAACAAAATTTCCCCGAAGTGATGGGGCTGGAAAAGCCCTGCCTCACCTCTGTCCCTGAATTTAAAACACATTGTGAACCCAGCAGCCTCCCAGTGCCCATTGCCTTCTTACATGAGATGCTGGAGACCTCCCTCGACGGGTGGCCATTCTGAGGTTTTAAGGCAATATTCTTTGTCTGTCTACAGGTTTATTTTTGAATGCCAGTTTCCTTTCCAAGTGGACACTTCATAGAGATGACAGCACTGCCTGCCTTGTTCACACCTATCTTCCCAGTTTCTAGAACACTACTTGTCACCCTGTAGGAGTTCGTTCAATTTTTTGATGAGTATATAATGAACAAATTGAGCAATAGCAAGCTATGAGGCCACAGTCTATGTTTAACCTGGGTCATGACTGCAGCCAACATCCTGTGAAATGTGCCTCAGAGGAAAGACAGTGCCCACTGCGAGCTGAAGACATTTAAACAATTGTCCCTTGGACTGCTCACTTAGATGGCGTCTAACCCCTTTCTCTGAGTTGCTGGTGGTACAAGTGACAATATTAGAACAGTTCTCCCACTACTGTGGGAGAAAACTGAGGAAGTTTTCAATCTACTCAAAGAAATAACTATCCAGAATTAAATCTGAGAAGCAGCTTAGCCATTCAATCACAGAGATCTGAATCCCTACTATGTGTTGGCTAGTTATAGACACTGGTGAAATTGTCTCATCGTCAATATGAAGACCACATCTTAATCAAACACCACGTAAAGGTAGTGACACCACCTCCAAATGTTATAGAAGACAAAACAAAACAAAAAATATCTAAATGACTCTTCAGCCTGCCCCAAACTTGCAACTTTTAAAAAATAGCTCAGAGACTTGAGGGACTGTGATACAAGTAGACACTAAATGGTAGAAATAGTGTAAATTCTGGGAAACACTCTCAAGTGAGAAGTTTTGAGATATCAGTAATATTGATGGGCATGGTTGAGGAGTTTCAGTGTCAGACAGCTTCAGTGGTTAGTACAAGACAAAGGGTTGCTTGTCAGTCTGGGGCAGGTTGCTCACAACCTGCGTGCTTGTCTGATGTGTAAGACGGTCTCTAAACAAAGAGACTCTAAAATAGTGGAATCTCTGGTTTTAGCACTTGCAGCTGAGAATTAAAAATGAGTTTTGGAGTGGAGGTGTGGCATAATTGATAGAGTGTTTATATATATGAGATTCTGGGTTCTATCCTCAGCACCAGTAAACTGAGTGTGGTAGTTCATGCCTGTATTCTCAGCACTGAGGAGGTAGAGGAAAGGGGAATCAGGAGTCCAAAGGCATTCTTGGCTACATAGAGAATTCAGAGTTACATGACAGTCTGACTCAGAAAACAAGCACTCTAAAACATGGATTTTTGCATTCATCCTTTTGTTTATTTTTGTGTTTATGTTAGAGTGCAAAAGACTCCCATTCATCTGTTATCTTTCAGGTTTAAAAGCATCCATATCTGTTCTTGCATTTCAACAACTAGAGAAGATAAAAATCAAAGGAAAAAACTAGTTTCTGGCATTAAATTTCTGGATTAGTTAACAGCAAATACTGTCCTATTTTTAACAAGAAATCTGAGAGGCCCCACCTTACCCACAACTATATATTGAGAATAGTACTCATAGGGAGAGATGAAATCCTCACTACTTCCCCCCACTCCCACCAGAATAACCAAGCTGAGGAGTTGATGAACAAGTTGCATTTTGGAATTCTGCTTTTACAACTAAAGTGAGGGATTCCCTTCCACATGTCCACATGCATGTGTGTGCAAGTTGATTCCCTGAAGCTCCACATCTTCAGGTCTTCTGATGACTACATCTCAGTTTGGAATTGCCTCTCACCAATTTCCAGCAGCCACAGTGTCTAAGTGGTCCTTCTAAAAGGTCACAACTTTAAGGAAGCCATTCTAACAGCTGACGCCGAATGTCCTACTAATACTCATAACCACATAAAAGAAATTACAGTTTTCAAAACCCACTGTATGTGTGTGTTAGTATATGTGTTAATATTCTCTGGTGTTACCCATACTGGCTAATTGGCCATTACTGTAGAAAGGATTTTTCTTTGTTTGTACCAAATGACAACTCTGGGATTCCAGTGCTCTTGTAT
Source organism: Mastomys natalensis (assembly GCA_021653895.1). NCBI lineage: Eukaryota > Metazoa > Chordata > Mammalia > Rodentia > Muridae > Mastomys > Mastomys natalensis. The sequence continues at coordinate 27,718 of JAJTUV010000391.1, forward strand.
ATAAAGATGATAAGAACAATGAAGATTAACCACTTTTTTTAAAAAAGAGAAGTTTAAAAATAAACAGAAAGTACAATTAAGTTTAGTAATATATTTCATTTGGCTGTATATACCACCAATCTTACCTCAACAGAATCAAAATATGAAAATCATTTATAATATTCTTTATACTTCTTGCCCTTACTACCATGCTAAGACTCTAAACTCTGATATATGTATTTATAGCAAAGCTAGATCTGAACTAGTGATCTTCATAATATCAAAAGCCATATGTAAGCTAGTGGTGACCACATTGGACAGCACAGAACTGTTCTATGCTAAAAACTTGTCTCAGTTGGGGTTTCTATTGTTGTAAAGAGATATCATGACCACAGCAACTCTTATAAAAGACAACATGTCATTAGAACTATATGACAGTTTCAGAGGTCTATGCCATTATCATCATGGCAGGAAGCATGGCAGCATGCAGGCAGACATGTTGTTGGGGAAGGAGTTAAGAGTTCTACATCTGGATCTGCAGGCAACAGGAAAATAATGCCACAGTGGGTGCAGCTTGAGCATCTGAGACCTCAAAGTCACCCACAGTGGCACACCTCCTCCAACAATGCCACACAGGTTTACACAAGGCCCCATCTCCTAATAGTGCCATTCTCTATGGGCCCATGGCAACTATTTTTATTCAAACTACCACAAAGCTTTATATTCCCATTTATTGCCTGTGCTAACAAAGATATTTTTTATTTTGCTCAAATTTTAATAAAATCTTACATATCATCCCAAAAGCAACCCCTTGTACTACCCACAAAACCAGCTGAAAAGATGCATCAAGACAATTCCTGTTCTTAAATTACAGAACTCTGTCCAACCAACACCTTTGACCTAAAAATCACTGTGTTTGTTATTGACACATTGAGTGCAACAATGCCCAAAAGGGTTCCTTTCCATTTCCCTGTTTAAAGTTTTGTTGAAACAGCATCAATTAACCTGGATCCCTCAGAGTTCCCAGAGACTAAGTCACCAACCAAAAAGCATACATGGGTTGGTCAGTGCCCTCTCCCACACACACATAGGTAACAGAGGACTGCCTTGTCTGTCCTCAGTAGGAGAGGATGCTTCTAATCCTGTAGAAACTTGATGTCCCCCAGGGAAGGGGGATACTGGCAAGGGTGAGGTGAGGGTAATGGGTAAGTGAATGCCTGGATAAGAGAGCACCCTCTCAGAAGCTAATGAGAAGGGATGGGCTGAAGAACTCAAAGAGGAGGACCAGGAAGGGGGCAACACTTAGAATGTAAACAAATAAAATGATTTAATAAAATGAAATAATAAAGTTCTGTTGATGGTTGTGCTGATGGTGGTAGTTTGTTGCTTGTACCAGGGCAGGATGACAATGTCAAGATAAAAAAGATCTTTTAATGTGTTTCTTACTAAGATTTCTTTTTAGTTTTAGTTATGTGTGAGCGTGTGTGAGTGTGAGTGACGGTATGCTCAGAGTCCAGAAGAGAACCCTGATGTTAAAGTTCCAGACTATTTTTAGCCACCAAAAGTGGGTACTAGGAACCAACTCAGGTGTTCTGCAAGAGCAGGCTCTATTCTTGATTACTGAGCTCTCTCTCCAGTCCCTCCTTTAGTTCATTGATTCATTTGTCATCTTTTTTTCTATTCTGTTTTTTCTTACATCTAGATGATGATGTCAAGCTCCTTTTGTGATTTATGAAGTTCCATGCCCCTCATTGTTCTGGAGCTTGCCAGATGTTGAATGTCCAATAGATCACCTCCAACTTGCATTTCACCCCAGTGGGACCAAGGAGAGAGAGGACAAAGTAAAACTCAAGACTGAAAGATGTTGACTTGAGCAATAAGATGTGCTAGGAAGTAGGAGAAAGAAATCTTGGAGAAGGAAAAACGACAGGAAAGGGGGAAAACAGAGAACAAAGGGATCTGAAGAGATCACAGAACATGACTGCTGATTACAGGCAAGACAGTATTCTAAATCTGGTGGGACAATCAGCATGTGTGGACTGTAAAGGTTAAATGAAATGTTTATTTTATTCCTTTCTCTTCTCTAGTCAGCCTGACTGAATACGATTAACAGAGACACGGCACTTGCTGCATACTAAAATTAGATGTTAGTTTGACTTCCCCGGCATCCGTGCACAGAAGCCTCTTACACATAAATGTCTTTTGCAACTGGCTCAGCCACCTTACCCATCTGCCCTCAACGTTGAGTGCTAGAAGCAAACATGGAGCTTTGGTTTCACTGGGTGGATCAAACGAAAAGCCACAGAGTCAAGGTCAAATCCTAGCTCCAGTTTGTGAATTGGAGCAAGGCTATTGGCCTCTCCTAGGCATGATCCATCACATTCTATACTTACAAGAATCTGATAGAAAACAAGACGATATGTAGGGGATCACTTGAAATCTCTTTTTTACCCAGAAGGACTTTGGTGATTATATTTCCATTGCCTTGTGTGTCTAGACACTTGTCAAGTTACTTCTAGTTTACAAAGGGAGAAAGCGCATGAGATGCAAGCCAGTCTATGGTCCTTTAGTCCCATCCTGAATCTCCAAACCTTGTCTTCCTTCCAGTCCTTTCCCAGCATAATGGCTGTTCAGCCAGCAAGCAAGACCCAGAGTGCTTTTCAGAATTGTAACAGAAACATCTGCCTTTAGTAATGCCTCAAAAGGTTGATGTTGGAACAATTTCTTCCCAAAATGTCTTTATATTCCCCATCCTTTTTTGTCTATTATGTTCTTTCTACATATAAAAGCAGACATTCTTAGAGTTTGGGGTATAAAAATAGCTAATACATGCATCTTTAATTTTTTTTATTAAATGCAATGCCAGGAGAAATACATAGTTTTTTTTTTCACCTGCTAAACAGTCTCACAAATAAATTCTTTCTAAAATAGTACCAGAAATAAATAGTCCTCTAATAAATTAGTTTTCAGAAATAATTCATTTTAATGCCTCAGTTGTGGCTTATACATACAAAGCCAGAAGGCAAGTTTATATTTACATCTCTGTGGATAAAAACAGCTAATATCACTTGAAGATGTCTACCTCACACTGGACCCCATCTGATAACGTGCAATGAAGGCAACACAGCTGAACCCCACAGAGGGTCCAAGCCCCAGAAACACTTTTAGCCATGAGACTCTGGGCATGTCACTGCCACCAACTTTAGTTTCATTATCAATAAAGGAGAAATTTTTGTCATCTGAGTTACATAATTCTTTGGTGGAAAAAAAAAAAAAGAAACAATTCCCACATAACAGTTGTGTGGAATCCAAAGCAGTGTGGAAAATTTCTATTTTTCTCATTACAACTCTGTCAAGTGGAAGTCATGAGTACACACCACTTGATTTGTGCTCTCCTTTCCACAGGGGTCAGTCTTCCTTTGTGCCAATAACTGATAAGGAAAGATAAAAGCCCATGGCAATAAAGAGGGTGGGAGACCACATTGAAGAGAGTGGGACCCTCAGAATAAGAAGTGTGGCCTACAGTGCTCCACACTGAAGGACTTGAGAGAAGCTGTCATCTGTCTCCTCATTCCATGTGTGGGAAAAACAGCTTTATTTTTAGTTGCACACAAAAAACTCAAACCCAGACCCAAGAAAATGTTACTCGTCATTTTCTGCTACTAACTATTTCCCCTCACTGTGATGGCTCCTTTATGAGGATCCACTTTTTCTGGGTGGCAGCAGGACACCTGTGTGGTGCAGCTTTGGGCAGGTCACTTAAGGGCTCTCAGAGATGAAACGGTACAAATAGCTTTATCATTAGACCTGGAAAGCTGGTTCTCTGCTACAAATTTCCAACAAGTATCCTCTCCAGAACCTACAGCTAGTGGGCTGGTGTCCACCAGGTCCTCCTGATGGAACTTTCTGCCATATGGCTCTGCAGAATGTAGATGTGTCTCTGCAGGAAGCTTCAAGCTCTCCTTTCTCCTGGGTACCTGAGACCCAGGTTGCCAGGGTAGAAACATCCAGGCAATATGTGTGCTAGACTTTTTATAGTCATAGGCTTGTCTAGGGCTGCACTTGGAGATCCCCTGTAGTATGATGCCTGTGTGAAGGAACAAACAACAAATGTCTTTGCAGAATTAGTTATTTCACAGAAGTTGATATTAGAGCTATGAAATAAAAGTGTCAAGTGCCACACATAAGTGTAACACATGGGATCACGCTCTCTCTGTGGTCAAATCAAAGCTGCCCAAGGATATAGGGGATAACCGGTAGTTGAAGGATGGGTAGACAGGGGTGCACAGACATTAGATGAGTATGAAGGGAGGTGAGTCACTGGCCATGGATTCAAATTCTCAGACCTCACTAGTCGCTCACATCCCATCACTTCTACAGTGAGATAGGAGACACAGAGAAAAATCCCTCGAAGTTTTTAGGCCAGTGAGCTTGTTTTGGGAAGCAGAAAAGGTACCATCAAAGGCTTGAAGAGAAGGGACTAAGAAGCGCTAGGGAGCAGAGTGGCAGACCAGGGCAGCTTACACAAGTCAGGCTCCTTTGTCTTTCAGTGATGTCTACAGCTCCTTCAGAGCAGGATGCCTAAGAAAGAGCATAAAGCTATGAACTTCAACTCTCTAAAGGACTGCATGGCTACAGACTCTAGGTATAAATTACTGTGAAACTTTACAGGACTTACATACTGTAAGCCATCTATAACTGATGTTAACAATAGTATCCACTCATGGTCTTTTGAGGATTAAATGCATTCATAGATACAGTTCTTGTGTTTGACACATAAGGTAAGGTATAAGACCAAGGTATCATAGTAGGTGAAGACAATATCCTGGCTTTTAGATATTCTCTATTATTACATTGAGATGCACAAAAGCCAGAAGAGCTTCAGGTATCAATTCCAAACTGAGAACTTCAGAGACTCCCAGAGAAACTTCTGGAGCAGATGGCCTGAGCAACAGTACTCAGGTCCTGGTTTTGTACCTATCCTTTATTTTTGGCCAGGGGCTATCCAGGCAGAGCGGCAATAAGCAGCAGAAGTGTCTAAAGTGTCTACCTAATCCTTTGTATTTTCATATTTTCAGGTCTAATATGGTCTATCTGTTGGTATCACCTCATAAGTTGATGCGTTAAAATCCTAGCTTCCAGGACTGAGGAGATGGCTCTACAGGTAAAGCACTTGCCATTCAAGTATAAGGATCTGGATTTGAACCCTTGCAACTCAAAACCTGATCTCACTTGCATGCAAGTCTGCAATATTAGCAGTGTTGTGATGAGATGGGAGATAAAAACTGGATAACTCTTAGGAGTCTTGTGAGCTAGCAAGCCTGGAATATATTGCCGAAACCACATCCTATTTCAAACAAGGAGATGATGAAAATCAATACCCAATATTGTCATCTGGCCTTCACATGTGCACTATGGCACCTACACTCATGCACATGAATCACACAAATGCACACACTATGCACACAGAGACAGGCTCAAACACATACATATAACCAAAATTAGAGAGAAAAGAACTCCTAGTTCCTAGTGTGATAACACTGCAAGAGTTTGGGTTGTGGTGGGGCTGACACATTCATGAGAACTTGCTCTCCTGAGTGAACTCAATACCCTGAGGATTAGGGCCCAATAAAACTTTATCTTCTTTCTACCAAGTGAAATCCCAGGGAGAAAGGACCATCTGTGATCCGAGAATTTGATCCTCACAAAACCCCGAATTCCCCAGGATCTTGACTGAGGACATAGCCTCCAGGACTGTGAGAATGACCTTCTGTCATCTGGAAACAGTAGCATGAATAGTTTCAGGCAGGGTACAGGGAAGTCAAGGGATCACCACCAGTGTAGCTTCTCACTCCTCCATGTCCTCCAAGTCCTTGAAGTCCTCCAAGCTCCCTGACTCTCCAGTGTGTCTTCTAGGCTCTCATTTACATCTGTGCCTGCTGACTGTTGCTCTCTAGTCTATGTGCTTGATATGTCTACTTCCTGATGGAGCTCCTAATTCTACTATCTCTGATGCCATTTCGAATAAAGTTTTGGATGCATAAGCATACTTCCTGCCATTAGTCTTTTTGTTATGAGTAATGGGGCCTTGTCCTCACAACCACTGACAGTCTTATCGAGCCTAAAATAGTGATCTTGTGACAGTGGTGTAGTTGAAGGGCACTGTCACCCACTAGACAGAATTAGAGCTGGCCCTATCATTTATTAATTATGCCGCTTACTAAACCTCAATCAATCTCAATTTCTGTTTAATAGAATGAATACTCACCATATAGGATCATGATACAGACTGCATGGGAAAAGGATGTGCTTTATCCAAACATAATGACTGTATCACAGTGAGTCCTTCCTAGCTATTGGTTTTCTTTCCTTCTTTCTGGTATTTTGTCCTTTCCAAGCTGTCACCTCCACTTTCCTTTTACAAGTACACTTCTTTTTATAACATTCCAATAAAACCTCAGTCTATAATAATTCAAACAGATTACTTGCAAAGGAGGATGGAATGTTTACACCATATTGTTGTGCTCATAGGAGCACCTTGAAATAAATGATAATTATTCACTAAATCCACATTTTATAATGCTCATTAAACCTTCTAAACATCCAATCTCTCTCGAATGGCCTTTGCTGTGCTGGTCCCTCTGTCTGGATTCCTTTTTGTCTCACACTCTGGCTCTGCCCTTCCACTCTCAGCTGGTTCCTGAGAGAAGCCTTGTCTTACAGCTCCAGCTCAGCCAGGTCTCTCTCAGCTGTCTCCTTGTTCTCTACTCCTTTCCCTCTTGGTACTTATCACACTTTAAAATGAATCCCCATTCTTATTGTTACAATTGGCTAATGTCTACTTTCTCAAAAGTCATGACACATCAAAATGGCAGAAGCCATAATACCACATCTAGAGCAGACAGCAAACAGGACATGACTCAGTAACTGCTGAATGAATGTATGATTTAACTCTCTCCACTCAAACCAAGATTATACACTTGGTGTTTGGCAAACTCATATCATGGAGATCCATATTCAGTTCACCACCACTGTTGTTGGTTTTTTCCAACATACATAGCTCTTTAAAAATAAGAATAAGATCCATGGTTTGTTTTTGTAGCCACAACTAGCCTTTCTGCCTCTGGCATGCTCAAACTTCTGACCCTAAGAGAGGCAATAGGGTGTGGTGTGGAATTGTGGGGTTCTTGGGGCCTTGCCAAAATGTTAATACTCCTCTAGGCCCTTTTGAGGACCATACATGAATATGGTGCCATGGCCCTTTGGAGACTCCAGGGCTAGCTTGTCAAAGTTGAGGAGGATCTTACTCCCAAGCCTTCAGGATGCAACTTCTATTTGCTCACCCATTATGAACATACCTTCAAATTGGGTAATTCCAAAACCCACACGTCATCTGTGACTGTCTCCACAACCATAGATGGTTTGTTCTTTTGGCCAGAAGCTTCATCTTTCAGATCATCTAGGACAGGGACACAGGTTTTTTTTTTTTGCAATACATAAATAACCTTTTCAACACAACCTGATTGAAGATAGAGTTGGTTTATCTGGCCAGAAGCCTGTAAAGCTTGACTAGCAGTCTTTGGTAGATGCCCTGGCTCTTGGGCTCCTTGTACTGAACTTTTTGGTCCTTGTTATGGTAAACATCAACATTTCTATGGAACCTTCTGCTTGGCCATGTCCAGAAAATTTCACCATCAGTCTTAAGAGTTTCTTTTCCATGCCTGCTACAAGTCTATTTCATGGTTTATAAAAGTATGCATGTATGCACATAGGCACATGTATGTATGTTTCACATGAGCAGACATATTTACTTGGATAAACAATGAGTTTTTAAGTCATCTAAAAAAGACATAGTAGGAAAATGTATAAGAAGAAAGGATGACATTGACAGAGACCACTGAATAAAATCATGGAAAACTTGACTATTGTCATGAAGCACTGGATAATATCCCATGTGCAATGATGTACTAAAAGCGTTATTCACTAGTGACCAGACAACCAGGACAGGAGAAAAGAAATCATAGGGACTATCCCAAAACTACAGTCAACAATAAATCTTAAGCCCTGGGAAACACAATACTTAAAACACAGAGACACAAATAAATAAATGTTGAATGGTTATAAATCCAATGTAGATCGCTTGTAGATATAGACCTAAAGGAGTCGAAATTAGCATGCCACAGTGATATCTCATATCTGTGCTTATCATATCACTATTCCTAATAGCCAAAATATGGAATAAGCTTAAATGCCCATCAACAAAGGAACAGATAATGAAAATGTGGTAAGTCTCTCTACACTGAAGTTTTGTTCAATCATACATCATTTCTAAGAAACATATAACTGGAGAGCATCATGTTAAGTAAAATAAGCCAGATTCAAAATAAAAACTATTGCATGTTTCCTCTAACATAAAGAACCTTGATTTAAAATATGTATACACACACACACACACAAACACACACACCTCACTTATAAATGTATATTAGCTGTAAAGTAAAGGACAATCGTGCTATAAACCACAGACCTAGAGAGGCTAAGTAACAAGAGAGGATTAAGGGAGGATGCTTGAATCTCCCTGGGAATGGGAAATAGAATAGATTTTGAGGGTGAACTGAGAGTGGGTGGAGATGGGAATAGTTGGGGGCATGAAGGGAAAGATTATTGGGAGAGATAGCTGGTATTGGGGGCATTTCTGGGGTGAGGTAGAAATCTAGTGCAATGGAAACTCCCAGGAATCTACAACAGTGACCCTAGCTAAGACTGCTAATAATGGGAGACAAGGAACCTGAGCAAGCCATCTTCTGTAACCAGGTAAGGCTTCCAGTGGAGAGAATGTGACACCAATCAAGCCACAAACCTTCAACCTACAATTTGTCCTACCTGCCAGATGTTCTGGAGTAAAGGTGGAGCAGGAGTTGTGTGAGTGCCCAACCAATGACTGATCCAATTTTGAGATCCATGCCAGAAGAGGAAGCCCATGCCTGACACTCTCTGAGGACCAGGAACCAGAGACTGAGTAGCTCAGAGTCCTAGGATAGAACCAAAAAACGACCAGCAAAAAAACCAATGAAATGATTCCCAATGATACTCTACTTTATTTTGTAGACTGAAGTCTGGTATAATCATCATCACAGAGGTTCATCCAGCAGCTTGTGGGAATAGATGCAAAGACCCATAGCCAAACATTAGATGGAGATCGGTAATCCTGTAGAAGGGGGTGAGGAAAAATAATATGAGCCAGAGGAGTCAAGGACACCACCAAAAAAACAAATGACAGACTCAATTAACTATGGCTCATTAGGGCTCACAGAGACTGACCTGATAATCAGGGAGACTGTATGGTTCTGTAGGTCCTCTGCATTTATATTATGATTGTGTGGCTTGGTGTTCTTCTGGGACACCTAACAGTGAAAGCAGGGGCTGTCTCTGAGTCTTTTGTCTGCTTTTGTGATCCTTTTCCTCCTACTAGGTTTCCTCATCCAGCCTTAATATAAGGGTATGCGTACTTAGTCTCATTGCAATTTAACATGCCACTTTTGGTTGGGAGGTCTGGCATTTTCTGAATGGAAACAGAGAAGTTGATCTTGTGGGAGAGGAACAGTGGAACTGGGAGAAGAGGAAAGGGTCATGATATAACATACGAGAGAAGAATAAATAAAAATATAAACACATACATATAAATAAATATATATGTATGAAGCAGAAGGGAGACTGTTGGGAGGAAGGTTGTAGACTGACAGAAACTGGAGATGGGGCAAGAGAGGGTACTAGAGGGGTGAATATGGGTGAAGTCAGTGATATTCATGTGTGAAACTCAGTATTTGGTATGTCAAATAAACATATTAATAGCTATAAAAAGAGAAACAGAGATAGCAATGGAGTCTTGTGGTCAGGATTCATCCTTGAACAATGAAAGTTATTGAATGTACTACAGAGTGGTGCTTGTGTTCATTACCAAAAAAGACCCCAGGATGGGGTAGAGTAGGCAGGGAAAGTGGGAGATGAGTCTGGAACACCAACTTAGAATTTGTGCAACAGTCGACTTGAGGCAGAACATCGTTTTTTTGTTTGCTTGCTTGCTTGTTTGGGGATTTTTAAATAAATGTTCATTATTGGACAAATTTTGAAAACTCATATACAACACGAGCAAATTATAAGACAATCAAAATCCTGACCTCCAAGGAGGAAAAATCATAGAGGAAAAAAAGAGAATGGCAGGCCAGGAAGGGAAGTTGTCAAAAAGGATTTGCTAATTGCTTAAATAGCTTAGATAAAATGAGCAGGTTTTGGATATAAACACATAAGGTTTGGAGCTTAAGCAGTTCCTAATCTTGGGTGAAGAGATTTAAAAGATGGTGGAGGAACCCTAAACATATAGTGAGCAACAGACACATATGTGAGAGAGGTGTGATGTGAATGACAACGTCCCCATGGGCTCTGGCATTCAAATACTTGGTCCTTAGTTGGTGGCACTGTTTGGGAAGGATTAGAAGGTATGGCCTTGCTGGAGGAAATCAGTCACTGGTGGTAACATTTGAAGCTTTAAAGCCATGTACTATTCCCAGTCTGTCCTCTCTGCTTCTTGTTTGTGGTTGATATACAAGCTCTCAGCTCTCAGATTTCAACTCTAGCTGCCATGTCTGCAGCTTGCTGTCATGCAGTCCCTGTCATTATAGACCCTAACCCTCTGGAACCCTATTCCCCAGATGAATTCTTCCTTCTATAAGTTGCCTTGATCATGGGGCAACCATGACTAGACCGTGACTCCCTCCAATCATACTTACTCTCAACTTCTAACTTTCTTCATGCTCTCCAGTATTCTGAACACATATAGACAGACTGCCTCTGCAGTGGCTTCTCATGCTTTCTTCGGTTCATGTTCTTTCTTCTGTCTCGCTTTAACTTCTTTACTTGGACTTCCCCCTCTCAGACTCTTCCACAGGTTTCACCTGAAACTTCCTGTTTAAGAATTATTTTGTCTTCCTTTCTCCCTTCTCCAGCTCAGAGTACCATCCTATGAAATCATGATTAATTTTTCTTTAAGATCCTTAAAATCTTCCCCATCCAAAAGTCCAGAGACATGACTATGCATCTCTTTATATGCATGTATGAGCAACCATATTTGTTAAAATATTTGAATATTTGCTGATGACTACTCTTTCCCTATAGATTGTGATTAACATACATGCCCTTACCCAGAGACTCTAGAGAAAGATAACCTGCCATCTTAGATGAGAGAACAAGGAACATGGCATTCAGTTAACTAACTTTGATGATTGTGTTTTTCTGGAAGATAGGAAGATGAATAAACTATGTAATCAGCAACACAGAAGTTTCTTGCTTCTTGAAAACTTCTTTCCAGAATACCTTGGAATGCTGGCCACACAAAACAGGTGGAGTCTTGTCTGTACCTTTTTTTTTTCTTGTTAATCTTCATATAAAATGATAGAAAGTTAATTTTAACAGATAAAATGTTCAGAATCATAATATTAGAATGAATAAATAAACACTCTACCTTCAGATTTCATCCAGATGATGGGAAGGTTGTTTTGTTTTTGAGTACCTGTCTTCTTTGACCATTGATGTTGTCTGTGGAGAAATCACCTTCCTTCTTTGTCTTCTTAGTTTTCTTTATAAAATAAGTACTGTAGACACAACTCTACAAAACAACATCCTTCCTTGCCACATCTATACACTACTTTCTTTCTCACTGACATGTTTACTGCCTGTGAAATTCTACTTGAAACATACTCTTAGTTTTTGAGAAGAATTCACAGATGAAAACAAAAATGTGACTTATTCATGTGGGTGATTTCCTTTGTTGAATACTTACCATTTATTCATCTCCTATCTTGCAGAAAAACACAATTACCAACATTATTTAACTTGTTGCTAGGTATCTTTCTCCAGAGTCTCTGGGTGAATGCATATATGGTAACCAAAAAGTACGATGATTTTATGCAAAGATAGAAGATTTTAGAGAGAATAAGTAGGCATCAGCCTATGAACATGAAAGCTTACAAATAAGTAGTTCACCAGTACTGTGTGACTTTTCTGGGGATATCTGAACCACAAACCAAAGAAATTATTCCACCCAAGTCTAGCTTAGTGAACCAGTGAGTTTATTAGGGTTGTTTACAGAAGTGTGAGAGAGGAGTTGGTTATACGTATATGTTTGACTCAAAGACAACTGTATCACCAAAAATCTTACCCCATAATGGGTAGCAACTCAAGAAAAGTACATCACTGGAGCAGTCTGGCCAATCAGAGAGTCTCTTCTCTCTACCCAACAGTTGTCGTTGTCAGTACAACTTTGGGAAGTGACCATGTGAATCTAATAACTCTCAGGAGCTTCCTGAGACTTGTAAGCTTTGTTTACTTTCTTAGCTTTAAGAGACTCCAGAAGTAATAGCTACACAACAGATATAATGACAAGTAACAGCTTAAAGTAGAAGTAACCAAAGACCATCAACCAATGAATGGATAGCATAAATTAACTACATGTTATGCAACCACATGAAGACAGTAAATACTTATTCATACTATTATATAGAAGAACCTTGGAAATATCACACTTAGTACAGAACCACACAGAAAATTTCATGCATTCATAATGGTTACTGTTAAATGTCAACTTAGTAAAATCTAGAATCACATGGAAAACAGGTCTCTGAATCTAAAGGGATTTTCTTGATTACATTAAATAAGATGGAGAGATCTGTTCATTATGGGTGGCACCATTCCCTAAGTAAGGACAATTGTAGAAAGAAAGTCAGCTGAGTTTGTCCTGAAGACTTGTGAATTAAATCCCAGTAGTAGAGAGGAAGAGGCAGGCAGATCTCTGAGTTCAAGGCCAGCCTGTTCTTCCCAGTGAGTTCCAGGACATCTGGGAATACACAGAGAAACCCTGTCACAAGAAGCCAAAAAGCCATAAGCCATGAAAACAACTGGGAAGTCAGTGAGCGCTAGCACACATGAATTCATTGCTATCTTTTTTGACTATGCATAAAATCTAATTCATCCCCATGAGCTTCTGATACCATGACTTCCCCACCATGATGAACTGTAACCTGGAACAGTAAGCTAAAATAAACTCCTTTACCTCTTTTTCTTATTGGATATTTTATTTATTTAACATTTCAGATGTCATCCCCTTTCCCCATTTCCCCTCCCTAGAACCCCTATCCCATCCCCCCTCCTCCTTTTTGCTTTTAAACCATTTTAATTACATGCATGTATTAAGGTCAGTTCTAGGTTGAGGAACTAGCAATACAGTAGATACAAATAGTCAAGGAACAAGCAAGACAATAAACACAAATAGTCAAAGAACAAGCAAGGCATTAAACCCAAATACATGAACACTTCCATGATCACTGTTTCTAAAGGCTTATCAGGATGACCAAAATATCTGAGTCTACTTCCCTGTCCTAGCCCAAAGTCATTTTAAAGTCTGAAGCCTACTTCCTTGTTCTAGCCTAAAATTTAGATTCTTGTCTGAAATTACTTCTTTGTTCTAGCCTAAGATTTAGATGCCTACCTGAAATTCCTTCTTTGTTCTAGTCTAATGTCAGATTCCTGCTTGAAGCCTACTTCCTTGTCCTTGGCCAATGTCATATTCCTGCCAAGCAGTCCATTTCCTTGTCCTTGGCTCATACCAGATTCTTGCCAAGCAGCCCCAAAAGCCCTTCACCTCCATTTTTTATTTCATTAACAAGACTGAGCCTGTCTTAGGTCATTCTGACAAGAATACCTTCCTTACCCATCATGGAATATGCATTATCCAAAGCAATGCACTTATGTCTTAGGTTGGTAAGGCTCTGTGCAGAATCTTAACCATTCTTGGCTTGCCAGCCTGTTAGTTTAATAACTCTGTCTGGGGGTCTATTTTCAGTTTCAAGCCATGTACTTTGACTGCCAACATGTTGATGTTGTTGAAGACAAACTTTAACATGATGGGCAGGAATAAAAATATTCCCAGGACAAAAAGGTCTAGCATGATCAAGCTATATATGCCATTCTTGTAGCTTGACCAAAATAGAAATACTGACCTCAGACCATGGGTAATTTTATCTGCAGTCTCTTTTACCTCTTAATTTGCCTTTGTCAGTGTGTTTTACCACACAGAGAGAAAAGAAACTAAGACAATATTACTCTAGTATACAAATATCCAGAATAAGAAAATCCATAGAGACTATGTAGGTTCATGAGCCTCAAGGGCTGGATAAAAATAAAGTGTATAAAGTATGATCACTAAATCATATAGACTTTGAGAGAAGAGAAGGATCCATGATGAAAAATGTTCTGGAATTAAATAAAACTAATGGTTCCAGTTGTATAATTTCAAGTGTCTTTTAAACCCACTAAGCTATATACCTTGAAATGAAATTATACCTATAATTCACATACCATTTAAATGCTATGTGAAGTATACCTTGATTTAGAAATATGAAGGAAAAGGAATGTAGACTGTAACCAGTGGTAAAGAGGAGGAAGAGTAAAGTAATCATGATCCAAGAATACAAACATGACAAGGAGTGACCAGATAAGTTGGTGCCTTGCCAATGATGATTAGAGTCATTAAAATTCCAGATTCCAAGAGTCATTTCAATTCACCACAAGATGGCCAGGGTGGAATGGGGGTATCTTATACTGCTCTGATCAGCTACAGTGTCATTACCAGCATACTCAGCATTAGCTTCTGAACCACAGATAACATACATTTGGATAAATAGCTCATGTATCCAAGACAACATAGAATGTACTGGACAAGCATTTTTAAATTGCAGTTCAGATCTGAGAAGGATTTCAAAGATTATCATCACCTTAAAACAAAATAATCATACCTATTCTTGAGATAGGACAAAATATACTTTCAGTGGGCTATAGTGACCTTCTTGTCTTCTGAGCATCTCTGACTGAATTTCATCTCATTTTGACATAGGCATTGTGCTTTATCTTTTATGATGCTATGTTACATCTGGATAGAGTATCTCTTTCTTCCTCTTTCCTGTCTCTGTTTTCCCATATCCTCTCTGCCTTCTACTGACCATTAAATGTGGGTAGCACATGAAATTAAGAAGTGTTCCCTGCCATGCATGATCTTCTTCCTCTCATAGACTGAAAGCAATGAAACCAGCTAGCCTCTGACCATAAATTAGAAGAAATTAATTTTTGGGAGATATGGTGGCACAATCTTGCGATCCCTGCTTTGAGGCAAAGATCAGGGATTCAAGGTCATTTTCAGCTACACAGTGAGTTCAAGTCTAGCCTGGGGTACATGAGACCCCCACTTTAAAGAGATATAAAAATGCAAACCAAAAGCACAATGAAAAATATCTTTTCCCCTTTAAGTTGTTTTGCTTGGATGTTTTGTCATAGTTACAAGGAATAATGTAAGTCTCTGTCTCTAAACCCATTTGGATCTGAGAAAATAATCATACACACTGGGAATTTAAAATTAGTAATAATAATAATGATGGTGTATATAATAATAATGCAGAATACTATATGTATAAAAGGCAAAGTGACTTTGTAGCCTGTGGCTACTCTGAATTATCCAAATTTGGTTTATTTCCCCAGTGACATAGTCCCCAACTCTATCCTGTGTTGAAAGGCATCTGTTCATGTTGTTTATGGTTTTCATAGCCATAACAAGATGACAACTGAATCACTGGTCTCTTTAAACATGGGTAGGTTTTAAAACCATAGAAAACTCTTGCTGGATTTTCCACCCAATCCCCTGGAAGTGTTCCTTCCCTCTATAGATGTTCTTTAAAATCTCAATGAATCCAGAATTCTGAGTGCAGATCAGTAATTTCCTTTCTGGATCTCCTGTGGCCACCCAGGAACACCCCTTCTGAGGTTACCACACACCCCAGTACCAGAACTCTTCATGGCTTCTGTCAGAGCAATGCTTTCAAGGGAGTCTTGTGGGGAGTGAGTTGTTCAATGGAAAAGTACAGCTTGTATGGGATTTAAAGAGCCCCAGAGATCTGTGAAGACCGTCTGTCACAAATGCTTTCATGGGCTTTATTTGTTCTCATCCCACAGCACACAGAAAACATTTTCAGGAATTTTGTTTCTGTTTGAAATTTGATTTGTATTTTGATTTTAGAGAGGAGAACTCAGAATTCTGTGGAAGAATTAAGTATCTATCCAGTGCATATTTTGATGTCTTTAGAAATCGAATGTCTATCAGGTTATGGAAAGAATAATGGCTTTGACAGAATTTGGTTTGCTCATCATCTATCACACTGGCTGTTATTCTTTAGTTGTAATAATAAACTCAAATCACTCTCAGGTTCAAAAAGCCCTTCTGCAGTCAGCCTGCATCTGCTCACAGATGATTATGACCCTAGTTTTATAGAAGTCATGGGGACTGAGAGGGGCAGGAAAATGACAAACACATGAAGATAATAACAAAGTAAACACTCCAAAGCTAGGCACTCTGCTCAGATTCTTTTATCTTTATTTGGAATCTCACTTTATTCCATTTGTCTGTAGACATATGAAGACCAGACTCCAGAGGAAGACAACCAGAACAATTGGAGGATATATTTTCTAAAATTAATATTGAGAGAAAAAAATAAGCCAGGAGACTCAGAGATGATGTATATGATGATGCCCATTGCTTCTCTGTTCTCCTTCCTCATTGCCATGAAAATGTTACCATTACCCAGAGTGAATTTATAGATAATAGGAACCTCAACTCCTGGGTCTGGGATTCAGACAAGCATCCCATCAAAGCAGAAGTTCAGTGTGTTACATGCTGGCATAAAATGGAATGCTATCACGTTCCAATATGCAAACAACTTGCCAAAAGAATGTAGTGCTTCAAAAGACCTGTACTGGATGGAGACAAGATCTCAGTACAAGCAGTGGGAGCAGGGTGAATCTATGAAGCAGAAAGTATGAGCTGAGGAAGAGATCAGCCCAGTAACAGTTTACTGGCCTTGCTGTTCTCTTAAGAGGCACTAATGGTAGTGGTCTGGTGCAGTGGAAGAAAACCCAGCTTCATTTAAAGCACTAGCATGAAATTGGCTGCAATAAAATTATGCATTAAGTGTGCATTATGTTTAATAAGACTGGATTGTACTTCCCATGTTTACTCTGTGACTATTGAGGCTGATCCAATTTTCTCAAGTTCTCCAATTGGTTCACGATCGAGTTTCTGGCCAGAAGGTCAAATTTCCCTTGCTGTTATTGTATGTCTCTATTACTTTACTATGGCATTTACACTTTATATTCATTACTTTTTTTTTCTATCTCCTGAACCTTCCACATTCCAAAATGTTCCCTGTAGATGGCCCGTTTGACACAAATTAGAACAACCTTGATAGCTGTCAACTGGAGACTATCTGAGAACAAAAGGACATTATTGCGAGCCAGCACTGGAGGTAATTTCATGTGCTTTCTCTGAAGGCTTCTTAATAGCCTTTGAGAAATAATACAATTCAGATCTGCAGCCAGGAGACAAAGAATGGATGTTGGACAGCATGACTCGAGTGTGACTTGGTCTTTAGGCTCTACTGTCCTGAGGTTAGGAGGATTATCGTCAGAAAATAGAGATATCCAGCCTTGTTTCACTCACACATATAGCCACTCATTCATGTAACTAGCAAACACTCCATGGGAGCCTACTGTGTGCCAAACACTGTGAATGTGATGGTGCTACAGCAGTACATGTCATAGTCCTGCTGTGATTTCATACCATAATTAGGATGGGAAAGAGCGATATCGAGCCATAAAAACAAATCCTGATACAAGAGGGAAATAGATGAAGATGAGGTAAGGGAAAAATTAATTTCTAATGAAAAAAAAACAGGAATTCTTTATGAGGAGAGTGAGAGAGCTCTACTAAAGACAGGAACAAGGCAGAATAGTGATGCTGCAGGCAGTAAAGTGGTACAGGTAGAATATGGAAGTATAGGGGAGAAGGAAATCTAGAAAACCACAGGTGGAAAACCAGGTGGAGGGCATCCATGATATGAGGGTTACAGAAGGACACAAAATACCAGGAAATGAGGTCAGAGGACAGAGAGAGCTCTGCACAAAGCCATCAAGAATTTAGAGATAATCTCACAGTAATGGAGGAATAATAAAAAAAAATTCACCCAACCTATACTATAAGGTTTAATATTTTTTTCGACAAATGGGCTCAATTAGATGAAAAACAGAGAGTGCTCCTTCGAGGCTTCACCCTGCATTCTCTCACGTGCAAATGCATACAAAGCATTGTTGTGTGTGTGTGTGTGTGTGTGTGTGTGTGTGTTCATGTGTGTGTGCGAGCACATGAGCACATGCATATCTTCCTGCACACATATGCCTATCCACAGTGCTTTAGGCCCTGAACCCCATAGTAGACCATGCTATACCTTTTATATATCAGTGTTACCTTATACACATATACTTATAGAAACTATAGTAAGATATCAACAAAGGACCATGGTTCTTCAGTATTGGCAACCTTAGCATATGGATTTTTTTTCATATTTTCTTTTTCTTTTTTTTTTTTCCTCATTGGAACCTCTCAATTTTTCACTGATTGGAACAATTTATGACTTTTCTCTAATTTTTCCTACATCCAAATTTTTTATTTCTCTACTTTGAGTAATTACTAAGTAAATAATGAGTTTCACCTTACTTTAACACAATAAATGTAATACTGTCACAGGTTATTTAATGACCAAGATGTCTACCAGGCACGATGGATCATGGATATGCCAGACAAAGGACTTTTATTTATGAATTTCCTTGAATTGTCTATGAATTTCCTTAACTTTGTAACGAAATATCTATCTGTATGTGAGCAGGGGGAAGCCAAAGCAGGCCTGGAAGAAACAGCTACATGTAAAGTATGAGTTAATCAGATATCACAGAGCTCACATGATGCATACAGACATTGGTTTTCTAGCCAGCCCAAGTAGACTGGCCTTGGCTACTACCTCCATAAGCTTAAGTCCAGAAATGGCACATGTTTGGAACATGACTTTTGCCTTAACCAAAGAGTAATACTTTAAAGCTGACTCTAAGTCCAACCCTTAAAGAAATCAAACTGAACAGTTGGTAAATTAGATGAATTTCATAAGGGGTCAGGCATCTAAGAAGGCAGGCAAGCAAGAAGGAAGAAAGGAAGAGAAGAAGAAGGAAGGAAGGAAGGAAGGAAGGAAGGAAGGAAGGAAGGAAGGAAGGAAAGAAGGGAAGAAGGAAGGAAGGGATGTAGGAAGAAGGGAAGGGAACAATGAAGGAACAAAGGAAGGCAGGCACAAAGAGTGAAGGGAGAGGGATAAATGGCATGTGTTGGGGACACCCTATCTGACAGAAAATTTAAAGGAAAATAACAAAACCTAGATTTTTAAGAATGTAGTAACTACAAAAAAAATCCAAGAAAAAAACCTTGTTAAGCATTCTGAGGAGCAGAATAATATGAGATATTAATGAACACTGGGAAATAACAGAAAAATGACACATGGTCCCTAAAAGTTATCAAATAATATACACAATGAATAAACAGATGAGGAATTTTAGTCAAGCAAAAAATGGAATTTCTTAAAGGAGTTAAAAGCAAACTCTGAAGCAAAACATTGTAGAAAAAATATATATTTTAATTGAAAAATTCAACAAATAGTATTAATATTACATTGAAGATTATTGAAGGAAACTCAGAGAATTTTAAGACACAAAAATAGAAAGCATACAGACTAAAGAAGTGTATGGAAGAGTAGACACTAAAATACAAAATTAAATTGAGTCTGACTTTGAAAAAAACATAAAATAGTTTAGTATATTTAAGTTGGAGGCCTGGATAGGTACAATACAGAAATAAGGAAAGAAAAATAAGTTTAAAAAAGTACATTTTCCCCAAGAGTAAATGAAAACACAAGTTGAAAAGACTGGGTAAACATACACATAAAACATATATGTATATACATACATATATACACACATATATAAAATAGTAAAATTTCTGAAAAAGCAAAGAAATCTCAAAGGTAAATAAAAGAAAAGATTCTATTGAGAAGTTAACAGTAATGAGATTACTTTCAAATTCACATCAGATTCAGCCATTGAAGAAGGAATATGCATATTCATTTTTTTTTTTTTTATGGTTTTTTGAGACAATTTTTCTGTGTAACAGAACCCCAGCTCTCCTAGTACTCACTCTGTAAACTAGGGTAGCCTCGAACTCATAGAGTTCTGTGTGACTCTGCCTCCCAAGTACTAGGATTAAAGGCACATGCCACCATCACCCAAGGAATACGCAACTTTAAAGTGCTGGGGAACACATTTTGAAAACCTGCTTGATAAAGAAGTGTGTGTGTGTGTGTGTGTGTGTGTGTGTGTGTGTAGACTATATATTCTTCAAAAAAAAGTGAGATAGAGACATATTTTGGATAAATGAGAGCTAGAAAACATCGTGACAGCAAATATTTCTTACAAGAAATATAGAATGTTCTTCAGGTTTAACAGATTGCACCACATTGAAATTCATACATACAAAAAGAAATAGAGATGCTTTATATGTGGTAAGTATACTCATAAGTAAATGAACACTACTCCTATTTGCTTTAAAATACCTTTGTCCTACTTGCTTTAAAATATTTTAAGGTTAAAAATAACTTTTTATAGGCTTTAAAGAATATGTAGGTATAAAAGATATAACAATGACGAAAAGGATAAAGAAAAAAGCTTACTACTCTCAGTATAAGGTTCTTATTTTTATGAGAAATGGTATAATAGAAGTAATTTAAATATAAATTAAAGTAAGTAGATGAATTACCATAGAATTGCTTAAAGAGCTGATCTAGTAAGTTAGAAATGGGGGAAAAATACAAATGGAAAGTAAACAAAACAGTAGAGTTAACACTATTCATATGTATATACATTAAATATAAATAAGCTAATTATACTTAACTAAAAGGCAAAGATTAATGAACCATATAAAACTATTTGATATCTATGAGGTACATATTTTATATAAATATAACTTAAAAGTTCCTATTTTTCTACTCTTATAAGAGTAGAAAAATAGGAACTTTACAAACACTAATAAAAAGGAAACTGCTTATAGAATGTCTGCATCAGGATTATGGAAAGTCATCTCCATCAACCAAATAATCAAGAACATGTAACAGTTCCAGGAGACAGTATACATGATAACAACTTCCTAATGCTGGATGAGAAATGGGGTGAAAAGCAGCAAGTGCAAGATTATAGTGGATGATTTTAATAAGTCTGTATCAATAATCAATGGAATAAATATATAGATAACTAATGAACATAATACACACACACACACACACACACACACATACACATACATATACATATATATCGTAACGAACTTAAATAGGACATTAGTACCGCAGTTCAATTTGTCACTGCAACAAATTCTGCTCCAGATGAGAAACAGTATTCACCAAGATACAATATCTACTGCAACATCACATCAACCTTAATACATTTAGTTAAACAGAAATGACAGAAAATTCATTCTTTAAATATAATATAATTAAATTAGAAAGTAATAATGTACAGATAACTGGAAATCTCCAAATATATGAAAATGAAATAAAACTTATATTAACTGACCCACTAAGTCAGATGTAGAGTGCTTGCCTAACCTGCAAGGAATCCTGGGTTCAATCCCTAGATCTGGATAAACTAGGCATGCTGCTGCACCACTGTAATCTCAGGACTTGGGGCATTGAGGAAGAAGAATGTGGAGTTCAAGGTCATCATTGCCTATATAGCAAGTTTGAGGTAGCTCACTGTCCTAGATAGTTTTATGTTAATTTACTATAAGCTAACATCATTTGATAGCAGGAACCTTAATTAAGAAAATGCCTTAATTTCTGTAGGCAGACCTCTAGGGCATTTTCACAATTAGTGATTGATGAGGGAGGGCCCAGTCAACTGTGGGTGAGGCCATAACTGGGCTGGTGGTCTTGGGTTCTATAAGAAAATAAGCTGAGCAAAGCTGGTAAGCAGCATTCCTCCATGGCCTCCAAATCAGCTCCTGCCTCCAGATTCATGTCCTGTTTGAGTTCCTGTCCTGACTTCTTTCATGATGAACTGCTGTGACATGGAAGTAAAAGCCAAATAAGCCCTTTCTTCTCCAACTTGCTTTTGGTCATGGAGTTTCATCACTCTATGACAGCCACTATGTATGAGTGTCTAAATAACTAAATAAATAACCAACAAGCTAAGGAGTTCTACAGAAAAATAAAATGCATATATTGAGCTCAGCAAGAAGGAATATAAAACAAAGCTTGCAGAATACAGATATAGCATTGCTGAGAAGACAGTGGACAGCTTTAAACAACTAAGTATATAGAAAAAAGAAATATAATAAGATAAAAAGATTAATAAGAATAAGAAAAAATAAAAAGAATTTTAACACAACTTTAAATAAACTTTTACCTTAAGATACAGGAAGTAAATCCAAAGAATTTTTAAAAGAAAAGAAAGAATGCCTTCCTTACCTGTTCATGGAGATATGTACCATCAAAAGCAATGTACTTATGTCTTAGGTTGGTAAGGCTCTGTGCAGAATTCTTACCTATCCTTGGCTTGCCAGCTATTAAATTAATAACTCTGTCTGGGGGGTCTATTTTCAGTTTCTAGCCATGTACTTTGCTGCCAACATTTTAATGTTGTTAAGACAAGTTTTACACAATGAGCAGGAATAAATTATATTCCCAGGACAAAAATGCCTAGCATTTTCAAGCTAATATGCCATTCTTGAAGCTTGACCAAAATAGAACTACTGACCTCAGGCCATTCGGTAATTTTATCAGCAGTATCTGCCACATCAATGCTCAGCAGAGCAGCATTCTTTAAATTCATAATCTCACTATGCAAGATTAAAAACATCCAGAGATGTATTAGAATTTGCCAAATACATTGTGAGTGTCATTAAACTTTTTCCTAATTATAATGACTACCACTGTAAATTTTAGAACTAACATGAATCCAATGGTATTTGGCATGACACTCAAGATGGCTCCTTCCTCTTAAACTCTGAACCTCCTTCCAGTAATTTGAACAGGATAAAGCTCATCAATCTGTTGCTCCAAATGCCTATCTAAATCCTCTTGTATATTCAACACATTTAGTAACATTTTTTGCTAAATGATTAACAAAAGGAAAGGATTCTTGTCAGAACAACCTAAGACAGGCTCAGTCTTGTTTATCAAATGAAAAAGGGGAGAGTTGGAGAGCTTTGAGGGCTCCTTGGCTCTCCAACTCTCCCCCAAGAGAGACATGGGCCAAGGACAAGGAAATGGGGTACTTGGCAGGAATATGACATTGGCAAAAAACAAGGAAGTGGACTTCAGGCAGGAATCTGAAATTAAGCTACAGCATAGAAGTAATTTCAGGCAGGAATCTAAATCTTAGGCTAGAACAAAGAAGTAATTTCAAGCAGGAATCTAAATTTTAGGCTAGAACAAGGAAGTAGGCTTCAGACATGAAAATGACTTTGGGCTAGGACAGGGAAGTAGGCTCAGATGTTTTAGTTATCCTGATAAGCCCTTAGAAACAGTGATCATGGGAGTGTTCACAGAGCTTTGTTTATTGCCTTGCTTGTTCTTTGACTATTTATGTTCATTGTCTAGCTTGCTCCTTGACTATTTGCATCTATTGTATTGCTAGTTCCTCAACCTAGAACTGACCTTAATACTTGCATGTAATTAAAATGGTTTAAAAGCAAAAAAAGAGGAGGGGGGAAAGATAGGGGTTTCCTAGGGAGGGGAAATGGGGAAAGTGAATGACATCTGAAATGTAAATAAATAAAATATCCAGTAAAAAAAAAAAAAAAGAAAGAAAGAAAGAAGAAGAAAGAAAAGAAGAACCGGAGAGAAGGAGGAAGAAGGAAGAAAGAAAGAAAGAAGAAAAAGAAAGATAAAAGAAGAAGAAAGAAAGAAAGAAAGAGACCACAAGTTAACTAACCTGGACCCTTGGGGCTCTCAAAACTGAACTGCCAACCAAAGAGCACACATGGGCTGGACCTAGGCTTTCCCACATATATGTAGCATATATGCAGCTTGGTCTTCAACTGGAACAGGGACTATCCCAAAAGTTGCTGCCTATATGTGGGATATGTTCTTCTATCTGAGCTCCCTTGTCTGGCCTCATTCAGAGTATATGTGCTAGCACTCCAGAGACTTGAAGTGCCACAGTGGAAGTATATCCAGGATACCCTCACCCACTCAGAATAAGGGGATGCAGGAAAGATTGTGGAGAGGGTGTCCAGGAGGGACATAAGCAAGACACAAAGTGAATAAGTAAAAATAAAATTAAACTTAAAAATTAAAAAAGAAAGAACAAACAAAGATAAACAAATGAAGTGTGTTAAATGATAGAAAAAATTTAAAACTCCAAACATTATTCTTTAAAAGATTAGGATAGTAGGCAACACATAGATAATACAAATAAGTCAATATTAATGATTGAGAAAATATAATTATAGCATGCAAATAATCAGTACAAAATGAAAAAATTAAGGCATTGCTCCGAGTCTATGAGATTATATAATAGCAAAAAGTATTTTTATAACATCATGCCAATACATTCATTAGTTAGAATTGAAAATTTATACTCTCATGAAAGGTAAAGCTAGTAGCTAGATAGTTCATCAGATTGATATTTCTAAATCAAAAACTATTATTTAAAAACTTAGCATGCAAACTATATTAAGGGAAATATTTACTTTATAACTTTTGACAAAAGATTAGTGTCCAGAATTTGTAAAGAGCTTTTAAAAGTCAATATTTTTTAATCAAACTTTGTTTTCAGATGTCAACATGGTATTTAAAGGGTACATTCAGTGAAGAGCTTGTGATGATGCAATGGATATTTAAAAAAAAAAAAAGAAAGAAGAAGGAAGGAAGGAAGGAAAGGAAGAAAGAAAGAAAGAAAGAAAGAAAGAAAGAAAGAAAGAAAGAAAGAAAGAAAGAAAGAAAGAAGAGAAAGATGACAACAGACCCCAAGGCCTCCTTGAGTGCTGCACAAGACAAAAGGGGAGAAACACTAATGAGCAAAAACTTCAGGCCACAAAACAACCGGAGCCTATCTCTGCCATAGAAGGTCCTCAGCAACACCTGTTCTTTAGAGGCAGCCATGTGTGGCAGATACAGGTCCCACTTGAATTCTTACTGGCTCTGGCATTGGCTGGGAGCAACAACCGGTACTGTCAGTCAGCTCTAGTCCCTGAAGTACAGTGTTTCAAGGAGATTTGAAGTCCATGCTCCACAGTTCAGGAGTTGTTCTGGTTAAGAAATGGGTAAAGCAACAAAGTAGACAGTGTCCAAGGAAAGATAAAGAAACAGCCAGAAAAGACATGAAAACTGGCTCTGTATCAGTCATTACTGAGAGAGTACAAATCACTAGCTGTCCCTGGATACCCAACAAAACAACTGTGAGGAAAACAGTTAACAGATAATATTGATGAGGATGAATAACACCTGGGATCTTCATAGATTAGTACCAAAGTATGAAGTTGGGAAACCTTCCTGGGAAAATGGCAAGTTCCTTATAAAGGTGTGTATGCAAGAGAAATGAAAACAGTCTCCAACAATGGTCTAGTAACCCCTGGGCTAGAGAAAGAGCTCATCATTAAAGGCATTTGCAGCTCCTGCAGAGAACCTGCATAGATTCTGAGCACCACAGGTCAGCTCACAACTATCTCCAGTTCCAGGGGATCTAACACCTACTTCTGTCCTTCCTGAACACCAGAAATACACATGGTAGAGAAGCATGTTGACACTCATACACATAAAATAAAAATAAATAAATAAACAAACCTTAGAGAACGTTCTAGCAACTTCAGTCATGATAGTTTTAGCTGGAAACACTCCAAGTACCCATTAAGAAGAGCAAGGTAAATACTATTCAGGAATTTAAAAGAATGACCTATGGATATGTACAGCAACATGGGTGAATCTAAAAAAACATCTTACTGAGCAATAGAGATCACACACAAAAAAGCATAGATTCTATGTTTCACTCTGGTAAACTGAAAACCATCATTTCCCATAATAACTGAAAAGAGATCAGTGGGTACCCCTGGGAGGAAGATACAGTGAGTAACTGCGGAGGGACATGAAGAAATGGAGTGATGGAAATGTCTTATGTCCTGACAAAGTTTGAAATACATCCCTCTGATGTCAGCAAAATGCATAAAAGAACCATGAACATAAAGATTCACATCTTACTCACAAATTATAATATGTAGGTATGATTAAAAACAGTTTTTTTAAAGTAACACATTTGCACAATGCACTACAATATGCAAATAAAATATAATTTCTTTGTCTCCTGAAAGTGATCGGTTCTCCACCTAAAAGGAAGCTGGGAAACCTACCACAGGAAATTAACATTATCTCCGTCTTCTTCCCTGTTTAACCAGATTAAATATTGAATATAGTTAACATTCACCTTCCACTTTGAGGAGGCTCACATTTTAACTGATTTGTGAACACTCTTTTGCTTTGGGTAAATATTTCATCTTACAACATGTCTGCCTCCCTCTGTTCTTTATCCTAACAGAGTTTCTAAATCCCCCTAACAAACCTTTGCACATTCTTGAAGAGGAGAGAAAAGAGTCACTGGGTGCCAATGGTGATCCTGATCTTCTCTGATCTGGTTCCTGGGCTAGTTGTTGCTAAAATGCCCCATCCATAACAAGACAATACAATTGAAATTATACACTACCACTCTATGTGCATATCCTTGTTTGAGGAGTCTCTAAGTGCAGTGACCTCTTTACCCAGAGTTCCACATAAATCCTGTCTTACAGTTCTTCAGGATCCCCTCATTGAGCTCATAGAAACTTCTAGTGCTTAATTGATTTGGAGACTAAAAGCAATGTCTCCATTTCATCTATCAGTCTATCACTGTCATGGGTTGTGGAGACATAGTAGGAAAAAAAACCTCAGAAGGGACTGTCCTTAGCAGCATACTCCCCTTCAGGTGGCCAAGGACTGCCCTCCCCACCTTATACCACCATGTTCTGTAGTTCCCCAATTGCTGCCATGATATTTTGGCCCACCTCTGCCAAGTCCTTTATTTTCCAACTGCAAGCATTTTCAAGACATATTTTTAATACAGTGTGTGTGTTGTGTGTGTGTGTGTGTGTGTGTGTGTGTGTGTGTGTCTATGTCTGTGTCCCTGTCCATATGTACATGTATGCAGGTACTCACAGAAGCCAGAAGTGATCATTGATTCCTCTGGACCTGGAGTCATGTGCTAAATATGAGTGTTGGGAAGCAAATTTCGATCTTCTGCAAGACCAGGAAGGTCTCTTGATCTCTAAGCCATCTCTCCAACACAACTGCTAGGTTTTTAAACTCTCTGTGTCATCATAGCCTCAGTTGCTTACGTTTCTGTTCCAATTGCCCAGGATTCACAGCAGCTAGAAGGCACAGACAACCTAGAACAAGGGCTGACCATGAAGAACTAAAGCACTAACACCTATCATTCCACATCATAAAACTCTTGTCCCATTGTATACAAAGTGTGTGCTCCTATGGCTATTCTCATAAGCTTGGTGATCAAACTATCCCCACTGTGTTTTCTTCCTTTGCCATCCCCTCTAGCCAACTGTCTACTGTTTCCAGCTCTAACCAGTAGCATACCCGTTTGCAAAGAGATGGGCCACAGTGGGCACCTCAGCAAAACAGTGCCTTTATGGTTATAAAATTCCTGTCCCTCTTTTACCTTTAGGATGTCAGAATTATGAATCAAAGTCCAAAAAAAAGGTGGATGACAGAGAAGTAGTCACGATAATACATAAGGTAGGAAACTGAAATCGTCAAGAACCAAACTCCACATGAGTCTGAAATGGTTATCACGACAGAGGCGTATTTATCATTCCAGGTATCCGACAGTAATGTTGTCATAGAGAAGGAGGCAGAGGAGGAAGACTTCCCATCTGGCCCTTCCTATCCCATCTGCCTCACTTTCCAGCTATACCAAGCTCTCAGCACACTCAGCCGCCACCCTCAGGGCAAATAAAAGGCCAGGCACAGCAGTTGATCAAAACCACCCGAGTTCATTTCAACTTTTTGAACTGTATGATCCTGAGAGCAAAGCTGTACCCGCTCTCTTCACAACTTGAAGACGACCTGTTCTTTGTCATGATACGGTAGGAACACCCCAGCGCCACTGCCACCCCCACTCTACTGTCCTTGACATTTCATTCCTCTGGATTTCACAGGGCTGTAATCTGTACAAGCAGGCATCTTCTGTAAATCAAGTGAGTGGCATTATCTAGAACCTCGGTGGGAAAGTAAGTTTGTCTCCTCCACAGTAGCTACTAGACTCCCGAAAGTATTGTGTTTTCAGCTAGTGAGACCCAGTTAACAAAATTATTGGAAAAGCAATCCAACATGCACATGTGTCCATGCTCAGTGTATATGTCTTAACAAAGAAACCCAAGTCAGAAGTTCCCGTCAAGCACTGGACTAGAGAGAGACTAGTGGTACTCTGTCGTCTGAGCCCCTTTGTGGATCTAAGCCTCCTATGCTAGGTGTGTCCACAGAATACCAAGCTCTGCTAGGATCAGTTAAAGCCACAATGCAGGTCAAGTGAGTCTCCTTTGTTTTGAACTGTGTATTAGATAAGAAGAACCAGCTTTCTGCAGATAAAGTGGAAGCGTGTTATATGACCCTTCCGGAGTTCCCTCCCATGCTGCCATATTATGGATTTAGTATGTGTCCTGGCCCATGTTTATCATTTCACTCCATCTACATCTACATGTGTCCTAAATACATTTCTTAAATGCTGTCATATTGCCTGCATTGTTCTGCAGTTCTTTTTTCCATTTAAAATAATGTTTATAAGATAAACTCACATCGATACATATGGATCTCATTCATTTTGGCAACTGCATGCGGATTCTATCACCGAAATACAGCACCATTTGCATATTCTTTCTGCTAGAGATGGACATTTAAGTTGCTTCTAATTCTTCTCTATTTTAAACAATCCGCAGCACATGCCTTTGTCGAGGTCCCCCTGTACATGCAGGAATGGCTTTAGCAATCCTTAAGGGAGGGCTTCTGGGTCCTGGAACATGTCTGCCTTCTATTTTCTTATTGATATTGACATTAATTCAAATGCATACTATGAACAGTGTGGTGACTTTTCTGTAACTGCCATGCTGACTGGTCCATCTGGGATTCTACTTTACATCCCATATAGCAGGGTCTGGACAGAACTCTCATCGTCATAACTACCTTGCGACTCAAATATTCCTCCCTGGGGCCTTTCTGGTCCCATCAAGGATACCGCTGCAAAACTCAGCTGCTCATATCTGAAGCCAGATGAGCTATGTGTTCTCAGCTCTCCCTCACCTCCCACATCTCTCTCACCAACCCAAACAACATCAGATTCCACTCTTTCCTGCTCCAAGTCAGTTTTATCTCAGTGAAAGCCTGTGACAGACTCAGATCTAAAATTTCATTCTGTATCTCCCTACATGGCAGCAAAATGAGAGTTTTACTACAACTGATCATCCCACTTTTTTTCGCTTAAAGTCAACCATCACCCTTGGAGAGAAGTCTAGCTGTTTTAGTTTGTCTGTTGTACACACTCTGCTCTGGATCCTCATAGCACTGATGCATCTCTCAATTCTCCTCTGAGCTCAGTGGTAACACGGAATGCATGATAAATAAAAAGTTCACCCATCCAGGGATGGGTGAACAGTCTCCTGTCTGCTCTTAGCTGCAATGGTTCAAAAACAAAAAATGAGGAAGAGAGAGAGAGAGAGAGAGAGAGAGAGAAACTCCTCTCCAAACTGGACAGCAAAAGAGATAGCCCTGGCTAGTATTCAAAGTTAACAGAGTAACTCTGGGGATTCAAGTGACCACCAAATAAAATCTTGCTTTTCCAAACACATTTTTTGGATATTTTTTGTTTATTTATATTTAAGATGCCATCCCCATTCCCCATTTCCCCTCCCCAGAACCCTCCTATCCCATCCTCCATCCTCCTTTTTGCTTTTATACCATTTTAATTACATGCAAGTATTAAGGCCAGTTCTAGGTTGAGGAACTAGCAATACAATAGAAAAACCTTCTTGGTTTTATACATTTTCAGCTTTTACAGTCTGTGTTAATATAGATACAAAACATCCTGACTACTATTCTATTACTAAACTTATCCTTTTCATGAAGTGACTTTCAGTCTCATTGGCCGAAATGATTTTTTTTCTTTTCAGTTTTCTCTTGAACAGTTATTGTTTTCAAGCTGTTTATAGGAAAGTTTTAAAAATTGTACAATGAGCATTTTCATACTTATCTAGATTCAATAATTACTAGCATCTTGCCATATGAGATTAGAACTCTTCGTAGAACACACATGCATGATTTATATTTTTGTTTAAATTAGTTTATTGTGTATGTTATGATACTTCAGTACTATTTCTACATAAAAATCTAAAACTACAAAGCATTAGTCTACTTAAACAATTCTTCTTGCCATCTAATAACTGGCCTATATTCAAATATTTTCCAACTTGTATCAAGTTATACTTTATAGATTATTTTCAAACCATGAGGTCTGGCATGTTATGTATTATTACTGTGTCTCTTGTATTTTATTCCACACTAACACTTTCCATAAAATATGTGTGTGTCTCTGTGTGTATGTGCATGTGTGTGTGAGCATGCACTCTCATGTGTGTGCTGTGTAGATGTACACACAAACAGGCCAGAGGAGGGTGTCAGTGTTTGACTGTATTATATTCTGCCTTCTTTTCTTACGAGATGGTCTCTCACCAAACCCAGGACTACAGTAGCAGCTAGCAATCTTTCCATAATCCTTTCTGTCCCTACAACATAGGTTACAGGTATATCTACAGTCATGTGTTGCTTTGTTCCCATGGATGCAGACATTGAACTCATATACTCATGCTTGCATAGAAAGCTACTCACTGAGCCATTTCTCCATCCCCACGGGAACTTTTGGAGTTTTTTATAACTGGCTTTTGGAGGAGTCCAGGTCAAGGTGCCTTCTAACATATCAGTGATGGCGTTTAGCTTTTTCCTTGATTGCCTGTTTTTCCTCTAGTCTAAAAGTAAAGAACAGAAGCTTGATTATATCCAGGTTAAATTTGTTTGTTCGTTTTTGAGGAAAAAAAAATAACCTTTATAGGTAACATGAGTGTTCCATATTCTCTCAGAAGTACATCGTGTTGGGTTATTGTGTGACTAGTGATGGTAAATTGGTCATTCTTACAAAGATGTAATTTTCCCTTCAAGATCAACAATTAACTTTATCCTGAGAATCTAGCAGAACTGGCATCAGTGCAGCTTCCTGTGCACCAAGCCCAGGGAAGCATTTATATACCTTCCTATGAGTCCTGGAAGAAAAAATAACTCCTGTCCATACAAAGATGGAGAAACAGACTCTGAGCCATGAAGACACTTAATCCAAAAAGAAAATCTGCTTCCTGTTACATTCCTTTTCAGATTACTGAGGGTGCATGGAATAGGGAAGGGGCCACACTTTGGGGTTCTCTTCCTTAGTATATCTAAGAACACCTGCAATCAGATAAAAATGAAAATAAATCACTACACACACACACACACACACACACACAAAACACAAGTGAATAGTTGAGACTTTATGGCTTGCTTTTAGCTCTTATTTCAGCACTTTCTACACAGTGTTGCCCATTCCTAAACCATCTTAAATGCAAAATGATGAGTGATAGAACTAAGATACATTTTATTTTTATACTTGTTAGTGGTAGATCTTAATTTTATAAAATATTTTCCACTGGAATTTGGTGGGCAGGAAGTTGGGATGATGGGTGGCTGTTATCTTCCTGGCACCATTGCCAGCCTGTAAGAATGACAGCTAACCCTTTGGTTTCAATGATGGCATGCTTGTTCATTGCTTCTGTTGTCTGAGTATGACTCGCTTCCTTCCATCTTAGGGGAAAAAGATAATTACAGCATTTCAGACACAGCCTTGTCTTTGACATGCCTATCACATGGACTTTTCATCAGAAAAGCCGTCTTGTAATTCGCATCCTTGAAGCTGGGACTCTCTGGGTTCTGATAGACACACACCATAGAAGAAAAATAAGCTACAAGGTGCAGTGATTGTCTGTAAAACAAAAAGGGTAATTACTACCATGTGGGGATTAACATGTTTCTTTTATATTTGATCAAGAACCTTCTCCTCAGATAGCTGGAAGTAGAGTAGTCTACATTTGTTGTCTACTGCCTGCATCTCATACTTGATTTCCTATATCCTGGCTCCTGAAACATCCTATAAACTTTCCTTTCAAATCACTCAGTGAATAAAATTTTGCCAATCAAAGCATGAGGGCCTAAATTAGAATCCTCAGAATGCACATAAAAGTGAGATGTGGTAACACACACATACACACAACACACAAACACACACACTGCAGCCATAGTATAAAATGAGAGACAAAGACAGGAGAGTCTCTGGAAAGCTTGCTTGCCAGCTATCTTGGTGTGCACAACCTCTAACCAGAGATCCTGTCTCCACATGAAGCTCATGAAGAATGAAGATCAAGTGGGGGTGCTTTGGTCCTTCTCAGAAGGAGTAACAAAATACTCAAGGGAGCAAATATGGAGACAAAGTGTGGAACAGAAACTGAAGGAGGGGCCGTCTGCAGACCATTCCACTTGGGTATCCATCCCATATGCAGTCACCAAAGGTAGACACTGATGTGGATGTCAGGAAGTGCATGCTGACAGGAGCCTGATATAGCTGTGTCCTTAGAGGTCTGCCAGAGCCTGACAAATTCAGAGGCGGAAGCTCACAGCTAACCATTGAACTGATCATGGGGTTCTCAATGGGGGAGTTAGAGAGAGACTGAAGGAGCTGAAAGGGTTTGTGGCCCCATGAGGAGAGAAACAATACCAACCAACCAGAGCTCCCAGGGTCTAAACCAGCAGCCTGGGAGCACATAGGGAGGGGACCTATGGCTCCAGCTATATATGTAGGGGAGGATAGCCTTGTTGGGCATAGGTGGGAGAGGAGATCTTTGGTCCCATGAAGACTGGACATCCAGTGTGGGGGTATTCGAGGGTGGGGAGGTGGGAATGGGGTGGTAGGTGGGGACACATCCTCATAGAAACAGAAGGAGGAGGATGGGATAGGGGTTCCTGGCAGGGTGGGGGAAATGGGGTAAGGGGATAACATCTGAAATGTAAATAAAATATCCAATAAAAAATATTTAAAGAAAAAAAAAGAGAGATCCTGTCTCAAGTTAGAAGGAGAGGAAAAACTTCTAAGGTCCTCCTCTGACCTCTATATGCATGTGCATGTCTACCACACACACACACACAGAAAGAAGAGAAGAGAGAGAGCAGAGACAGAGACAGAGACAGAGACAGAGAAAAGAGAGAGTAGGAAGGGCAATAGAAAAATTGTTTAGCCCATACACTGCTTGTTTTCCTATAACACTTTATCATATTCTTGCTCTCTCAGGTGCACCCTCCTCTCTCTCCTCTCTCCCTCCCCCCCTGCTCCCTCCTCTTCTCCTCTCTCCCTCCCCACCTCTCTGCTTTGATCCCATCATTCTTTACTTCCTTGACCCCATTTCTCTGAACACTCTTTCCTACTTCCTTTGGCATAGAGAAGATGCTGATATTCCCTGAGGTCATATTCTTGGCTATCATTATAGTTGGCATGCTCTTCATGAATGACCTCATCACCCATCACCGCTGTGGCTTCAACCACTTTTCATGTTTGGGTAAGTCACAGTTTGACCTTGGGGATCCAAATCCCCACAGTTCTCCAGTGCATAGCAGATGCCGGTGCCTAACCTCCCATTGTACATCTCTGTTGTGTAACCCTAAAGAAGATTCCCTTTCCTCCATCCCCCAACCTGTTCCTCCTCAGTTCCCCATTCACTTGAATGTACCATCTCTGTCCACTCCTCCAAGTGAGAAATGTGGGACTCAGCTTTGACTCCTCTCCTTCCTCTCACCTACACCATATCCTGTGAATCAAGTTCTGGGGACTAGTCTTTAACTACTTTTTTATCCTTTTCATTTGACTCATAATCTCACTACTCTACTCCATTTGGGGAGTACATTTCTGCAAATTTCCTAAGTGTTGTCCCTGTTCTAATGTATTTTTCCTCCATCCCCAAGACTTTTCTGTAGCTAAGTAATTGGTTTGAACCACAAATTTGATGTTAATTATCTATTTAAATCAGTGGTATCAATGGGTGAATTTTTTTTGCATAATCTAAAGGGTCCTCATGACTTTCCTGCTGGTTTCTCCTCTGATGTATAGCACAGACACTTTAGTCATCTGAACTACAATGTAGAGAATGCTCATACTGTGTTTCAGTGCTTCTTGCCTATTCACTATCACTGGAATAACTCATACATGTCCTCCAGATTAACTTCAGGGATGTAAAGACGATCTAGCTGCTACGTCTGCAACCTATTGTTCACTAGTGTTGATTTGGCTAATCTTGCTTGCTAAGCAGGTGCCTCCTTTCTCCCTATGACTCCGTGTGTGTCCCTCCTGAAGTTGTGCACTTAGTTGACGAAAGCGGGTTATCTGCTCTTCCCTCTTCCAGAGACAGCCATATCTGACAGTGCAGTGCCAGCCTCATCCCATAGACATGGTGAAGGTTGGTGTGAACAGGTTTGGCCTTATTGGGCACATGATTACCAGGGCTGCCTTCTGCTCTGCAATTGGAAAAGTGGAGATTGTTGCCATCAATGACCCTTCATTCACCTCAATTACATGGTCTTCATGTTCTAGTATGACTCTACCCATGGCAAGTTCAACAGCATGCACTGGTCGAGGCTGAGAATGAGAAGCTTGTCATCAATGGAAATCCCATCACTATCTTCCAGGAGCAAGATCCTTTCTAGCATCAAATGGGTGATTCTGGTGCTGAGTATGTCATAGAGTTTAATGGCATCTTCACCACCATGGAGAAGGCCACAGCCCGCTTGAAGGGTGGGGCCAAAGGGTTATCATCTCTGCCCCTTCTGCCAATGCCTCCATGTTTAGGATGGGTGTAAACCACAAGAAATGAGACAACTCACTCAAAATTGTGAGAAATACATCCTGTACCACCAACTGATTAGCTCCCCTGGCTAAGGTCATTCATGATAATTCTGGCATTGTGGAAGGGCTCATGACCATGGTCCATGCCATCACTGCCACTCAGAAGACTGTGGATGGCCCCTCAGGAAAGCTGTAGCATAATGGCTGTGGCTGTCCACTATGTCATTCCTGATCTGCTCGTCCTGTCAAGGCTGTGGGAAAGGTCACCCCAGAGCTGAATGGGAATCTCACTGGTGTGGCCTTCCATGTTCCTACTCCCATTGTATCTGTTGTGGATCTGACATGCCCCAAGGAGAAACTGCCAAGTATGATGATATCAAGAAGGTGGTGAAGAAGGCATCTGAGGGCCCACTGAAGGCATCCTGGGCTATATGAGGACCAGCTTGTCTCCTGTGAATTCAACGGTAACTCCCACCATCTTTGATGCTGGGACTGGCATTGTTCTCAGTGACAACTTTGTGAAGCTCATTTCCTGATATGGCAATGAGTATGGATATAAGCAACAGAGTGGTGGACCTCATGACCTCCAAGACCTCCAAGGAATAAGAAACCAAGGATCATCCACCACAGCAAGGACACTGAGAGCAAGAGAGAGTTGCTGAGGAGTCCTTTCCCAACTCAGTCCCCCAACACTGAGCATCCATCTTCTTTCAATGTCCATCCAGACCTCCATAATGACAGGAGAGGCCTAGGGAGCCCTACTCTCTTGAATACTATTAACAAAGTTCACTGCACCCACCAAAAAAGAAAATAAAAGGACTTCCTTGGATAGGAGGACCATTCTGTTGATAGTAAATAGTGGTACCCCCTGGTAAAACGTCCAAACAACTTTTTTTTTTTGCTTTTCTTTTCTTTCCTTTCCTTTTTTTTTTTTTTTAATTTTATTGGATATTTTATTTACATTTCAGATGTTATCCCCTTACCCCATAGCCATCCCTCCCAGGAACCCCCTATCCCATCCCCCTCCTCCTGCTTCTATGAGGATGTGCCCCCACCCACCACCCCACTCACACCTCCCCACCCTCGAATTTCCCCACACTGGACATCCAGCCTTCATGGGACCAAGGATCTCCTCTCCCACCTATACCCAAAAGGCCATCCTCCCCTACGTATACAGCTGGAGCCATAGGTCCCTCCCTATGTGCTCCCAGGCTGGTGATTTAGACCCTGGGAGCTCTGGTTGCTCTCCCCTTGGGGGCTCAGACCCTTTCAGCTCCTTCAGTCTTCTCTCTAACTCCTCCATTGGGAACCTATGATCAGTTCAATGGTTCAAACAACCTCTTAAGATTAACTTCAGATGGCACCATAACCAGGAAGCTTAACAACCAACATATTTTCACTATGTCCTATTTACAGATTTACAATCTCACCTCAATAAACATGTCCATCTTTACAATGATTAAATATACACTTTATAATTGGAAATATTTATGTACATGATTACCTATGATGAATAAAAGTATTTTGATTCTCTTCATTAACATTGTTCTTATTGAAAATGAAGCC
Source organism: Mastomys natalensis (assembly GCA_021653895.1). NCBI lineage: Eukaryota > Metazoa > Chordata > Mammalia > Rodentia > Muridae > Mastomys > Mastomys natalensis. The sequence goes on from JAJTUV010000391.1 coordinate 64,288, forward strand.
CAGTTTGCCAGCCAAGAGGAGTAGCAACCATCTGTGGAAAACTAAATTCTATCAATATCTCATCACTATTTGTCCAGACAAAACCATTGCATATGGTTCTGTAAGATATTTTCTTTGCATATGCACCAATAAAGCTCAATGGTTAGTGTTAACTGTCAGCTTGAGAAAATCTGGATCTATCAAGGTGGACCTCTGTTCATAGCTATAAAATTATCACGATGTTATTAATTAATATGGGAAAACTCATGCTAATTATGCACAGGATCACTCCCTGGGATGGGGATCATGAAGTGGATAAAGGGTGGAGAGTAAATGAAGCACCTCATGCATTCATCCCTCTCTGCTTCTTGATCATGGGTGCGACATGAGCAGCTGCTTCAAGTTCCTGCTACCTTGACTTCCTAAACCATGATGTCTATCTTGAACTGTGAGCTCAAAGAAACCATTTCTCCTTTATGTTGCTTATGTCAGAGCAACAGGAATAGAAACTAAAATGGAACCCATGAAGAAATTGTGTGACCAGAGACTCCTCTGTAGCAAAATGAACATATGAACCTAGAATGGCACAATGCACCACTCAAATTATGGCCATATTCAATGCCCTGTGATGATGCTATTCAGTTTTAAACCTTTTGCTATCTCTCAGAAATTTAACCTTCATTAGCTGGCTAATTATCCCCTTCAGGCAGCTATGTGCAGAAGGAGGCAGAAGTATTTTATAGGGGATCATACACAAAACTGACTTGATTGTGGGGTCAGTCAAAACAAGCGAAATGTTTTACATGGGTGTCAAACATTCAAAATTGTATATACTGAATAGTGAAGTGATCATCCCCATACCTGGATGATTTATTCTTTAAGCTTCTTTAGAGAAAAAATATAAGAAGGTAAATAGGTACTAATCAGAAACAAACTCTAGTTACATGCCTAGGTTCTGTAGAAGAGACATTTCACTAAAAGTCCTTGCCATTTATTTTTTGGCTTTGCTGGATGTTACTACCCCTAGTGCTCACATGTTCATTTAATATTTTATTGTGAGAGTTATCAACAGATATCTGATTTCTTTCAGATGATATTCCTCCCCTCACTCTCCTGGCACTCCTAAGAACACTTGATTAATCAGTTGAAGAAATGAAGAATTCCAGGATCTCTAGTCTGCAACAGTCCAAGTTAATTGATGGAAAACTCAACACAGTCAGTCCAAGCCAGAGACTCTGGAAAACAAAGTGCCCCCAAGGTCAAAGATGACATTGAAAACTATCAAGAACATGCTTCTAGAGGCTGTGCACAGCCTGGGAGCTGGGGAGCATTTTTCCATGGTAGATGGAATGAATGTCTCCAGTGTAGATAAAATATCCTATTATTGTTTTGGACTTATGTTCCAGATAAATATTTGAATAATTCACATAGAACAACATAACTAGGTTTATAACAGTCAAGACTTCTCACAATAGTCCAGTCTTAGAGTCTCACAAGGAAAAAAAAATTAACTTATGCTAATCTCCAAAAGGAAAATAAGAGAAACTACCCAACAGCAGAGATTGTCGAGAAAGTAACAAATGGTTTTTCCAGTGGATTGGATTGCTTATGCCAACCTCAGTCTTGATTTCAGCATGTACCTCAATCTTCCTAATGCTCCAAGCCTTGAATACAAATTCTTCCTGTTATGGTGACCCTCAACCATAAAATTATTTTGTTGCTACTTTATAACTGGAGTTTTGCTACTGCTATGAATCATAATGTAATTACTGATATACAGGATATCTAATATGTGATTCCCAAAGGGATTGTAACCCAGAGGCTGAGAAATACTGACCTAGCATGAAGGGAAACTGCCCAGTGGAAAGGATATGGCTGTTGAGAGATAAAAGAAATGAAGTGGATGTTTCCATAGCACAACAGCAACTGCTGAGTCTGCATACAGACAGTCCAAGTCTCTCTCCCAGCCACATGGTAGGATGGAATTTTCCACCCACTTAAGTTAACTGTGACCAGTGAAATATGAGCTCATATTTCAAGCTGAATTGTTTCTGAATGGCAGATCTAAGAGTACAGTTTTCCTTTTTGCAGTGATGATGTCAGTACTTCAGTGACAGCTACTGTGTCAGCCTGGGCCCAGAGTGAGGACCATGATGATGGAGAACAAGCCTCCCAGTGGACACTCAATCTCTCACTCAAGTAGAGTGACAGGGAATTAAATTTTTATTATTTGATGTACCTAAAATCTTGGCATTGGTTGTTATTGTCACATGATCTGGGCTGTCCTGATGGATCCAAGCTTGTTCTCTAGATTATTAAAAAGAGTCCTTACTTTTTTGAACACCCTGATTCTCGTTTCAGAAATAGGGATAGCTGTAAAAATAGCTACTGCCATCCAAGGATCTAAAATTAGCATCCAAACGGTAAATCTTCTTAAGAACGGCCATTTTTAGCCTTGACAGGTCTCCATTTCCAAGAGTGGAGGACTCTGTCCTCCTAGTAACTTCAGAATGTGTTTCCTTTGAGAGCTCTAGCTTTGTGTGGAAAAAGAACAGTCTCACAGCTGACAGTCATCCAATAAACTTTACCATCAGACTTTCATTGAGAGGTAGAGTCTAGGCTGGAAAAAAGGCTCTGACAGGAAAGGTACTTATCATGGGAGCCTGGTGATGTGAGTTCTGCTCCAGGGAGTCATATAAAGATTCAAGGAGATAATCAGTTCCTCAAGGTTGTCCTCCTCCAACACACACACACACTACACACACACACACACACACACACACACACACATTGTACAACATACACACATATACACACTGACAATGATAATAAATACATAATTTTTAAAAAGCAGAATGTAATTGCTCACACAGTAGCTAACAAAATTAGAAACAAACTAAACAGCTTTTCATCTGAAGGAGGTCACATGTAAGATTTGTACCTTTGAGTACATGACCAGGAGTTGATTGAGCAGTAGAGTATTCTACCAGATCACTTTCCCATTCCCCAAACCAGAGAGGCCACCCCTGTACTTGGCAGGCTATGTGATCCAGGCTACAACCAGGCAACTTGAGCCTGCCTCACTGCACAAGCAAGCATCTCTCTGCAATGGGCCACCTTCTGGGATTAATTGTGTTACGTGTGACTGTCTCTGAGCCACAGGAAACTGCAAATGTCAAACCCACATTCCTTACCCAAAAAGTATTCCTAAATAGCCTCCTTCTATAATGAATGTCAGGCAAAGTTTCCAGCATTTTCCATGAATGTTGACCTTACTACACCCCAAGATTCCTCAATGCACAATATAGTCTTTCTTATATTTAAATAAGAGAACAGAAGCCTTAGAACATTCTGTCTCCTAAAATGAAACGCAACAGACATACCTTTTCTTCCTGGAAATTTCCAACATCTTTATCTTTATTCTTAATCTTTAGTTTTTCTCTGGACTCTGGCTTTTGGATTCCTTATTGCTTATCAGACCTATGGTTCTCATTATCTTTCTTACAATACAAAATACAGAGATATTTTGCCAAGTAAAATGTAATTTTGTTGGTAGAATAAATTCCATCTATTGTGATATTGGTTAGTTCTTTCTAGCTCATTATAGGGACTCAATAAGTATGATTGAATAAACACACAAATGTCATGTCTACCATGGTCTCTATCAGCTCAGCCGAGACCACATCTTTCTGTTATGACCACAGACCTTTTCTATCTCAGCCAGTTCTTCATGGCACTTCCTTCCTTGTGTGTGACCACAGGAAAACATCTGAATGAACCCCACGTCTTATCAGAGCAGGGAACTCAGAACGTCAATCTACCTCCTGCCCTGACCCCCACAGCACCTCAGCTACGCACTCCAGACAGCTGCTTCACTGGTCTCATCCATGTTGTAGGACCTCCAGGGTTATCTCAGGATACTCATCTCCTGGAAGATCGGGTCTTTCTCTGACCCAAAACTATGCAGGATGTCTTTGGCCTGCCTCCTCCAGATCCCTTTGACTTCACTGCCCCCCACTACTGTCTGTGCACCTGTTCCCTTGACCACACTGCTGTCTTCCAGGTCCTAGGAAAGGCTGAGTTTGTTTCCGATGCTTCTTCCTCTATGTGAAAGGTCACCTCCCTTTTCTTCCGCACCTCTTCAGGTGGTGACCCTTGAACTCATCTGCACTCAAGCATCTTATCCTCGGCAGCAACAGCACATCCCCATTAGGACAGGATATGTGTGGTTTTCCTGGTATCATATCCCCTTCTTTAAGAGAATTCATCATAGTTGCAAACTGTGCAGTGATTTATTTCCAGCTCTCAGCTCCATAGAGGCAGAATCCTTATTTAGTTTGATAGTTTTTCCCCAGGGTCTAAAAGGAAAGTAGATATGTAGTAAGTATTCAAGGACTATGTCTTGAAAAAAAACACATTAGCATCTTTCTTCTTCACTGAATTTACAGGTTTCCTGATTACAGACAGTACTATTTTTTAATTTTTAAAAATGTATTTATTTTATGAACGTAAGTGTTGTGCCTGCTGTATATGTACACACACACGTGTATTATATATAACACATGTGGGCCTATATGTATAAGTATACATTTATATGTGTATGTGTGTATGTGTATGCATATGTGTATATGTATAAAACACATGTGTGCCTGTGCCGACGAAATGTAGAGGATGTTTTATCACCTGTAACTGGAGTTACTGATCATTGTGATCTGTCCTTTGAATGATAAAAATTGAACCAAGATCTTCTCGAAGGGCAGCAAGTGCTTTTAACTCCTTATTTACCTTCCCAGCCATTCAATATTCTTTTGTTATTTTATTTATTTATTTATTGCATGTCATTGGACCTTTGAGGAAGGGTCTACTAAAAATCTACCACAAGGCATCTAATCAGCAATCTTGTGAAGAGATAGAGACAAGATAAGGAGGTAGAAGGACAAAAGGGAGGAATGTGATTAGTAATGGTGTCCATTATTTGCTCTTTCCAGTACCTCAGTTTGAACAATAGATTACAAGATCTCCATAATTGTCATTAATGTTTTTAAAATTCCCTTTTCAAATAAGGAGCAAAGGGTTGAGCTGTGGTTTGGACTTGAAGATTTAACTTATGTCTCAAGAGAGTCACAGGCACTCAAAAGGACAAACAGAACAATTTAATTTAATAGCCTCTAAGGAATATGCTATGGGGCTGGAAATCATGAGGTGAAATTTTAAGTAGATTCAGGAATAGATATTCAGATCTGAACTTTATTTCTTGGTTATATAAGTAGAGAAGTGTAATGTCTCAGAACAGTCCCCTCTCCTGTAACAGTCACACGATTCTGTCAACAGGTCTCAATTTCTTTGAATAAACATGTGTATATATTTGCCATGATATTTGTGAGTAGATAGAGACATTACCACTCTTAATGTACTATAGGTGATCTAGCAACTACGTGTGTGTGTGTGTGTGTGTGTGTGTGTGTGTGTGTGTGTGTGTGTCTGTGTCTGTGTATCAGTAGATGTAATTTTGTATAGTTTAGTACTCATGCATTCATTCATTCATCCATTCAAAACATATACACTGTCTTCTATGAGTCAGGTTTTTTGCTTTTTGTATACCATTGAAGAAACCTATAAATACTACATTCAACATTAACAATAAAAAATAATTTCTTGGATCATGTAACTACCAGGATAGAATGAGAAAGATTTGAGGCATGTACTAGAGTGGAGGGACTGCACACTTCTTGGAGTGGTTCATTGGTTCTGTAGAGTTCTCTGACGTGCTGAGATTTGTACAAAGGCAGGAGGAAGCAAGGAAGTAACGAAGTACTTTGTGTGAGCTTTGCTGGGGATGTTGCAGTACAGAGAACCAGCATCACTGAGATGGGACAGTAGCAAGCATTTGCAGAAGAGTCATGAATCACTTGAAAGCTAATGATGTGGGGGAAGTATTCAAGCATCAGAGAACATAATCAGAAAAGATGGATAACAGATCACATACCACATCAGGAATTGTACATAGCTGCTGCACATGTATACATCATACACATGCCTGGATATACTTTTGATTTTAAATACAACTTTAGTCCTATATTTTGTGTATTTTTATGTCTACTACAGTGTTTTTCAAAATTAAAAGATTATTTGTTATTTATTTATTTATTTATTTATTTATTTATTTATTCATTTGTTTCTGGGGAGCTCAGTATGCTTGTGGGGGTCAGAAGACAACTTGCAGGGTCGGTTCTCTCCTAGTTTGTGGGTCCTCGGGATCTAACTTAGGTCATCAAAACCAGTGTCAAGCCCCCTTACTCACTGAACCATCTTGCTGACCACACATGTATATTATTGAAGAATTATGCTATAAACATCTTTTGGACATAAATAGTTGATATTCATGTAATGGCTTTATTTAATGCTATCTATCTGCGGTATACACTTGTGCATATATATATTCACTTATCTATTGTGCAAATGAATGAATGTGGAATATGGATGACATATGTGGCAATCAATATGTATGTGTGTACATTTATATATTATACCAGTTTACATTCTGACATCTCATAGACATGCATAACTATATATGCACCACTTCAGGCGACTAGATCTGTAATGTATGAACTGTTCTTGCATACAGGAGCTCTTTGCCAACACCTGGTTTTCACAAATGAATGATCATTTGTCCTGGTCATTCCTCATCTGTAGTAAACCCCGTCTCAAGCAGTAAGCATTGGAGCTGAAGCTACAAGCAAAAGCAGACAGGTTTTAAAGATGGTTAAGGCTCATGGGATGAGACAATGCCAAGTCATGGCCATCTAAGTCTGGAGGTCATATGATAGCAGACCATTGGCCTGAATTCAGCACTAACTCCCATACCCCAAGACTTAGAAATGCTAGTCTATTCCTTATGACTTCAATAAAAGAATTTTTCTTCCCTGTATGTTGGGGTTTTTTTTCCTTCAACTTGTTGCACTCAAATAAGTCACTGATCCATTTGGATTTTAATTTACAATTTATTCATACAAAGTTTTGTGTATAGGATGAGATGTGAGGCATGGTTTGTTTGGTTTTTTTTTTTTCTTTTTCATTTTCCATACTTTTCAAAGTATAAACCTAAGACCAAGTTAATTAAAGTCAATGAAGAATGTATTTTTTATTAAACTTTTCTTTCTATTGATTTTTCCCTCTCATACAAATAGTACAAAGTTAGGTCTCAAAATCGAAAAACACCACAGAGCAAAGAAAAGGAATAATCAGCCTCCCAAGATAACTTATCAACTCCAACATAGATATCAACAGTGGAAATTTCAGAGATGCTGAACTGGAAGATGACAGGAATCTGGTCAGCAAAGATAGGCACACCAGCTGTGTCCAGTTACAACTCCAGTACAATCAGTTAAAACACTATGAATCCTTTGCATTGCAAATACAGGGTTGCCACACATACTCTCATTCTTCTATCATATCTACTGCAGTGATATACTTTTCAAGGAATTATCTATGATGTCATCTAATCTTGATGTCTTTGAGCTCTTCTACAAAGTCAGTGACAACAGATCTCAGGCAAATCCATCACATGTTTTATTGCCTATGGCCACCATGACAGCAGAATTGGGTAGTTTTGAAAGGAACCACATGACTTGTGTAGCCTAAAATAGTTGCTATCTGACTTTTGTAGAAAAAGATATCAACCTTTTTTCCTCATTCACTGAATAAGAACCGTGGTCTTTATCTATTAGCACTTAGTATCTTCAAGACAATGAATGATAACACATTGACTTCCCACTTGAATTCCTGTAGTTCTTCTTTACATAGCTCACTTTAGGGCTTGGTGTCCCCAAAACATGCACAGGTAGATGGACTATGCCCATGTATTCTTCTTCTGGAAGCATCACTAGATTTGTTCTTTGGGGAACTGCTCCTCTTCAATTCATCTTATACTTTTACAAAGGGCTAGTCCCACCCCTCCCAATCATCTTCCCACTCAGTCCTAGAAAAGGACACATGACAAAATATGGTAATGGACTCATAGTCTCTTTGGAACCAAAGAAGGATCAAAAAGACAACATTTATTCTAATGTTTTCTTGGAACTATTGAGTCCGAAAGCATTTTTCCCATCAGATTCTTAGACCTGTCTATTGTAACTTATCACTGGGAAAGATTATCTTGAGAGTGAAGGCAATACAAGGAGACACCAAAACATGGAGACAGAAAAGGACTCCATTCCTAATGGCATACTGGTTCAGGCTATACTTTTCCTACATTTTCTCCTTACATAAACCAGCAAGATCACTTTGTGTTTCTCGTGGTGGTTTGAACAGACTTCTGCTGCTTGTAATTGAAGCAGCACTGTGAGTTTTCTTCCTGGTTACTTCCTCATACATTATTCCGTCTCCTCTCTCCCTCTCCCTTCTTCCTGACTCCCTCTGACCACATCTTTTCAAAGAACTACTTCACAAACCTAACACCATCCATGCTCAGGGGCCCTACTGCTCTTTTGTATCCTTTGAGCTTTAGCATGTGAGTTACCTAAGCAAGAACCTCTTATGCAGATTTTTCAAATGTCAACCTTTGACTTATTTTTGTGTCTACCTTTCCAACATGCACACACACATATACATACATTCACACAGACACACACGCTCTACAAAGACACACATTAAATTATTTTTATTCTTTTGGAGTCTCTCTCAAGCATTATATTCTCAAAGCAGGCACAAACTTTGTACACTATGTATAATATAAACCTAGTGCACCATGGCTGATTTCTCAGCAATTAAAGGTGCTTGCTACTCTTCCTGGGACTGAATTCAGTTTCCAGTATGTTGGCAGCTCACAACTGCCTATAACTGTATCACCAGGGGATCCAACACCCTCTGATGACTTCTGTAGGCACCTTCATGCATGTGTAGTTACTGTACAACCAAACACACACAGTGATAGATAGAGATAGACAGACAGACAGGCAGGCAGCAGGCAGACAGAACACAGACAGATAGATAAACAGATAGAGTTAAACAGTACACCATCTAACTTACACTGCATCCTAGGATAACAGTCCTATGCTACCAGGCTCAGTGCTTTCAATTCTGGAAGTCATTGTATCTTTTATGAAAAAATGACTGTGATCTTCCTCCAGCTTATTTCAATAAATAGTTTTTTTATCTTATTGAATTATAAGAAATTGGTATACATTAAGGAAACAGGGATAGCAGTATGTTGTATGTGTTGCATTAGGTTTGGGGGTGTGGTTGTCATTTGTTGTAGTATCTTTCAAATCTTTCTATTTTATAATACTTAAAAATCAAGATGGTTCCTTCAGCTCCCCCGTTGAAGTGACAGATATTACTAAAAGGTGCAATTGTGTAACTTCACCAGGAAATTTCTGCTTTTCATCATAAGGGAAGGTGCTTGAACCAAATCTGTTTAACACACTATGAGTCATTCAAGCTACCAAAAAAGCTAACTGACCACCGGAAACCATTTTCATATCCTCCAACAAAAGTATGACCTCTGACTAGGCATTGTCCTGACTGCCTTTAAGTCTTTGACTATGAAATAAAAGCTGAGAGAACCCCAAAGTAAAGTGTTTTCCTCAGTTACTTTGAATTTACACACACAAATAAGTTCAGCAAACAGAGCATGAATTTTGGAAGAAAGCTCTGGAAGCTATGTTCAAGAGCTCAGTTCCCTCAGGCATTTGTATTGTATGTCCTGTGGGGAAGTGCTTGAAGCATCCTAGTGAAGGAGGGGAGGGGTTCTATCACTTAGGCAGACATGACTTGCTGTCCTCCACCAGTAGAGACAAAGGTCAAACATAGTTATGGAATTAAAAAGGGTGCCATGTTTTTGTTCTGATCCACATTTGTAAGATAGTATATAAAAAGAAGCCTTGCCACACTGTCCTTGAGGATGGACATTTAGAAGCCATTTGGTACCAACCTGTCAGATTCATTATCTATAATAATGTCAGGAGGATGGAGCATAGAAAGTCATATTTCTTTCAGGTCATGGCAAGTGCCAAAGTCAGAGTTCCAGAGGCTTGCATGTTTGTGGTAAGTAAAGTGCTCGAGTGGCTTCTGTCTGCTGATTATAGATCAAGGTTAATTACGGGCAAAGATGGTGTCCTCCTCCTAGGTTTCTAGAGGCATTTCTCTCTATAGTTCAGGTATTCCTGGTAGATATCCATATTTGCTAAGGAGGAAACAGAACATGCAGAGTTATATAACATTTGGATTTTCTAGCTTAACCAGAGACCCAGTGAAGTAGAGTGTTGGACCATCTCTAATTGGTGGTACTGTCCCACTCTTAGTACTGAAAACCCAGTGTCACTGGGAATCGTTCAATTCCAGAATCACATAGACACTCTGCCACTCTGGGTCTATATAGCTGCTTATTTCTTTAAGTCTGGGTTTAAAGCTAAGAGGAATTTAGCACTATGCAATTAGGATCACAATTTGCAAGGGAGATATTAGGACAAGATGAGCCAAACCCATGCTCTCAGAAGATAGAACATGGTTGGGAGGTCATTGCCAAGTCTGTCATTGTCTGACTCTGACCTCCACTCTGTTGTTTTGAGAAAGCTAGGTGAGCCAGTAGCACAATAATCTTTATACCACTTACCAAGTGATTACTGGGTCGTAGATATTGTGCTAACTCTTTTATTCTCATGGGATATAGATATTGTTTGCCATAAGCCACAGATAAGCAAACATACCTAAAGAAGGGGGTCACACTCAAAGTCATTTGCCAACAATTGGTGGCAACAGAATTTGAATTCAGATCTTCTGCCTTCATTTTCCTTACTTCCAAAAGTAGCCTGAAGTGTCATTTCTGCACTGTCCTATGTGAGTCTGTCAGTCCAGCCTTAGAATGTGATCCCTTAAAACTAGAAAAAAGGGACACAAATGATGTCCCTCTGCATCATGTATTTCACATTTCAAATTTCCTTCTGTTTCTATTGTCACCCAAAGAACCTAGGAAGCCACTGGTATTGGTATCATCTCTGTGTGTAAGGTTAGGTCAGCTCTTTGGCACACAGGGGACACCCTTCTATGGCATATCACATGGTCTGAACACCAGTCAGTTCTGTAAAGACCAATCAGTCCTGGCTGTCTTCATTGTGTAAATTGAGACAATCTGTTCAACTTCATTTCCCTTAATTTTCTATCTTCCTCATGAGTCTCTAAGCTTCCAGGGGGATACTCAAATTTCTATCTATTAATCTCTGTATCCCCTGAGCATGACACATAGGATCCCAGCACATATTTGATGAATAAAGTGAACAGCCCCCTCACACCTGTCTCAGGACTTCAGCCCATGACTCAGAAGCAGCCAGCAATAGTCTTGGTAGACTTTATTGGTTATAAACTGTTAGATGGGAATTGTGTGGTTCAAATGTATTCTCTACTTCTGAAGCCAGAACACAGGGTAAGACGCATCGTGAGGGCTCGTTGGCTTATTGTTCTTTCTTACTGCAGTAGGGTTGTTGGCTTGCTTTAAGTGTTCTTTCCCTGTCTCACAGGGTCTCAGGTTGCCTAGGCAAGGCTCAGATTTGCTACATAGTATAAATTTCATTTCCTGATCCTCCTGCATCTAACTCCTCAGTACTCAGGTTACATTTTTCCACTACTCTTAGTTTATGTGGTAATGGGGATTGAACCTGGGACTTTGTACATGCCACACAAGCCCCCTACTGAGCTACATCCCTAGACAAATTGCTGTATCTCTTCTGCTGTGCTACTTATGTCTCCTACGGGGTCAGCTCCTTTCTTAAGAAGTTCTTAAGATACTTATATTGTATTTTTATCCAATTTAATGGTGGGAGAAAACTTCAGATCTGATGTACCATTAGGTCTTTGCAATTTCCTTGCTGCTTCTTATTTTGAAATTTAAATTGAAAAAAAAAAAAAACCTATTTTCTTGTAAAACAGGAACATCAAGAGAATCACCAGTCAACTTGAAACTGTCATTCAGACCATGCAACTGCAGTTTGGTTTTGGTTGTCTACTGTAAGTGCCAGGTGATGTTCCAGATAAAGGTCACCAGACCAGGCAAGATAATCGTACCAGAGGACCCTCAATAGAGATATCTGAAGCCTTTATTAATTTAGACACTGAGGGGGGGGGAATTCATACTTTAGGGTGGTGGGGTGTTACTGGCTGGCTGTGCTGCTGCTGCTGCTGTAGCTTGCTGCTGCTGCTGCTGCTTGTTGTTATGGTAATGGTTTGATGTCATGGGTTTCCTTATAATAAAGAATAACTGTCATTTTGCTAAAATATGTGGAGAATTTGGTTTTCATACCAAGTGAAAACAAACAAACACAAAGTAGAACAACTCTTACTTTACCACAAAGCCAGAAGAAGAGCTCATAGAGTGTTCTTCCCATGTATCTTCCTATCCATAGCTTGTAAAGTCACTTCCCTCCTCCTTGGTCCTGTTCATGCTCGCATATCATCACTAAGGCAAAGGGTCAGATGGGAGGAACTCAAAGAAACTTGTCTTGATACTTCTTAGTGGTGTGATCTTGAGAAAATTCTTTATCTTCTCTGAGACTGTTTTCTCCCAAAATGAAGGAGAATGAGGAAGGAATGTGAACTACACAACATTTTACCTCCTGCCCAGTGCAGAGTGGGCACCATTTCTTAAATTTGGGTTTTTCTCCACCTTCCTTTGCTCCAATTCTTTTTTATTTTCTTACAGAGATTCTCTTACAGCACCCCCTGCTTGACTTCTCTTTCCTGACACAGAGGCAGGAAAAGGACAGTTCATCCTGTCTGGGCCATCTGGATGAACCTTCACTGGCAGAACATCACAGCTCCAGATGTGGTCAGAATGTGCTAGGTGAGGGAGTTCAGAAAATAGTAGATAACCTACAAATGAAATAAATGAGTTAGGCAGGGACTGAGGTCCTGAAGCTGACATTTCAATTTTAGTCTAGCCTCCTATGAAGTCTTAAGAGATGTCATGTTCTCATTCAAGGTATCATTTCTTAATTTGGGGTTCCCTACATCTTTCCTAGGTACATTTTTTCTTTTATTTCTTTACTCAGTGACCCTTCATAGAATCTCACAGTGCCCTCTACATGAGTTCTGTTTCCCAACAAAAATGGAAACAAAAAGCCATCTGCCCAGCTCATCCATGGGATAGCATCGGGGGTAAGTTGGGGTAGCAATGTGCTCACCATGAGGTTATTGTATAGACTGCATTCTCTGATGCAAGTAAAACACCAAGAGCCTTGCCTAGTAAAGCCTCACCCCATTGGCATTGCTACTATGGATTCCCTGTTGCTAAAGTCATTCAGCATCTGAAGATACTTTTTCTTTCCACAGATATGAATTAAGTGCTGACTACACAGCATGTTCTGTTAGACCAGTGGTTCTCCAGCTTCCTAATGCTGTGAACTTTAAACACAGATCCAAGGTTGTGGTGACATCCAACCATAAAATTATTTTTGTTGCTACTTCATAACTGTAATTTGCTACTGTTATCAATCATAATGTAAATATATATGTTTTCCAATAGTATAAGGAGACCCTTGTGAAAGGATCACTCAACCCCCAAAGAGGTCATGACCCACAGGTTGCAAATCATCATGCTAGATGTTACACAAGAAGAGTAAATTAAAGATGATGTTAGTGGAGCATGACTTGATTGTGTGGCACTGGGCACGTATATAAATGAATGATAGTAGCAAAAACAAATGAGCATACAAATAGAACTACTGTATGACCCAGAATTATCATTTGTCTTAATTAGGGTTTATACTATTGAAGAGACACCATGACCACAACAACTATTATAAGGACAACATTTAATTGGAGCTGGCTTACAGGTTCAGAGGTTCAGTCCATTATGATCAAGGTGGGAGCATGACAGTATCCAGGCTGGCATGATGTTGGAGTTGCCAAAGAGTTCTACATCTTCATCCAAAGGCCACTAGGAGAAGAATGGTTTCCAAGCAGCTAAGACGTGGGTCTTAAGCCACACCTACAGTGACACACTTCCTCCAACAAGGCCATACCTACTCCAAAAAGGCTATACCTCCTAATAGTGCCACTCCCTGGGCCAAGCATATTCAAACCACCACACCACTCTTGGTGGATATATAGGTATATCTAGAGGTCTCCACATCAATTAAAAACAGAGATACTTGAGTATGCATATCCACAATTATACTGTTACAATAGTAAAGGGAACAAAGCTAGTGTAGATGTCTATCAGAAGACTCAATAAAGGAAATGTGTTACATATATACAACAAAATGTTGTGCAGATAGAAAAATGAAATCATGACATTTTCTGGAAAGTGAAAATAATTATGTTAAGTGAATTTGTCAGAAAGACAAATACCATGTGTTTCTCTGCTATGTGGCACCTAGATTTAAAATTCTCTCTGTCTCTGCCTCTGCCTCTGCCTCTGCCTCTGCCTCTGCCTCTGCCTCTGCCTCTGCCTCTGCCTCTGCCTCTGCCTCTGCCTCTGCCTCTGTTCTGTCTCATTCTCTTCTCTCTCTCTCTTCTCTCTCTCTCTCTCTATATATATATATATATATATATATATATATATATATATATATATATATATATATATATATATGTGTGTGTGTGTGTGTGTGTGTGTGTGTGCATGTGTGTGTGTGTGAGAATTTTGGTTTCTTAGGAAAATGGAGAAATATCAGGTGTGGGATATGGAGCTGCTTCAAATTGTCCACAGCAGCTGACTATGCTCCATGCTCTATCAGGGACATGATTTTGCCAGAGGCAAATAGGTTTTGTGATTGTGTGATGTTTGGAATTCTGAGGATTTCTCAGAGGGTATATAAATGCTAAAGCCTACTAATGGGTTTATGGCTGTTGGTTGTTGTTTGTTAAGTAGTCATGTACAAAGAAGAAATTAAATATCCTGATATCTAAGACCAAACTTTCCCAAAGGAATTCAACACACCTAATCAGCAGTAAGTAGTCTAATGACAGTGTCACCCTCCTTTCCCTCTATGGTTTTCTCCCTCTAAAATCCCTCTCTCCCTGTACCTCCTGAAATTATTTTCTTCCCCTTCTGAGTAGGACTGTAGAATCCACACTTTAGTGTGATCTTCTTTCTTTTTTGGTTTCATATGATCTGTGAGTTGTATCATGGGTAGTATAAGCTTCTTTGGGCTAATATCCACTTATCAGTGAGTACATGCCATGTGCGTTCTTTTGTGACTGGGTTACCTTACTCAGGATAATATTTTCAAGTTCCATCCATTTGCCTGCAAATTCCATGAAGTCATTGTTTTTAATAGCTGAGTACTATGCCATTGTGTAAATGTACCACGTTTTCTGTATCCATTCCTCTGTTGAGGAACATCTGGGTTCTTTCCAGCTTCTGGCTATTATAAATAAGGCCGCTATGAACATAGTGTAGTATATGTCCTGGTTATATGTTGGAGAATCTTTTGGGTATATCCCCAGGAGTGGTATAGCTGGGTCCTCAGGTAGAACTATTTCCAATTTTCTGAAGAACCACCAGACTGATTTCCAGAGTGGTTACACCAGCTTGCAATCCCACCAACAATGGAGGAGTATTGTTCTTTCTCCACATCCTCGACAGCATCTGCTGTCACCTGAGTTTTTGATCTTAGCCATTCTGACTAGTGTAAGGTGGAATCTCAGGGTCCTTCTGATATGTACTTTCCTGATGACTAAGGATGTTGAACATTTCTTTAAGTGCTTCTCAGCTATTCAAGATTCCTCAATTGAGAATTCTCTGTTTAGCTCTGTACCCCATTTTTTAAATAGGGTTATTTGGTTCTCTGAAGTCTAACTTCTTGAGTTCTTTGTATATTTTGGATGTTATCCCTGTGTTAGATGTAAGGTTGGTAGAGATCTTTCCCAATCTGTGAGCTGCCCTTTTGTCCTATTGACAATGTCTGTTACTTTACAGAAGCTTTTCAATTTTATGAGGTCCCATTTGTCAATTGTTGATCTTAGAGCATAAGCCATTAGTGTTCTGTTCTAGAAATTTTTCCCCTGTGCCATTGTGTTCGAGATTCTTTCCCACTTTCTCTTCTATTAGATTCAGTGAATCTGGTTTTATGTGGAGGTCCTACTTGGACTTGAGCATTGTGCAAGGAGATGAGAATGGGTGAATTTTCACTCTTCTACATGCTGACCACTATTTGAACCATTACTGTTTGGTGAAAATGCTGTCCTTTTTCCACTGTATGGTTTTGGATCCTTTGTCAATGATCAAGTGACAAAAGGTGTGTGGATTCATTTCTAGGTCTTCAATTCTATTCCATTGATCTACCTGCCTGTATCTGTACCAATACTACACGATTTTTTATCACTATTTTTCTGCAATATAGCTTGGGGTCAGGGATGGTGATTCCCTCAGAAGTTCTTTTATTGTTGAGAATGGTTTTTGCTATCCTGGGTTTTTTTGTTTATTCCAGATAAATTTGAGAATTGATCTTTCTACCTCTGTGAAGAATTGAATTGGAATATTGATGCGGATTGCATTGAATCTGTAGATTACTTTTGGTAAGACAGCCTTTTTTACTAATCCTGATGCTCTATAAGCATGGGAGATCTTTCCATCTTCTGAGATCTTCTTCAATTTCTTTCTTCAGAGATTTGAAATTTTTGTCATACAGATCTTTCACTTGCTTCATTAGAATCACACCAAGATCTTAAAGGAGGTGGGAAATAGCTTAATAGGAGAGATCTAATAGGGAAGCAGAAATGAGGACTAACTTAGGAAAAAAAAGAAAGTCAGTTGGTGTCAAGAAGGTACATGTAGGGGGAGGGAAGTGAATAAAGACAGAGTATAATCATATATATTGTATACATATATATTCACATATATATATACCATATATATACACATACGTGTGTGTGTGTGTGTGTGTGTGTGTGTGTGTGTAAATTGATGAAACGCATTACTAAGTGCAATGAAGAATCAGAACATGTGGTCAGGCTTTGCTTCACTGACTCTGATCTCTTACTACGTAAGACTCCCATCTTCCTGAGATTCTGCTTGGATTAGTCTATGTTGTCCCAGTGACTATCTGTTACCTATTCAACACATAGAAGATGGAGGACTGTGACAGTCAAGGCTCTGTGTCATCTGGTTCTAATTTGTCTGACTCCCTTATGTCTCTCAGGGTTCTAATAATTCTCACTGTAGTTCTTGCCTTTCTGTGTTCCAGGCCTTTGCCTGTACACTCATATCTCATGAGAGGGTGTTCATTCCCCAGTGTATATGTCTTCAAAGGTCTTACTCACTCTCATCACCTCCATAAATTCTTTCTTCATTTTTTACTGTCTAAATTGGTTTTCTTGTTTATGCAAGAGGATAGTATTCACACTAGCCACCTTGTATCATGAAATGTATATGCATCTTATCTCCCTCCCTGGAGACTGTAAGGTACACAGTGGACATCATAAAGCAAGTTGTTAGAGGTTGACTGGAAATAATAGCCACAGGCAAAAGAAAAAATGATTCTTGCATAGATAAGGAAAGGGGAGAAATAATATTTGGAAACAAAATGAAAGAAAAAAGAGTCTCAGGAAACTTGTTAAATGTTCTCTTTTGAAACTCTCATACTAGTTTATTCAGAAGAGGAATGAGCCCCAAATAGCCAAGCAGTAATTCCTGTTGTGAAACAGAATTTCTAGCAAGGGAGGAGCAGAGAACTGAAACATGATACCCAGAGAGATGCACAGAAAGGAAATGTGGGTCAAGTTGGAGGGGCTTCCTACCTGGCCCTGTGATTAGTATACATATAGCTTCAAGAGGGTTCTGGATGGAGCATGAGAAGGCAGCTGACAGTAAGCACCATCCTGCCTGGGAGATTCTGATGTATGCTCCTTGCTTCAGGGTAATTACTAATAGTGTCTCCTTTACTGTCAAAAGTGTCCTAGTTTGAATGAATTTATGTTCACTCTACAGTGAAGGCAGTCTTTTCCAGAGTGTTTTGTGTTTTAGGACAAGAAAGAGGTTGGTAGTCGGAGCCAGTGGTGTGGTGTGTGTGTGTGTGTGTGTGGTGTGTGTGTGTGTGTGTGTGTGTGTGTGTGTGTATGGTGTTTGACTGTCTATCTGACTCTGACTATCTGACTGTCTGTCTGTGTTTAAACAACACCTTCTCCTCAACCAGGCAGGAGTCAGAAAAAAACAAAAGCTTAGTGATTGTAGCTAAGATGAATGACATCCAAAGTCCAAGAAAACCTACAAACTCTCAACGATGCTGCTTAAAACTTAAATTATATTTTGTTGTATCTCCAGGTAACTTAATTTCTTAGGATTATTTGGATGTTAGAGGGCTTATTCTGCATGGGAGAATCTTCTGAGATTTCTAGAAAGGTTGGATCATCACCCAAAATATTCCCTGTACTTGCATTTTACTTAGTAACATAAAAATTACATGGACTAGATAGGACAGTGACAGGAACGCCTATTTATTTTATTTTTCTTGCACCTTATCATTAATAATTCTCAGCAGCTCTAAAAACATGCATTTTACACATGTGAAAACATGTGGAGGGAGACTGAGTGACTTGGGAAGGGTACATTGCTGGTAAATTGGAGCAAGAATGGTGGTCGAACCCTTCTGCTGGCTCGTAGCTTCATTTAGGTGGAGCATTTCAAGACAGAGGGTAACCTGGAAAGCCTTCTGGATAAAATGGTGAGTTGCTTTGGCAGCTGAAGTAACCTAAGACAAAAAGTCTCACTCAGTGTTTATATCTTTAATGAGCACTGTGTACTGGTAGCTTTCCATCAATTGGGAATTGAGGATAAAGAGAGAGTATGATGAACAGGGTCTGGATTTGAGGCAGAAGGAAGGCAGAGAGGAGAATAATGGAGTGTAAGAAGAAATGACTGTATGTATGGCAACCAATATGAGTGAGCATTCATCAGACAACCATATTGACTTAGAAACCAGGAAGTAGAGCAAACTGCAGTTGGCATTAGGTGCAGAATAACATAGGGGAGTGTTGGAGTGAATTCATTTATTAAGTGAGGTTCAAGTCAGCTGAAGGAAGAAGAGGAGTTGCCCAGGGAGCAGACAGTAGGCAGAGAGCATAGGACTCAGACGGATTTATTTTCTTTCTCAGTAACTATAAATATCACTCAGTGAGAGTCCATCAGTCTAGTTGTGTCAGCCTGGAGATGGAGAAAGCACTGGGAAGCTACAGACATTATACAATTCAACTCTCTGAAGATTAGCAGGTTTTTGAAAGCACTATGTTTTTCTGTCTTTGTAGCTGAGTTGAGCTGTAGTGTGTTGAGTTTCAGTGACTGTATAATCTGATGGTCAAACAACCAAAGCTGAGGAAACAAAACAGAGCAGAACAGGAGAGCTTCCTGCTTTGGTGATGAGATGGACATGAACATGTCCACAAAAAAGAGAAAGCTGCTTCAGATGTGGAGAACTACCCTATAGCTGCACTCCTTCTCAGGACTCCTTGACCTTAATGCATTTGTTATCTTTTGAATAGCTCCTGTCAGGATGTTCAAAAGTAGTGTGAAAGGTGATCCATATATCAGTTTTATATGTAAGAAGTAAGGCGTGCATATATATTGCTACAGATCTTTATGTACCTTGGCTCACCCAACACCACCCTCATCACTATCTTCCTTCTGATTCTCAAATGTCAGGTCAGTGTCAGAATGGTTAGAGGGGTAGCAGGTAAGTTTTCTTTCATCAGCAACAGCACACAACCTCTCACACACTCTACACTTGCTGCAAGTTGAGATCCACTTTGAGTGAATAAGAAGACTTAAGTGCATGCTAGAAAACTACATTATGCAAGAGCGACTATCACTGTGTCTCAGAGAGGAGAATCCAGCCTTAAATGATGGGGTCAGTAGTCACACCTGGGAGTTTCCAATTGTTCTGCCTTCAGATCTGAAAAGGCTTGCAACCATTGTAAGGAGTGTTCTCCAAAAGCAAACGAGACTGGTATTTCCTAGTATTTCTCTTTTCTTTTCTTTCTTTCTTTTTTTTAACTTAAAAAGACTGATTTTTTTTTTTTTTTTTTTTTTTTTTTTGGTAAATCCAGAGTGCATGAAAATAAGGCAGACAAAAGAAAAGGAGCCTTCAGTAGTTCATCCATGTTTGCTTTCAGTTATCATGAAGTCAATACATGTCTAGATGTGTGGTCCAAGTAGAGGGTGTAATCTGAGCTCTTGGATTTCTGGAGTTTTATGGGTCTCAAGTGGCTGGGTATCCTCTGGAAATGCATCCTCTGATGAGAAGAGGCTATGAGTTCTATGTATAGGGGAAGGTTTGAGGATATGAGATGATGACTTGAAACGAGGATTCTAGTCATGACTGCTCCTGAATCAGTACATTATCCAGAAACAGGAGTTCATGGACTCAGTGGTAACCATGACATCGTAGATGCTGAAGAAGACTCTTCCCTTGTGCTTAATTCACACTTTCTGGGTTGGCTTTTGCTGCCCGCAGTCATTCCAGCCTATTTCAACCTCTTAGCTTAGTTGCTGCTCTCCTCGGAACATTAGGTGGACAGACCCATCTTGACTTCCAGTTGTTCATTTGATAGCCTGACTTTAGAGCAGAACAATCTGATCAAATTATCATCATTCTCCCAATGTCTCCAATTTAATTATCCTTGGGTGCCCAATCCTGCTTTGTATTTTCACAACTCTCATGCTATCTTGTCCCATTTATTTGTTTACATAAACTTGGTATTTCTACATCTTCACAGGGCTGTAGGATTCTTTGTATCAGGCTCATTAGTATTGCCTAGCACTTTACCCCAATACCTAGAACAATATCTTCTTAGTAAATAAAGGAAGATCAATAAGTTATTTTTGATAAGTGAATACATGATTGATACCATGAATAAAATATAGATAGTTGGTACTCTTAAGTGGGGTGGTGGTCTGTGAGAGGCAGCTGGATAACTAGTTGAGCAGGCTTTGAATCCCATAGACCCTCAGGGATGGTAGGAGTTTGGCCTTGCTCCTGGGCCCCTGGCTCCTTTCACATAGCTACAGCCTCCCCACAGAGAGGTCTGTGGCCATTGGGCACATAAGACAACACTCCTACTAGCTCCTCCATAGGTAGAGGGTGTGACTACAGGACACAGAGCCTCAAGATAGATCTCCATTTTAATGAGATACCTAAAGGCCAGAGGGTATAGCCAATTAAGCATTCCTTCCCAGACCCTCCTCCTTGCAAAAGGTATTTAACCTCAGGCCCACCCTGAGAATACCAGGGTATAGCTTCATCCATTTTCCACCATTAAAATAAACATTTTAAGATCATGGACTATCTCTTCTTTGGGGTCTGTCATGGGAAACGGTGGAGTCTTCAACTACAGAGCTGCCATCGAATCTCCTGTCAATGACCTCTCTATGCTTCTAGCCATGGAGGCTACCAATTCAAGCAAGTGAGCCAAGCCAGCCATGACGCAGCCAAGCGAGTCACCATGATCAAGAGGCCCCTCCCTGAGGGATGCAGCCAGAGCTTCTCTCCTTCCCCCCTTTGGCTGGGGATCAATCCAGCACGAATGCCCCCATCTCGGCCCTTCCATGGCCTCTCAATGGCACCTGTTGGTTAGAAGGAAGAGAGAACAAAGTTGGTCATCCAATGAACTGAGAATCAGTTGGTTCCTGGGTGCCTTTTGGCCCAGGAACCCCATCTCAAGAGCTCTGGCCCCCACAGGACCTCAGACTATTATCCTTCCACCCCCAGAGCAGAGTCCTGCAGCTTCTCACAGCCCAATGTCCACCCAGTGCTGGTGTGGAGTGAACACAGTCAAATTCCTGCCTCTGTGAGCGGAAGTCTTAGCCCTTTGTGGGTGTCAGACACAAGACCCACAATTCAACCCAACAGGAACCACCCACACCCACGCACACATCTTATTGGGACCTTGTGTTATGTAACTTTCAATTTCTTGAAGAAATATATGTGAGATGGTTAGTGTGACTGCCGAGTATGGTCGAATCTAGAATCATCTGTGCGTGTCTGTGTGGGATTTTCTTGATTGACCTATCCTGATTGTGGGCAGGACTTTTCCCAGGGAAGGGATCCTTAACCTGATAAACAGAAGGTACCTGAGCATTGGCATGCATGCCTTCTTGTTTTTTGACTATGGATGCAGTATGACACATGTTTCATTCTCTTGCTTCCTTAACATTCCTGACATGATGGAGTACACGTCTCAACTATAAGCCAGAATAAGCCCCTTTCCCTTAAGTAGTTTTTGTCAGAGTATTTTATCACACCAACAGGAAAAGAAACAAAGGAACTGTGTTTCTTACTTGTTTAGGGGACCAACTCACAATCAGAGAGAGAGCAAGTAACTTTCATGGGCCATGGCCATCACAACTGTTAACTAATGTAACCAATACAGGTGAAGGCATGTAAGCATAGGCACAGACCTAGAAAGAGCAAGGAGTGTTATGTGGGTTTGGGTTGCTTTCTCAGTGCAGATAGAAGGCTAACAATGGAAGCCAAGTGCAGTCATAATGTTGGTTAGAAGGAAGAGAGAACAAAGTTGGTCATCCAATAGAAGAGTAAAGACTGGGTCAACTGGGATTGCTTCTCTTTGAACCAGTCTACCTTTGCTGTCCTGGAGACAGACTCATTAAATTCTAAACACTAACAGACTGAAATGTATATGGCCAGGTGGTCTCACTTAGGGTTTTTGCTCCATGAGGGTTGGAGACAGTATCCACTGAATAGGCTCTGGGTCTGGATCACCATTCATCCACATTACTTCTGTAAATATTAAATAGCCACACAACAGCCTCTGGGTGCTGATAGGCTCACACTCTACTGCCATGTAATCACATCTAATCCCATTGAGCTCTGCTCAAAACAGCCATAATTGGTGGTTTTATCCAAATCAATAACGACAGCTTCTACATATTGATTATCATCCAGGATATAAAATCATCACCAGTTACCTAGAAAAGAGAAGCAGCCTGCCAAGGGAAAAGGTCAGATATTCCATCTAAACAAGGGAGGGCAAGGGAGTTGCAGCCAGTGAATTTTAAGGTAATAGTGTCAAATTACCTGAAAATGCACACAGTATATTCTTGTAATTTGCAACAACAGAGAGCCCAGAAATAGGTCAATCATTTAAGTGAGTCTTCAAGTCTTTTCTCTGTGATTCAGTGAGCTTGCTGGTATTAGCAGTCTTAAAGGGGCTGGAACCAACCAACAAAGATAGCCACAAAGCCTCTTTCCTCAGAATTCACAGCCCAGTCATGGTGCATTCAGTTTCAGTCCAAAAGGTGGCTCAGGCAGATGCATTGTCCCCAAATAAGAATCAATAGAGATCCTCAACCCCTGTCATGAGTAATCACTGGGAAACATACAGGAAGAGGTGGCTAGACCACCTCAGAACCCAAGACATGGGGCATAAAGGCATTTTCCACAGTAGTAACAGCAAGAAGAGATGACCTCATGCTAAATGTTACATTTCTAACCACAGAATTTGAAATGAACTGGGCTTCATTTACTGTGAGAAGTAGTTCAGTATTTCTTTCCTTCTAGCAAATATTAAAAGTTCTATAAAAAAACATTCAACACCACTGATAGAAAGCACAATAAAAAGAAGACAACCCACTCAAGGTAGTTTCAACCCGACATGTTAACAGTGATCTTGGGCTGTCTCAAGTCTGCTTCATATTTCTCTAAAAGACCTTGGCAGGAGTGACAACCAATATCACACCAGGCTTTTATGAGGAATTCACAGCCTCTCTTAAAAACTCAAAAGATAAGCACAGATTTGATTTTTTTTAAATGTCTTCATGGGAGTGCCCTTCAAGTCACTGTCCATGTGACCACAGCATAGTGACATTGTTATGATTGTTACAGAAATATAATTGAATATAATTGAATAGCTTCTTTAGATTTCTTCTTAAACATGCTGTTTTAGAACTGGAAAATGTTACCTTTCTAAGAGAGATGACAGTTCAGTGAACGGTTTTAGCATACACATTATTACTTAAACAATTTACTTTTATTTTTAATTGCAGGTATATGTGTGTATCTGGGTATATGTTTATGCCTGTGAATGCAGTGGCAGTGGATTCCAGAAGAAGGCATGGAATCCCAGAAGCTAAGGCCACATCAGCTGTGAGCATCTGACATAGATGCCTGGTACCAAACTTTGGTTCTCTGCAATAGCAGGAAGTGCTCTTAACTATTGAGTCATTTTTCCAAATCCCTACAAATTATTGTTTATTGTCAATACTTTTATCAATAGAATGTGGGGAAATGGAGAGTTTTTTTTTCTTTTTGTTGTGGGGCCATCAGATGTGTTGTGTTACCACAGCCAATGGGGGCAGAAAGGCTCAGCCTGACAAGGAAGCAGGATCAATGACTTTAATGACAAGAATAGTTTCCATTTTCTAGATGAAACTGGAACTTAGAGAGGATATTTGTGGTGGTTGAACATTGGTTGTCAACTTAATGAGTCTGGAGATACTGAAGAAACAAATCTCCTGGTTCTATATTGGGTTAACTGATCTGGGAGAACTCACTCCACCCTACATGTGGGCTGGTGCCCAGGACTGAACACAAGGAGAAAATCTGCTGGGCATCAGCATGCATCTCTCTTCCCTTCCTGAGAACAGAAGCAATGGGACCAAATGCTTCATGCCTTGCCTGGTCAACACGTTCCTTGCCAGTGAGCAATTGTTTAAGTTCAAAGCTTAAACTCTGAGCCAAAACAAACTCTTCATTCCTTAAGTTTCTACTGTTGGGCATTTTGTTTCAGCAATGTTAAGTAACAGATGTTAGCATTAAACAGGTGGATAACAAAAAAAGTCATCTGAAAGGAAAGATTTCAGTGTTCTTGTTTTATAGGATGGATACATAGGAGCCCTCTCCGGTAGAGGTTCTTGTGTGTGTGTGTTGTGTGTTGTGTGTGTGTGTGTGGTAGAGCACACGGCATGTGGTGTGAATGTGGCATGTGTGAGTGTCAAAAGACAACCTTGTGTGTCAGACTTCACTGTCTACCTTTTTTGAGACAAGATTGCTTTGTTTTCTTCCTGCCACACAGAACAGGTTAGCTGTCTTGCCAGCTTTCAAGGGATGGTCCTATGTCTGCCTCCCATCTTAACTGTGGAAGAGTTTGGTTTACAGATGTTCATGCTACACACCTGACTTTGGCGTAGCTTCGGAGCCTCAGAATCATGTCCTCACACTTGTGCACCAAGCAATTCTGCTGGCTGAGTTATGTTCCCAGATCAAGGATTTTTGTTTCTATGTTTTCTTTCTGGAACTTGAGAAGAGAAGACAGATTTTAATCTCCTGATACATTTCCTTTAACATAATTATTACATTTTTTAATTTTGAATGAACTCCTGGGGAGATTTGGTTTATAAATAATGACTATATTTAGGCAATATACTGTCACAGCAAATATTTTTAAAAAATAAGGTTAGCATAATAAACAAATAAAATGGAGTCATTAGTTCTGTGGGGTCTTTTGTTGATTGGGTGGTTTGTTTGTTTTTAATCTTACTGAGCAGGAGAGATGGCCCAGCAGTTAAGAGTGTTTCTGCTCTTGCAGAAGACCCAGGTTTGTTCCCCAGCACACAACCACCTGTGATCCCATTCCAGGGGATCTGACACTCTCCTCTGACTTCCACTGTCCCAAATCTACACATGCATATTGCATACATTAAATAAGTCAATATTATTATTATTACCTTTCAAAGACATGGAATCCTTTGCACTTATTTTTGTAAGTTAAGTGTTTCTACATGGCAAGATTTAATATGAACCTGGGAAGTATATAGCCTCCTATATAGAGACTTAGCCATCAATAAATAGGATAAAGGTGAATCTGAAGGACTATACTATAAGACCAGAATTCCCATCTTTGGATCCTACCTTTGTAGCACAGTTTCTCTGGGTTGTAAGCTAACTTCTATGACTTTGTCTCATGTCTCTGTATTGTTAACTCCAGTACTAATGCTTAGAACAAACACCTCCCAAAGTTCTAGACTGAAGACATGGCAGCTGGTAGGCCAAGTCCAGTTGGAGACCCTTTGAGCACCTGAGACTAAATTTTGCTTTTGTCTTTCTTTGTATCTTTCTTTTCTTTAATTGAAAGTAGTTTTTTTTTTCATACAGTTTATTATGATTAGCATATCATCTCCCTCAACTTCTCCCAAATCTTCCCTCCCTGCAAAATCCATACCCTTTCTGGCTCTGTCATTAGAAACAACAGCCGCCGAAGACATTGCAGGTCTGGCTGCTGTGTCAAATGGTGTTGTCACTAAGTGGCAGAGAGAGGACAGGGGCTATGTCTATGCTCAGTGTTGTGGCCTATGAACATCTGAATGATTAGTAGCCTAACATTCTCAAAAAAAAGGTGAGCCTGAGATGACAAGTTCAGCTCCAGAAGGCCCAGAAAGGGACCTAGCCTGAGATGACCACCAATCTAGCCGCAGGCAGGCCCAGATGGGCTCCCAAATGGAGAGCAAGCCAGAAAATTGAAGAACCCTATTTGAGACGTAACCCTGGAATAGGAGTGAACCCAAGACAGAAGATCTTTACAAGGGCTAGCCCAAGATAACCACCAGACTGGCCCCACAGGACGTGGACAGGGAGCTAGCCTGAGATGACCTTCAGTCTGTTGCCATGTAGGCCAGAGAGCAGGGGGAGAGACCATGCCCAAGATAACCCCTGCGCATGGATCATCATGCACAAGTATGGCAGACAAAAAGCAGAACCCAAACACTCAGAGACCCTGGGCACCACTAAGAAGAACACGTAAATGGTAAAGAAATGGAAGAGAAATATAAACAGATGTATATAGGCAAAATGAAAGGAGGCAGCCCTGGAGACTCGAGGCTACCAATGAACAGCTTGATATGCATGAGAAGCTGGTGATACCACATGGGACCTTAGTGAGATCCTGGCCTGGGATGCCACTGGGGGCCACATCTGGGTTTGTGGTCCTGTAGCAGCAGGGATCTGTTACCACCAAAGTTCAGATGAACATCCGTGTCTTAGATGCTGCCTGGGATATGATGTCTGAGAGCTGTGCACAACTGATATCACCCCTCACCGGTGCAGCATGGGAGAGCTGGCCCTAGGGATATGAGAGCCGGAGAGTTGACCATTCCCCTATCAGCTGCACTCAGAAGAGTGGGCCCTGCACATAGTGGGAGCTGCAGGTGAGCCAGCCCAGAGGATACAAGCATGGGAGAGCAGCCCATACCAATCATTTCTTATGCAGTGGCATGATGAGGGAGAAATATCCCCTCCCTGCTTGCCCTTACCACTTGCAGCAGATGGGAGACCTGAGGAAAGCTGGCTGTGCCTCTCACAGGCTGCAACAAGCACTTGGGAGAGTGGGCCTAGTAAAACTGACCCTGATTGCACAAGGTGGGGGAGGCAGTTACAGGTGAGCCAACCCTGAGGGAATGAACACAGGAGAGCTGTCCCTGCTTTTTGTCTGCCATGAAGTGATGGAAATGAGAGAGATTCTTCCCCAGTCCTTGGCCCTTGCCTCCTATGGTAGACAAGAGAGTAAATCCTGGGGTCATGAGAGCAAGGAGAGCTGTCCCTGTCCCTCACTAGCTATAATACTGCAGAGAACAGGCCCTGCACCTTGCCTGGGAAGCATGGTAGAGCTAGTCTTGGTTGCAGGAGTTGCATGTGAGCTGTCATCAAGGGCATGACAGAGGGACAGCCAGCAGGATGACCAGCTCAGATACCTCTCAGGCCCAGAGTCAGGGCTTTGTGTTGGCCCACGGCAATTTCTACCTTATCCATGAACTGCTGGAGTGTATAAAGGGACAAATTCTAATAGATAGAAGGCCACAGGCTCTCCATAACACAGAGCAACAACAGGATACCAAGAGGAGTCCCAGTGAAGTTCCAGTATTGATAGAGTAAGCAGAAGCCAGAGGCCTCATACCACACCAAGGAATTACTGCAATGAACATTTTCCAGCAAAGAAGTGTAGACAGGAGGGTATACTGTGGTACACACTGTGACACACTACAAGTTCCACAAGGGTAGAAGGTGGTAGAAGGCAGTTAGGAGATGAGTGGGATTGGGGTGCATGATGTGAAATTCACAAAGAACCAATAAAAAGCTTTAAAAAAAAAAAA
Source organism: Mastomys natalensis (assembly GCA_021653895.1). Classification (NCBI taxonomy): domain Eukaryota; kingdom Metazoa; phylum Chordata; class Mammalia; order Rodentia; family Muridae; genus Mastomys; species Mastomys natalensis. The sequence goes on from JAJTUV010000391.1 coordinate 92,354, forward strand.
AAGAAAACAAACAGGCTTTTAAAAATAATAATAAAATAAGATAAAATAAAAACAAACAAAGAAAAAAGAGAATAAAACAAAAAAATCTCCAAAAATACCACTGAGTTTACTTTGCGTTGGCCATCTGCTGCTGGGCATGGTGCCCACCCTTTTTTTCCAATAATTTATTTATTTATTATTAGCTTTATATCATAGTTGCAGCCCCTCCCTTCCTCTCCTTCCAGTCTCCCTTTACAAATCCTTCCCCCAACTATCCTTTCCCCTTCTTCTCAGAGAAGGGGAAACCTCCCTTGGGTACCACCTCACCCTGGGACATCTAGTCCTAGCAGGGCTAGGCACATCTTCTCCCACTGAGGCCCAACCAGGCAGTCCAAGTAGGGGAAGGGGATCCAACAGCAGGCAACAGAGTCCAAGACAATCCCCACTCCAATTGTTAAGCGACCATTCCCATGAAGACCAAGCTGCACATATGCTACAAATGTGTAGGGAACCTACGTCCAGCCCTTTGATTGGTGGTTCAATCAGTGTGAGCCCACATTAGACCAGGTTATTTGACTCAGTAGGTCTTCTTGTGGTATCCTTGATCTCTCTGACTCACTCAGTTCTATCCCCGTCTCTTCCACAAGACTCCTTGAGCTCTGCCTAATGTTTGACTGTGGGTCTCTACATCTGTTTCCATCTCCTGTAACCAGGCAAGACTTCCAGTGGAAGGACTGGGACATCAACCCACCCACAAAACCTTCAACCTACAATTTGTCCTGACTGCCAGATACACAGGAATAAAGATGGGACAGAGACTGAAAGAACACCCAGCCAATGGCTGTCTCAACTTGAGATTCATCCCTTGTAAGAGAGCCAACCCCTGACACTATTAATGAAACTCTGCTATGCTTGCAGACAGGAACCTAGCATAACTGTCTCATGGGGCCTATTCTTAAGTGTGGTTTGTATACCCAGTGGGACTTTGTTGAAGAAAACTAACTTTTCCTTTGCTAGTGGTTGTCAATTGGAGAAGCCTCTGGGACTTGTGTCCACTCTGCTCTGGAACTTGGTCTGGCTTAGACCTGTTCAGGCTCTCTGCATGCTGCCACAGTCTCTGTGAGTTCATATGTGTGTCAGTCCTGTTGTGTCTACAAGGTCTTATTTCCTCAGCATCCTCCATCCCCTCTGGCTCCTACCCTCTTTCTGCTTCCTCTCCCTTACATATCCCTGAGACCTGAGGGGAGGGATTTGATGGGAGAATTCCATTTAGGACTCAATGTTCCGAGGTCTTCCACTCTCTATAGTGTCTGGTTGCTGACCTTGGTATTCTTACCAGCTCATAAATGCATCCCAGGGTGTTTGTCTTTTCTTTTCTGATTTTGAAGTCTCTGCCAAAAGCTCCTTCATCCAATGAGGAATAAGATTTATCTTTTTTCTCTTATTCTTCTCCTGTTTCTTGCTTAATCAGACATCCAATTTACTTACCTTTACTTTCTAAGGACTATTGTAATATATCTCTTCCTTTCAACTGTCATCTTGTCTTTTGGCTAATTCCTTTATTTTCCTGTGGCCAGGACACCGGCAGCTCCCTCCAGTGACATCCTCATTTCCAGCCATGACTCTCTCAATCTACCTTCATTTTTGCCACCAACATCACTATCAAAATAAACAAATGTGATCATGTGACTTACTTCTAAAAACCTTCCTGAAGACTTGGTGTAGTGTGCTGACACACCTATAAATGTATATATTATTATATCAGTGGTGCTCTGAATATGCTTTGCCCAAGGAGTGGTACTATTTGGAGGTGTGGCCTTGTTAGAGTAGGTATGGCCCTATTGGAGGAAATATGTTATTGTGGGAGTGGGCTTTGAGACCTCTTAGCTACCTGAGGATGCCAGTCTTTCATATTTTCCTTCGGAACAAGGATGTTGAACCCTCATCTCCTGCACTATGCATACTGGCCACTTCTATGCTCCCACCTTGATGGTAATGGACTAAACCTCTGAATCTGTAAGCCAGTCCCAATTAAATGTTGTTCTTATAAGAAGTGCCTTGGTCATAGTGTCTGTTCATAGCAGTAAAACCCTAAGATAGCATCTATGTATATGTGTTTATGATAAATGAACAAATATAAGAAGCTTACCATTTTTGTCCACAAATTCTTTCACACTCTTCATTTGCCAGCATATATGACCTTCCTATAGCATCTACCTCCCTATGTCATAGACTAACAGGTCCACAGGTGCTCTGTTTTGCATCTCTTTCCTGGGAAGGCTTCATTTCCTTTATTTGGATAAGTTTTAACGCTCACTGGGTGAGCTCAGGTGTCATTTCCTCTGGCTCATTTCTAATTTATCTCTCCCAAACATGTAATTATCTTACTGTACGGCAGGAACAGTGGTAAGCACTGGGCATATAATGCTGGACTAAACCACCTTTGCCTTGAAGGATAGGTGAAGAGACAGACATGGAAATGGTCAAGTCTTGTTCACTGAAATAAAGATTACAGTAGAAGCAAAATGCATGAACATAGTAACCAAGGAGAAAAAAAATAAAAGATCTTAAGTTACTAGTTTTCCCTGTGCTGGTTAGAGATCAGAGGGAAAGCGTTCTAAACAAATGAATGAATGCCTATAAAATCCAGCAAGTATGAAAGACACTAGAAATGAAGTGTAATGCTATGGGTTGCACTGTGTCCCTCCAAAACTTCTATGTGAAACTTTTAATCCTTCCCCAGCAGCACAGAATGTAACCTCATTTTCAGATGAGAACTTATGAGGTATCTAAATGCAAAGTGTATTCATTAGAACGAATGCTCATCCAACCTGACTGGTGTCTTGCTTAGTGAGCACATTTCTTTGGGTTGAAGAGTGAACAAGACTAACAACAAAAACTAAACAACATCTAATGGAGTTTTAAGGAGCTCCGTCCTAAATGTGTGTCTCTGAAGACACACGGGAGCAGGCTGTAGACCCAGAGGCTGAGGCAACAGTTTAGATGGGAGAGGTTTAGCTTGGTCCAGTGCAGTCATGGGGTAGTTGTGGAGGAGGGCGGGGTGTGAAACAAAGCTGAAAAGTGTTTGAGAAGGAATATTGGCAACATGGGCAAGCTGACATGGATGGTACTGCCACATTGTCTTCAGTCGATATCGTGTGCTGCTAGCTGGGCTTATACAGTTCTGTGAAAAGAGAAGAGACAAATGCAAGAAGCTAAGACAAATCACAGAAGAAGCCAAGTCAAACAATGAGACATTTCTTTCTAAAATGACTCCAGCCATGAATCAGACCCCAAGGCACAGCCCCAACAGTTATAAACTACAGTCCTAAAGCTTCCCTGTTGAAGAATAATTAAAATGAATTGTTTATAAAGCCCACAAACAATTGCAGTGAGGTTGCCTTCTGGGCAAGCAAAATAACACAAACAAAACTCCAGTGGCTATTGTTCCTTCTAGAGACAAAATGTTAATGGTTAATGTGATGTGCTAATTTGATTGGCTCTTGGGATGCCCAGAACTCGGAAGATCCATCATTTCTAAGCATGTCTGTAAGCATCTTTCCATAAGAGTCTCATGTTTGAGCAGATTTAGAGGGAGAATTTATAAGTATTCTTCAAGTTTTAGTGTTTAATGATTTCTTTACATGTTAACTGTGTCTGAAAATTGAGACATCCTTTTCTTTTTTTCTCTTTTTTAATTGGATATTTTATTTATTTACACTTCAGATGTCATCCCTTTCCCCCATTTCCCCTCCCTAGAAACTCCCTATCCCATCACCCCTCCTCCTTTTTGCTTTTATACCGCTTTAATTACATGCAAGTATTAAGGTCAGTTCTAGGTTGAGGAACTAGCAATACAATAGATGCAACTAGTCAAGGAACCTTTATAGTGTAGAGATTGGTAAAATACACTAATCAGTTAGACATTTTATGAAGTGGAATGGAGTTATTTTGTTAACAGATTTTCAGTGAGAGCCGAGCATGGTGGTCCATGCCTCCACTCCAGTGCTTGAGAAGCAGAAGAAGGGATATCTCTATGAGTTAGAGGCCAGCCTGATCTACAGAGAGTCAAGGCACAACAGGGTTACATAGCCAAACCTCTTCTCAAAAAACCAAACAAACAAGCAAACAACAACATCAAACACACACACACACACACACACACAAAAACTAAAGGCAAAATAACAACAACAAAAAAGATTTTTAACTGAAACCCAATTCTGAATGGCCTCTCATCTTATGGAGAATCCTAAAACATAATGATATAGTTAATATACACTACTTATGCATCATGACATAGTTAATAGACATTATTTATGCTCAGTGGTGTTCTTCTTATGCACATGTGCCCAAAGGCTTAGGCAATGGGCAAGTATTTTTTTTTAATAAACTGAAAAAGTAAATAAATTAAATAGAATTTTTTCCAAAAAAAAAAAAGAGAAACTCATGTTTGAGTCAGCAGGCTGGGTGATACCCATTGGACTCACCAATGATCCCATCAGTGGAGGGCTGTAGCAGAATAGAAGGGTGGAGAGAAGACATACTGTCTGTCTCTGTTTGTGGTTGAACTGGCACTGACTTTGTTCACCTCTGGTGCTCCTAATATTCAGCCCTTCAAATCACACCATGAACTTTTCTGGTTCTCCAGCCCTCAGAGGGCAGGTTGTGGGACTTGTAGGCCTTTGAGGTCAACACATATGTGTTCTCTCTCTCTCTCTCTCTCTCTCTCTCTCTCTCTCTCTCTTTCTCCTCCTTACCTCCCTCACACGCTTTTTCTCTCTCACACCTTCTCAGTGCTTCTGTTTCTCTGGAGAACCTCAACAAATACAAAATACTCTTTATTCTCTTCTCCCCTTTATACTTTCTTTTCCTCTTATGTTTCCAAATAATTAATGAGCTCTGACTGTATGCTGCATGCTATGCTATGTGCCGACAAACACAACTGGCCACAAGAGCCTCATGAGTCACTGGCTGAGAAGTGTGTTGGTGGAGAGCTGGAGACACTCACAGCTGCTGGCAATGGATGTTCTCTCAAGGCAACTAGAACAGACTCTCAGAAGAGATGTCTCTTGAGCTGAACCTTGAAGGCAGAGGAAACCCTGATAGCTTCAAGAGTGAGAGTGTGCGCCATCGTCAGGGATGTGAACACAACTGTGCGACTGCAATAGGACCTCTCAGGGCAGTCAGAAGCCCAGAGAAGAGTTTAGAAGAAGCCTACTGAGAGGCCTGGGTTTCTAAGTAGTACATTGTTCCTGAAATTTTCAGTGTGGTCCATGACATCTATTCCAGGAAAGAGAAAGGATCTACCAGGCTCTCTTTATTTTGAAGCCTTTGAATGTTCCTAGAAAGGTGATAGTTAAGAAAAAAACTAAGTGCTAGAGAGGTGGCTCATTGGCTCATTGGCTCATTGGCTCATTGGCTCAGTGGCTCAGTGGCTCAGTGGCTCAGTGGCTCAGTGGCTCAGTAAGTGGGAGTATGAGCTGGTCCTGTGGAGAATGGAGGTCAATTAGAATCTCTGTGAAAGGTTGCTTTACAACCACCTGCATCTCTAACTACAGGGGATCTAACATCCTCTTCTGCCTCTTCAGGCCCACATTTGTGCATACCTCCTTACTACATATACATAAATAAATCATAAAATACATCTTAAAAATAGTACTAAACTCAGAGAACTTACCTTGAGTAACAAGTTCTTGTCCCTGCTCCCTCCCTGCGCCCGTCTTTTAATTCTTGGGTTTCACTATGGAAAACTGAGCATGCTTCTAGAATATTCTCTGCCTTAGCTTCTTTGTGAGATACCATCCAATTCTCGTAAGGCTATTGAAGATGGACATGAGTTACTCACCAAGTCCCTGGCCTGGCACCCTGGAATAAGTTAAGTTATTTCTTAAGCTTTCTTTAGATTTTAAAGTGGACTCACTTCCAGACTCTGTGACCTCTCAGCAAAGCTGCCGTCATCTCTGATCCTCTGGATCCAGGTGTTCCATGGACAAATGTCCATATACTGAGAGATAAAGGACATGGTTCTCTAGCGGTTTGGGAGCTGAGATCTCCAGAGACACCTGCCACCACTAGAACGACAGTTTGATCTCCTGAATGAAATAAAGAAACCAGCTTAGTGAAAGTGTCCAGTTGCCAGCCGTTAGCTGCATTAGAGTCTAAAAGGTCCATGCCAGGGCAGGAAAAAACCCCAGCCCACTGATCACAGGGCACTGGTGCAGAGAAGAGAATAACGGATCACTGAGTCAAACTCCTTCCTTTTAGAGATGAGCAACCAAGACTTGGAGAGTGGAGAGGAGCCCATTAACTCAAGCACCATTAAATAGCTCAGTGACTCCCTAGAGAAGCCTATGCCTGTAAAAATCTCAACCTCACCTGAGCACGGTTCTTCTATTCTGGGTGTGGGAAATCTAATTATAGATGGTGTTGCCCAGACACAAGACATCTGGAAAATAAATGTCTTGCTTTGATAATAAATTTTTAGTACGTTATTCCAAATATAGCATAAAAATGGAATACTAAAATTATTCATTTTTATTATAAATTCAAATGTATCTAGGCTTTCTATTATTTTATTATTGTTTTTGTTACTTTTTTAATCTGGTAGCACTAGTTGCAGGATTGCCTTCTCTTCTCCCATCTTTGCTCTGTTGAAACATGTAAAGTCAAATGCATCATCATCATTTTCTAATAAGATTTTATATCCTATCTTACTACATCTTTTCCGTTTATGTTCTTTTTGCTTTCTCTTCATCATTAAAATTTTCATCTGTTCTAAGTACCTCAATTAGCCTTACTAAAAATACTACTTGACTAGTAATGTCTCTAGACGGACTTGGGATATAGCTCGGTGGTAGAGTATACGCTTAACATGCGTAAGACCCTGGGTTCAATTCCTTGAACATAGGAAAAACATATTACATTAAGTATTTGTAAGGGATACTTAGTTCCAAAGGGATAAATATGAATAATACTGACTTTTGTATCTCAAGAAGCCCTAGTTAAACTGAGCAATCAGCCACTTTTAGTAATCAGAATTCAGAAAGAGATGACATGGTTTAATGTCATATAAGTACTTTGTGGCAGAACTGAGTCCTGATTCATTGCATTACACCCAGAGTAGCTGGCTAGCTTATAACTCTATGTTATGCACTTCTACTTGAATGCCTAGGGGGCAGTGCAGTAGGCGTGGGTTGGCCTCTCTCACCCTGTCATATTCTTACCCTTAAGTGTAGTCCCTCCTCTGTCTAAGGGGATGTCTTATGAATCTGGTCTTCCATTCACAGTACTTCTCCATGGTTGGCTGAGGGCATACGTGTGTGTGTCCAAAGCTGGTCCTTCTCTCAGAGTTGTCACATCAGAATATGAGACAAGATTTCTCTCCTTGGTGGCAGAGTCAAGGATATATGGAAACAGCCATATGCCCTGGGGCATAGAGGAAGTAAGGCAGGGTGCATAGAGGGGACATGCCGAGAGGTTTATACAGTTTTCTAGTCTGTAATTCAACTGGTCTCAAAATTCAGCTGCAAGTGTCTCATTCCTGTTAGCCTAAAAAAATTTTATTTTTGTCCTAATATTTTAAAAACATTTACATAATTTACTTACACAACTGTGTCTAATTTTTTTTTTAATTTTAAAATACCTTTTAACTTTAGAAATTAGCTTAGAAAACCAAGTTTCCTTGTGTTATTTTCATAATACTTAACTCTACTTGATTCCCACCTGTCGGTCCCACTTCGTCCCTATTTTTCCTCCATCCCTTACTTCCACTGTACATGTCTGCCCCCAGAATTTCTCCTTCTACCTTTGTTCTAATGTGCTCTCTTTTAGATTGTTGAACTCCCTTCCTTAATGCCTCGTTCCCATCTCATAGGCTTTTCTTTTCTCATTTCTTCGCTGTATCTACATCTATTCTCACCCTCACATACAAACACGAGCATGCACACATGTGCATGTGCTAGTGCACACACACATATTAAACATTCAAAAGCTAGGATCATCATGTGATTTCCGTCTTGTGGAGACTGCATTACAACACTTAACAGGATGTTTTCCAGTTGTATCATTTTTCTTGTGAATTTCATAATCCTACTTTTCTTAACAGTTGAATGTGATTCCATTGTGTATTTGTACATTTTTACTATACAACAACTGTTGATGGGCATCTAGTCTGGTTCCACTTCCTGGCTATAGGGAAGAGGAACAATAAACACTGCTTTGCAAGGGTTGTAGTGGTAGGACATAGAGTCCATTGGATGTATGCCCATAAGTTAGCCCTAAGAATGACTTGTATTTTTGTCACTCACAACCAAATAGGTCTGGTTAATAGAAATAGTCAGAGATGAATTTCCAGTAACATTTTTTACAACTGCTAAACCATAAAGAGGTACCAAGGCAAGCCTTTGGAATTCTGTGACCAACAGACCTACTCACACAAAATCCTTGGTTCTACCACCAAGTAATGCAGACAAGCTCTTGCTCTCTTCAAAGAGAGCTCTTCTCTCATCATTAAAATCAACATTTTCTTTCTTTTGGGGGATGGAGAGATGGTTCAGCATTTAAAATGAATACTGCTCTTGAAGAGTACCCAGATTTGGTTCCTAGCACCTACATCACGTAGCTCACAACTGCTTTTTGTTTCAGCTCTGGTCGATCTGAAGTTCTCTTCTGGTCTATGACTGGGCACTCATTTGCATGTGTGCATGCACTGTACACATCCCTACCCATACACATTCATAAATAAAAAGTAAAAATAAAACCTTAATTTAGAAAAAATAGATTATCTTTCATGTATTTTATGTATTCGCTGTCAATTTCAACACATGCACAATGTATCCGGATCATATACACCCCCAGTATATTCCCTCTTGTCTTCATGTATTCTCTGCTCTTCACTGTCATCATTATTGTTGTTTGGGATTTTTGTGACCCAGAGTGCAGTTAGTGTTGCCTGTTAGAGTGTTAACCGATCCTGGCTTGCCCTTGAGCAGGTAGCCATAGTTGCAATGAGTTTGTGAGTTGATGGCTGTTCTAGGTCCAGAGGACAGCATTTCACAGCACTGTTCTCCATCCTCTGACTCTCCCTCTTTCCAACCTCCTTTCTGTCAAGTTCCCTGAGCCCTGGTTTCAGCAGGGGAGAGGTTGAGATAGACAGCCCAGTTAGGACTGAGTACTCAGCAGTCACTTCTCAGCACACTGACCACTTATGACTCTCTGCATTGACTTCTGAGCATGGCAGAGAGAAGGGCAAGCACTAATCTGTGTGCATTAACATAAATGTTTAGAAGCTAAAAACCTAATGTTTGCAGGAGTTGCTTCCCAAATACTCTCAAGATGTCTTCACTTATGACAGGTTTAAATCTAGCAAAATCAAATAGCATTTTGGTGGTGGAATATGTTCAATAATCAAGATGATCTCAGAATCTCCAAGTGAGCTTTATGTAGTTAGGATCATTGTTTTCAGTTTTAAGAGGTGAAAATTAAACCCAGAGATGTAAAGTAGGTTGTTCACCATCAAACTCACTTGGTTAAGTTCATTCTATACCTCTTGACATTCAGAGCATTACTCTTTCTAACATATTTCTCCTTAACAGCTGGCATCATTAATTGGTGGATAATCTAGGTAGAAACAAAATATTGAAATGAACATAAAAGGGCAAAGAGACTCTTAGGTTATCCATTTGGTCATAGAAAGTAATCACCCTTGTGGGGAAGGGAAACTAGAGAATGTTGGTCCAGCCAGTAGACACTTGAGTGTTACCATTTTGATCACACACACACACACACACACACACACACACACACTCCTACTGGATTAAACTATTGGGATCAAACATATATGTGAACAAGGCTTTCATATACTTAAAAAATTCCAAGGATGAGGTAGGTTAATTTGATATAAAAATCAAAATTTGGGATCACTAAGATATACTTTTGTTTATTTGTGTATATCATAAGCCATATTATAAATGACAAGTTGAAAATTGCCTCTCACTTGTATTGATTTGAAATCAGCACGTTCAATGTATAGGTCAACTATTTAAGTAACATTATATCCCATGATTCAACTAATATTTCTAATTGTAAGTTGCTATGTTCTGTGTCCAGTACACAGGTTGAAGATGGTCCAGATGGAAATGAAGAAACCCTAAGGGAGAGCTGATATGTACAACACACATGGGGTTTCAATGAAATTGTGGCTGGTGTCTCAGAAAAGAAGCCAGCTCAAATCAAAAAGGGTTTGTTGGAAAAGAACTTGAACTGGAACCCGTACTTAACCAATAGGAAGGAGGAAAGTCACCTTCAGCAGATGAAACAAAACAAACAAAAACAAACAAACAAAAACAATAAAACAAAAAAAATCGACAAAGTCCAATGAAGAAAAAGAAAATACCAATAATACTAATGATGATAACAATACCAATAAGCATGTTTTAAGTACTGTGCGTCAATTAACGGTTATAAGTGCTTTTACATGGTCATGCATTTGATTCTCACAAGAAGTCAATGAAGCAGTTACTTCTGTGATTTCCCCATTATATAAATGAAAAGATTCAATTACAGATAGGTTTGATATACCTATCAAAGGCCATATACTAAATGACAGGGAGAAGTTATATTTTTAAATGGTATTTGCTGAGTGACTGGGTATTTTATGCTTGTTTTCCCATTTCTCTGTCACTCCTTCTGTCTCTACCACTCTTTTCCTCTATGTGTATGCATCTTTTTATGTATGTGGGAAAAAATATATGTGGATGTCTATTGATATCAGGAACCACTGCTGGTCACCCTCGTACCCTACTCGATGAGGTGGAGTCTCTCAGTCACACCCAGAGCTGGTTGATGTGTCTGGTCTCATTTAGCTAGTATGCTCTAGCGATCCTGTCTATATCTTCCAAGGCTAGAATTTCAGGACAGCTGCTACACCAACCCAGCATTACACAGGATCTGAGCTCCAGCCCTCATATTGGTGCAGCAAGCACAACGAGGGAGGGTTAGGGAGATCTGGCCTAGTTCACTCAGCTGGTTGAAAGCAGTGGCAGAATTAAAGTCATTGGGAGAGACACTTGCCACTATGCTGGGCATGCAGCATGGAAATGAGAGGAAAAATTCCACTCTGCCATTTCTTGTTAGTTAAAACTTACATAGGAAAAAATGTGCTACCTTAGCATGCAAACTCAGAGCTGATCCCTAGCCAAGAGGTAGTTCCCAAAGGCATGAGGACAAGTTACAAGAAGGAAGACACCAAGCAGAGAGGAGTGAAAGTGGTTTGGGACAGATTTTATCGATAAAAATGTTTTTATCAGTAAAATGATTCTCTTAGGCAAAATCGGCAAGAATTCTTTTATCTTGGCTATTCTACGATGTCAGGCAAAGGTCAAAGCAGAGATTGTGTCTCTGTCTGTCTCTACATCAGGTGGACCAAAACACAGCCACATGAATAATCACAGAGCAATAACCCTGCATCTAGAGGCCAGGAAGCATTTGTTAGATAAATGGAAAAGGTAGCGTTCTTTGATTGAGTCCTGATTCTTCACTTAACTACCTCAGGAGCTGCTGAGAAAGTTGCTTGATGCATTTATGGAAACCTCTAGGACCTAATCAATTTCCTCCTTCTAAGAGAAAGGCCTTAGCAGGAGAGAGCATCATTTTCTGCAATGCTGCCAAATGAAGAAAAAGACAGAGCATTCAATGGTGACAGCCACCTGGACTCTTCTGGTTTGTTGTTGGCTGTTTCTCTTTAGACAAGAGAGCCCTGACTGACCCCAGAGGTGAAGGCCCTCCTTGTGTTAACAGGAAAGACAGGGTCATGTGCACTCCTTCTGTCATGCTGCATTTTTTAAGTCTGAGAAAAAGGGAATGTAAAATGTGGAAGTTGGGGGGTTGTAATGCACTGTGACTGATGAAACTGTATCTATCTCATGCAATATTTAGCTGCTGTGTCTGTTTGGAGCACTGAGAATAGCAACAGTCCTCAAAATCAAGCCCCATCTATGGCTGAACAAAGCAGATGGGGACATTTTTTCGACATAGCAACAATGATTGGGTTTATGTAGCATCTGTCCTTGGAGAACCTCTGAGAGACGTTGAGAGTCCTTTTTTAGTTCTCACTATAAGTGGTTTATGAGAGGCCTGTGAGATGGCTCAGTGGGTTAATATGCTTGCCATATGAGCCTGAGGACCTGAGCTCAACCCCCAGAACCCATGTTAAATAAAATAAATAACCAGATGCATTGGCACACATCTGTAAGCCCAGAACTCACTCCAATAGGAACATGGGAGCTGAAGAGTAAACTCTACCTGAAGCTTATAAGCCAGCTAGCCTAGTGTATGCAGCACACCAGAAACAAGGAAAAAGCCCTCCTCAACAAGTTTTGAGGAACGGACTGTCTCCCCAATGTCATCCTGTGACCTCTATATGTACCTCATGGCATCCATGTGCCTATATCCACATACCAGACTACACTAGCCCTCCCTCACACATAGACACACACATCCCCCGATACACTACCCCCCACAACACCAACACAATTCCCCCTACATCCCCCTCACCACACATGTACTTTTAAACAAAGTCAATGAGACCAGTTAAAGGGATCTTTCCTACCAGTTTTCATCACATAAGGAGGCACACCCTAGTCTCCTCATATAATGATTTCTTTAGTCAGGAGTTTCAAGGCTAAAGCCAAGGTTGTGCCTGACTCAGGACCAAAGAAGAACACTTAATATGAACCTATAATTTGAATACACCGGGAACAATCTAGTGCATACAAAGGCAAGAAAAGACCGCTGCTAAAATATCAGAGAGCATATTGAGCACAGTTAGGGAAGAGACTTAGACATGTGTCAAGGGAGGTCTACAAAGAAAAAACAGAAAAAAAAAAAAAAACCTACAGTGTCAGGCTGGAATCGGACATAGAAAATAAACTCAGGACACTATTTTTAAATGTGTATGTGTGAATGTTGAACTGATCACAGATGCATACAGATGTAGACAGGTTCTAATACATTCTTACCTGTTTGTTATCACTGTCTTCAGAAGACATCTAGAATCAATGCTGTTCTTGGCCATAGAACTTTTCCACTGATAGGAACCAAGGCTTGGTGGACAAAGGTTAGTTCAAAGCCAAAAGCAGAAAGATATGTGCCCAAAGTTTTAGTAATTAGAAAGTTTTAACAAGTAGAAAAGATCTGAAAGAATTCAGAGACAAGTAAAAAGAACGTCTCAGCATGAAGTGGTTTCTGCTTGGCCAAATACAGGGGAATTTAAACGTCAAAATGGGTGGTTCTAAATAAATGATTCTAAATAAATCCTCTAAAACTGAGATCTTTGAATCTATACTAAAGAAAGAGAAGGAGAAGGACAGAGAAAAAGAAAAAGGGAGAAGAAGGTGAAGGAAAGAGAAGCCTTCACTTCAGTGAAAAGTCAGCTAATAAATATAAGGACACATAGAAGATAGAATTAATTCATGACCATTATGGTGGTGGTGGCTTCAGATGAGGATTGTTAATGAAGGCTAGGAAAGGTGACTAGTGTCTTGTTGAAGTATATTGGTTACTTTGGACATGGCATACAATGAATCTATCAGACAGGAAGAAAAAATATGATTTTTACAGTGGGGAAATGTAGCACAAAACAGTTTGACAAGGGCTCGGGGATAGCCCATTACAGGTCTAAGATGATGATATCTGGTGACTCACTACAGATGCTTACTTTGGTGATGTATCTGTCAAGAACACATTGCCTGGTTTGGTCACAAGGAGATTTTTTTTTCTTTTTTTTTTTTTTTTGTTTTCAAGACAGGGTTTCTCTGTGTAGCCCTGCTGTCCATGAGCTCACTTTGTAGACAGGCTGCCTCGAACTCGAAATCCGCCTGCCTCTGCCTCCAGTGCGGATAAGGCGTGCGCCACCACCGCCCGGCACAAGGAGATATTAAACAACACAGTTGGGGATAGTTTTGCTTTGAATATGAAGTATCTCTAACAGTTAATGTTTGCATGCATGTCCTTAGCTGGCCATTGAGGATTTGTAGAGTTGTTAGAGGTAGCTTAGCAGCAAAGAGTTGTTCACTAGGTCCTTGGCTATATGTTATCCTTGCTCACTTCCTGCCTCACTCTCTGCTTCTTGGTCCACTATGATATGAAGAACTTCAGCCACTCATCCCAGAACCATGAGTGGAGCAATTTTATCATGCCTTCCCATCTTCAGCCCTTATGATGGGCTGAAACCAAAAGTCAACATAAGTCGGTTTTTTTTGGTTTTTGTTTTTGTTTTTTGTTTTTTTTTTAATTTAAGCTGCTTCTGACACGCATTGTCCTAGCAGTGCAGAAGTAACTAGTGCTGAGGAAAACCTATAACCTGCCAATGTCAGGTTCAAGAAGTGTTAGGAAAGACTGGGGAGCTCAAGAGATATGAGATTCAAGAGGCTGAAGCAGAAGGATTACAAGTTCAAGGTTAGCCTGGGCAAGTTTGTAAGACCTTGTCTCTAAATAAAAAGTGAAAAGAGGCTAGGGATGCATTTGGCAGAGCACTTGCATGAGATGCATGAATTTAATCGATGTAGGTTCAATTCCCAGCATATCTCTCTCCCCTCTCTCTCCCTTTCCATCTCCTCTCCCTCTCCTCTCTCTCTCTCTCTCTCTCTCTCATCTCTCCTCTCTCTCTCTCCACACACACACACACACACACATACACACACACATACACACACACTAGTCAACACAAAAGCACAGAGTTATGCTTATGGATATATGCTGAAACATTTGAAATAGCATAATAATAGATACTTGTCACTGAAACCAAACATCTGATAAAACAACATAAGAAAAAGAGGGGCAGAGACTGAAGGAAAGGTCATCCAGAGACTGCCCCACCTGGGGATCTATCCCACATGCAGATACCGAACCCAGACACTATTGTGGATGCCAAGAAGTGCTTGCTGACAGGAGCCTGATATAGCTATCTCCTGAGAGGCTCTGCCAGATCCTTACCAATGCAGATTCCGATGCTTGCAGACAACCATCAGACTGAGCACATCCTGAACCTCAGTGGAGTAGTTAGGTGAAGGACTGAAGGAGCTGAAGGGGCCTTATCTGGATCAATGGGAAGGAGGGCCCTTGGTCCTGTTAAGGCTTGATGCCTCAGTGTAGAGAAATGCTAGGGTGGTAAGCAAGAGTAGGTAGATGGATGGGGGAACACCCTTATAGGAGCAGGGTAAGGAGGGATGGGATGGGAGTTTACAGAGGGGAAACCAGGAAAGAGGATAACATTTGAAATGTAAATAAATAAAATATCCAGTTTTTTAGAAGAAGAAGAGGAGGAGGAGGAGGAGGAGGAGGAGGAGGAGGAGGAGAGGAGGAGAGGGGTTAGAGTGAGGGACAGTCCATCAGGGCAGGAAAGCATTGTGCCAAAAGTGTGAGTCTCTTGCTTAGACCTGGCTGGATCAGGAAGCAGAGAAAGGCCAGGAAGCAGACCCAGCCTATATACCATAAGGCCTACTCTTCAGCAACTCACTTCCTCCAGCTGAGTCCCACATCCCAATGTTCCACAGTTTCCCCAAACAGCACCACCATTTTGGGATCAAGTGTTCAGATGCATTAGCTTGTAGAGTACATTTTACATCTAAAAGGTAACTCTCATTAAGTGCTCATCAGAAATTATTAATTACCACATAATAAGGCACATAGTGACAGGTACTACAATACTCTTATGAATGAGATAAGCCTATATACTGCTGGAGAAAATCTTTTGTTTTTAAATTATTTTATTAATTTTTTTCACATAATATATTTTGAATTATTTCCCCTCCCCCAACTCCTCTCAAATCTTCCATTCCCCATCTAGCTTCATGTTTTTTCTCATTCTGATGGAGATGTTTCTAAGCAGTCAACCAATAAACAGAAAGAAGACTGTGGTAGTATATTCCTACATGCAAAAAATACATACATATCAAAAGAGAAACAGATGCTGTATTTATAGATACTTGTGACTATCTATGAAATTGTAAGGTACACACAAATGTATGTCAGTCTATTTTTAAATTTACTTCGATTTTTATTTTATTCTCATAGGTGTATAGCCTACATGTGTAGTTGTGCAACATGTGTGTGCAGTCCCTGCAGAGGCCAGAAGAGGGAGTCAATTCCCTGCAACAGGAGTTACAGATGATTGTGAGCCACCATGGGTGCTGGGAATCAAACCTAGGTCCTCTGGAAACAGAAGCCAGACCCCTTAACCGCTGAGCCATCTCCTGAGTGAGTAAGTTATCTTTTACAAAGTGGATGGGAGTCATTGTAACACAGAGTCTTCCTTGTATTGTATAATACTCACCTTTTTTTTTCATCCTTTTCTAAAGACATTGGCATAACAGGAAGAGTCAGACTTTTTTCTCACTTGTTTTGACTATAAGTTCTCTCTGTAAAAGCACTAGTCTCAGGTGTCTGTCAGTCACCTACTCAGCATGCTTATATTGTAATGTATATCTGACACTAAAAGACCCAGTTTCCCCCATGTCTAAAGAATGGATTGATCTCATTCTATGAAATGGGGATCAGATACCAATCTGGTTTCTACTATACCCCTTCTTCTCAGGGCTTCCACTCTATGGATGACAAGCTGGAGTTCAGACAGAAGACAGGGGAGATTTATCTAAAATCACACACATTGACAGTGGGATTGTTGGAATAGCTCCTCCCTCTAGTCTTCCTCCTTCTCAGACTACTTGAGATATTAGAAGAAACATTAACCCAATGTATAAACCCATAAGACAATGGATATTGAGTGTGCTTCCTTTAAAGAACCATTGCTTCAGGACCTTCCTCAGTCCAAGGACACACCTCTACAGGGAAAATAGAATGATGCACTTCCTTCAGTGGTCTCCAGTGGTTGCGGTTGGGTCACAAAAGTCTGTATTGTGGTAAAGGTGGTGTGTTTAGCTGGAGTTCTGAAGAAACTAAGATTAGCCATCACATCTAGACCCCAACACTCACTTGGTCTAAGGTCTAAGGAATATTAAGTAAGGAATATTAAGGACTGTATCTAAGGAATATGAGTAGCTCAGTGTCCTGAACCTGTCCTCTTCTCTGGAAAGCAACAGCATCGCCTCGCAGGGTGTCCATGGGACTCAGAAAGAATCATAAAAAACTAACAAATGTAAACTTGAAACACTTCAGAGAGCTAGCACATCTACATGGATTCATTGAAATGATAATACTATGATCCTTTAAAGATGCCCCTTGCTATCCCAAGGCTAATCTTTCTCTACTGTGTCTCTTTAAGACTTTGGAAAACTTTACAACATTTAAAACTCAAATTCTAGACTTTCATTTAAAGTTTGGTAAGTTTCTCAACTTCAGGCCAACTTCTAGATGGTTTTAGTGAACTAAGATTTAGACGTGATCATCTCTTTTAGATGGGACATACACAGCTGGCCACAGTCCTCATTCACCCTATTTGTCTCAAGCTTCATTCATTTATACTTTCTGTCTTTGATTCGCCCTTTGAATCGTAACCTGTAGCCACCAGGCCATGTCAAACATCACCAAAGAAAAGCTTAGACCCACCAGCTTCTGCTCTAGAGCCTGCTTACTTCATTTCTCTTGCTATGATAAAATACCTTGACAAAAGCAACTTAGAAAGAACGGCTTGATTTCAGCTCACCATTCAGTCCACTGTAGGAGGGAAGTCCTAGTTGGCATAAACTTGGAGAAGTTGTTCACATCCACAGTCAAGAGAAGAGAGAAATGAATGCATGTGTGGTTAGTGCCAGCCAGCTTTCTCTAACATGGCACAGGGCCCAAAACCAGGGAACTGTGCCACCCTCTTTCAGCTTGGGTCTTCCCACATCAATTACAGCAATCAGGATAGTCCTCCATAGACATACTCATAGGCCAACCTTACCTAAACATCCTTCATTGAGACTCACTTCCCAAGTGATTCTAGGTTGTGTCAAGTTGGCAACTTAAACTAACCATCACAGAGCCCCTTGCTCTGTAATTCACATGTGCCTCACACAGCACACATGGAGCACTGGGCTCATAGTTAAGCCTATTTATTTTCTACAAAGCTAAAAAGCAAAGGCTCTTATTTTCCCTTATTAGGAAAGCTCTAAGTTTCAAAATAATTAAAACCTTCCATGCCTTCATTTAGGGGCTTAGCCTCTGTGCCCTCCACCCCGTTAGTTTCCTTAGACAGTTCTGCTGCCTCCGTGTACGTTAATGCTGCTTGCGGACCTCATGTTTATGGAAAACACCACCTGATGGAGTGATGACATCGCAGAGGAGTACAGCGCACAGAAGCCATTCTGCTGTCAATAGAAAGCAGATAAGGTTCAGGGGAGCCGGACTCTTCACATACCCCATTGGAAGCAATAGATAGACAAGATCAGGAATTTTTCATGCTCTCTCTGTTTCTCTGTTTGTTTCTGTTTCTCTGCTTCTCTGTTTCTCTGTTCTGTTCTCTGCTTCTCTGCTTCTCTGTTTCTCTGTTTCTCTCTCTCTCTCTCTGTGTTGTGTGTGTGTTGTTTTTGTGTGTGTGTGTGTGTGAGATGAGAGAGAGAGGAGAGAAGAGAGAGAGGAGAGAGAGAAAGAGAGAGAGAGAATTAACATCACATAGTAAATAAATGGTATAACTCATACCTCCACAAATGGAGATACCTGACAATATGACAAATGTAGTATTGAGATAAATGGGTTGATAGGTATTGAAAATAAAAGCAGTGATATATAAGTTCATTCACTTACTTATTTTGTCATTCAACAAACATCACTGAGTTCATGTTAATTAGATAAAAGAAGTTAATCTATTAATTAACAATAAATAAGCCCATTTTCTACATCCAAAAAGCTACCCAACTACCTTTAATTATTTGTATAGTGAAGTAGCTTGACCTACATATCAATTCTGTCAGTGCTAAAATTGGAAGAATGGGCCACCAAGACAACTCAGTTACAGTGCCTGCTTGCGAGCCTGACAACCCGAGTTCAGTCCCACATGGTGGGAAGAGAGAACCAATTCCCACAAGCTGTCTTCTGACTTCCACACGCATAACCAATAATAAATAAAGATAATACGTCAGTGGGTTTTGTGAATATGAATGAGGATTTTTTTTAGGTTCACATACCTTCAACTACGTCAAACAGCAGCAGAAACTTAATAAACATGGGGTTAAACCAAGCTTTACAGTAATCCCCTTAGGTCTAGAGAGGTCAGATCACTTGCTCTGGGAGGCAGCCGTTGGTTGAGCCAATTCCAATTCAGAACTTTATCACTACAGATCATTATGTCATTATAGATCACCATAGCTGTTCTTCTGGTCTCCTGAACTACACCAGGACACCTATTTGGGGGTATCATCCCAATCACTACATAAATTACTATAACATAATATTGAGTTCTTATATATTTAGATTACTCCAATATAAATCTTAGTCCCTGTCATCCTGCACATTTTGTGTTACATATTTAGAAACAATAGTCTCAGGAAGAGTTGGTTGTCTTCTAGCCAAAGAAGTCCATTGCACCACACTCTTTGAAGAGTTCTTGCCTTCAAAAGTTTTAAAACAGAGATAATGTTGTTCTCAGTCCCAGGGTTGTCTGGCACTATCTAGAAAGCACTGGCTACTGACTTCTAATAGTATGTAGAGGTCCTGGGCAGCACTAAGCATTTTACAATGCAAAGGACAGCTCACTAGACACAAATACAGTGACTGAGTTCAACATGTTCACCACTGCTGCTTCAGCAATGTGCAGCAAAAAGAGGTTGTCAGCCCATCAGATGACTTGCATGTGCTGCTCCTCTTTTTAGGTCTTCTTGCTCTTCCTCTGAGTGAGCCCAGGGGGTTAGTTTTGTTATTGTTCTCCAGTCTTTCCCCCAACTTAGACAAGTATACTAGTTGCTCTAGATCTATGTGCCAGAGCTGTGTATGAGCATTTAATAGCGCATCTGGATTTGCTGGACCAACTTGTTACACACTGAATGAGAAGTCCCCTCAACAAATTCAGGGTGGTCCCTGTGGCTTTGTCTATCTTCCCAGACCTTGTTCTGACTCCTCATGTAATCCAGTGTTTTCTATAAGGCAACCCTCTCTTAAAATACCTGGCTCCTTTTCAAGGTTCAAAGAGTGATGGGGAGGAAAGAAGAGGTGAGCAGATGTGGCATTTTCTCTACCTTGGGGACCAGGTATGACAATGTAGGTATACCTGAAACTCCTCTTTTCTTGTAGTCATCCATTCACCCTCAAAGCAGAATCTCTCATGTGTTGATTTTGTAAAATAATTTTTTAAATGAAAGAATGAAGATCTTTCAAGATTTTTGTTTTTAAAAGTGGAACAAAGAGCAGTAGTCAAAATAGCATTTGTAAGAGTCTTGTAGGAGATGCCTTGACAAACAGCTTGTCTTTACTTTGGCTCATTTTCCAGAACCCATCCAGGCTGTGAGTGGCATCCTTTTGGCTTAAATTACTGAAAAACATCTGACCTGGCCTGGCCTGGCCTGGCCTGTTGTGGACCAACTGGGGACTCTCTCTTGCTATATAATGCCAAGGCGGAAGATAATCTAGTCATGTTTAGGGTAATATAACTGCAGAGACTAGTCCAGGGCTTCTCAAAAGTAAGTAATCCAATTCCTAGTGGAGTAGGTAACACTTGAGTCCTCATTCCAATATCAATACCTGGAGTCTGGAAAAAATGAAATGCTGATAAATGAATCAATGTTGTAAATGAACAAACAAACTGTGACCATCCTTTGGGAGAAGAGCTGTTGCCCATTTTGTGATAATGGAAATCAAGCAGTTGCCCAAAATTACAGAATTGCTGATGGACTAAGCCAGAGCATGAACTATGGGTCACCTGATTCACCTAATTGTAAATAACTTACCTAGAGTCAATATCCACCCCCAAACTTCTTTATTTAATGGGGACAGTTTAGTCAATATATCTTAAATGAGCTACAACATGATCTAGCTGGGACATCAGTTGGACAAACAGCGATCAGCATTAATGACAGCAGATGAGTTGGAAAATGTTATGTCAGGAAAATATTGTAAAGGTTTCTTTATTGGCGGATTGCCAGTGTTCTTAATTTGCCAGTCCGTGGCAAGAATAGAATGCATTCCTCAAGCCCAGATTAGGAACACATTTTGGGGAGTGTACAATACCAACATTCTTCTATACTTTTTAAAAGTATGAGGCAGTCATTTTCACCTGCCTTGTCTCAGCTACCTGATTGGATGGTAGCCATAATGGAGAAATCATCTTGCTTCATCTTCAGAACAACCCCACCTGGATGATATGAATATTAATAGCTGTTCTCCATCATCTGGGTACCAGATACCAGTGTAGAGAATTGGCAAGAAGAGCTGGCTCCAAGATTATTCCACAGTAGCTAGAAGGAGTTAAAAATCAAAGGAAGCAATTGTCTACAGTTGCTTCAACCTTACTTAGAAAAAGAGCAACTGAAGCGAGCACCGCCAGAATGGACACTTCCCCCACTATCATAATGGCAGTTACTTTAAAAATATAAGTAATTAGATAAGTAAAGTGTGGTAAAAGACAAGAACAAATAGTGCTGGAGCTGTCACTCTTATCTCTTACGACAGACGTGTAATGAGCACGCTGGCGAAGACCATGCTTGCAGGCTCGTGACATGTGAACATTGGGCATTGCTTTTAGTCTAATTCCTTCATCACTGGTATGCACAGAGGTCATCGTTAATAGGAAAATGTAACTGACATGACGTTCCTATCAGGCCTTCCTACCTGGCCATAGGACGGCCAAAAATAAAAAAATTTAAAAATGACATTCCCTGAAGTTTTGGTTTTTAGTTTCAAATTGAAGGTATGAGCCAAACTATTCCGTAGAGTCTATGGCCTCTTTCTTTTGTTTATAAAGTTTTATCAGAATATTATGATATCCCTTCAACATTGAATCATTTTTTGAAGTTATCCGGTTATGATGCTTTAGAGGAAAACAGTGAAGTCATAAGTATCCAGCCACTGAAGTGGCTGCTACAGCAAATGCATTAAGCTGCTGCGGGGGAGGGGATAACCATCACAATAGCATGAAAAACAGAGAAAGGAGCAAGATGTGCTGCTGGCTATAATTCCAGCCATCTGAGTGGAGGCAGGAGGATCAGCTCAAGGCGAGACCTACCACATAGTGAGATCCAGCCAGCATGGGCTACCAGAAATGAAGGGTGGGTTGGGGAGGAAGGGAGAGAAGGGCCATGGAGTCGAGGGAAGAGGTAGGGAGAGGAAGGGAAGGAATAGGAGGCTCGTTGTACTGCTTCTTCCACACTTAGCATGATGCGAACACCGTGCATCTTGGGAGTTCATCGCTCCACTTAAAAGCCAACTTTGGGTCAAGTGAGATGTCTCAGTAGGTTTGCTTGCTCTGCAATCCTGACATCCTGAGTTCAACACCTGCATCCCAGACTATAAGGAGACAACAGATACCCTCGAAGTTGTCCTCTGACCCCCCAACCCAGGCCATGATATGTGTGCCATACATGTATCTGCCCACACATGTACATACAATAAATAAATAAAAATGTCTAAAATGAAACCCAACTTTGTCATGTATAAACTTGAACAAGGTACTTAGATTTTCCGTGCCTCAGTTTCCACTCTGCAAAATGGGATAAAACTGAATGTTTCCTTCCATATATAAAGCATAACGTGCACAGAAACATAATTGCTATGAGGCAAGCCTTTGATGAATGTTGGCCATAATGACGATTACCAGCCACGTAACTATGAAAACTCACATTTTTCTCTATGTATAAAATTGATATCATCATCTTCATCACCATCACCATCATCATCATCAGTTTAGAGTATGACAGAGAAGACCAAGCTGGGCAAAGGCTGGAAACTGAAGTAAAACAGCATAAACATTAGGAAGTTATTTTCTGGCCTGTGTAGTCTTTGTGCCCTTTTCATTCCAAGTCCCTGAATTCACTTTCAAGAGACTGGATATTCCAGTGTACAGTTCAGTCAGTGTCTTTCCTGCAAACTGAGGGAGGAAGCCATGGTTCTCATGGATCCTTCCCATTCTGGTGAACGGTTTCATATGCCATCCAGTGACGGAAGCGAGAACCAATGTGCTGGCAGTGACTATTCTGCCTTGTCACTTTTGACCTGCCAACAGACACTTCCTCTTGGTCCACCCGCAACATAGATACCTAATCCCCGCACCCCCTCATCTCCACATTCACAGCAATCATACTAATTCACGTGGGCATCATTGTCATAAACAGCCTCTTACACTCATCCATCCACTCGTGTCTAATCGAATGCAACTCCTCCAAACTACAGATAGAGAAATCGCTAAATATGTAAATCCCTGCCTCCCCCGCGCGCACACACACACACACACACACACACACACACACACACCTCTAAACCCTCCAATGCCAACTCAGCTCAGCCCCGCCTGGCTCTCAGAGAAGTGCGCTTGTGCGCGGAGCTCTTGACTACTCTGGGTTTGGACTATCATCTTCATCATTCAGGGCTCTGTCTCTCCTCTCCCCACCCACCCCTTCAGCTCCACATTTCCTTGTTTGTATTCAACACGTCCCTGCTTGTGCAAGAAAAGCAAAGGATCCCACTAAACTCTTTTCTTTATCCTCTTTCCAGAAAAATGGGCCAATTCACAGCTGCAATCCTTGGGAGGATTTCCTGTCTGGGAGCCTGGAAACAGCCAAGAGCAGAAAGCAGCAGCCAGCCAGCGGCCTCTGTTGTCGTTGGCCCAAACAACAATAAAAACAACCAGCAACACAACAAAACACGCCACGTGTGCTCAGGCACCCACGAACACGCCCACAGAACCCAAACAAACTGCACAGGAAAGCACTGGGCCGCTTCTGGCCCTGCCAGGCATAACCCTTGGCGGCTGGCCATGGCAGCTTGGTTCCCACCCCCAACCCCACCATCTGTCACCAACACACTCTGGCTCCTGTAAGTGTGGCGGCACAGTCCACGGAGGCTAACAAGTAGCAAATGGAAAGGAAGGAAAAAAGAAAAGGAAAAACAAAAAAAAAAACAAAGCCACCACAGTCAGTGGGAGGAGGCAGCTATGGCTTTGACACCAACTGACAAAAAGCCGGGAAATTCAAACTGAAGGCTTGCCCTAAAGACCTTCAGCTGTGAGGTTTGAGCTGCTGGGCAGGGTGTGCGGTGAGCCAAGCTGGCAGGGGCGACCTGAGCAAACCCTATGGAGGTAGAGCTCAGGGGGCTGGCTTTTTGCAAACTCATCCAAGTGAGCCTCTTAACATCCAGGCCAATGTTCATGGGTTGCCCGACAGGCTTTCCTGCTGGGGAAACAGGAGAAGAAAAAAACAACAAAAAAAGAACTTTCTCCACTAAAATTTCTAAGGAAGCATTTAATCAAAACAGTACTTGTAATGTAAGACAGGTGGTTGAATTCACTGTCAAACTATCACCCCGAAGAGGACAGAGAGCCCTGCTGCGTTAGAATTGAGAGCTGTTAGGCTAGTTAAAACCAGTTAATGCTGTCACTTAGGTCGTTGGACACCACGACTGGAGTATTTGTCATTTTTTTTCCCTCTGTCATTTTTGTAAATCTATTTGTTTGCCAAAAAGTACATCTAAAAGAGAAGGGAGTGGCAGATGACAACCAACGCCCAAGTCTGTAACTCTTGCTTTGGTTGTGGGCACTTTGGATGGATAACCATCTTGGGGTTTTCATTGTCACTAAATGCAGGGATTGCTTCCTTCAAAACCCTAAAAACATGGATCTGTGCTCCCAGGCATCTGACAACTACCACATATGTTCTGGATTTCTTTCTCCTCTGAGAGATAAACTTAGCTTAGAAACCAGGTGTGCTAATGCATGCCCGCCAGACGTGTCCCACACGCAACCCGAGGGCCTCGTGCAGCCCAGGAGTGCCACTCAATGTAGAAAATCATATACTTGCTTGAAATATTATGATATATATGTGTGTGCATATATTTTTACTCAATTGCCCAGTTCTCATGCATGAATTTTGTAGACATCAGCATCCTGTCATAAGGTCAAAATGTTGGACTCATCTGCCCAGGTGTAATCCTAGCATTTAAGAGACTAACACAGGAGAATTGCAGGTTCAAAGCTGTCTGAATTCCATAATGAGAAGCCACCTTTCTAAAAAAAAAAAAAAAAAAAAGAAAGAAAAGGAAAGTGGGGAGATGACATGCTTACAGCGTTAGGACCTGAATCCACATACAGCCAAAGGATCTAAAGCGGATCTGCAATCCAGCTTAGCTACTATGCTAAGATGAGAAGCTAAGACATTGTCTCAAACAAGATGGAAGGCAAGACCAATATCCAAGGGTGTCCTCCGATGGCCACACTCCAATGCAACAGCATTCAAAAGCCTGCCCCCCTCTCCAACAAGTCCAGTTTGTGCTGCCCATATTCATATGTTCCTGGGTGTGGGATCATTCACACAGCCGTAAAGAAACTAACTCACCCCATCCTCGAAGTCATCAACCATCAACGGCTCCTCAGCGTTAGGTAAGAACTCATGAACCCATTTCCAGTCCATGCTAGAGTATTGGCTAGCTTGCTCTTGACGCACAAAGATTTTATTTTTTAAAAGAAAAGAAAGGAATAGAAGAGTAATGAGGGGGTGTGGGTAAGGGCATAGTGTAGGGAAGTTTAAAACACCCGCAGTGAAAATGGCCATGCTTCAAGATCTCGAGGCTGGGCCTGCCATCCTTCTTCTGTCCTAGACAGTGTGGCTCCGCTAAGCTGCTGCCGCCTCACGTTCATTGCCTTTTACCTCTTACCACAAAACCACAACTGCTATAAACTCTCACTCCCCACTCTTCAAAAGTTATTAATTAAGCAAGCAAAATCACAGTACATTTTAATCAAGATAGCAAGAAACAAAAGGGCTTTCATTCTGTTCATCTGTTAATTGAGACTTGTTAGTCCATCATTCTTTTGGTAATAGTTTGATTGCTAAAAAAATAAAAAATAAAAAAATAAAATAAAAACTCTGGAAAAGAAGTTACGATTCCCTAACCAACTCTGACTGACAGCATAATAGCTTAGCTCATTATCCCTAATCGCTAGAGTAAACATGTATTTACAAATAAAAACACACACCAGATGTATTTCCATCCACAAGGTGATGCTGTCAACTCAAATAGAGACTGTGCACTCAAGTACAGCATCCATCATTTTAAAGACAGACCCACCCCGTTCCCCATTGGTGATACACAAATGAACACCTCTGTGTGCGGATGGCTATGTTACTTACTGCCACACATGGGAGGAAGGGGTGCAGTGCTTGGAATAACATGAACTCCAGTATCAGAAAAATTAACTCCATGTATAGGCTCTGCCTGACAGCCTGGTACCTCAGTGTTTTCATCTGCAAAATAGGGGCATAGAGAATCTACAGAACTGTCTTGTATCAAATGAGATGGTGAACATGAAAGTGTTTTTTATAGTAACCCAGGAATGTAGCTCTTTTTTTTCCATGTCCATCCTTTCTGTTCAAAGCCCAGTCTATTTCTCCTAGAACGTTTAAAGAGACACTGAATTCCTCTCCTTCCATCCTCTTCAGGAGGTAAAAGTCAATTTGATGGAATTCATAATATTTTGGAGACCAGTCTGGCCCTGCTCATGAAAGTCCCACTGGGATTTCTCCTGTAATGAGAGGAATTCACGAGAGAGAGAGAGAGAGAGAGAGAGAGAGAGAGAGAGAGAGAGAGAGAGAGAGCTGCTGTGAGTGGCTTCAACATCATGAACTGGGTTCATCCATCTCTAAGAGCAAATTAATGCCTCAAATAGTGCTCATAACATTCATTCCTTTGCCAAGTCAGTGAGTGTCCGACTTCACCAAGCACGTGCTGACCACAGGTGCAGCAGACAGACTGGCAAGGGCAAGAGGGGGTTCATTGGCAGCAGATTTTCCTACAGAGAAAAGGAATGCTTTGTTCTTTAAAATTGGTTTTCAATTCTTAGGTGTTTCAGAACTTTGAGAAGAACCAACTCTTGTGAAAGAAAAACAAGATAAGAACCTGGGAGTCGGCTTCTCTTCCTGTCTCAGTACAGAGACAGGAAGAGGTCTTGGTGGGTCTTATATGAGGCTTGCAACAAATACAGTCTGCATGAAATATGTCACATTTTAGCAGGCTACACTGGAAGGTGGCCCTTCGGCTGGGTCCCACTCTGAGACCAGCGGCATCATCAGATGCTATAAAGAACTTTAGTCCCCCACCAAACTAAGGCCTAGAAAATAGACAGCTACAGTTCTGAGGGCTTCTGTAAAGCTGGTCTATTGGCTGGTAGGTGAAGACACTATTCTCTTGTCCCCAGTCTGAGCTCTCCCACTACTCTGAATTATTCATCAATTCCTCTCGACTTGCTGTGCTCATGTCTCTTCAACCTCAGAACTGACTCTTGTGCCTTTGCTCTTTGGCTTGGCGATGAGGACTGCAGTGGAAGCAGCACCTCTTTCCAGAGGTTCACTTCGATAGATATACTGCTGTGGGCCCTCTGTTGACAATGGCCTTGGTCTCTATCCACGTGAGCTTTGTATTGGGCTACCACACTTTCAGTTCTCTGACATCTTTGAACAGTTCCTTAATCATCCAAACATGTTAACCAAGAGTGGCTAGATTCAGAGGGGCAACAGATCTGAGTAAGATCCTCACGAAGTGCAGAACACTGTAGATTAGATGAAGTTATAGATAGATATAGATGAGGGAAAGTAGGGTCCCATCTACCTGCATGAGATCAGAACTTGACTGGCTCCTCATGGGGCTAGAAGTTGAACATATCAATGTCCTAATGCCTCCAGGCATCTTGCAGGCACGTGAGAGGAAATAGTGATAAAAAACTGTCGCGTCCGCCTTGGCCAGCAAGTAAGACGTGACACGGTCGGATTTCTCAGTCAGCTTTATTCCAGAACGCTCTGCTTAGGGACGGGAATGGACGAGGGACTAGGATGGGATGTATGGCCGGGGAGGACCGGGAAGGCCGGGAAGGGAAGGCAAGGGAAGGGCAGGGAAGGAAGGGAAGGGAAGCGAAGCGAAGGGCCAAAAGCGGAAGGCCAAAAGGGCGCAGCAGCAGAAGCGAGCTGCTTATCTAGCTGCCCTAGGCGCGCTGGGTGATGTGTCCTCTCAGGATAGGTTAAGCTGCCAATACCTCATTATCATGAGCCCGCTCAGGAGGGGCACGAGGCCGACGTATGCTCAAAGGACTTGTTTACCAGTTTCTGAGCTGGCTACTCTGGAAGCCAGCTGCCTGCCTTGTCAGGTGCTAGTCATATGACTTTGCAACTGTAAACACGGCTGCCTACAAAAAACATTACTATATCTACATCTTTACCTCCAGGACCAATAGCCCTGACCTTTCCGTTAATGAGTCTAATATACCATCTCTGAAGAAATGTAATCATGCTCAAGACTCTACTCCTGCCTGAGACTCTACTCTTCCCACTTTGCATTTCTCTGCAGTGGCAGTCTAACTCATCTGGTCTGGACTGATCCCAGTTATCCAGACATTGGAAATTGCAGAGTTTGAAAACTTTGTGGGCCAGGATATATACATGCATCCAAGCTCTCTGTGAGAAACAGGCAATAGAACAGCTGTCTATATGGACACAGGTGAGTTGGTGAGGACAGCATGGCAGTATAGGGTAAGGGGACAAGACAAGGGACAAGTCACAAATAAATTAGAGCTGGGCTTTGTTGGTAAAGCACTTGCCTGGCATTCACGGGGCTCTAGACTTAGTTCTCTGGAGTACATAATCTGTGTATAACAGTGCATACCTAGAATTCCTTAAGTGACATAGAAGAATCAATAGACCAAGGTCATCCTAGGATTCAAAGTATGTTTAAGATAGCTTGGGGTATGTGATATCCTGAGTTAAATAAATGTATGTAAATAAATAAATGAGTTAGATAAACTAGCATTTCCTAGAGACACAATAAGGACCAAAGAATAGATACGTTAGTAAACTCTTTCTGACTTCTCTCAGATTCAAGGTGAAGGATAAAGGATGGAGGCCAGACATTAGCTTTCCAAGCTCAACCACTAGATTGCAGTTGGGGCGTCAGCAGCAATGGCTGAATGCTGAGCGCTAAGATGATGGAGAGGCTATAGCTGCTTCATGCCTTACACCTCATGTCAGGTTTGTCTCTAGAGGGAAAAGATGTGGGGAGGCAGAGTGACCTGGATGGGGCTTCTGAGGGCAACGTTTCCCAGAGTCAGGCAGAAATACCCCTCTCTTGGCAAATGTTCATTCCCGATGTCGAACCAACGCAGCACTAACTTCTGAAACACTGTACTTGCTTCTTTGTCTACCTTCCCCCAGGCTCAAACCTGGGATGGAGTTCTTAAAGGAACAGAAGCATTTGGGATAGTGAAACTTTCATTTGAGAATGCCCAACTGGATAGCATTTTCTTTCTCCCAATTTCCATTTTTGGAAAAATCCTTAGAAACATAAAACCCCCTTGTCTACAGATGAATAAACTAAGGCAGTGAGAAAAGGAGTATTTGTCCAACGCTGTGTGGAGGAATTAAAACCAGAAAAGCCAGGATCAGAATCCAAATCCTTAGAATTTTGGAAAATGATTTTCCAATCTTATCCCAATTTACAAAGATTCTACTTCAGTCCCAAGAAGCAACTATCAGAGGAAACTGTGATCATGTAGAGTCACGATCTCTTGAGAGGTATTATACACTATGTGCCCCACAAATATAGTCAGTTAATATACATTAATTAAAAACATTGCTAAAATTTTTTAAAAAGCAGTTGGGAAAATTTATCTTTGGATTTGAGACAAGGTCTCATGCAGGTCAAGCTATATACCCAAGCATAGGCTTGTATTTCTGATCCTCCTGCCTCCATTTCCACCAGTGCTGAGACTACAAGTTTGCATCATCATGACTGATTTATGCAGCACCTGTGGGGGTCAAAGCCAGGCCTCCATGCATGCTAGACAAGGATTCTGGCAACTGGGCCACATCCTCAGCCCTGGCACTGTAGTTGATAGCAATTATGTAATTTGTCATAGCAAGCTGGTTCGCTTAGATCTTCATCCCACAAGCACTCATGAATGTGTACTATGGGCTAGCACTAATTTAGGGACTTAAGGGTAGCTGATGGTGGTACACAAGGCTTCTCTGTCCTGGTGCTCAGCTTAGCGAAGGATTTAGACAATGGTTTTCAAAAAGCAATTCACTTTATGTTTCTAAAATCCCCAGATCTCTAACAGCCCTTTCCAGCTCACTACCATGATGCTGTGAACAGAGGACACACACTTGATCCAAATTTCTCTCTTAGCCAAATCTTTCATGGTAAAACAGCTCCACTGTCTCAGAAAACAGCCAAAGGAAGTTAACAAGCACTAACTGTCAGGAACATACGGAAACTGCCCCAAGCAGGAGAGATGTAGCCAAGGCCTGTTTGGTTTTCACCAGATGGGGAAAATACTTTCATTACCCAATAACGTAACTTAGGGAAACTGAGGCTTGGTCTCACAGGCTCACACCCTCTCTCCAACTCCATTGCTCACAAGGAATTGGGAGAGATGGTTGGAAAGGCCCAGCTGGTGTTGGAGTTTCGTTCTCTATAGCTCTGAGATAGGAAGGAAGGTTTCACAAACCATCTCTTGAGCCAAGCTTTGTTTGAATGTCAGAGTCTACAAGAGCAAAGGTGGAGATAAAGGATATGAATGTAGAACATGAACTCAGACCCCAGATTTATTCTCCCTTCATATATTTATCACAGGCCCCGCCCTACCTCCTGGTCAACCAGAGAAGCTGAGCCCCACTGACTGTTAAGATGCCACATCCCCCGCCCCCCCCAAAAAAAAACAGAGGTTCTGTTGCCATGTGAATGGGCTCGTGACTTCTAGCTGTCAAAATCATATTGGATGGTTAGGCAGCTTTGCCATACTATGCCTTTTCTTTCCCTAAGCTTTGGTTTCTCCTTCAAGTCCCTCAGCTATGTAGAACCATAATGCAGCATTGCAGAAACTGAGCAAAAAAGGAATACATTAGTCTAGTCACTTGGAACTGCTGCCAAAGGAATAGCATCTTGCACTGATTGCCAGCCAAGTCCCTCATGAGACTGCATAGACTCTTACAATATTGCTTGGGGAACAAAACAAAGAGGAAGAGAAAGAGGAGGGTCGTGCTTGCAATTTACAGTACATGGTTATGGGAAACTCTTTGTGTTACCAGAAAGCTGGTGTCTGGGGTTTTCCTCTGCCCCAGAGGAGATGAACATGGAAAGGGAAAGCAGGGACTTATCTTACCAATATTTTACAGTCAACATCATCAAGGCCAAATTCTTTCCTAGAAATGTCAATGGTAAAATTCAGACAATGACCACCAGTCCAGCAACTCCCAGCCATAAGTCACTAGCATTTATCCCCCACTGCCATTCAACAGTAATGTCATTCTGCCCATTGCCAGGGAGCACAGAAATCTCAAGACCTGTTGTCTTAAAGGCACCATAAAGAAAAAATTCTAGAAAGGAAGTCAGGAGTTCTACATTTGCTTGTAGGAGTCGACCCCTTGACGCTGTGGTTTCTAATCAGTTTCACTCCCCTTGTTCTTCATCTCAGCTTCAGGTACTATGCTTGAGTTTCTCCTACTCAGATGGCTTCTGTGAGGAAGAAAACAGCATGGTGCAGTCTGATGGTATATGGTGTGGTATGATAAAGTACAGTGGAGTGTGGTTTGATATGGTTTGGTATGGTGTAGGGCAGCTGTTAGGGTATGGTATAGTGTGGTTTGGTGTGGTATAGTATGGTATGGTATATTATGGTATGGTGTAGTATGGATTGGCAGGGGATAGTGTTGTGGATCAGTATGTAAGATATGGCATGGTGCCATGTTGTTTGGTATGGTGTTCAATCTTTTCCAGTTGTTATGACTTCCACTAGCCTTTCTGGATCACACCCTCCCATTATATCTGACCTTGTAGTTGAACAAAATGTGACATCAGGTATCACCTCTTTTGATCATAGCCATTTCCCTCCTCTCCTCTACATCAGGGTTCCATGATACCGATGCCTGGTGTAGGCAGATGGTAATATCTGAATGGACGGAGGCCAAGAATCATCTCTTATTCATCTTGGAGTTCAAGATCTACAACTTAGCTCAGAATAACAAAAACAGTGCTGTGTAGGCAGCCGTGGTTATGACCAGCACCTGACAATGTAAGCAGCTGGCTTCCAGAGTGGCCAGCTCAGGAACTGGTAAACTGTAGGCAGCCGTGGTTATGACCAGCACCTGAGAATGTAAGCAGCTGGCCAGCAAACAAGTCCTTTGAGCATGCGTCGGCCTCGTGCCCCTTCTGAGTGGGCTTATGCTAATAAGGTGTTGGCAGCTTAACCTATCCTGGGAGGACACATCACCCAGCCCGCCTAGGGCAGTTATATAAGCAGCTCCTTTCTGCTGCTTGGGGTCCAGGCCCTTCCATCTCCTTCCTGGTCCAGGCCTTTCCCTTCCCTTCCTGGTCCAGGTCCCCCGTCCAGTTCCCCATTCCTATGTCAAGAGCCGTTCCTGGATTAAAGCCAACTGAGAAGGATCCTACCGTGTCGCGTCTTACTTGCGGGACAAGGCGGACGCGACATATGGTGGCCCGCACGGGGAAACTGAGGACTTCACCTTCGTTGGATTCAGAACTCAGCAGCTAGGAACGGCGGCGGTACAGGTATATTTATTGTCACAGAAAGTGCCCAGTGAGTAGGGCCGTCACAAGGTCCGCGGTAAAGCGGCGTCACAGAAAGTGCCCAGTGAGTAGGGCCGTCACAAGGTCCGCGGTAAAGCGGCGTCACAGAAAGTGCCCAGTGAGTAGGGCCGTCACAAGGTCCGCGGTAAAAGCGGCGTCACAGAAAGTGCCCAGTGAGTAGGGCCGTCACAAGGTCCGCGGTAAAAGCGGCGTCACAGAAAGTGCCCAGTGAGTAGGGCCGTCACAAGGTCCGCGGTAAAAGCGGCGTCACAGAAAGTGCCCAGTGAGTAGGGCCGTCACAAGGTCCGCGGTAAAGCGGCGTCATAGAAAGTGCCCAGTGAGTAGGGCCGTCACAAGGTCCGCGGTAAAGCGGCGTCACAGAAAGTGCCCAGTGAGTAGGGCCGTCACAAGGTCCGCGGTAAAGCGGCGTCACAGAAAGTGCCCAGTGAGTAGGGCCATCACAAGGTCCGCGGAAAAGCGGCGTCATAAGGTCCGTGGTCATAGGTCCATGGTAAAGTGGCAATTGAATCACGAGAAACCTTAGAAGTATCATGTTTGTGTTTGTTGTAGACCAGGTGTGGGTCGGTCTGGGTGTCGTAATTATGTTTTTCCTAGTATGTAGTCTTTGTTTCTGTTTAAATTGTCATTGTCCAAGACATAAGTGTAAAAAAAATAATAAAGGACGAAAAAGGGCCTCCAACATCTATCCTAGCACAAAAGATTTAGAGACAGAGAGTTCCTCCAGCTCCGATAGCTCAGTTGAGGAGGAAGGAGGGAACTTAGGCAAGATGGAGGAGGAAGAAAAGTTAGAAAAGATGGAGGAGGATCAAGAGAACCTATCAGTTGAAAGGGAGTCTGTGACCCTCTCTAGGCGGAGGAAAGGCAAACATGGGGCGGAGAAGCTTAAACCACCTGCTTGGGAGACGCCCACAGCTCCTCCCCTAGGCCCGCCTCCCTATGCGGAGGTTCCTCGGGCCAGTCTGTCCTCAGAGACACAATGTTCATTCTGCCCACAGACTTGGAAGGAAGTGCGTATAGCCTTCCAGTTTATCTTGACTGGAAATCCATTTACAGTACTGCGTTGGATACCGGGTGATTTTATACCATTGTGTGCCGTCATACGCACCTGGCCAGTGCCTATGCCGGTCCATTCTAACTCCCCGGTCCTCCTTACCTTTTTCCCTACTTCTTGTGCTCAAAATGCACTTCCTGCTGGCTAACCTATATAAACCTATTCAGCTCTCTTGCGTCTCCTCTCTCAGGGGACTGTATATTGTTCCTTTGGTATATAACTCTTCTCAGTCTCTCAATCAGAGTCGTCTCCTGTCTGAGTACCTGAAAGGAAACCGGTCGAAAGAAGACGAGTACCTATCCAGGAGGCTCCTATTGCAGATCGCTACCCTGAATGGCACCCGCCTGGATCCCTCTACTTTGGAGGGGCTCACCACTTGGGTCAAGGGTGCCCTCAATTTTCTTTAAAAGAATGAGCGGGAGTATTTATCTGGGGAGCTGTTGTTCTCCTAGGATGTGGTTTCTGCCTTTGGTTTCTGTGTCATTTGTGCCATGACCATGCAGGACATAAGGTTGTTGTTTACCAGGCGCTGACTGCCATGAAGGAAGGCACTCCCCCAGGTATTTGGCTGGCCTCCCTTAGGGAGGCATAGTGGGGAGCCTTCCGGACCCGGTAATGGCCATCCAGGCATAATCCCTAGATCCTGACCATCTTGACCATTGCCAAAGGTGTACACTCATGAGGCTCCTACAGCATCACCTCAATGTTTCTGAAGCGGGGAGTACGAGGAGCGCCTCGACTAGAGATGTTCTCAATCCTGAGATAGATTCTCTGAAAGCATGTCCGAGTGCATAGAGGTTTTGTGCCAAATGTACCTCTCCCTGAAAAAAGGCACGAAGGCGGGTATGGCAGAAATATAAACTTTCCCATCACAATGCCTTCACTTTGCACAAGGGCTCGGACCTCTGTTTTCCACCGCTGACTTGCTGCGCTAGCGGCGACTCTATAGGTGTGCTTTATCGCCTCACGCCAACCACCTAATGAATGAGTTCAAGCATGCTTGGGTGTGGGATGCCTAAGGTCTGAAGGGTCCAGAGGTAACCTAATTCAAATTTAATAAATAAATAAGGGGGAGATGTAGGCAGCCGTGGTTATGACCAGCACCTGACAATGTAAGCAGCTGGCTTCCAGAGTGGCCAGCTCAGGAACTGGTAAACTGTAGGCAGCCGTGGTTATGACCAGCACCTGAGAATGTAAGCAGCTGGCCAGCAAACAAGTCCTTTGAGCATGCGTCGGCCTCGTGCCCCTTCTGAGTGGGCTTATGCTAATAAGGTGTTGGCAGCTTAACCTATCCTGGGAGGACACATCACCCAGCCCGCCTAGGGCAGTTATATAAGCAGCTCCTTTCTGCTGCTTGGGGTCCAGGCCCTTCCATCTCCTTCCTGGTCCAGGCCTTTCCCTTCCCTTCCTGGTCCAGGTCCCCCGTCCAGTTCCCCATTCCTATGTCAAGAGCCGTTCCTGGATTAAAGCCAACTGAGAAGGATCCTACCGTGTCGCGTCTTACTTGCGGGCCAAGGCGGACGCGACAGTGCTGAATCCATGTCACTACGAAACACAGTGGAAAGGAATGTAACTACTGCTCTTTGCTTACTAGCTCAGAACTCACAAATTAGATAATTATATATTGATTAGACCATACCCTAAACCATACATAAGGATTGCTTCTAGCAAATGATTTTTTTCAAATGATACTTGTGTGGCAAGCTGGTCTAGAGAAGAGAAATGAAGGGATAAGTAGTCTCTTGTCCTGGTTTGAATGTCCCCTCCCTTCCAAAATGGTAATGGTTGTAAAGGGTGGGTTTTTTTAGAAGTGAATAGGCCATAGACACATTGACCTCATAAGTGGGTTCAACCCGTCATGATAGTGTGAATTATCTATAAGAATGGCTCTCCTCTTGCACAGACTCTCTGTGAGATATCTTCTGCTCTGATGTGAGGGGCAGCTGGTGCAGGAGCATCCCCATCCATAGCTCCTCCATTTCAGACCTCCAATACTCCAGATATGCTAGCCAAATCAGCTTCTCTAGTTTATAAGTCACTCCATCTGAGGCATTCTGTCATACTGAGATAATGGACTCAGATAACCACAGTACGTGCAAATACTGCTATGATGAAGACATACTATGAGCATGTCATAACACTACTAGCCTGAGCAGCTCATCCAGTCATCTGTACTCTACATGGCTGTCTCTCCAATCAGATCCGTGTATAGAACTCTCATGACGTGGCTCTTGTGGCTCTAAAATTTGCCCTCCGTCCCCAGTACAAGTTGTCACAGTCCTGGCCCACAGGAGAAAGCGTAATGGTGATAAAGAGATGATATTATCAAGATGCCCTTGAATCCATCTTACTATGCCCATTTGAATTCCTGCATGTTCTTTTTCATTAACAGTTAGCTCTGCCCACATACTCTCATTCCCACATTCCCTCCCTCCTCAACTCCTTTTGGCACGCATCTGCTAAGACATGGATCTCCATCAGTGAAATGTCTGGCTTCCAAATGTACTTCTTTGACCTTCCTTTTCCCCTGCTTTGGAGTCTTGGCCCCTGTGTTTTAGCTCTGGCATAGTCCCTGCCCCTTAGAATAGTTAATAGAATATTGTCCTTTCCCTCATTCAAACTGTCAGCATGTCCTAGGAATCCTGGCTTGGACTCACTTTCTGTAAGTCCTTCCTTGCTCTTTTTAAAAATGAATCTTCTTTCCTATTGCCCCACCCTCACTCCCCAGATCAATACCCCCCAGTGTTAGCAGAGGGGGGGCCAGCAGCTAAGGCACCTTGGGTGACCTAGAGGAAGCAGGGTCCGGGGACAACAGCTGTCATTCTAGGGCAGTGTCTGTTCTCATCACAGGAGTGAAGGAACTTGAAGGTCACCCACGTTTCTAGCTCTGATTGCACCAAAATATTAGCCATTAAGGAAGGATTAGCATTCCATGGCGTCCTTGGAGATCCCTGGAGTCGATCTCACGGTCTCTTTTCCTAATGCATTCCAGCAGTTCATCGCCCTCAGAGATTTTCTTCATGCCGAACCTAAATCCTGCTGGAAGCAATTTAAGCCATTCCCCTTTGGCCTGCCTTTGTGTGGAAAAGAGGAAAGCTCTTTGTCACTGCCTCTGCAAGGTCCTTTCACAGATTCCTTGGCCCCAACAGACACTTCATTTACTGAATAAAATAAGAGCAAAGGAAGGGCTGGAAGAGCAAGAGATGATGAAGACAGAATGAGAGGAATGAGAGACAGAGAGAGATCACAGAGACAAGCTCAGCCTCCTCTGACTGCTCACTGTTCAGAAGAAGCACCCAGAGCTCGGGCTCTCAGCTCTCATTCTCCTCTCTTAGCCTAAGTCCCCTTCTACAGCCTTGTGAGTGTTTTCATCTCAAATGATTTTCTCCCCTTGAAGCACACATCTAACGTGCAGCCAGACCCAGGGTGATTCAGCTGTGTTGCACAGCTGTTCCCACCTTCCCCGCATCTCCTGGCGATCTGAAGGAAGGATAACAACAGGGTTTTCCACTGGTCAGAATTGCTTTTCTTTCCTGGCGAACGAACACTTAGGAGACAAAATATATTCCTCTACCAAAGACAGTAAATAAAAGAATGTTCTGGTGTGTGGGACATTCAGAACATTTCATTTTTATAATCGTGCCCTCTGAGCTAAAAGCCACCACGAAAGATGAATTTGGGGAAATTGAGGGGTTTGTGGTGTTATTGGGGGATTGTGAGCCAACCCAGATTTCTGTTTCCACTTTTTGTACTCTTTTTCAAGTTCTCGATGAAGGC
This sequence comes from Mastomys natalensis, assembly GCA_021653895.1. NCBI lineage: Eukaryota > Metazoa > Chordata > Mammalia > Rodentia > Muridae > Mastomys > Mastomys natalensis. The sequence continues at coordinate 129,885 of JAJTUV010000391.1, forward strand.
CCCAAGATCCTGGAACATCTAAGCAGAGGCAGTGCCAACATTTTCCCACCATGAGCAATAGATGTGTCTTGGCCAGGGAAATCTATTTGTAAGGTGTTTATAAAGTTTCTTTATCCATTTTCCCACCTGCTCTGTTCCACAGACCCAGTGACTGACGGGCTGCCATGGGCCACCGGCAGCCAAGATGTGGAATAAATACCATGCCCTCTATCCTGGGAGTTTCTATATCTTGTCATTTAATTTTCAAAATCTCTTGCTTTCCTCATTTTTCCCCATTTTCTCTCTCTTTTCCCCTCCTCTGGTGTCTCTGTTTATACAGTTTTGGAACTGGGAACATTTTGGTCTTTTTCCAGCTGCTTATGCACAAGTGTAATTGAGTCATTTATTTTTAGTGATGTCAAGACTTGGAGAACAGAAATAAAAGGAACATTACACACTGACTAACTAAAATGTAAGAGAGTCCTCATTTGGAAGATGAAGATACAGTGGATGTGATTATTTTCAAATTGGACGCTCTTCACTCCTCATTTCAAAACCAGATTTGCAACTGAATTTGTTTTCTTTTCAGCTGCTGGGGTCTCTGATCTCAAGGAAAATAATTCCCAGCCCTTCCGGGGTTGATAGCTGCCTGGCAGCGGCTTCTTTTCTTTCCCTTTAAGTGCGAGTCTTGCTTGGATTATTTTCTGAGTGGGAAGGATGAGGCTTAAATCAAAGACCTGTGGAATATCCTGCGAGCCTCGTAGGGAAAGATCATGGAGTATCACCTGTTGTGAGAAACAAAACAATTAAAGAGGCTTGACAGCCGGCATGTTTGAGGAGCTGCACGTTCCAGCATGTTGAGTTTCCTCTTTGCCTATGCACCCACATTCATGTTGATGGTAAGCAATCTCAGAGTTGAAGAGAATCCTCCGATTTTACAAAGATGTCACAATGTGCTATTGAGATTGACACAGGTAGCTGTTATGACATTTTTTTGAAATTTGTGTGTGCTCGTGTGTGCACAGGCGTGGGCGCCATGGTGTGCACGTAGAGGTCAGTTCTCCCCTTCCACCTTGTTTTGGTGGGGAGGTCTCACTTGGTCCCGCTGCTGTTCTGTAGAAGCAAACCTGCTCTGCCTCTGCTCCTGCCATAGGAGTTCCAGGACTATGGATGAAACATTAGGCATTTCACTGGATTCTAGAGGAGGAACTCAGGTCATCAGGCTTGGAAGGCAACTGCTTTTATCTGCTGAACCATCTCCTTGACCCCATTGGTTTGGTTTGGTTTGGGTTTTTTTTTGTTGTTGTTGTTTTTGTGTTTTTATTTTTTTGTTTTTTTTTTTAATTGTCCTACCATGAGACCTTCCCAAAAGATATGACAACTATTAAATCTTGGCATCATATAGCACAGGATATTTGAAAATAGAATCCTAACGAATAAACTAGTGGATACCAGTTGAGTGCATATGGTATTCCAAACAGTGAACATATCAAGTGACATATAGCTTGTCACTATACATGCGCTCAGTAGAGCACTCAAAGGGGCTCTAGTCTCCTTGTTTATAATCCCCAACTAGGGGCTAGAGTGAGGATTCTGCAGTTAAGAGCAATTGTTGTTCTTGCAGAAGTCCTGAATTTGATTCCCAGGACCCACACGGCAGTTCACAACCAACCATAGCTCTAGAGAGTCTGGGGCTGCCTTCTAACTTCCGAGAGCACCAAGCAAGTTCCTGGTACACAGACATACAGGTAAGCAAAACATCCACATACAGAACATAAATTAATCTGAAAAGAGATGGTAAACAGTACATGAGTGAGGAAGAGAGAGAGTCGTAGGGGAATGAATATGATTAATGCACATTATGTAAATGTACTTAAGTATCACAATAAAACCCATTATTTTGTATAATTAATATACACTGAGTTTTTAAAGATTGAACTAATTGAGGTTTACAATTAGAAAAAATAATTAACAAATTAGTGAGTTGTGCTTTGCTCATCTTTTAATTCCTAAAAAGGCTAATCAATTCTCTTAAAATTTCTTTTTTACTAAAAGTAAAAAAAAAAAAAAAAAAAAAAGTTCTCATATAGAAAATGTTTACAATTTATCATTAGAGGAAGGATATTTTTGTCTAATACATGTACAGCATTAGTAAAAGAGTATCAGTGTATTAAAGGAATACAGGGAAAATAGTAATAGTTGCTCATGGTCATGAGACTTAGCAATTCTTTCTTCTTCAATAGAAATAGTTTATAATAGATAATTGAAAAAATTAATGTTGAATAAATGCAAGAAAAGACGGGTGTGTCTCAATAGCCATGATTCATAAACTCATGCCAATTACATTTGAGCTCTGACTTCACACTTAGGTTCCGGAAAGGTAAACCAAACAACAAATAGTGTGAATCTTTTTTTAAAATAAGAGAATATATAAATTAATCTCTCTTAATCACTCTCTCCCTTTCTCACTCTTGCCCTCTATTCCTCTCTTCCTCTCTCCATCTTTCCCTCTCTCTAATTTTTCAAGGGAGGGTCTCACTTATGTAGCTCTGGCTATCCTGGAACTCACTATGTAGACCAAGCTGGCCTTGAACTCATAGAGATATACCTGCATCTGCCTCCCAAGTTCTGGAATTAAACACATGTAGACTATGCTTGGATTGGTTTTGTTTTTTAAAAGAGGGTCTCATATAGCCCACATTGGCTTTGAATTCACTATGTGGCTAAGGCCGTCCTTGAACTTCTAATTCTCCTGCCTCCGCATCCCAAGGGTTGAGACTTTAGGTGTGTGCCATCACACCTTGCGCAAGTTAATCTTTTAGTAACATGTTTTCGGACATTAAATTGTAAATTGTCCTTTTGGATTGTATAGAAGGAATATGGATGTTGAATGGCATGATCAATATCTTCCCTTTGCTTCTTCAGAAAACACAGACATGGTCAAATGCACACTTATGGCAGCTACATAAGTAAAGTGATAGCTGAGCAAATAGCAATCCAGAAAAGGCATCTTTACAGGAAAGTAGAGCATAGAGCACTGAACACCTTTGCCCCCTGAAATTCGCAATACCTTAAAGTCCAAGAATGGGCCTTGAGAGCCCTGAGGAACACTCTTGGGTGTCCTCACCAAAATTAATAGCAATGACACAATCAACAACCTTGTAGGTACACGAACACTCTAAGATTAAGAGGTTGGAATTTATAAGACTTTGAATCATTCAGAATTCTTGAGCCAAAAGTCATTTTGTATAACATAGATTTGACCTCAGATTCAAACAACAAAGTTATAATTTAAAGGGGTTTGAGTCAATAATTTTCCTCACAACCCCATTTGCATCCTAAGTCTCACTCACTTCATAGGTAGAAGGATCCATGTGTGAGATCATCTTCAAGTTTGAAAGATCTTGGAGTTTCTGTTAACTAGAGGTAACTGACCTATACGGCCTCTCCCCAGAAATATGCAAACAAGTCAAACTTTACACAAGATTGAAGACACTCAAGACTGCCTTCGCATATGCCTTTATGTATCTCTTGTGAGTTCATCACAAGAACACCTGAACCATGCTTTCCTAAAAGCAGTTGAGAACAGGAATGTCATTCTGCCATTTTGAACAATGTGTCTTACTTTTGCAAAATAGGTCTACTCACAAGTGAAATAACTCATCCAAGATTATCAGACAAACTAAATGGCAGCTCTGGGATAGAAATCAGATGTGCTATCTCCCAGAACAGCCTTCTTTCTCTTAAGGTTTTTGTTCACTTATACTGTAAAACCTTCTGCAGTCCTTCATTCATCTAGAGCCCCTGGAGTGACAGGTTCTCCTGGGATCATGGCACTGAGGAAGTGTTGAAGTAGAGTTAGGCCAAAAGACAGTCCAGGTCACCAGGATTTTCAATTGCCCAGAGTTCATCTGAGCACTTGTGTCTTGTGTGGCCAGTGCTCCTTTAATGAACCCCAGGCTATCTTCTGAACATCTGCTGGTCAAGGACATGGGTATGCTTGTTTTGGAAAGTAGTTGTGAATCAGAACTCTCCAGCCACACCTCCAATAAGAATGAAGACATGGCTGAAATTAGGAGTGTGAGGCAGAAACATAGACAATACAGATGCCTGGAAACATATTTTCATGACAGTAAGCAATCATTATTTTCTTTATTTGCTAGGAGGAATCTGTGACTCATGAACAAAGAGGACAGTAGAATGTTTTGGTGTCTGAGAACACAGACAGAAAATGCCTGCAGGTCTTGCCTGTTATTTAGCCAACAACTAAAGAGAGTGTGCTGACCCGTCAACTGCTTGGGACGTCTCCATACTGGCTGTGACAAAAAAGTTCCTCTTCAGTATCCTGTGTGTTGGCATTCAGCTCTTCCACTAAGGTCCACATCACAGCTCACCCACACTTCAAGACCCACACTTCAAGCTTGCCTCACTCAGTATTTCTTTAGAGTCATCAGAGTACTCTGTGTAGCGAAAAACTCAGCACCACTTACATACTGCTTCATAGACCTTACTAACAGCTTTATGAGTCTTGTTTCTTGAGCCACATTGTAACTTAATCAAAGGCCAGAGCCATATTCTCCTTGCTGCTTGCTATAGAGTACACTGTGGTATTCTTAAGGGTTTGTTGATTCTGGTTGGAATGAGAAAATGACCAGCATTGCAGTTGAATCCAGGTCAATGCCCTTCTCAGGAGAGAGCAATGCTTTCCTTTCTGAAAAACCTGTTTATGCTTCAAGATGTAGTCCAAAATGTCACCTCCTCTGCCACAGGCCCAATGACTGAGTGGCTTTCAGAGCTCTTGGGCCAAACCAAATAGCATAATATGAGATAATATTTTCAAACCCCTGGAAAGATGGCATGTTGTCCTCTGGCCTTAAAGTGACTTTTTAAATCAAGATATGCATTTTGGACAGCATTATCCTTACTATCTTTGCTTGAGATAATGAAATCAATGAAAATCCCCAGCATAATAAGTTGAAAAGAGCCTTAATCATTATCTTAATCCAAAAATGGTCTATCTACCTTTATAATAGAATACTATTCAGCTATTCAAAATACAACCAAAATATATGGAATGATGTCTAAAATACAAATATACATGGGAAATAAAGTTGCCCATAAGTAACACTGATGCATAATTCATTGATATAACTGCATGATCTGGATAGTATGTAATCATATATGTTTTCTATGCACACAGAAGGCATGAGGAAACATTCAAGCCAAAAGACCACCACCCATTGTGTTCTCCCTGGGAGCAAGATTTGGCTGGAGGAGGAGGAGGAGAGTTAGAACTTGAGTAACTCATTCCAAGCTTTGCAGATCTTATAGTAAAAAGGTCTTCGCTATTTATGTCACCTTAAAGTCACCATTGTTTAATGTTCTAGAAAGTCACCAGTCCAAGTCTTTACCCCTCTCTCACTGCCCCACCAAGCTTCTAGCATCTCTGCCTGGAGGGGTAATGCCCTTCCCTATACTTTGGCCAGTTCTGTCTTCTCAGCCAGGAGTATCTATCCCTCTCATTTCTCTAACGAAGTTGAGAAATTGCCTTTCAGCAACCATTGAAAGTCACCCCTGCTCTCTGGTGCCGCTAATGAGTTAGTTGCTTGCAAAGTTGATTTCCCTTAGGCAGTGTTCATGCTTGTCTACTATAAACACACATATTTTCATAAAACTATAGGCAAAGAAGCCACCTCTGTCTGCCTACTTAGAAGAAGCTTCTTCAAGACAGTCTCCATCTGCATTCTTTTCCTCACTGGCACTGCCTTCGGCACCTGGCACAGTGCCTGAGATATAATGTGTACTTACACAAATGCAAAAACTGGTGCCTCTGAGATGCTTTCCCGTAATTCACACACTCCTCACTGGTACATCTCAAGGAACGATCTTTTCCAGATATTTGCAATAAACTGCTGTTTTGCTTCTTAGTCCAAAGGCAGATGTCCACCTGCATCTTGTAACAAAGTCCCAGTTTGATGTCATGGCTTGTTCTAGGCCAGTGGCTCTCAACCTTCCTAATGCTGTAACCCTTTAATACAGTTCCTCATGTCATGGTGATCCCAACCACAAAATTATTTTGTTGCTACTTCATAACTGTAATTTTGTTCCTGTTATGAATTGTAATATGAATATCTGATGTGCAAGATGTCTGATATGAGACTCCTGTGAAAGGGCCATTTGATATCTTCCTCCTAAAATGGTTCTGACCCATAGGTTGAGAAGTGCTCTTCTAGGCTAACGAGAGGCAACCTTTTTGATTGAATTAAGGAATTTAAAACAAAATAAAAGGTTTTTGTGTGTGTGAAAGGAGGAATTTATACAGAGGATCCCACGCAGCATTTCAGGCGTCTTGGATCAAGCTGACAGAAAACGAAGATGAGCCCTCTGTTAGGTCTGTATGGAGAAGCTGTCTTTCCAGGTCAACATCCAGTAACTGGCCCAGCTTGACAGATTTCTCTGTTCGGCATTATACTTCACCTCTGAGAGCCTCGTGTTCATCAGCTTTCAGAAAATAGATCCCAGGATCCTCTCTGACAAGAATAAGCTAGGCTATAAGAAGCCTAGTTACCATGCAACAGAAAGCATTCCATATAATGAAGTCTGTTTCGTTTTCTTAGCTCTCCAAGAAAGAGAACTATCAAGCTTGCCCTATGACACGGAGTACTACTCATCACAGAGGTTCAGTGACTAATTTGCTTGAGGTAGCACAACTACTAAGTGGCAGAGCCCAGGTGAGAAATCTGACAGCCTGTGGCTGTCAACCTAACACACACTTGCATGCACATGTGCACCCGGAGAACATACACACATATGCACATGTACACACACATACACATGCATGTAGGTACTTGGGCACACACGCATCTAGTTTCATATCAATATCCTTTCATAGACATGAGAAATTTATTTTTGCTACCAGCAGCTACAGATCTTTCTCCATCTTCTATCAACTATTGATCCAAATGTTTATTCATTAAACACTAGATAAATACCCATAATGTATCAGACATCAGAGCAAGCACTTGGAATGAATTTCAAGAGATAAATAATATGTCCTCTGAGATCCCAAGCCAAACTCATTGATACCTCATGACAAGAACCTTTGGGAAAGTAGGGCTATTTTATACTAGAGCAATTTTCTATAACTATTGTGGCTACATGAATATTAATAACAGCCAGCATTAACCAGCATTGGCTTATTCTAGAACCCCTTCAAAAAAATTTCCCATACACTAATCTACTTAACTCATCATATCTCTGGAAGTGGGGTAAATATCATTGCTACCATGTTACAAATAAGAAAACCAGGGTGCAGAGAACTGAATTACTCAAGGTTAGGCAACTAAGAATGGCAAAATCAAGATGCTAACCCAGGCAGCATGAACCGAGCTGCCCCAAACCTTCTCATGCCAGGTTTTCTCTAAATAAATATCTTATTTCCTTTAGGACAGAACTGCATCACAGGCAATTGTTCACAACTACCAACATACCTTCCCAAAGTGGACATGTGAAGCTGCTCTCCTTTTCTGCAAAGGGGAAATATTCCAATACATCATTCAGTCATCTCTTAAAGCAGCGTACAAACTTATCTGTAACATTCCTCTACTATGAACCAACTCTATGCATATGAAATGTATCTTAAGTGTTCCTCTATTATGTACCCTATCTAGGAATATAGAGGGAAATCTCAGGACAGTGCTTTCCAGTGTTAATGGAGTAAGAATGCAGCTCAGTAGGAGGGCAGTTGTCCAGCATGCACTAGGACCTTGGCTTGATGCCCATCATTTATGTATATGTTAATATTAATACTAACATGCAGATTTGACAGAATTCTAGTTAAAAGTGGAAGTAAACCCAGGGGTTTCTACATAGGTCCTGTAAGTCATATTCTAGAGTAGCCTCATAGAATTCATTAGTAGCATCTCTTCTGTGTGTGTGTGTGTGTGTGTGTGTGTAGCCAGACATGGCAGTACACAACATTAATCCCGCACTCTGGAGGCCTGCTCTACACAAAGACTTCTGAGCCAGCCAAAGCTACATAGTGAGATCCTATCTCCAAAAAATTATTTAAACATATATAAATACATATATGCATCTATAACTTTTGTAAGTTTATATATTTGCAATAACCTAGTAGGATGCAAATAATTTTTACTTTTCCCCTTTGTTTTCTTTCTATTTCACAGTATCTTTAAGAATATAAATATATATATGACTTTAAGAATATGAATATATATATAATTTTTTCTAAAGGAAAAGATCATCAGAATATCTAATCAAAATATTTTAGTCTATCCTAAAAGGTTGAGATATGGAAATAATTAGTCATAAGCCCAGCATCCCAAAGGAGAAAGTAAAGCATCTTGGTCTGAAGAAGTGAACAGTAATAGGTAAATTCACCTATGGAAAACCATTCCTTTCTTTGAGCTTTCTCTTCAGTGCTGGTATGTGGGGTTAAAGTGAAGGCTGCCACACCCTTTTTATTCTCCATATTTCTGTTGGGATTTAGAGTTCTCTGCCTAGGTGATAATCTTTGTCTCATTTCTCTGAGTCAAGAACATAATAGATGCTCGGTGTGAACAATTAATGGTTACCCCATGAAAAATGCAGTTTGCATAGTAACTAAAACATAGTAACTGCCACATTAATACCAATAAAGGAGAGATTCAAGATACACTGGATGTCTTTGCACAGCATGAGCAATGCCTAGTTACACACTGCATTGGAATGCAGCACCCACTGAAAGCACAAGGAGCCTACACAACCCTAAAGAACTATCTAGGAGTTATACTCAGTGTGACTCTTCCTTATCTTTGAGCAGAAACTCAAGTTACAAGAAATAACTTTTCTCCAACTAGCTGTATCAGAACAATTTAACTAATCCACATAGTATTTTCATGTGAGAAAAGTTCCAGACTATCCTGTGTCCGATGTTTACAGGAAATATATAATATCTTTGTGTGTGCCTGTCTGTCTGTCTGTCTGTCTGTCTGTCTGTCTGTCGATGGCACTGGGATTGAACCAAGAGCCTTATTCATGATAGGCAAGTATTGTATCAGTAAGCTCCATCTCTAACTCCCTAATGTCTCTCTTAATCTTCATCAACATTCTGCAAAGGATGTATCAGGAATCTCCACCCTGAAAGAGGGAGAAAACCAACAGTACAGTCATTTGTCCCAATTCACTTGCCTTGTAAGAAACATAACTGGGCTCTGAACTGAGATCTCTGAAGTCAAATCTCACAACCTAGATACATGTCAGCTCAGTTCTATTCTGTGACAATAGCAAACTCAAAGTAATGAAAAGCTCATGTTGCAGGCTGCACAGCAATATCCTTTTGGGATGACTTAGGATGAAACAACATCTAATTAGTAGATCACGAAGCTGTTCAGCCTGCTTGCCTGTCTCCATGAAAGTAAGAATTGAGGAGAGTGAAGTCATTTGTCTCACACAACCCAGAAAAGGTATGGGTTTGCAAAAATGGAAGGGGATGTTTAAACGATGTATCATGAGCTTGTGTGTATATGTGTGCACACTTATGAGCATGTGTGTGCAGGTGCCCATTTGGTCAGAAGAGAGCATCAGACACCCTGCAACTCAAGTTACAGACAGTTATGAGCTGTTCAGTATGGGTGCTAGGAACTTCACAAGAACTACAAGTGCTCTTAAGCAGGGAGCAAGCCACCTCCCCAGCCTCCATGGTAGACTCTTTTTATGAGGCTGCTCTAAAATATGACTTAGAGGACCATGTGCAGAAATCCCCAGGGTTTGCTTCCACGTCTAACCAGAATGCTGTCAAATCTGCAAGCCATTCAACAGTATTAATACTAACAAAGAGACTTCCTCTACATGCCTGTGTGTATACACACACACACACACACACAGAGAGAGAGAGAGAGAGAGAGAGAGAGAGAGACAGAGACAGAGACAGAGACAGAGAGAGACAGAGACAGACAGACGACAGACAGACAGACAGACAGACAGACAGAGAGGCAGAGGGATTTTTGTCCTTTTTTTTTTTCCTTTTTTTAATTTTATTTTTTTGCTTATTCACTTTATAACCCATCCCAGTCACCCCCTCCCACAATCCTTCCCCATCGTATGTAGAGGATTCAAATACAGGAGACAATGATTATATCAATATGCTAACAAATTTTGCCGAACTTGCCAAAATGATACTGGAGCAGACCAGAGCATAAGTTGTTGACTAATCATAGGAATATAGAGGATGGGATGTTTTTGACTCTTGTGGCTGTGGCTTTAGCTTCTGAGTTTTTCTTGGAAATTGCTGGTTCCCTGCTTTCTCTCTCACTTCTCGATGTCCTCTCCAAAGTAGAGGCCCAGGAAAAATCCAAAGATTGGGAAGCCATCCTACACTCATGATGTGTTTCTTATGTGAGTGCAAACAGCTTAACTTCTCTATGCCTCTTTTTCCTTATTTGAAAATTAATAGTGTAGCCTCTTTGGAATGGTTGATAAGAATAAAAGCATTGACTAACAAAAAAAAAAAAAAAAAAAAAAAAAAAAAAAAAAGAGAGAGACTTCCGACTCTAGAGCCAGAACTTTAGACTTTGCTTACTAATGCCTCAGAACAAACTGCCAAACATCCTCTCTGTGCCTTAGTTTTCCCCACCTAAAATGAAAATAAAGGGAGCCGGAGACGTGGCTTAGCAGTTAAGAGAATGCACTTCTCTTGCAGAAGACTCAAGTCTAGCTCCAAGCACCTACATAGGGCTATTCACAATCTCTTGTCACTCCAACTCTAGTAAAACCAATTCCTTCATCTAGATTCTGTGTGTGCATGTGCACACACCAATATGCACACACACACACACCACACACACCACACAAACCAAACACACATACCACATACACACACACACAAGCCAACACACACACACAAACACACACACACACTTAAAAAGTAAATTAAAAAAAAATGTTAAAATGGGAATAAAAATTGCAACCATTTCATATAGTTACTATGAAGACAGGTGAAGTGAATTCATAAAAGTGACAGAATACAAGGGTTGAGGCCATAACAGTCTCTCCCAGACATGTGGACCTGAGTTTTTACCCTAGAATCCATGTTAAAAGAATCTAGGAATAAACTTTAATAAACCAGTATAATCCATAACTACACTCTAAATATTTGCCCTTATGCCCATAGATCAGTATAGCTTTCTCCCTTTGTCAAAGAAACTTCTCTTTAAAACAGATGAGATGACTACAGAAAACCACAGCTGATCAAAATGCAAAGCTATGGAGCCCAGTCCCAAAGGAAACAACTACAAAACACTCCTTCACCTAAGGCTCATGGGTCAGTTTGGAAGAGGGGATGGAAAGATCATAAGAGCCAGGGCTGCAGGGAGTTTACTGTGAGATGGTGTCTCTTAGACAAGTCAGAAGCTGCACCCATAAAGCTTCACCAACATGGCTGGCTAAACATGACTTGAATAAAACTGACGTCATAGATGTGCCAACGTGGAAGAAGGAAAATTCAAGGAATCTTCAACCCTGGACAATGAATTAAGGAACGCTGGGAGCAGGAGAAATAGTTGTCCTCAGAGAAGTCCACATCAATCAGTTGTCTAACACCAAATGGTCAGCCCTGAAAACATGCATACAAGTACCACTAAATGGACTGAGAGACTGTATTTATGTGTTTAGGAACACATACATATGCAAATTCACATACACACACAAAGCACACACACAATAACAACAATGACAACAAGAACAATTAAAGGAAAAGTGGCCATGGATTTGCAAAAGAGCAAGGGGATGAGTAATATGGGAATAAGGAAAGGGGAAATGATATGATTAGAATACAATTTCCAAAAAAACATACTGAAAAAAATGTAAAGCCTGGAATGGGAGCATGTGCTTATAAATGGAAACAAGCAGATCCTTGGGGATTTCTCACCAAGCCTAGCTATGGTACTAAGTTCTAGACGAATGAGGGATTCTGTCCCCAAGGATAAGGTGGATAGTTCATGATGAGTAACACTCAAGATTGATCTCTGCCTCTGCATCCATGTGTACTTATGAGAATATACATCCCACCCCAAACATATAGAAACATACACAAGAAAGAAAGAAAGGAAGGAAGGGAAGAGGGAAGGAAGGAAGGAAGGAAGGAAGGAAGGAAGGAAGGAAGGAAGGAAGGAGAAAAGAATAAAGGGAATGTATTCAGGGATAAAACCATGTATACCTAATGCTTTCAACTAAGTTACTTTTTTAATTATTTATTTTTTTTCTTATTTTTCTAAAAACAGGATCTCTCTACATAGCCATGTTTGTCCTGGAACTAGCTATGTAGACAAGGCTAAAACTGGAACACACAGAGATTTGCCTTCTGCCTCCTAAGTGCTGGGATTAAAGGTGTGTACCACCACACCTCGCTATTTTTCTTGTTGAGATATTATTATAATTACATGATTTCCTCCTTCCATTTTCTCCCTCCAAGCCATCACATGTATCCTTCCTTAATCATTTTCTTATGTGTGACTTCTTTTTTCATTGATTGTTGTTACATATATGTGTGTGTCATGCATGAATGCATGTATGTATGTGTATGTATTTCTTTTTTTTTTTTGACAGATGAGTCTTTTAATAGAAAAACAAAACAACTCCCCTCAAAAAAATCAAAAGCCACACGTGCAACAGTAGCAACACACATTTCTTCAATCCAGACAGCTCTGAGGTTCAATTCTTCGCCTTGGGAGGTGGCCTGTACACACCTACAACCACAGCGTGGTCTCGTTCATAAGGCTCCAGTGTCAACTGCTCCTGGGGCTTCATGTCTCTTGCTGCATCTTCTTCACTTCAGATGCAAACACAGCTTCTGCTGAGGCTGTGGAGTCAATGCAGTTGGCCTTAATGGAAATCACGAAGTGTCCTTCATTCCGCAGGAAGGTGTGGGCATTCAGGGCCACAATCCAGGTTTGGTCTGGCTGGGCCACATCGGCAAAGATGACATCCACCATTGCAATAAGCATGCGGTATTTGTGTGGGTGGCAAGCGTCTTCAATTACAGGGATAATGTTGATCCTCTTCTTGGCTAAGTTGATGAGGTCACGTCCAGAGCGGTGGGAGAACTCAACTGCGTAGACCAGATCATCCGGCCGACAATATCAGAGACGTGGGAGACGGTGGTGCCTGAGCCTGCCCCAAGGTAGAGCACCTTGGCTCCCGGCTTGATGTGGATCTGGTCTACACCGCCCAGGATTGCTGTTGCCAGCTTGGAGCAGAAGGGGTTCCAGGCTCGGTACTCAATTTTGTCATCTCCTTCTGAAATAGAGACTCTCTTTTCTCCGTACACAGATTCTCCAGGGACCAGATTCTTTGTGACAAGGGCATCCTCCTTTCCGCGACAGATGAAGACACCTTCATGCCGGTGCGGTTCCACCATCACATTCTTCCCTGACTGGTTCCCTCGCTTGCCTCCTCGGCCACTGCCTCGAGCCCGGCGCCCCAGACTGGAAGCCTCCACCTCGGCCACCTCCACCTCCTCGTCCCCTGAAGCCACCACCTCCTCCACCTCCACTCGACCTCGACCTCCACCAACCCAAGCCTCCTCGTCCACCCTCAACTCCTCGTCCTCCTCGTCCTCCTCCTCTACCTCCTCTGTCACCAATGAAAACCGCCCCCACGGGGGCTGAAACCTGGCTTCATCACTGCGTTCTGGTGGCGCGACTCCGGCAACCTGCTGAGTCCCCGACTCCATGAGTCTCTGTATATGTATTTCTAAATATAACCTGTTTATTCTGTATAAAGTTACTTGCATGTATGCTTTCAGGGATTATTGTGGAAGAGAAGGTAGAAAGATTTTAAGAGGCAAAGGAATCAGGAGTTTCCTGTGAGATTGTGTCTTTTAGGAATGTCAGAAGCTATACCCTCAAAGTCTCACCGCATGGCGCCTAAACATGAGCTGAACAAGGACATAACATAGATGGGGTGAGGGAGGAGGCCTACACAAAGAACTACAGGCAACTGAGGAATGCTGAGAGTGAAAGAAATAGTCTTCCCCAGAGAAGAACACACCAATTGGTTATCCATACCAAATGGTAAATTACTTTTAATAAAATGTTATTTCCTTGGTATATGGGATTTACTGGTTCAGAGCGGCAATTAATTTGGAATTATTAAGAAAACACTTGTTTAATGAGTAAATGAAAAATGTCTATTATAGTTTTAATGCATTACACTACTTCAAAAAGATAACAGGTATTTAAACTAAAATAGCTAAAAGAGGCTAATGTAACTAAAAAGGATCAGGGTAGAAAAGTTCCTTGCCGCCTACTTAAAAACATGAGCTAAGCTAAGCTTGCCTGTGAACACATCTCTGGAGAATGTCTTTTATTAAATAGAGTAAGGAATCCATCAGGCCATACTATCTAAGAATAATGCTGTCCCCCACACAAAGCAATCTCACTGACTCCAAACACCATTACTTTAACTAATGTTAAATGGATCTTACGTAGGAAAACTTCAAACCATAAGGACTCGGGAAGAAAAACTTGTACCCCAGCCTCTGCCCATTCTAGATGTAGGCAGAGCTTCAGTGAGCTAAGCTCTCCACGAGCACTGAGTCACTGGTGTGTGGAGTTGGGTGACGGAGGTCCCTCTGCTCTTCCAGACAACTTCAGCACTTAAAGACACCTGCTCTGTCTCTTCCCTAGCCTCTTCCAAAGCAGCACTCTCAGCTCTTTTGGTTATCTTTTCTCTGAGGGTGTATATATGTATATTGTCCCTGTGTGGGGATACATGTGAGTGTAGAAATCAGAGGACAAGGTCATCTTCAAGTATCACTCATCATGCACTTTCATTCTTTCCTTCTTCCTCTCATTCTCTCTCTCTCTCTCTCTCTCTCTCTCTCTCTCTCTCTCTCTCTCTCTCTCTCAGATAGGCTTAGAAGTAACCAATAAACTAAGATGTCTTGGTGACTGGTCAGTCAACCCCCAAGTCTCCTCACCAAGAATAGAACAGTGCACTGCCATAGCAGCCCTTTGGGTTCTGAGGACTGAATCCAGGTCTATTTGCCTTAATGCCAGAGTAAGCTCTTTCTTGACTGAACTACCTCCCGACGGCTCTTGGATCATTTTTCATTACACTGCTTTCAACACATCTGCCCCCATGGTGCTTTCCTTCTGGACTTTCTTCTCCTTGATCCTTCTTGCCTTCTGTTATGATTACCCAAAGTGGGCATGCCCCTTGGGGCAGAATGAGAGTAATTCTTAAGATCAGTGGTGATCAGCTTTCCATCCCTGTGACAAGATACCTGAAGAAAGCTAGACAAGAGAAATGGTTTGTCTTGCTCCCTTGTTTCAGTCTACATTCATTGGCTGTCAGTGCTGGGCCTGCAGTGAAGCAAAACATCATAGTGGGAAACAAATGGCAGAAGAAAAAAAAAGAGTCATACCAAGGTAGACAGAAAACAGAAGTGGAGGGAGGAGGGAAGTCCAGGGATGAGACACATTCCTCAAAGGCATGTTCCTAGTGACCTCTAAGAGGACTTCAACTACTAAAACTCCATTCAGCTATGAACTTATCATTGAGCTAATGGACTTATGATCCAGTTATTATATTATTATTATTATTATATTATTTTATCATCATCATCATTAATGGTGCCACCAGATGGAAGTGAATCCTTCAATCTATTAATCTCTTGGGACCACTTCCTGTCAAAGCACAAGTATATTGTTGGTTTGGGATGTAAGTTTACTCTTTTTTTTGAATACTGTTTTTTGTATTTTATTTTTTGGATATTTTATTTATTTACATCTCAGATGCCATCCCATTTCCCTTCCCTAGAAAATCTCTATAATGGAGAAAAATATAGGGCTATAGAAATAACAAAGTACAGTCTCACACAGGGAGGGGAGTTCCTATCCCTCCTCCATAGCTGAGTTGGAGATGGAGGCATTCAGGCGTTTGGGGCATCAAAGCTGCTACAAGTCACTCTCTCTGAATGTGTGTCCAACATTAAAGCCAATGGGTATCAATCATATCCTTAGCCCAGTGATAAGCATCTGTTCTTTGTCCTCTAAAGGGTGGTCTGGAACACAGCTCTATGCTCCCTGCTACCCAATTGTTGAGCTCCTCTTCTCAGCAGGAGGAGACTGATCTAGGGCTTTGCCATTGAGGACATGACTTGCTCTCGGATCCTTGGATATCAATTGTAAAATGTTGGGGCCCTTCAGACATATGAAACAGTATTTTCAAGAAGCATAAACCTAGATAAAGCCTCCAAAAATCACATTCTGAAGATACTCAGGTAGGAAGTGAGAGGTGTTTTCCATGACCCTTCACACGTGTATATGGAAGGTTATATTAGTAATTAAGACTAAATAAACATATATTCTGACATGGTAGAAAGGCACAGATATGTTTGTCTAAGCTTCTGTCATGTTGGGCTTCAGAGAAGTGTCTGTTTTACAGTTATAGACAGAGTGTTCTTAATATCCAAGTTAGATGGACATAGTATTGACCTTCAGGGTATCCTGCAATTCAGGAAAATTCAGGCAACCTGTTCTAGACAGCCTTCATTCTAGTACTCATTGCAGCCCCAAGGGGCCCGGTACAACTTCAGAATCAGCTGGTTTAGCTAGGTGGTTTGGTAGAGAAGGTCCTTCAAGATGAGCATGTAAATGCCATTTCCATAGAAAATGACACTGGACTGAAGGTGGGCACAGTGTTGTGAACCCTTAATCCCTAATTCAAGAGGCAAAGAGAAGGGGACCCTGAGCACTTGGTCCAGGTGACCATTCAGGAAGTAGGCAACATTCAAATAGAGATGCTGGAGCTTATTCAGTTTGGAGAACTGGGAAAAGATCTCTGTAAAGCAGCAGGCTTCCATCTCTTGGTCCAGAGTCAAAGGCAAAGGTTCATAGATTTTTCTGGAAAATGAGTTTCTGGAGGTTTTTCATCTGGCCCAGGCCAGGGGCTAGCAATGCTAGGGTGTAAATGTGCCACCATGTGTTTATTTCAAATTCCTGGATTGAGCCTATATCAGAAATCTCAAAAACATTCCGTGGGTCATAGATAGAAAACTCCCAAACTTTTTACAGATCACCTGTATCACATCTTTCCTCTTCTTGGCCCATTGAAAAAAAATATTTTAGATATATGGAGGGAGGGTGGGACATGAGGAAATGATTAATCAATACAGTCATGGGCTGTTTCTTGCCTAGGATAGGATGATTTTTCAAAGCTTGGTTGGTGCCAATGACATCTGGAGAGCAGTTCATATGCTGTCTTCCAACCCAACCATTTGAGAAGTCGTGGTGTGCATCCCATAAATAAGCACTCATAGTTTGTACCTCCTATGGGTAGAGTAGAAGGACATTCATATGGCAGGAGACAAAATGTGTCATCTGCATGACCCATAATTCAACTTCTTCTAAATCAATTCCTTGAAGACACACAGTTTCCACTTCAGGGTCAATCCTTTTGTGCCATCAGCAAATCAAGGCCATCAAGCAGAGCTTTCAAGATCTCCAGTGAGGTGTCTCCATCAGAACTCTTAAAAGAAGGCAGGAGAAGGGCCATGCTGCCACCATCTACCTCAGGATGTTAAGTTGTTGCTGGTAAATGCACCCTTGAAGAGTGGTGCCCTTGAAGAAATGCAAGGGCAGGTCCTCCAGAGCAGAGATGGCCAAGGCTTCATCTTTCATCAGGCCACTTCTTGCCAGTTGCTGGAGTGTTGGTGGGGCCATGAAGCTCATCATGACTTTCAGGTATGCAGATGTTGCTTTGGATACTGCTCTCAGAAACTCCAATCTCAGAATGGTCAGGCAGGCAATCCAGACTCCAAGGCTGAGAGTGTAAGTTTACTCTTAATATAATGGTATTCTTATGACTTACACCAACTTTAGAAAAGCCCTTCCCACTGCTTCTATTTCTTCTTATTTTTGAGGCAAAATGGAAGCATACTTTTTCAGGGTTCTGCAAAGAAACAGAGCAATGGGTTGGATGTATATCTGTGTATGTCTTTGTGTGTGTGCTTGTACCTGTGAAGGTGTGAATGTAGAGACAATGGCATACACTGGTTGAAAGAATGGGTTCCCATAAGTGTGGGAGGCTGGAAAGGTCAGACTCAAAAAGCCAAATGCATAGCTGCACTCTTAGTCTGAAGTCCTAGATCAAGACTCACTGATGAAAATCTAAATCAGAATACCAGAGGCGCCATCAGTGTAAATGCATATGAGTCAAGGGGTGAAAGCACAATGGCCTCTCATCTCAAAGACCATCTAGCAGACAGAGGAAAACCAAAACAAAACAAAAAAAATCCTTTCCTACTTTGCCTTTTATTTTGTTGAAGCCATCAGTGGAACTGAATGAGGTTCAGTCACACTAGGGAGGGAACTGTACTTTGTTCAGGCTACTGAATCAGATATTAATCTCACCCAGAAACCTTCAGAGATGGTGTTTAATCGGCCACCTGTGTACCCATGGCCCAGTCCTTTTATCTATGCATTAATCATTGGGAGCTGCTTTGTGCTAGCCCCTCCCTCCACCTTGGAAATCCTCTATTTTTCACTATTTCATTTGCATGCACTCTAAGTATTTCCCTGTTCCATTTCTTTCAAAATGCCCTCATCATTTCAGATTTAGGAGATCTCAGATACTGATTCCCCTAGCTCTATTATTAAGCAACCCTCCCAAATTGCCATGCACAGCCTTGTTCTAATATGTTTTCTAATACAAAATACTAAACCACCATGAAGAGCGTCATTGGCAAAGCTTGGTTCCACCCTGCCATTATCCATTCTCTCTAAGTGTGGCTATTCATTAGCTATTGTCTATTTAGCATATCATCAGTAAGCACTGTCTCCACAGTCTGCAGAGCTCCCGAATAAAACCCTGCCAGTCCTTCCTGCAAGACTCCTTCATCTTCACACACCCTCTTTAGAGACATTTAAAAAAAAAATGGAACCAGACACTGTGGTGTTTCCCTTATTGACCCGTCTATCAAACTTGTTGAAAAGGAGTTAATCTAGCATGATCAGTTCACTCTGTGGATTCATCATGCCTTCCACGCTTAATAATCCATCTCCTTAATGATCTTGAGATCTTTGCCCAGGGACAAACGTTCAAACCACAGGTGAATAAATCTACTTTTTTAAAAATAAATATATGTGCTTCTAAATAAAATCAATAGTAGATTAACTGATTGTTATTTCTCCTTCTAGAGTAAAACCAGACGGTATATTTAGGACACAATTCTTGGTCGAGGGATAGTGCTGCTCTATAGGTTTGAGAAAGTTGATTTTTCTGGTCGTTGTTTCAAATTTGATACTTCCTAGCTGTTAACTCAATTATCTATATGTTTTCTATTACTCTTTCATTGAAGTGAAAAATGCTCTCATTTAGTAAATCTGCCCCACTCACCCATCTGCAGAGGATTGCTCTAAGTAATCTTGGTGTCCTTCTTTGTAAGATTCATAGATCAGGACTCTTCCTTTGGGTAGAATTCAAAGCACTTGTCTGTGAACTCTTTTAAGGTTGGTCTTCCTATTCTGCAAACTATGATAAGCTTATCCATCACTAACATTCCTGAGTATACAACTGATTTGTCCAGACAGTAAGATTTGAAAGACAGACTAAATCAATAAATTAAAAATTGGGGTTTTGCAAACACAAAATTTCTTTCATCAAAAGGTTTCTGAAACTGTTATAAACCAAAAATACAAAGCAAGAAGAAACTTCAGAATGTGCTGTGACTCAAATGCAATTTGCTCTTTGGTGTCCTTTGGCTGGAGTTCTTGGTTGCAATTGTCTTCTTGCTTTAGACCTGAGTTTAATATGTCCCCTATATTCCTTCCCCTTGCTTGGTTAAAGGTTCTTGGCATTCTGGCTCAATTCTTTTATCACCTACTTTATTTTCCAGCTCATAATGTGTGTTCCTTTAAGTTATATTCTGGTTGTTTTGACTGTTTTTCTCAAAAATTTGACAGATACCTTCTACTAGGAAGGCAACGTTTACCACCACTACCACTCCTGGCCCCACCATAACCATACCACCACCCACCATTACCACCTTACCATTGGACCCTGAATCAGGAAACTCAATACCTCCCACTCTCAGCCAAAAACCAGTGAACTTCAATGTCTGTCCTACTGCCCTCTGTGTATGGCTTCCATATTTAGAAATCCAGCTCCTGCTCTACGCCTTTTACAAATGAATTGGCAAAAGCCAAGTCAGTTCGAATAAAAAATGAGAATTACAATAAATTCAACTGCAATCTAATCTCAGCCCATCTGATCCATCTAGATGCATTACAGGAAGACCAACAGGGTGATGATTCAGTATGGTCATATTGACTAAACGCCAAGTCTCAGGAATGAATCCCTGTTCTATTCCCCGTATCCTTGGCAAAACATCTCTTCTCTCTGAGACTCAGTTTTATCATTTACATAAATAGATACTTTGACCAGAAAGTACCCAAGGTTCTCATCACCTCTCAAATTCTCTGGATCTGTGAATCTACTGTAAAGTTATCCATGGTTATTTCATAATGTTTGCATGCCATAGCCCACCCAGCTATCAGCAGTAGGAAGATGCAGTCACAAGTTGGGAGGTGGCTAAACAATGATAGCTTGTGTAGGAGGTAAAGAAACCGGCTTTCTTTGGTTCTCTTCATTTTCTTGAATGGTCTTTTAGTCATGCTTTAATGTTTTATGGCACACTACTCTGGCCTGAATGGAATAAGGAATACTGGAAATATCATGGCAATGCCAGTCCTTAGTTGATCCAACTCAAATTTGCTAATGTGAGAGTTTCAGCTAGTCATCTTCTGGTGCTTGTCCAAACCAAACCTCTGAGCTGTTTTCCTTGAATGCTTCTTTTAAGCAGAAAGGAGACTTCCTTTTTCTTTCTACCTCTAAAGAACTTGAAAGTTTAGGGGAAAACCAACCCACGAATATAAATACTATCTCACATCTAATACATGTATGTAATCCATGTGTTAGCAACCACTGAAACTTCAAACATGAGAGCCTGCTCCGTCTAACACATGAGGAGTTCAGTGTCTAAAATATGAGAATGTCTCCTGGAAAAGATCTATAACGACAATGTTTCTAAGAGCCTGTTGCTCTGATCTAATGAAGGCTTTGGCTACAGTGGCCCATCACATGGTTCCATTTGAACAGAGTTGTCTTTATTTATGTGCTGTGTTTGAACAGTGGAGACAGTTTGGCAGAGTACAGGATAAAGAATTTAACTGCCATATATATATTTAAATACTAACAGCCTTGGCTATATTTTTTTTCAAAGTTACATGATATATTTATGTGATCATGAAAGAGTACAGGTCTGTGGACTTGAAAACCAGAAGACTAAGCAACAGAACTAGAGCCTTGGTAAGGCCAAAAAAAAAATAATAATAATTTTAGAATTCTCAGTTGCATTATGCTCTGAAAACACCAGAGTTCCAGAATATGATGTAACTGAAATGTTTAAACAATATGCTGATTTTATCCCTATTTATACACTCTTTTAGAAGTATATTATTTGCAAGGCTGATGTGTAATAGAAAGGTAAAGTTATATACAGTGTAACATTATCCTTTAATATCTAATCATCTAATGAGGAGATATAATAATTATGTATATGGCTACAATATATCACTTCATATTGATTACTAAAATGACTTATTAAGACAGAGCCATTTAAAAGTACATATTATGATGTAAGGGAACAGAATCTTAAGACAGAAAAGCAAAAATGGGCATGCAGAAACTATGGAGGGACTTGATAGAAAGAAGAGGGGTTCAGTGGGAAAGGGATAAAGGGGATAATGGGGACAAAAATTATTAAATAGATTATATATATACATATATATATATATATATATATATATATATATATATGGAATTGTCAAAGAATAATTTTTAGACTATGCATGTAAGAACATACAAAGCTATTTTAGGGAATGACTGAAGCAATGTGGTTGAGTTGGGGGAAGGGTAAGTAGGCTGAGCCAAGTTATAAATGACTTTAAATCTCACAACGGCAAGTCTAGACTCTATGTACCAGAAACTGGAAGTCCATAGTGACTGAATAGAAAATGACAGGAACAGAATGTAGCTTTCTGAAAACCAAACTAAACAATGAACCGAGGAACGCAAGAAAGCCTGGCCCATGGTGACCATCTTCTCTCTCTCTCTCTCTCTCTCTCTCTCTCTCTCTCTCTCTCTCTCAAGTCAGTCCATGGAGATCACAGTCTCACCTCCTTGGATGGAGACTGAAACACAACACAATTAATAACTATCAAACCTGGTGTGGAGGAATGAAGAACTGTATATGTAAAATGAGAAAGTAGAATTTGTAGGAGATTCTAGAATTTTTAAACCAAAATGGCAGAAACAACGTGGAGTCTACTAAGGGGCCGTGAGTATATGAGGGATAACAAATTCACTTCTAAACATTCAAGGAGCTAGAAAAAAAATTCCCCTACAGATCTAGGAGTGATATTTTCAAACTTTGACTTGAAACCTAAAGTAATGAAAGCCAGTGGCACTTCCTACGGCTTCTTTATAAACCCACTCTTCATTCCGAACAAGAAAGAAGTACACACATGCTTCACGTCTTCCTTGTCTAATCACCAGTGAAGGTGATTACCCAGCAGCCACCTGTTCACCTCTAGCACCTTATCCACATTGCTGGCCGTCACAAAAACAAGCCACAGAAGGAGTCTAGGAAGCCTATAGCAGCTAGACTTCTAGAAGGGTACAAGTGACAGCCTCTGAATAACCAACCATTGGAGAAAATGCAGCCAGTCTGCACTGAGAAGCCATTAGCATCAGGACCAGGAAGGGACTTTCTGTTATCACCAATGATGGGGATAAATGGCTCCCTAAGGAAATGGTGTGCTCCCTTAACAGCTCTCGAATTATCCAGGTTAGTTTGATCAGGCAGAGCAGAGTAGAGGTACAAATTACTGAAATGGTGACAACGGCAAAGTTTTGGTAGAAAAGTTTGGCCAAGGGGAAATTAAGTATTAGCTTTTTTTAATAGCAAGGAGGGGACTTAGAGCTTGAAATATATTAATTTATGCTTTTTACCTTTTGCAATACTCGCTTTCCTGAAGAGTAGAAATGGGAGGATAATTTGATTAAAAGAAAAAAATTGCAAGCAAGCCCTGAGGCTGGGGAGATGGCTCAGTAAGAAAAGATTGCTGGGCAAGCAGCATGAGGACCTCAGTTTGGATCCTGAGCCCCCATGTAAAAAGCCGGGTGTGGTGAGGTGGTACGCACATGCAGTCCCAGGGCTGGGAAGGCAGGGCCATGAGCTTACTGGCCAGTCATGTTGCCAGTCAATGACCTGCAGGTTCGGGAAAGATCCCACCTCAAAAAGCAAGATGCAAAGGATTACAAGAAAACAGCTGACAGCAACCTCTAGTCTCCACACATATACCCAGGGTACCAAAGAGTCACACTGTGACTCCTCTACATTATCTAACTAGTTTGCTCCAATATCCATCTTTGAAGCAAAGTTCTTAATGCATATGTCTGTAAAACAAGAGTGCTAGGACAAACCCAGTGGATAGTTTAGTGAAAGATCCCTGCCTCAAAAAGCAGGTGTGAAGTAACAGAGGAAACACAGGGACCTTGAGGATCCACCCCCGGCCCGTCATCTTTCTGACTTTCTTTTGAAAACATGGTCCTGGGGTTCTGCAATTGCTCTGTTATTTGGAGTTGGTGGAAGAAAAGAATCTGCATACATAAGCAAACTGCAACTCAAGTGCACACTTCTTGTTTGGTCCTCATGAATACGGTTGTCCTGTCTTCTCGGAACAAAGCAAACAGGGAGTGGGTGAACACACTCTGCTCTCACAGGCTGTTGCTCATGAGTGATTCCAGAATAATCACAAGGGTCCTGGCAGACGACTACTGCTGTGGTGAAGAGTAATGATACCCATTGATACGTGTATTTGAATGATTGGGCCATATGGGGTGGCACTATTAGCAGGTGTGGTCTTGTTGGAGGAAGTACACCACTGTGGAGGTGGGCTTCGAGGTATTCTATGCTCAAGCAATGTCCAGTGTGGCACACAGTCTCCTGCTGCTGCCTGAGAATCAAGATGTAGAATTCTCAACTCCTTCTTCAGCACCATGTCTGCCTATAGGCTGCCATGCTTCCAGCTATGATGATAGAGGACTGAACCTCTGAAACTTTAAACTAGCCCTAATTAAATATTTACTTTTATAGGAGTTGCCATGGTCATGGTGTCTCTTTAGAGAAACAGAACCCTAACTAAGACAAATGAAATTCATACTTTCCCTGGCCTTTTAATGACATCTGAGGAGGGTTTTCCTTCAGCTTTGATGGGAGACATAGTTTAATGATATTTGGAGCCACTCCAAATTAATAAAACTTATTATCATGAACATCATAATGAAAAAGCTGTCCATTCATTCCACAAACTCAATATAGATAAGGACACTAGTATCTGCCCATATTTTTGTCCTAAACTAGGAGCGTCAAAGCATTCGCACAGACATTGTCTGCCACACTCCAACAACTGAATTTGCCTTTGCACAAGTAGAAACTGAGGCCCAGAGAAAGTTAGTGTTTGAACTGAAGCTTCACAGCTCCAATGAGGCCAGGCTGGAACTTTAATTCAAATCTTCTGAGTTTGAATCCCTTGGAATTCTTTTTCCTCGCTGCCTCACCTACTCATCAAGGGTCACCTGTACCAATCGGTACACACATAGAGCTTACAATCCCATCTGTCTCTCAAATACCTCAAACACACACTCATCTCAGGGCCAGTTCCATGAGGGGGACAAAAAGAAGCACACCCTTCAAAACATCCAGAAGTGTATTTCCATCTACAGAGGTGTCCCTTACTTTTTAGTTGTGTGCATTTGATGAGCCACTTATTCAGGTTCCTTAGAAAAGGGGAACTTACATCCCACAGGTCCGCCTGTTAATTACACTTACAAGAGGCTGATTTATTGCTTGACAGCAAGCCCCATGAAGATGTTTAAGAATAGTGGCCTACCACGGGACATGGAAACTAGCTAATCAAGAAACTCTGATGCTTGTGTCCAGCCTGTTCTTGAAGGTATACAGGGACCTCCCTCGAACATGCCTGAGGAACAGTCTTGCTACAAGCAGAGCTGTGGAAGGAAGTGTATGAAGGAAGGGCAGATGTTGTCTCTAGACATGGCGCTGGGACCAACAATACTGCCGGGACACTTAGGTGGCACTGGGAAGGTCCCTTTGGCTAAGCACAGGTGGAAACGTAGAAAGTTCTTCTGACTCATTCAGCTTGGAATGGAGAGTTTTCAGTTCAGATATAGCTCTGTCACGAAGATAAAGATAACCTTAGACAAGTCAGTATCAGAGTTTTGGTTTTCTCCTCTGTAAAATGGTAATACTGACAGTACTCCTACAAGGCAGAGATGATGTGCAGTAGTCAAAGGTGTTATAAAGGAACACCTTTCAGAGAGGCCCCCATGGCACACCAGAATTGTCCTCCACTCTGTCCTGCTCATGTGGTCTGTGAACATGGTAAAGACATAGCTTCGAAGCATAGAATGCTTGTATGACAACTAGGAGTCCTCAGGTGACAGAGGGGCATTTGTGAAGCAATCCTGAACAGCATCTCTTGTCTTATATAGCTTGCTTTTCCTTTCACCGCCTCTTAAGCATGTCCAGAACCCACTGTTGGCTTACCGGGTAGGATCAGGAGGGTTGTCTTTGGAAGGTACCATCGTGCACCCCTGTTTACAACTTAGCAGCTCAGAAAACTGTTTTGACACTATTGGATGCAAAACCACTAAGTACCAAACATGGATACAATGGGGCAGCTAGCTTCCATTCTCCTGGCTTGAAGGTGGCCCTTGAATTCTGATAAACAAATAAAATTTCAACCAATAGACAGCAAATTGTTGAAGCTGCCTAAATGCTGAGCCCAACTTCGAATTAACAGAGAAAGAACAGAACAAGTCCTTGCTTGTCTCTATCAATAGCTCCAGTGTGAGGAGGCTCAGAGAGCCCAACTTCAAGCTGGAGCTGCCAGTAAAACAGTTTCTAATTCTAGAAATATTAAATAACTGATAATGACAAGACCTTGTTAAAGAACTGTGTTGGGGAGGGGTGGCAAGACACTGCTAAAAATAGCACACATTCTCCCAGCTGAAGGTACTAGGTAACATATGGATTCACAGCCATAATGTAGGCTCTCAGCGATGACACCCGCATTGCTACCACATGTGGCAAGGCCAAGGCTCTGTATGTTCTGGAAGACATCCAGCAAGGGGGTTCTCAGCACCCTTAAAACATCAGAGAAGATAGAGCACGGAGAAATCAAAGAGAACTAGAAGATAATCCTTGTTCTCAGGGGGCTTGAAGTCAAGCTGTCTTCCTTAAGGAGATTCCTAGGCATCCGATCCTTAATACATGAGACCTAAGTGTTGAGAAGCCGCTCACACAGTGCCTGGGAACCTCTGAAATCCCAGCAGCTGGTCTCCTGTGAAACACAAAGCTAAATCAAGTCTGCAGGATGCACTCTGAAGAGAAGAATAGATGCTCTGACCAGCCCCTGGAAGGTGGACAGAGCCCCAGACAGCTCCCCCATCCCTTCCAGTGCCTCAGATGTGCACCTCCAAGGCTTGGATACCTCAAGGATCATTAAATGCTTTTAGCAAAGCTGTCTCAGAGGAGCAACTGGCTCTGAAAGCCAAATTGAAAAAGGTCCATCTGATCGTCTAATTGGAAAAAAAAAGTCGGATCTGTGCCACGATCACACATTAGAGGCATTTGGAGATGAAAGAAAGGAAGGGGCAGTCTCATAATTAGCAGGGGGCTGGGAGTGCAGAGAAGTGATTCTTCTGGATGCTACATTGGGATACTGGGATTCAGTTACCAAATGCCACCCCATAGCACCAATCACACATATGCAGGCACACACACACACACACACACACACACACACACACACTCACTCTGGGGGAGGGGTGGTACTAAACAGGGTGATTTTGCTGAGTTGCTGAGTACATCTTGCCTGAACCTCATCTGTGATCCTCTATGTCTCTTCACCCCTAACATAATAGTGGTTCTCAATGGAAGGTGATTTTGCCTCTATTCTGCAAAATCTAGAAACAGTTTTTTTCTACTGGCATCTGATGGATGGAGACCAGGAAAGCTGTTGGGCATGCGATAGTGTAAGATAAACCCTTAAAACAAACAAAAACATCTATTTGGTCAATTGTACTAAAAATAGGAAAAAAAAAATCCTGCTGTAAAGCAGACATGGAAGCTCGTGCCTGTAATCTCTATTTCAAGGAAGTTGAAGAAGGAGAATCGTCATGAGTTTTAAGATCAGTTGGAGCTACATAGTGTGTTCTAGGAAGGAAGGAAGGAAGGAAGGAAGAAGGAAGGAAGGAAGGAAGGAAGGAAGGAAGGAGGAAGGAAGGAAGGAAGGAAGGAAGGAAGGGAAAGAAATAAAGAAAAGAAAAAAAGCCTTACTTTACAATAGTAATTTTTTCCAATCATTCATCCTTGATAAGCTTTTATTTTTATACCCTTACAGAAAACCCTTTTTTCCTTTCAGAAAAACAAAATAAAAAGCATTAATTCCTATGATCATTGTAGAGATGATAATGAAAAACCCCCAGCAATTAAGATGTTTCTGTCGTATGCATTCATTTCTACTCAAGGGCTTCTAGACAGAGAGCTTAGTGAGGAAGGAGAGACCTTGACAACACTGTCAGAACCACATAACTTGACTCCCTTGGAGTCCTGTGTCTGAGCTGATGGAAGCCCTTGCCACACACTTCCCTGGGACCATGCAGCTGGAAATAACTCAGAAAAGCCATACTTGAGGTTACATAATTCCATTTTTGCTGAGAACAGGTGGGATCACACTATTACTTATAAAAATGGATCCTGTGCCTTTGATGGTTCCTCAAGCCACAGAACTGCAGGCTCCATAGTGCTCACCCTGGCTTCTACTGGCTGGGCTTCCACGGCATTTTCTGGACCTTCCAACCATGTCTTTTCTACCTTTCCATACTTTAAGCATGGGACTTTCCTCTGCCTGTGAGACCCTCACTCTCCTCTCCTCTCTCAATTATTTTCTAAGACCTCAAAGAAGTCAACAATTAAGAAAAAAACAAAAATAAAAGAAATGTGTTCTTTCCTGGCAGCTATCCTTGCCCAACACCAAAGCCAAAGTCCAACAATCCTCAGGAGACTCTCACTGAAATCTGTCCCTCGCTGCATCAGAACCCTTTGCTCAGGTCCATTGCACAGTTGATCTAGCTGCTTTGAACAATCTGTTTCCTGTTAGTCTGTGTAGGTACCAGATCTACTTCCTCCCTCAAGACTAGCAAGCTTTCAACAACCACATAAGAAAGGGTAGAAGAAAAATACAGAGCAAGGAGGAAAGAGGGTAGTGAGAAGAAAGGAAATAAATGGGGGAAGCAGAAAGAAAGAAAGACAGAAAGAAAGAAGGAAGGAAGGAAGGAAGGAAGGAAGGAAGGGAAGGAAGGAAGGAAGGAAGGAAGGAAGGAAGGAAGGAAGGAAGGGAAAGAAAGAAAGAAAGAAAGGCAGGAAGGGATTAGATTCTGAGGGAGAGAAGGAACGATCAGAGGGAAGGGAGAAAGAGAAGAAGACAAAGAGGAAAGACAAGAGCTGTATTGTTGCCTCTTGCTCAGAAAAGGTCTGTTTCTTAGCCATAAACACTGCCCCAAGTCTATTCCAGAACCACAGGTCTTTTATAATACCACATCTGTAGGCTCAGACACTCATGAATCATTATTTACTGCAAATCAGCATCCCCAAACCAAAATCCAAAATGCTCACATGAAGTTACAAGTGAAAATTCCACACCAGGAAACTTGTTTCACATACAAAATTATTAAAGGTGTTGTATGCAATTGCCTTTAAGCTATGTGTGTAAGGTGTAGACCAAACAAATGAGTTCTTGAGGCAGGGTCTCTGTGTAGTGATGAGGACTGGCTTCAAACTCAATATGGAGCTGAGGTTGACCATGGTGGTTTAAATAGGAATGGTCCTCATAGACTCAGTATTTGAATGGCTCATAGGAAGTGGCAGTATTAGGAGATGTGGCTTTATTGGAGTAGGCATGGCCTTGTTAGTACTGTGTAACTTATTAGAGTAGGTGTGGCCTTGTTAGAGGAAGTATGTAAATAGGAAGTGTGTAAGGGGACGCGTGTGGCCTAGTGTGGTTCAGTCTCTTTCCTGTTATCTTTGGATCAAGATGTAGAACTCTCAGCTCCTTCTCCAGCACCATGCCTGGATGACACCATGTCTTCTGCCATGATGACAATGGACTAAACCTCTGAACTGTAAGCCAGCCACAATTAAAGGTCCTCCTTTATAAGAGTTGCCTTGGTCATGGTGTCTCTCCACAGCAATAAAACTCTAAGACAATGACCTTGAATTCTGATCCTCTGATGCCTCCACCTCCCAAGTGATGCTATTTCAGGTGTGTGTCACCTCAACTGGTTTATTCCATGCTAGGGACAAAAGCAAGATTCCAAGTTTCAGTGGCCATCAGTCTACCAACTGAGCTATACCCTCAGCCACACAAGATTAAATTTCTTATTTATACTTGAGTTCTACCAACAAGATAGCTCATTAAATATATACAAATATTCCAAAATAAAAAAAATCTTAAGTATTTTTGTGTTCCAAAATGTTGGTATTTTTTTTTAACTTTTATTTTTGAGGATTTAATGTGTGAATACTGCATTTCCATCATTTCCACCCCAGAGTCTTCATTTTCCCACCCCTGTGTCTCCTTTCCTTCTCAAATTCACAATTTCTTCTTTAATTATTATTTTTACATATATATGTATATATAACCTAATAGAATATATATGCATATATATATACATATGTGCATATATATGTAATAATCAGGGAGCTCACCCCTAAAGAAGACTGATTCTCCCTCTCAGCAACCATTAATTGCTCTGTAGCTCTTACTCTAGAGGTGGGGCCTTGTGAGAGTCACACACACACACACACACACACACACACACACGCACACACACACACACCCAGGCTTTCTAATTTCAAAAGGGAGATCTTCAACCTGTGTTACACTGATCGTAAGAACAGCCTCTCTGTGCTCCCAGTCACTGTCTTAGCTCCTGTCTGTGGTGCCTGCCAAACTTACTTGTTCAATGCGTGGGACAGTGGACAGAACCACTGGTTTCCAGAAAAGTGACATCAGTTAGATCTATAATAAGAAGTCAACCCTCTGGTTCTTTCAGAAGAAAGCCCAAGAGCTTGAGTTTGGGCTTCTCACTTCCATCTAAATTCAGCTCTGCTTCTGAGGAGAGCTGCTACAGAGCATCTGAGGCAGAGGCATCTACATTCTCACTTTAAAAATCAGTCCCAGGAGCAATTTATTACAGGCAAGTGCCCTGGATCCAAGAAGTACCTTGAAGTCAGGAGATGATTAATTTGATATAACTGAGGAGCTGCAAACATCTGCTCCCCGTTGACATCTGCCTCTCATTAAGTTGCAGCCCTCTGTCTTCCTCTGCACTTGGGGGCAGGGGGATGTGTGTTGATCTGGTAACTCTAATTATATGGTAAGCCCCGTGCTCAAGGCCCTTGTGCCAGCCACCTGGTGAGGGCTCAATAAAAACTTGTTCTATTGCATTGTACTCCAGGTCTACCCTGAGCACTCTGTAAGTCCTCCATCACTCCTAAATAGTAAGAGTCAGAAATAGTAATGATGCTGGCAAGCATACTGTCATCCTGTAGTTCTGGCTATGGCTGAGTCTGGATAAAATCTAAGCCTTGGTTGATGCACATAACCAAATCAGTTCTGTGAAAAACTACCAACTCTCTTTGGAGATGAGATGTTTAACTGATTTTTTTTTTCTATTCAAGCATTCTTTTCCCCCAATGATTTTGGTATCGCCATCATTATCATAAAGCATATCTCCAATTCCACTCTGTATTCTTAGTAGTCACTTTCTTGTTGCCATGGTAAAAATACATGACAAAGGCCACTTCAGGAAAGAAGGGTTTACTTGGTCCCATGGTTTGAGTGTACAATCTATCATGGCAGGGACACTCTGACAGCAGGAGACTGAAGCAACTGGTAGCATTGCACCCACACTAGGGAAGCAGAGAATCATGGATGCTGCTCCTCAGCTGCCTGGGCCCTTTTGAAGCAGTCCAAGAACCAGCCCAGGAAATGTGCTGCCCACATTTCAGGTGAGTCTTCCAGCGTAGATTAAGCTAATGAAGAATCCCTCGAAGACGAAGACGCACCAGGAAGCTTGTCTCTTCAATGCCTCGGGAACACTGTCACGTAGACAGTTCATATTCAAATGAAGCACTCATTCACAATGCCAAGAACTCAAGCCTGGAACAAGCCTACCCTCAGGCCAATACCGTCTTCCAACATGTCAGCTTTCGGTCACTTGAGGTGACAAATTGCTCAGAGTTACTGGAGTTGTCCACCTTGGTACCTCAGTTTGTCCAATTGACCTGAAGTCCAGATTTCACCATCTGGATTCAGCATTGCATCCAGAAAGTATCCACCCAGATCAAATACAGCTGGTTCCTAGGACCAAAGAGACATTGAGAATCCACTTCACCACCACCCAGCCCAGATTTTGAAACTCACAGAGTTTTTAAGTTCTTTATGAAGTATTACATAATTTTAGCATATGATCTGTACATACCCTTTCAAATGCTCTATATTGTTAATTATTGCATAACAAGCTAGTCTATGTGTATGTGTATGTATGGGGTACGTTTTTCATACATATACAAAATGTGTAATTATCAGATTAGATTTGGGGGCTGGGCAGATGGATCAGTGTATCACCTGACTGCAGTGTAAGCTTAAGGATCTGAGTTCAGATCCCAGAATTGACATAAAGCCAGGCACGGTAGTGAACACCAGTAATCAGCACCAGTAATCCCAGTTCCTACAGTGAGATTGAATGCAGAAAGAGAAAATTCTCCTGAAGCTCACTGGCCAGCTAGCCTGCCATACATAGCTGTGAACAAAAGAGGTACCATCCAAGAATGTCCCCATGTTAAACAAAGATTTAAATAAAAATTAGTTTTAAATCTATCCATTCCCTCAAATCTTTATCACTTCTTTGACAAAAATATTCAATATCCTCTCTCCTAGTTAATTTGCAGTATTATATCATTAACTATAGTCACCCTAGTGTGCAGAGGAACACCAGAAATTATTATATTTTTCCAGGACAATTGTGATTTTGTACCTGCCAACTAACTCTCTCCCCTCCACTTCCTTACCCCCACTATCCTCTAGTGATCATTATTTTACTCCCTACTTCTATGAAATCTTTTAAAGACTGTTTTCTATATTTCTCAGATGAGTGAGATCATGTGATATTTCTTTCTCCATGACTAGATCATTTCATTCATGTTCATTCAAGTTGTTGGAAATTATAAGATTTCATTCTTTTAATGGACACATAGTATTCCATTGTGTGTATTGTGCGTATACAGTATATATTGTTTCTCCCTGTACTCTCTGTCTGTGTGTCTGTGTGTGTGTGTGTGTGTGTGTGTGTGTGTGTAATATTTATCCATGCACTTATTGATGGACAAACAAGTTGATTCTATATCCCAGCTACTATAAACAGTGTTACAGTAAATATCTTCTATATGCTTTAAGTAATTTCTTAATTACTTATAATGTCTAAAACTGTCTAGGGGTAATGCGAACAGTCGTCATACTGTACTATTTTGTGAATGAACTCAACTAAATAGTCCATAAGTCTGCTTGTAACTGTCAATGTTTTTCAGGCAGTTTCCACCTGTAGTTGGGTAAGTCTGACTCTCTAAAGCATGTAGGGACAAAAGATCTGTAAGGATAGAAGGTCTGGGGGATAGAGGGTGTGCAGGGATAGAAGGGTGTGCAGGGATAGGGGGTGTGCAGGGATACAGGATCTGCAGGGATACAGGGTCTGCAGGGATACAGGATCTGCAGGGATACAGGGTCTGCAGGGATACAGGGTCTGCAGGGATACAGGGTCTGCAGGGATACAGGGTCTGCAGGGATACAGGGTCTGCAGGGATACAGGGTCTGCAGGGATACAGGGTCTGCAGGGATACAGGGTCTGCAGGGATACAGG
Organism: Mastomys natalensis; assembly: GCA_021653895.1. Taxonomy (NCBI): domain Eukaryota; kingdom Metazoa; phylum Chordata; class Mammalia; order Rodentia; family Muridae; genus Mastomys; species Mastomys natalensis. The sequence continues at coordinate 162,993 of JAJTUV010000391.1, forward strand.
GTCTGCAGGGATAGAGGATTACCTGTGAATGTTAACCTTTCCTAAAAACATCAAAAAGAAAACATGAGAAACAGCCATGCTGGTTGCCGTTTTGTCCTAATGACAGTGCCCTTTGCCTTACAGAAGATTTGCAATTGTATGAGGTCTTATTTGTCAATTCTTGATCTTAGAGCATAAGCCATTGGCGTTCTGTTCAGGAACTTTTCCCCTGTGCCTAGGTATTCGAGGGTCTTCCCCACCTTCTCTTCTATTAATTTCAGTGTATCTGGTTTTATGTGAAGGTTCTTTATCCACTTGGACTTGAGCTTTGTACAAGGAAATTAGAATGGATTGATTTGCATTCTTCTACATGCTGACCTCCAGTTGAACCAGCACCATTTGTTGAAAATACTGTCCTTGTTCCACTGGATGGTTTTAGCTTCTTTGTCAAAGATCAACTGACCATAGGTGTGTGGATTCATTTCTGGGTCTTCAATTCTATTCCATTGATCTTCCTGCCTGTCTCTGTATCAATACCAGGCAGTTTTTATCACTATTGCTCTGTAGTACAGCTTGAGGTCAGGGATGTTGATTCCCCCAGAAGTTCTTTTATTGTTGAGAATAGTTCTTGCTATCCTGGGTTTTTTGTTATTCGAAATGAATTTGCAAATTGCTCTTTCTATCTCTGTGAAGAATTGGGTTGGGATTTTGATGGGGATTGCATTGAATCTGTAGATTGCTTTTGGCAAGATGGCCATTTTTACTATGTTAATCCTGCCAATACATGAGCATGGGAGATCTTTCCATCTTCGGAGATCTTCTTCGATTTCTTTCTTCAGAGACTTGAAGATCTTGTCATAGAGATCTTTCACTTGCTTGGTTAGATTCATGCCAATGTATTTTATATTATTTGTGACTATTGTGACTATTGTCATTTCTCTAATTTCTTTCTCAGTCTATTTATCCTTTGAGTTGAGGAAGGCTACTGATTTGTTTGAGTTGATTTTATATCCAGCCACTTTGCTGAAGTTGTTTATCAGGTTTAGAAGTTCTCTGGTGGAAGTTTTAGGGTCACTTAAGTATATTATCATATCACCTGCAAATAGTGAAATTTTGACTTCTTCCTTTCCTATTCATATCCCTTTGACTTCCTTAGGGAAAAAATCTTTACCAATCCTACATCCGACAGAGGGTTAATATCCAATATATACAAAGAGCTCAAGAAATTAGACTCCAGACAACCAAATAACCCTATTAAAAATGGGGTACAGAGCTAAACAAAGAATTCTCAACTGAGGAAACTCAGATGGCTGAGAAGCACCTAAGGAAATGTTCAATATCCTTAGTCATCAGGAAAATGCAAATCAAAACAACCCTGAGATTCTACCTCACACCAGTGAGAATGGCCAAGATCAAAAACTCAGGTGATAGCAGATGCTGGTGAGGAGAAAGAGGAACATTCCTTCATTGTTGGTGGAATTTCAAACTGGTACAACCACTCTGGAAATCAGTCTGACAGTTCCTCAGTTCCTCAGAAAACTGGACATAGCATTACCTGAGGACCCAGCTATACCATTCCTGGGCTTATACCCAGAAGATGCTCTAACATATAACAAGGACATATAGCATGCTCCACTATGTTCATAGCAGCCTTATTTATAATAGCTAGAAGCTGGAAAGAACCCAGATGTCCTTCAACAGAGGAATGGATACAGAAAATGTGGTACATTTACACAATGGAATATTACTCAGCTATTAAAAACAACGAATTCGAGAAATTCTTAGGTAAATGGATGGAATTAAAAAATATCATCCTGAGTGAGGTAACTCAATCACAAAAGAACACACATGGTATGTACTCACTGATAATTGGATATTAGCCCAAAAGCTAGCACTATCCAAGATACAACTCACAGACCACATGAAGCTCATGAACAAGGAAGACCAAAGTGTGAGTGCTTTGGCCCGTCTTAGAAGGGGTAACAAAATACTCATGGGAGCAAATATGGAGACAATGTGTGGAACAGAAACTGAAGGAGGGGCCATCCAGAGACTGCTCCACCTGCGTATCCATTCCTTGTGCATTCACCAAAGGTAGACGCTGATGTGGATGTCAGGAAATGCATGCTGACAGGAGCCTGATATAGCTGTCTCCTTAGAGGTCTGCCAGAGCCTGAAATATACAGAGTGGAAGCTCACAGCTAACCATTGAGCTGATCATGAGGTTCCCAATGGAGGAGTGAGAGAGAAGACTGAAAGGGCTGAAAGGGTTTGTGGCCCCATGAGGAGAGCAACAATACCAACCAACCAGAGCTCCCAGGGCCTAAACCACCAGCCTGGGAGCACATAGGGAGGGACCTATGGGCTCCAGCTGTATATGTAGGGGAGAATGACAGTGTCAGGCATAGGTGGGTGAGGAAGTCCTTGGTCCAGTGAAGGCTGACACCCCAGTGTGGGGGAAATCGTGGGTGGGGAGGTGGGAGTGGGAGAGTGGGTTGGGGCATATCTTCATAGAAGCAGGAGGAGGGGGGATGGGATAGGGGGTTCCTAGGTGGCAGGGAAAGGGGATTACATCTGAAATGTAAATAAAATATCCAATAAAAAACAGCCATGCTTCCAAAACCTGCCCTTTTTCATTCTTTTCTCTCACTTGTTCCTACGTGTCTCTACTATCCAAATTTTCTCTTCTCCCCAACCTAAGCTCTTGCCCCCAGACAACCCTCAAGTCCACACTCAGGTTCCTTCGCTCCGCACCCTGACTTCTCCATGTCTGATCATTTCAGCATCCCACACTTTTTAGGATTTTTTTTGTAAAAACTCAGGCTCTAACCCAACATCTATTAGGGTTTCTATTGCTGGAAAGAAACTGTCACCATGGAAAGTTTCAAAAAGAAAAACATTTTTTTATTTTAGTTTTAATTATTTTTCTATTAATGACTGGGGACTCACTGTGACTGCACTGTCCTCCCAGTCTTCCCCTGTCCGTGCACTTTCCCCCATAATGTACCCCTTTATTTTGCATTGTCTATATACGCACTGAACCATGGTCAAATTCCTAGTGGCCAGAACCCCCTCTCCACGCAGCCATCAACTGAAGAAAGCCCTGCAGTAGCTGGAAAGGGTCAGGGCCAGCTCACCTATGAGAGGTGGGACAACTGGGACTGACTTATAGTTTCATAAGTTTAGTCCGTTATCGCCATGGTGGGATGCTCGCAGCATGCAGACAGGCACGGTGTAGGAGAAAGAGCTTTAAGTTCTACATCTAGATCAACAGGTGGCAGGAAGTGAACTGATACACTTCCTCCAATAAGACCACACCTATTCCAACAAAGCCACACCTCCTAATAGTACCACTCCCTATGGGCCAATGGAGGCCGTTTTATACAAACCACCACATCCAACCAGCAAAAGACATTTCTTAGCTGGAACATAAGATATGTGTGAGGTGGGGGTACGTGGAGGTGGGAGTGGGGATAGAGATTTGGTAAAGTTTGCCTCATTCCAACTCTTTTCCACAAATCCTCTGAATGGAACGGTCTGTGTCAAAACTGACTCTGACCCAAAAGTGACCCCGCGCAATAGCAAAGCCGGAACAAAAGAGTTCTGACCCTTGAGGTATCCAGTGATACTCTTTGATCTCTGAGCACTTCTGTCTCATCTTATAGCTTAGGACATCGATATCTTACTGCGACTTTTGGAAAGTGGGACTCAAGATCACCTGTCAAATTCTAATGTGTCTTTCAACATTCACCTAAAGGTCACAGGGTCAGTGGCTTCCCTCCCTTTCTTTCTATTATTGGTTATCTTTTATTATTGTGTACCACAATGGAAGTCAACGGGTTATCTCCTTCCTTGCAAATTCTTTTTCTCTCACCGAGTTCATAGCTACCTTGAAAACAGGAAAATCTCTCATTTATCTTCAAACTTAGCTAAGTACTTAGCCAGAAGAGACCCTCAGAAAATCTGCATCTAATTTGCTACATTGTACCATACAATGTATCCAGTTTTGTGCCTTATTCAGAAAGTGTATTTGGGACAGAGGCCTTAGTTCAGCTGGTAGAGCTTGCATAGCAAGCATACAGCCCTGGGCTCCATCCCTAGCCTTGTAAATACCAGGTGTGGCAGTGGACACAAGTAATCTCAACTCTAATGAGGTAGAAACAAAACAATGAGAAGTTTAAGGTCATTCTCAGGTATGCATTGACTCTGAAGCCAGATGAGATGGGATTCCGGAGACACTATCTCAAAAAAAAAAAAAAAAAAGTGTTTGTGTATCTGTCAGTCTGTCTGTGTGCATGTGTACACAGATAGACAGAGAATTAAATTGTTGAATATATAGTAAACAACTGATTTCTCCTGTTGATAAAAATTTATCTGCATGAAAGTCTAACAATGTTCTGAATGTTGAAAGATGGCAAAGGGAAACAAAGCATGGGGAAGTAAACCGGTTGGGCCGGTTTCTTTCCCGTGGATACAACGCCAAGCCTGGAAATAACACTGAGGCAAACGATAATAGGCTGAGTGTGGGTCCTTCTTCTGTGACCTACAAGGCTGCAAGACCTTCCATTCTCTATTAGAATATTCTGTTATACTAGGCTTAGGCGGCTCCTTCAGTTAATGGTGGCAGGCAATGTGACTCCAGGGCCACATAACCACAAACACTGGTGACCTTGAAGCTAGAACACACTGATAGGATTGGCAAACCCCACCTAGGTTGCTCTTTGTCAAGATGGAGAGAAAATACAGTGATGACATACAATCACTCTTACAGGCTCTTCAGTCAGTCTCCAGGATGCCCGGGCGGCTCCCCAGGCACCGTAAGCTATCCCCAACCCACAGAAATGGAACCACGGATGGGAACATTCATGGTATAAAAGAAGTCTTCACACTAAAATTCATTCATTCTTTTGAAATCCAATCCTTCTCCTCCTGTAGAATGGGGACTTGGGCAGGAGAGGATGTATTTTCTTTGGCAGAACTTCTGAGGCAGAAGTTCACAGTAGCAGCATCCTGGAGGAAGCTGATCTATCAAATGACTGGGCATGCCCTCAGTTCTAGCCCCAGGGTGAGTGAAGAACCCATTCCCTTTGACAAAGGTTGGTTCGGAGGGAATGTGGGCAAATATCAACCCAGTGAGATTTGAAAGACGATTTTGCCAGAAGATTGTGGGAAAGGTTTCCATTTGCAAAGGGAAAGGAAGAGAGGTGTGAGGATGGGGGAGAGACACTGGTATTCTCCTTCCTCCAGACTTGGTCATGACTTGCTGTGTTATCCACAGTGTGATCATTTTGCCACCTAGAGAATTCAGCATGAAAAGGAAGCAAGCATGGAGGAGGGAGAGCTGAGGATGTGTAGCCCAGGTGACCCCAAGTTCAGAACACCGCCATCATGCTGCAGGATCACAGATCATGAAGCCACTTCCCTCTGGATTACTTACAACATGGAGTAAGACTTTTAAGCCACTAAAACTAGTTCTTTTCTGATCTTTAAGGCCAAAACATTTATATGCTTGTGTTTGGTTTCAGACCCTAGGACAAAGGACTGGGGTACATGTTTTACATACCAAAGCTGACCTGGTCCCCATGTTCTCCCAGCATCCCTCAGTCCTACCTGGCATACTCTGCCTCCAACCCTGGACTTTCCAGCCCAGGGGCTGGGCAGCCCTTCCTCCTCTTCCCTATATAATCCAGACATTTTGGTCTCCCTTCTCTCTCCTTCTCTTTCTCTCTCCTTCTTTCCCACTGTGCATGCTCTTTCAATCTTTCTCTTCCCCCGTCCTCTTTCTCCCTCCCTGTTGCAATAAACCTTCCTTTATATATATTATAATCTGGTTTGAATTGACTCACTTCACCAGCAGAGAAATAATTTATCAGTTTGGGTTTAATTCGTTGAGACTTTCTAAAGATTTTTTTTTAAGTATAACTCTCACGTATGGCACACTGTAACAAACAGGTTCCCGGCTCTCTCTTACATCCCTGGCCCTATACCTTGCTGTGCACAGTGTCCCTGGTCTTTATCTTCAGCTGAGTGACTCACTGATTTAGTAGTTTAGGTTTACTCAAATAGTGATTCTATTTATACCCTTAATTCCATGCCTAAATCACACGCCACCCCTTCTCTCCTTCTTTAGACTTACAGTCACTCAATTGATAAGCCCAATACCAGAAAGGAAAGTGGATTTAGACACTATACAGACAGATCAAAACCATGTGATGCTCTCTCGATCATTACCTTCCATTTATCATGTTCCTACTTCCTGCCAGCACTTGGTTAGGCTCCCAGTGAATGAAAAGGAGATGAAGTGAACTGGAATTGCAAATGACCTCTAAGTGGCCTTCAAGCCCTGAAGGGCCATCCATCCTTCAAATAATTCTCGTTTATTGCTATAGAATATATCAACTTGTTTATTGAACTCATTCAGCACTTACAGAGCAGTTAATCTGTGCATGCACTGTGCTGAGGATTCAGGGTACCAAAATGAATGAATTTTATTCACTCAACATGTAGTTTCTGCTTTATACCAGACATACCACCAAGAATTAAGTTGTGATAGAAAAATAGAACCTGTCCCTGGGTACAATCATAGAGAAGGAACCCTCTGGATAGATGTGGACATTAACAATTTATTCACACAAATGCTAAATGAAAGAGAGGATTCAGGCAAGAGAGAACATTCCAAGCAAAAAGAACTACAGCACAGGGGCACACAAGCAGACCTAGAGGGACAGCAGTTAAGCAACTCTCAGAAAGTGGGGAAGAAGGAAAGAGAGGAGATGAATCCCAGATTTCATGGGAGTTCAGTCTGAGAATGAATGGAACAGGGCGTACTTGGTGACATTGTACACCCTATATGGGGCCTGCAAGTGAGACCTTAGGATATATAAATGTGATGTATGAGAAGAAAATTTGAACTGGAGGAGTGAATGAAGATTTCACAGAACGTGGGTGGGATTTGAAGACATGAGAGTTGCTGGAAAGAAACACAAGAGGAGCCCAGGCAGAGGTACTTAATGAGTGCCTCTCTTAAAAGGCTTCAACCAAGAGCACCAGAGGAAGCAGCTTGCACACAGTTGGATATTTGAAAGTGACATCAAACCAGCACAACAGGCTGCTGAGCAAGGTGCTTAATCAGCCTGAGCTGAAAATATACCTTCAGAATCATCATAACATAATCATATTAAATGTGGGATGGGTTTTGTATGACTAAAATTTGGGGAGAAATTAATAAAATACTGAGTTAAATAATTGCTTTTGATGCCTATATGTTCCCTTGATGACAACATTTAAACAAGAGGGTTTATTTTTAAGATGTGTAAATGAGGCGTAGTGGTGCATGTCTTTAATCCCAGCACTAGGAAGGCAGAGATAAGCAGATCTCTGTAAGTTCAAAGTCAGCCTGGTCTACAAAGTGAGCTCCAAACCAGCCCAGGCTACATAGTGAGAGCAAGCTTCAAAACAAGCAAATTGAGATAAAAATTTCAAAAATATTTATGAATGTACTCCAGGAAGTTGTTCTTGTCCTCATTTCAATGAAATCACTAATCATGTAGTTACAACCAAGATGTTTATATATTGGTGCTTTTTTGTGGCAGAACCAAAATGAAAAATAAAAGCAGAAGGAACAAAGAATACCAACAAGATTGTTTGAGCAAATTCAGAAACGAACCCTTAAATTTTGTACACAGTATTCAAGCATTGTAATGAATAGAAATTACTGCACAATATTTTACCTTCCTTCTTACTTAGTGTAGCACCTAGATCCAAGAGCAATATAAAGAGTCTGTATCATATTTCATACCCATTACAGCTGAGCTTGTACAAACACAAGTTTAATGGCAACAGAAATTGTTTAAAATTGCAAACGTTCCCCCTATTTCTATATCCTCCTATGGTAGAAACCACATTAATTCTCAGGCATCTCTAAGAGTGTGAATTCAAAAGTAAAGGGAGGGCCTGAGGAGAGAGGCAGTAAAGTGTTTGTCACACAAGCAAAATGATCTGGGTTCAGATACTCAGCAAGTACAGGGAAGAAAACCCAGGGACAGCAATGTAAGACTGAATCCCAGCTCTGGATAGGTGGAGAATGGAAGAACTCAGTAGCCCATTGGTCAGCTATCCTAGCTAAATTGTGCTTTGGGTTCCATGAGAAACTCTGTCTCAAAATATAAGTGGAGAGCCATTGAGAAAGACACATGATATCAATCTCTGTCCTCAGCCTATGACACATGTGCACATATACCCACATGCACACATGCTTACACCTACAGGATCATATACATATACTACAGAGAAGCCCAACACCACAAACAAAAATTTGTAAAAGGAAGTAGAAAAATGGGTGCCAGTGCCTTGGATAAACATCATAAAGCAAGGTGTATTTGCATTCATTGCATCTGAAAGGATGCAATGACACAATTAATTAGTTTTTTTTCCCCTCTTATAAGTTCTTCTGTCAATCAAATCCTCCTGTACCTCAAAGCAATGCTCATTCTTGGCCTCTGCAACATCATAACCTACACACCTTTCTGAAAATTCTACTAAGGGACCTTTTGTTTGGAAGATATGATGCAGAAGATGTGATGGAGAAAGATTGTGCTGAAAAATTAGTCATTAGAGAAGAGTCGAAGGTTATAAGAATCACCTGCAAAGTCTGAGCCCTACATCGCTCACAGTAGCTCCTCAATAAGTGTGTTAGGAGAGTGTGCTAGGTAGACATCCAAAACAGATGTCTCTTAGGCTCAGAGTCTTTATTGTTGAGTCAAAATCCTCACCTGAGGAGCATCAACAGTTAAATGTAGTTAGAAAACCAAACTCTACTCAAGGAGTTAATGAAGAATAGTCAGAAAAATAAAAGGAAAAGCAAGTCTATTACAAAATCAGAGACCATAGCATAGTCAAGAAGTTATTAACAGAGGCAGAAGTTTCAGAGAGTGAGGAACAATAAAAAACCAACAGGTTTATAGGCTGTGTGCACTGACACACATCTGCAACCCAAGCACTCAAGAGGCAGAGATAAGAATGTTGGGAGGCTCAGGCCAGCCTGGTCCAAAGGGTGGCATGCTGTCTCACAGAGGGAAAAGCAAACAGTGAATAAATAAACTAAGTCTACCCATTCTTCAGCAATGAGAAAGAGTAAAGAGAAAAAAAAACTCACAAAGAGCACATGTGTAAACTGCAGATTATATCCTAAGACAAATGTATGCCAGCAGCTTACCTTGGCAGCAAAACCCATAGAGGCAGAATATATTTTTAATGTATTATTAATGCGGGATAGATGTGTATCACAGCACTTGTGTGTAGGTCAGAGGACAATTTTGTAGATCCAGTTCTCTCTTTTACCTTTACATGGGTTCTATGGATCAAAATCAAGCCACTAGGATTACAAGGTAAGGACCGTCATAATATAATCTAATGCTTGTCAGAAATTCTAGCAGAGTTGAGAGGATGAGAAATGATTGTTAATGAATGTGAGGGACTTGAAATCATGAAAAAATCTTAAATTTAGATTATATCACAGCTCTACAACTCTCTTACTTTTCGTTTGGGTGTTTAGTTCAACTGTACTTACTATATATCAATTATGTTTCAACTATGCATACTATATTTCAGAGATGACTTCTGACTCTGTAACCCAAGCTAGCCTCAAACTTATGATTGTCTTGCCTTGGATTCCCAAGTGTTGATATCAGCAGCTTCTAGCAAAAAAAAGTTGTTTTCCTAGAAAGGAAAAAAAAATAACTAAAAATATCCACTCAACTCTGCAAACCAGTTTTCTATTGCTGTGACAAAACACCTGAGCCAAATAACTTAATCAGCAGAAAAGTCTCTTCTGTCTCACAGTGTCCAAGGTTTCAGTCTAAGGCTGACTAGCTCCAGTGCTCCCAGCCTGAAGCAAGAAAAAATATTGTCATGGCAGGAGAAGAGACAGCTGGTTACCTCATGGCACCAGGAAGTTAAAAGAGAGGAGTATCTGAAGACAAGATCTATCTATCGGTAACCTACTTCTGCTTCCCAGGTTCTGCCTTCTAAATACCCTTTCAGCTACAAACTCATCAGTAGACTCATTCATTGGTTTCACTGGGACATTATCTTCAGGATTCAATTACCTCTGACTAACTCTACTAACTGGAGACATATATGAACCTGTGGAGGAGGTCTCACATTCAAACCATAGCACAACATCTAAGACCTGTCACCAAACACCATCCCTCTAGCCACAGGAAATGAAATCTTAGTAGGTGTCAGGTGTTCACATCTAAACAATCTACCATGGTGATGTGATTGCCCCTAAGAAAAACAAATAAAATCATTCTTTTTTCATTCTTTGAAACACAAGAGATGGTGCTAGAAGGACCATTTCATAAAAAGGGTCTTTCACATTAAAGTAAACTTGAAAACAGAGAACATTTATGCAAAAAGAAATCCATTTACTATGTCAGGAATTCTCAGTGTTTCCCCTGCTGTTATTGTAGATAATTGAGTAAAAGCTTTTCTTTCCTACATCAAGCATCAGTTTCCAACTGATCCTTTAGAAATTCAGTTTTGAGATTTCATTTCAAGACCATGACTGGAGAGTTTATGGGAAATGCATGCGTTTAGGGAAATAGAACCATTTCCTTTTCTTGAGGCAAACACTCAGAACAATTAGGAAGAAATAGATGCAACAAAAGAAACAAAGGGAAAGGTCCCACTAAACGTATCATCTCCATTACAGCTGCCCTTCTTGCAAGGTCCTAAGTAACTCTGCAATGAGATTAGGAATCCCTACCTTTCGACCTCCACCTGGCCACTCAACATTTTCATGGTTTGAGGTACTAAAATAAATGGAATTCATTTTTAACTCCAAATTGGAGGCATTCTATGTGCAAACAGGGAATATGTATTTCCTTGCTCCTGATCTTAACACCCACATTGATTCTGAAGTTCTTTTACTGCCTAACTCCCTAATATTTTTCACTGAAGTTGTAGTTTCTTCTAAAATAATGGTTTTATTAATTCTTTCAGACTTCTATATGTTCCTGAATGCTTCCTTGATGATATTCACCACTCACTCCCACCTGACCTCTTCTAAGCTCCACCCCTGAGTCCCCTCCTGACTTCATATCTTCTTTTTACTTTCAACCCACCAAGTCCAATTTCTGCTACCCAAATACTGACCAATGTAGTTGCCAGCCTCCAGCACCTGACCTACTGACCAGGGGCCACATCCTTAAAGATAACTGATGATTCTTCATCCAAGCAGCCATCAACTGTCACTATTGTATTGTCTGTGCTTTCATTTTTAACTCCAAATTGGAGGAATTCTATGTGCAAACAGGGAATATGGAATGAAGATCTTATACTGAGTCATAGAAAGGACTGTAGCTCTCCAGCAATGGTAGTTCCAGAACACAGCTTTGTTATCATCTGCATCCTCTTGGTCCATCCCACAGGATGGTTCTTATGCCATTCATGAAGTGAGCAGCAGAGGTGACCACTACCATTATTTACATTTGTAAATTAAGATTAACTGTACTGTACACTGATGAGAATAGACTTCAACCTGTAACCCTCACTCATGTCCAGAGATTAACACCTGCCTTTCCCTCTGTGTATCCTGGAATCAAGTACTTAACCCAGCATCTAGCATGTGTCCAGCAAACCATCTGATGAACTGAGTAGGTCAAATACTCATAACTATATCCTGAGACAAGATGTCAGACTTGACAAGACATAGTTTTTCAAAGTTCTAGCTGTTTTACGTATTGTTATTTATTTTAACAATAACAGCAATGATAAGATACCAAATGAAAGAGGTAGAAACTTTTATAACAAGAACCAGCTGTGGGGAGCAACATCTTGGCATACACCTCAGTGGTCACATAGCAAGTTTAATGGTCGAATGACTCACAGGTCAGTTGTGCAGTTGTTTAGATCTACAGTCAGAGGCTAAATGCTCGTAAACAGCTCCCTTATTATATCCCTCATGTTCACACAGCTCTGTGGCCATTATGCCTCAGAAGTTGTGTATTTCAGTAGCTGAGTCAGTAATTATAACCCAGAGATTGCATAGCCCCCCAGTTCTCTACTGTACAGCTCATCCCTCCTGAAGTTTAATCTTCTCACTTATAAAGTAGAGATAAAACTGAAAACATTTTTAAATTAGTATGATGATTAAATAAATAAAATATAAACCATGCTGCACAATGCCTGGCACACAAATCACTTTGATATATATCATCACTACCCATTAATTCTGCATTTTCATGTCCATTTCTTCCCAGTATTTACACATAAAAAAAGAATGAGCAATGTTTGAAAGGGTAAATACAAAAGGAATCACGTAAAATGAGGAAGGAAATGGGTAAACCATCTAAGAGCACACAACAGTAGTACTTAGAACCTGTGCCAGAGGACTTTGGTTCAGTCATGCATTCTTCAGCCAACAGGTAATAAGAACTATTGCCATTTTCTATGATGACATACTAATTTGCCACAAGGCACATTTATTATCTCATAGTTTGTATTAGTCAGGAGCTCAGTTATAGTTTATTTGGGCCCTTGTCTTGAGATGTCATAAAGGTGTTAGCATTATGCTGGTTTGAATAGGAATGGCCCCCAAAGGATCATATATTTGAATACTTGGCCCCTTGTTGATAGAACTGTTTTGGAAAGAATAGGAGGTGTAGCCATGTTGGAAGAGGTGCATCACTGGGAACAGACTTGGAGGTTTCAAAAACCTATCATATTCCCAGTTAGCTCTCATTGCCTTGTTTCGGTGGATCAAGATGTAAGCTCTTAGCTCTGCTCCAGTGTCATGCCTGCTTGCCTGCTACCATGCTCACCACCATGATGGCCATGGACTCTATGCCTCTGTAACTGTAATCCCCAAATAAACTCCCTTCTGTATGTGACCTTGGTCATGGTGTTTTAGCACAGCAATAGAAAAATGAGTGAGACACTGTCCTAACCTGAAGCTTAACTGAGAAAATCTAATTCTAATCTCATTCAGGTTTGGTTAATTCTAATTCAGAATTAGTTGCCACAATTCATTAGTGGCAACTATATGGATTCTTCTGATCTTGTTAGTGATCAGCTAAGGACCACTCTAAACACTTAGGGGTCACCTTCACAGCTTACCATAGGGCTCCATCCATAGACTCCCCTCACAGAATGGCAGTTTCCTTTTCTAAAAAAACAGGAAAGTCTCTCTTTTCAGTCTAGTCCATTTCTATCTTTCCAGGGTTTAAGTAAATATTTTACATTAACAAAATAAGCAAACAAAAACACAACTTCACCTTAACCACATAAGGTAATTTAATCACAAGAGTGGCATTCAATTCATCTTATTAACAGATCCCACCTACACTATAGAGGAGATTTTATAGGGCATGTACAATGGGGGGCAGAGAAGAATTCATGGGGATATTCTTAGACATCTTTCCCACACTCAACTATTATCTTCTGAGCAAGTACTTGGCATAAATGGTCTCAGAGAGAGAGAGAGAGAGAGAGAGAGAGAGAGAGAGAGAGAGAGAGAGAGAGAGAGAAGAAGAAGAAGAGAGAGAGAGAGAGAGAGAAGCATTATTTATAAATTCAATGAGAAGTGCATCACCTATTCTACAGGGTGTTCTAGACAGGCACTCAAGCTGTTGGTTCAATGTGGGTCTCCCAGACTCAGTTAATAAAGATAATACCCCACAGACATGCCCACAGGCCAACCTGATCTTGATAATACTTTTGTAGACTTGACTTCCTAGATGATTCTAGTTGAGTTGACTGTCAAAACTAATCAACACATTGAGCCAGGACTATATACTGGAAATACAGGTAAAGAACTGGCCAGTTTCCTGTATTTCACAGTGCCTGACAAATGAAATCTAGTTAATCATATTGTCTAATAGAATATAGTCTGTGAAGAGGTGCACTAGAGTTCTGGGAGTACAAGTTAAGAGAAGAATTCTCAGTTGTTTAGAATATTAAAAAAGTCTTCAAAAAATAGAAACATTTGACCCAGTTTTTCTTTTTAAATGGTATCAAATTTAATTGATCATTTTTAAAAATTGGAGCTGGGAAGATAGCTCAGTTGATAGAATATTTTCTCAGCATAAATGAAGTCCTTCGTTTTAGCGCCATAAACTGAGCATGGTGGTACACATTCCAGCACTCCAGAGAAAGAATAAAGTTCAAGATCACCCTCATATAGATAACAAATTCAAGGCTAGCCTGGATTTCATGAAAGCCTGCTTCAAATAGAAAGAAAGAAAGAAAGAAAGAAAGAAAGAAAGAAAGAAAGAAAGAAAGAAAAGAAAGAAAGGAAGGAAGGAAGGAAGGAAGGAAGGAAGGAAGGAAGGAAGGAAGGAAGGAAGGAAGGAAGGAAGACATATAGGAAGTTTAGACTCAATAAGAGGTCTTTTTTGGATATTTTATTTATTTACATTTCAGATGTCATCCCCTTTCCCTATTTCCCCTCCCTAGAAACCCCCATCCCATCCCCCTCCTCTTTTTTGCTTTTATACCATTTTAATTACATGCAAGTACTAAGGTCAGTTCAAGGTTAAGGGACTAGCAATACAATAGATGCATATAGTCAAGGAACAAGCAAGACAATAAACACAAATAATCAAAGAACAAGCAAGGCAATAAACAAAATTCAGTGAACACTCTCATGATCACTGTTTCGAAGGGCTTATCAGGATGACCAAAATATCTGCGCCAACTTCCCTGTCCTAGCCCAAAGTCATTTCCATGTCTGAAGCCTACTTCCTTGTTTTAACCTAAACTTTAGATTCCTGCCTGAAATTACCCCTGACAGAGTTATTAAACTAACAGTCTGGCAAGCCAAGGATGGATAAGATTCTGCACAGAGCCTTACCAACCTAAGACAGAAATGCATTGCTTTTGATAGTGCATATTCCATGACAGATAAGTAAGGCATTCTTGTCAAAAGGACCTAAGACAGGCTCAGTCTTGTTAATGAAATAAAAAAGGGGGAGAGTCAGAGAGCCTTTAAGGCTGGTTGACAAGAATCTGACATGTGCTAAGGACAAGGAAATGGGCTGCTTGGCAGGAATATGACATTGGCCCAGGACAAAGAAGTAGGCTTCAGGCAGGAATATGACATTAGGCTAGAACAAAGAAGTAATTTCAGGCAGGAATCTAAATCTTAGGCTAGAACAAATAAAAGGTCTTACTAAAGGCCACTCACCTGGTAAGAGATGGAGGGAAATCTTACACCAAGCTCTTCTGGTAGGAATGCCTGTGCCTCCCTGTATGTATATAGATGCACACAAGAAACGGACTCAGTTTAGCCACAGTGAGGAGTTAGGATGGGGAAACTAGTAAAATATAAACTATGTACATAGATCAGACTTATATCACTGAGAGCGGAAAATGAGGTTTAAAATTAATCAAACAAAACAAGACAAAAAGCAGGGTCCTTTGGTAGGATGATCTACTACCTAATCAAGAAGCAATTTTCAGAGGATTACACTGGCCCTTGTATGCGGGATGCATTATAAGGAGCACAGTGCTTAGAGAGGGATGACCAGGGAGCACCAGGGCCTTGGATGTGAGACGACTGAAAGTTGAAACTTACAGAGACGCTGGAGGTCAAAATGAGCAGTCAGCAGCTGTGAGGAAAGGGGCGTTTGAGCCTTTAATTTCCCAACATTTTGCCTTAAAAGGCTCTTTCATCCTCTCTTCCCAGCATATCTGCACCCCAGGCCAACGGGACCAGCAGAACCGCTGGCAGCATGTCCCACGCCTCTGCTCTTTCAATTTTTTTCCATGGGAATCACCTCCACCATATTCCCTTTCGATAAAATCTTCATCTTCCTCCAGTGCTCATATTAAATGCCACTCTTTTAAGGAACCACCTGTGACTCCTAGACTCTTCCCAATCTGATGTGGCATCAAGCACCTAGAGTCACTCAGCACTTAAAGACCTCCACTATAGCACTCAGCCCCGTGTTCTCATGGCCATCTCTAATCAATTTCAACTCAGTGTGAAGATGTCCTTTCAACTGTTAGAGCTCTTGCCCTGCCTATGTATGAGCAGGCAGGGAGGAGGTGTTCACAGACTTTTGCATGCAATCTCAGTAATTATTAGGGAATTGAAATGACTCTCCAAACCTGCCGTAAAGATTTCAACCCCTAATGGGAATACAGAGATGGGAATGTTTGAGATCTTGTATTACTCAGAGTCTGGATTAAACACAGCACTGTAGAACTCCTGTAATAAACATCTGAATATCCGCTTTGCCACCTGGAAACAGAAATTTAAATAGCTTCAGGTCACATGTGAGGTAGACAAGTGAATAAGAAAATGGGCTGAACCGAGGATCCCTGGAAAGAGCTGGGGACAGTAGCACACTAGAGCAGACATCTTCTCTCTCTACCATGACTACTCACTCCTCTGCCGCCATCTATGCCTGCTGAGGAGGAATGAGGCCCAGTGTGCTGAGCCACGCAGAGTATGAAAGGAACAAGGAAAACTTGGATGTGATATAAACTGTCTCGGTACTTTACATTTTAAAATAATTCTTTCAACAGAATAAGAAGATGTTGGGCAGACCTAATTAAATGTATCCAGGAGCTAAAGTCTGCTTTTGGGTATCACTTTCTTCCTCAGTGCTCAATACCACTGTAGCTGCTTTAGGATAATAAATATAAACCTAAGCCTCAGAAATCCCACACTGTCTCTTAGCCCTAAAGAGGGTATCTCTATCATCTCTCCAGGAACATCAAGGAAGAAGGGTCAGAAAGAATGTACCGACCAGGGGATGGACATGGGGTGGTGTGGAATCCCATCTTCCTGATATGACACAGCTATTGCACTCATGAATTCACAACAGCAATGACGACATGCAGAAGACTGGGTCTATAAGGGCCCACCCCTCCCTGAGAAGCTATATGAAATTAATGGTTGCTGAGAGAGGGGGAGTCCTATTCCTCAGTGGTATAGTCACTGTTATGTTGCCCTTGCTCAAGTAAATACTCCCCTCATTCACTCACCCTCATGCTAGAAATCATAAGGAATGCACTGAACAGAGAGAGAGAGAGAGAGTGAGAGAGAATAAAATTGTGAAAGAATTGTTTTTAATTTTATGTGCATTGATGTTTACCTGCATGTATGTCTGCCTGAGGGAGTCAGATCCTCTGGAACTGGGATTACAGTTGTGAACTGCCATGCCAGTGCTAGGAGATGCACCTGGGTCCTCTGAAAGAACAGCCAATGCTCTTAACTGCTGAGCCATCTCTCCAGTCCTGAAAGAGTGTATTTTTTTAAATCCCACATTTTTATGGAGCTATAAAAAGAAATTGGATGTTTATACATAATTTCACTAGAATGTACATTTAGCATTTTTTTCTGATTTGTTTTGCTTTAATATTTTTTACTTATTTTCGACAATTTCATACACATAGGCAATGTATCTTGATTATATCCACCCCACACTCCATCCAGAACATCCCTTCCAACTACCAACAAACTTTTCTCTTACCTTCGTGTCTCCTTTTTTTAACAACCACTTTGTCTAGTGACTGCTGCTCATATGTGTATGAGATCATCCACTAGAGCTTGGACATCTTACAGTGGCCACACCCCTGGAAATAAAATGCACCCCCAAAGTGGAGCTCAGCAGTCATCAACAGCCAATAGCCTGTCAGCTAGGAGTGAGATCTAATGAGCCTCTGACTCACTTATGTTGGGATGCTGACTGGCTCAGTCTTGTGCAGGTCTTGCATAGACAGCCATGGCTCCCGTGAGTCTATGGGGGCAGCTGCCTTATCATGTTCAGAAAACAATATTTCACAGTGCCTCTCCCCAACATCCAGCTCTTACATTCCTTTAGCCTTGTCTTCTACAAGGGTCTCTGAGTCATTTTTAGGGATACTATTCTGTTGTGTTGTTGTTGTTGTTGTTGTTGTTGTTGCTGTTGTTTTAACAGTAAATAGAAGGATCCGGTGACAACAACATGACAGGTCAAGTTAAGATTAAAATGTAATCTTAACATATACCAGAGTACAAAGGAAGTGCTAAAGAACCTGCTTCCAGAAGGTAAGAAAATAAAACAGGTAAAAAGCCAAACAGAAATTGATAGGAACAGAAGAGGAACTTAGTGACATTCTAAGGAAAGTGAACCCAGGCTGAGTCCCCTCCTGAAGACAACTAGATAAGGCTTTCTTTGAGAAGAAATAAGACTCATTCCATTTGGACCAGGTTACAATCAAGGTGGCTATAAAAACATCCTAGAAGCAAAGTATAAATGCCGGCCAACTGCACCATGGACTCAGAAAGTTGCAGGAACCGAGACTAAGAGATGAGGATCTGAGGGCTGTTCGCAGGACTGCACTCTTCATACTCACAGGGGAATGAGCTCAGCAAATGCAGGAGTGCTTGGTAAGAACAGCAAAGAATAGGATGTGGATCCAAAGACACTGACATTTAGGAACAAACTAAGAGAAAAACGCTTATGAGAATGAACAAAGAAGACATTGGATGTTGGGACAGACAGCCCAGCCCTGAAGACCAAGGTGTTTGCTGAGAAGTTGGTCTCCCTCCATTGCTCTAGATCTAGCTTGTCCTCAAGACACAGCAGCTGGGAGAGGCGCTGCCACCCTGCCAGAGTTAACAGTGTTTTATTATTTTATAGTGTGTGTGTGTGTGTGTGTGTGTGTGTGTGTGTGCAAGTGCCCATGGAGGCTAGAAGAGAAACTCAGATCCCCTAAAGCTGGAGTTACAAGCAGTTGTGAGCTTCCTGAAACTGTCCGGGGAACTAAATTCAGGTCCTCTACAAGTGCATCAAGTGTTCTTAATCACAGAGCCACATCTCCAGCCCTTGAAGACATTGTTGATGGGTAGTGAGCTGAGTCATTCATTTGAGGTGTCACCAGGAGAATATTCTTTCCATGCCTGAGAGAGAAACTTAAGAAGAAACAGAGTTTTGCCTTGACTCTGCAAGGGCAAAGCAAGCCATGGAGAAAGGATTCGTTACTCTCAACTGCCGTCTTCCCACACTCAGTCACTAATGTATTTCTATCCCTCCCAAAAACCTCCAGTCAGTTGAGCACACACGCATATTCTTAGGTCACAACTATTCATCAACATCATTTTTTCTGAAAAAAAAAAAAAAAAAAAAACAAATTAATATCTGTTGGGAAAAGGAAGAAAATGAAGCAGTCTCCGTAAGGAATTTAGTGGATCTGAGATGTACATATTCAGAAACTCCCTCCTCCCCATTAATCCTCCCCCCCTTTATCCATTATGTGGGATTAGTTCTTTGTAAATTTGGATTTGTACTGATGAATTAAAATCTTGGCAAGCACCATTCCTGCTGACTGGGTGCTTCTTTGTGCTCTTTGTAAGACCTATAACTCATTGCACCTGTTGCTTCTGAATGGGTTCCCCTGCGATATCAGTGTGTGTGTGTGTTTGTGTGTGTGTGTGTGTGTGTGTGTGCTTTCACTGTAAAAGGAAGATCTCCAGAATGAGAGTAGAGATTGTAAAACAGAGGACTGAACTACAGGAGCAAGTGACAATCTTTTCAGCGGGGAGAGGGGGGAGGGAAACGCCAGGAAAAACTGTTAAGAAGGATAGCGTATGTTGGTGTTCATTGTTCATTTTGGCATACAGAAGTAGGAAGGTATGTTCCAATGATCCCTGCAGTTTTCGCTGGCTACTCTGCAGCTCTTTCTCTGGGATCAAGAAAAGAATTCAATGGTTCTTCACTTAAAATAGCACAGTCTCCTTAGGAGGTCAGTCTGGGTCTCCCTGACTGAATAGTAACTTGCCCCAGGTAGCATGCTGGCTAGTGTGAGGCAGGACATGAGAGTCCTCAGGCCCAGACAAACAGTTCTATGCTAGCTTTTTGGCTATTCTTTAAGATAAACAGTAACCAGATGCACAGATGCTAACACTGTGCAGAAGACTCCATATTTTATCATGTTTCACATTTCTGAAAACTTACATCATAATCTATGTTAGAAGGTTGTAATTTTTTCAATGAAATGATTTTTTTTTAAATGGGAAAAGCAGAAAGTGTACTCAGATATGTGTCTTAGCATCTAAATAAACAGCTCTATAGAACAAACATTTTTTGGCTTTATAAGTTATATATTATTTATGAGATAATCATTCAATATATTAAAGATCTGGCCATTAGTTTCATAATATAGAACATTCTCTCCTCTTATTTGCCAGCCAGAGCTCTTTCTGAGATGGAAGTTGGCCAAATGGAGCAACAGGAATCTTCCTTGAGACTTCTATTAGTTTTCCTTCTCTCGGGTCTTTCCTTCTTCTCCACTATTCCCATCTCCATCGCCACCATTAATGAACTTTTCCTGGGCATCTCTACATGATGTTAATATTCTTTATAAGCCTCCAAAAAGGAAGAATGAATGTGGACCAAGAGACAACAATACCCTCTCACATACTGGAAAGTGATGGCCATTTGTGGGGTGTGAAGACTGCTGTATAGCCTTTAGGTCACCAGAAATGTCAAAAGAGAGCCTGTTACTAAGGTAATGGCCCACCTCTGAGAGGCTTAGGCGTTTATTTCTTGTGGTCCCAGTGTGTCTGCCCTGCCTGGATGTTGCCAGACTCTGGATTTGCTTTTAGTGCATCTTCTAAAGTTTCATTTGCTGCAAACTTGGTCCCAGAGGCATGGTATTGGGAGGTGGTGGAATCCTTCATAGGTCGAGACTTTTAGAGAACCCGTAAGTTAACTGTTGGTGCGTGCTATCCTTGAAATAAATTAAGGTAGTTTTTTGTTTGTTTGTTTGTTTGTCTTTTACTGCCTTTTAGTATTCACAGTGGTTAGTATGAGAGCCTGAGCATGGCACAACCAGGCCCCTTTCTTCATTTATGCCAGTGTAGCTGAATCTATCGACATTGAGATCATGCAGTGAAGGCACAGGTCCAGAGCTGTTACTCGGCTGTTCAGACTTTCAACCTACAAAACTGTAGGCTAGGTTAACCTCTTTAAAAAAAAAAAAAAAAAAAAAAAAAAAAAAAAAAGTTAACTTGCTTCAGGAATTTCATTATGTTAACACAAAACTGACTAATTCTGTCTTAGACCACTCAGGTGGCTATGACAAAATGTCTTAGAGTAGATAATTTATAAATGACATGAATGCATCACTTATAGTTAGTTCTGAAGGGTGTGAAGTTCATGATGAAAGCACCACCAGAGTTAGTGTCTGGTGAGGGCTTTCTTTCTGCTTCAAAGATGGCAACTTCTAACTGGATCTTCACATGTTGGAAAAGAAGAACAAGAACCTTTACTCATTCCATATGTGGCGTGTGTGTGTGTGTGTGTGTGTGTGTGTGTGTGTGTGTGTGTGCTACATATACAAATGTGCAATTGTGTTACGCACACATGCATAGGTCAGAGTTGGATGTTATATGTCTTCTCAAGTTGTTCCACACTGTTAGCTTGACACTAAGTCTCTCACTGAACCAGAATTTCACTGTTTTCTGCTAGGTGGGCTGGCCAGTAAGCTTTCAGGTTCCACCCATCTCCACTACACCCCATCCTTAATTCTAGAGTTGCAGGCACACAGCTGTGCCTAGCTTTTTATGTGGATGCAGAGGATTCAAACTCAGATCCGAATGCTTAAAACAAGCTCTCTTCCCCCACTGAGTCACCTCTTTTTATAAATGAAGAACACTTGATGCATCTCTGCTACTAGTGAGTAGCAGAACTAGGATTAGAAACCACTCACTCTAGAGCCCCTGATGGCATATAGCATGTGCTGTGTCTACACTCAACTGAGTGCTGTGCTCTATGTTAAGATGCATGATGAATAGGGTATTATTTATTTGTTGCTGTTTTATTTTGTTGGATACAGAGTTTCATGTATCCCAGGCTGGTCTCAAATTCACTATATAGCCAGTAATGACTCTAAACTTCTAATCCCCCTGGCTTTAACTCCTGAGTGCGAGGACTACAGGCATTGACCACCACACTCAGTTTATGCAATAATAAGTAAGGACCAAAGCCAGAACTAGACAAGTATTTTACTAACCTAAGCTACATCTTCAGCCATGTCATTATTCTTAAGGAGTTTACAATTGATGCAGAAGATAGATATGTAATTGCAGTAAGATTGAATAGTGCTGGATTCTCTGCATCTTGATTATTGGAATTGTATATTTTGCAGGATACTAAGGTAGTACATACAAAAGCAAGAAACAGCTGTAATGCCCATGAGATTTTTACCAGTATGAGCCATGGCAAAGGAGCTGGAGAAGAATTATCCATGATAATAGGAAGAAAAGTCTAGAATGCCAGTTTGTACTTTCATCTCATAGAGCTTTCATTCCTCAACAGGATTTTTATCTAGTTTATGAAACTATAACAAAATACCTGAGACAAGCTAACTTTGAAAAAGAACAGAAGGAAGGAAGGAAGAGAAGGAAGGAAGGAAGGAAGGAAGGAAGGAAGGAAGGAAGGAAAGGGCTGGCTTATTTGGATCAGAGATTTGGAGGCTGAAAGTCCAAACTACTACAAAAAATTTTTTTTTCAGAAAAATAAGAGGTTGAGATGGCAGTATATATTGGGAAAAAAAGATGGCTTTGGAGCGGCTGTATGGAGAAAGGTAAAAATGTAGAATGGGTGGCCAATATCAACACAGTCAACCCATTGTCAGAAGGACTCCGTGAAAAAACAAATCTCCCTACTCCTCTGTCTGTCAGTGTGAAGCAAGTAGGGAACCAGAGGATGATCTTAGGTATCATTCCTTGGACACCATCCACCTTGTTCTTTGAAATGCCCTGGACGCCACTAAACAATCTAGGCCAGTTGGACAGCAAGCACCCAGGATGTGTCTACCTCTTTCTCCCAGCATAAGGAAACACTAACATATCCAGCTTTTTTTTTTTTTTTTCAATATTAGTTCTGAGGACTAAAACTCAGATCTTCAAGTTTAGGAGCTGAGCACTTTCCCAGCTGAGCAGTTCTATCCTTTCCTACTTTCTTATGTGACCTTTAAACCTTCAATGATTCGCCCCTGAGGATAAAATACAACCGTGAAGTCTTTAATGATCTCGCCAATATCTACATTAAGGTCTTCAGTATCATTGCTCCTGGCTTCTGTCATACCTTCCAGCCACACAAGGGAATAAATTGCATTCATTAGGTTTCCTGGTCTTATTTTTTTTTCCCACTTTGTGTGTTTTCCAAGAATATCCTGACAAAAGTAGACTTTGGAAGAACACAGCTTAGCTTGAATCCATAGTAGAGGTAATGAACATAAGACCAGGAGCTATGAACCATGTGGGAGGGTTGCCATAAAAGTCAAGAAATCTGTTCTCAGTCTTCATCAGAGCCATTTTCCTTTCACAAATGCCTTGGCCTTTCTCTGCCCCAGCCTCAGACTCCTCACCTATATGCAGAGCGTGTAATTCTCTAGCTCTCAGCATTTTAAGAAGACGAAACAGGTTGGAAAATGTAAAAGCACCATGTGCTTCATTACCATAAGGAAACACGGCTCAACCCATACTGCTACTACACATATGTGAAAGTGGAAAACCAGTCTTAAAGGTGCAGATAAAAATAATGACTAATCCAAATCTTTTTAGCTCAACCATCCAACCTTCATCAACACAAGAGAAGTAATTTTAATTCAATAAAATAACACATAACCTATGCCTTCCAAATCCATTTCCATACTTCTTAGCAAATACAACATATTAAATATGATAGTACAGATATTTCAAAGATGTCATTATCAAATCAACTGAGTGGCACACAGTAAACTCTATGAAAATACTGGTTTAAATTCCTTGACTTTCCTTCTCTGACTCAAGAACTTCATATTTCCCCCAAAGTTGTTGGCTTACATAAAAGTTCAAAAAGCAAGATGTCACACTAGGCAAGATGTGACGATTGGTGCAGTAGTGGCATGGTGGTTAGAGGAGAAACCAATCATTTTATCATTGGATTTGAGGCCAGTTCCACAGAGGCCATTCACATCTATCAGTATAAATCTAGTGAATAGTTCCTGCTCCCAATGTCATAAACCCTAGTGGAGAACTACTGTTGTTGTTGCTGCTGCTAAATGGACACCACAGTCCTGCCAAATTACCTTTGAAATGACTGTGTTTGGGCCTGCACGTTAGTGCTGATGAATACTATGGTCACAAAAGCCATTCCCTCCCCCGCCCCCCAGTGGAGATATGGGGACACACAACTGGACAAAATTCTGAGAATAAGCAACTGTTTAATGTTCAGATTTTAAAAGGACATCTATATAATACCCTAAGGCTCAGATAACATCACAGAAGAAGAAGCAGGCTATATGCAGCAGCCAGAGGAAGGGTTCAAGCATTATGGAAGACTGTTTTCTCTGAGCACACGGATGCTGCACTCTGGAATTCCCATCATCTGTGATCACTCATGTAAGACCTTCACAAGATTGGGCTTATCAACATGGAATAAGAAGGGTTTATGGAGCCCCACATATCCTTGAGGATCTACAGACCATTAATGATTGTTCTGAAAAGGACATGCATTTTCTTCATGTAGTCACTAGTAAACTGTCCATATTCCCGTAAACATCCAGAGCACATTAAGTCAAAAGATGGTGTCTAAAGCCAGAATTTAATCCTAAATATTTGGGTAATATTAGAGGGAAGTTTATTTCAAGACATTGCCTTCAAAAACCATCCTTGAACTGATTAGTTGTTGGCTGTTCTATAACAGTCCTTTGATAAAAGAGATTATTAATGTAGATTTATATTTTGTTAAATAGTGTCTTTATGACTCTCTGAGTGTGGAAGAAGCGGCTGCTGGCCCTTCTGCCCAGATCTTACAAGAACTCTGAAAAATGTGTTTTTAAAAATAAAAGAGGGGGAACTGTTTCCCCCAGAAGTCTCCTGAAACACTCTCCATCATGACTTGTTTACTTTTAACTCTCTAAAACTGAAAGCTCATGGCAAATCTGCTGCTGACTGCCCCTGGCATCGCTGAGACCACTAAAGACTACACCATAGCTATGTAGAAGGTCCCTCTTACCCTTAAATGGAATGGCCCAGACCCAGGTCTCATATGGGGCTGAGGACTGATATGCCTGTTTGATACCACAGAAGGCACAGCTAAATGGCTGCCAAAAAGTTTCATGAAATAAATAGATACACCCACAAAGCCAGGCCCAACTATAAATAAGATGAATAACAATTGACCTCCAGGGAAGAGAAATCTCCCTGAGAATTCCCTTCTTTTTCCTTTCTAGGTAATAATGAAACACCCTTGATGTCTGCTAATAGAAGCTTTAATCCTGATGCTGGCCTCCAGACTTATACTACTCAGACTTTTGATGGGCCATTGACAAGGACACCAAACAGCTAGAGATTGACATCACTAATCTGAAGAAATCCCTCGTTTCGATGTCTGAAATGATCTCCAAAAATTGCAAAGGACTTTATTGGACTTGATTTACTCTTCTACAATAGAAAAGACTGTGTACAGCTCTTGATTGTGTACAGCCCTTAAAGAAGAAAGTTGCCCTTACATAGACAAGACAGGGATGGTTAAAGAGAACACAAAAAAGGTCAGAGAAGGCCGGAGAAAAGACAGAGAGAGAAAGAGAAAGAGAAAGAGAAAGAGAAAGAGAAAGAGAAAGAGAAAGAGAAAGAGAAAGAGAAAGATGAGAGCTGGTACAAGGACTGGTTTTCAACCTCTCCATGGTTGTTAACCCCACTTCCTCCCATCTTGGGACCATTAATTGGGTTATTTTTGCTGATTTCTTTTGGTCCTGGGCCCTAAAAAGGCTGACTAACTTTGTGATACAACAGATAGATAATTTGGTAGCAAAACCTATTCAGATACATTAGCATAAGTTAGCTATGGAGGCATGGGTCCCTCCCTAAGCGCTCCCAGGCTGGTGGTTTAGACCCTGGGGGCTCTGGTTGGTTGGTATTGTTGCTTTCCTCATGGTGTTGCGAATCCTCTCAACTCCTTCAGCCTTCACTCTATCTTCTCCATTGGGAACCCCATGATCAGTTTAATGGTTAGCTGTGAGCATCTGCCTCTGAGTATGTCAGACTCTTGCAGACTTCTAAGGAGACAGCTATATCAGGCTCCTGTCATATATAAGTGGGAGAAGAGATCCTTGGTCCCATGATGGCTGGACGTCATGGTGGGGGATATTCCAGGGTGGGGAGGTGAGGTACAGGGGAGGGTGGGTGGGGGTACACCAACATGGAGGCAGGAGGAGGGGGGAAGGGATAGTGAGTTCCTGGGAGGGAGGGGGGAAATGGGGTAAGGAGAGAACATCTGAAATGTAAATAAAATTTCCAATAAAAAAAAAAAAGTTAGCTATGGAGGACCACGAGACTCAAGATGAGGTTGTTACTTTATCCAGAGTGTTCCTCAAACCCATCTCTACCCAACCTAAAAGAGGGGACTTCCGCCCCTAGACCAAGGAGAGTGAGGCTACCCAGAACCCTCTCTGACTGGCGATCGGAATTCTTGCTTAGACTGGGAGGCTAAGCACTGCAAGGGAATATAAATAAAAGTCAAAAATATCTCTGTGGGTTCCCTGAGGGACAAGCCTGACTCCATAGGGGTTGATGTCAAAAGTATCCCCTCTCCAGGAAAAAGACTTCAGGATCGGTATGGCCCTCATGCCTCACTGAACAACGACAGGAGGACCGGAGCCATTACAAGGTCCCCTTCAATTACTGGAGGTCAGGCCTCTATCCCTGCCTTCACAAGAATAGAATCGCCAAGGCCCTTCTATACTTAAAGAAGGGAGGAGATGTCAGGAGCAGCCCTGCATATACACTAAAGGCCTAAAATCAGCCATAGGCCTGACATACATGCATGCTAACACAAAGTCTTGGGTCTCTGTGGAAAAACACTGAAACAGAAGGCTATAAGCTATTGTAAACAGGCAGCTTCTGTGGAAATTTACCAGACCGAGTAGTCATAGGTCTTATAAATAGGAAGCCTCGGTGGACAGTACGAACTTAGATAAGGACAAGTGAATCATAGGCAGAGTCATAGTGACCTGTCCCCTGAACCTTCACCAAGCTGATACCCTGTTCTGAAAGGTGTCTGTACTTCCCCTGATTACCTATTCTCTGGTGCCATTCCTTTCCCCACATCCAGCCTTTTTGTGTTTATAACCTCTGTGTAAATAAGTAAATTACGATGTGATTTAAATAACTAAATAAATTAAAAAAAAAAAAAACATCCTTGAGGAGAGGTCTCTGCAGGAAGGCAGGTAGGAGATGTGAC
Source organism: Mastomys natalensis (assembly GCA_021653895.1). Classification (NCBI taxonomy): domain Eukaryota; kingdom Metazoa; phylum Chordata; class Mammalia; order Rodentia; family Muridae; genus Mastomys; species Mastomys natalensis. The sequence goes on from JAJTUV010000391.1 coordinate 190,196, forward strand.
AGTAAGAATCTAGCTCCAAGCATCCTCAAACAGACACGCATGGCATAATTTAGCTGTGCAGCAAAGATCAGTAGCTCATTATGTAAGTATTATTTTCATTTTTATTTTTTACAATTTAATGATTACTCATTAAATGGTTTTGCTTTTGTCAGCAAGTTGTTCTCTTAAGTTTGAAGGTTGCTCTGTATGTTTCTTCAGTCAGTCTACTACAAGGCACTCTTTACTAAACCTTTCACCCATAGCTCACGTATTCCTGCTCACTCCTATGGCATTTCCTCTTTTTCTTACCCTTACCTCATCCTCTTTTTATGTCTTAATTATAATCTTGCATAGCTTTAACAATCTAAAATCTACATAGCCTACCAACACACCAACTTTCTCCTCCCAGATACTTTATGCATCTCAATTATTTAAAAAAAAATCAATCTAATACTAATCTCTATATTCACCCACCTACCTTCCCTCTTAATTCCAATTTTAGTAATTAACTAATTCTAATTTAAACAATTAACATGCTGATCTATTCTGTACTATGCTTGTGTTGATTGGTTGCTTGGTTGGTTGGTTAGTTGGTTGGTTTGATTTAGTTTAGTTTTTTGTTGCTTTTTGTTTTGCTTTGTTTTTTTTTCTCCTCCAACAGTTTTTGAAGTATTAATCTCACAGCTGAAGTTATTCTAGCAGATGACATTCTACTCAGGGAGTGAGATAAATTCCACACCAAGCATTTTGAGCCTCTAGACTAAGAAACAATTTTCTGAACTATTCACCTCAACTAAAACACATATAAGTCCAACTTGACCATTACAAATACTTCAATTGAAAGAATATGGCTGATAAAAAAAAAAATTCCAAGCAATGAAATAACCCCAGCTATGTAAATCTCTGTATATAAAGCAAAGTTACATAAGAAACACAAAAAACAAGGTGACACAACTCCTTTGAAAACTACAAATTGGTCAGTTATGGCATCAAGTAAGAGTAAATTAGTTGAAATCCCAGATAAAGAACTCAAAAAAAATGTTCAAAGAAGAAAGGGGGGGAAAAAAGCAGCTTTCTGAGAAGACAAATAAGGAAGCCAACACAAGACATAGAAAGGGACCAAAGAATAGAAATAATGAGAAAACACTGCTGGAAATAAACAACAAAATAAATCAAATAAAAAAAGCTTTATGGAGGCTGTTTGGATCCTCTGGCTGGTGCTTGGATTCTTCCCACTTCTTCCTGCAGACTTCCTCCGTCCGGGACCCAGTGCAGTGGAGACAGGTTGAGCATGGGCACCATGAACAGCCTGGGCTCGGTGCAGCCCAAGATGCCGTGCATGTTTGTGACGGAGGTGAAAGCTGAGCCTTCAGCCAAGCGGGAGCATCATCTTTTTAAAGTTTTGGCAACTGAAAGTCTAAGTGATAAGGCATTAGATGCAGATGTGTACAATGCGGTTGCAATAGAAAAAGCGGATAGGACATGTTGCTATGTTACTAATTACAAAGGTCAGCCATACCTTTGAGGGCAACTAGATAAGAAAATATAACAAGCAAGCTGTCAAAAGACTTAAAAATTTTCTACGTTCAAAGAAAGCGCAAAAGAGTTTCATTGGAACACAGAGGAAGACTCCAAGCCTGTCCCAGAGTGCTGGATACTAGCAAAGGAAATAGAAAAACAAAAAGGAAAGCTGGTACCTGATGAAAACGGACACATTCCTAGTTGGGTACAGTAGAAAAGAACAGCAAGCAATATTGCTGGCACTGGTCTGTAGTGAATTATGAGTCTGGGACTGCCCCGGTACTAAAGAACCATCCTGATGATCCTGGAGGTTTGAAATTAGTGCTGTTCCCCTGTCAGAGCTTTTAGAGCAAACCTGGAGCTGATAGGAACGAATATCAATGGAACTCCATATGGGCTAGCAAACAAGAAATATCCATTACATATTTTTACACCACACACAGCATTTCAGGTCAGAAATCTGCCTACACTGTAACACAATGATCTGCTGTCCTGATTGTGAAGACTGCAGAGAGGGTCAAATGGAAGGGATTTTGTGGCATTGCGATGATGGCTGTTTAATTAAGGTCCACGGTCACCATCTTAGTTTATGCTGGCCACTTCCAGATACTTACATAAATTCCAAACCAGTTATTATTAACATGAACCTGAACAAATATGACTGTGCTTTTGATAACCAGTCTTTGTTTAATCAGTTTTCAAAAATAAACAGAAATTTGATAGGCTCAAAGATATAATACTTGGTGTATAAAATGGAAATCATAGTTGGGATTATCGTGATTTTCTAATATTGAACAGTTTGCCATGTTGACAGAGGTTAAAATCTTCAATATAATTTTGCTAGCTGTTTGGCAAAATATATGTCAACTTCTAAACATGTTTCTAGGTATTTATAGAAATCATTGTTAGGATCTGAATATCTTAACACAAAAAAGTATAAAATAATCAATTTTAAATAGTAAAATTGTTGTAAGCTTACCTTTATGCTTTTCAAATATTTAAGATATTATGAAAATAGGAATATTTATCATAGCTCATTGTGCACTGTATAGTCATAAATTATTGATGTCTTCAAAATATACTTTTCTAACAAGTTAAAACTAAACATGATTTTATTTTTAAGCAAAAAATACAATATTTTGAGATGTAAATTCTGTAGTTCAGATACTGCTTGATTTCCAGCTGAAACTTTTTAACTCATAAAATAGTTTTAAATATACAGTTAAACAAGGCCGTTAATAAATAGGGAAAATATTGGGACTTTCTCCATCTTCCTACTGCTCAGAAGCAGCAAGAGGGCTCGGCAATTCAAATCCAAATTATTCTGAAAGTTTTCTTAACTTCTCTTCTAATAGGATATTCTTTTTCACTTCTACCTTATAATTGTACTTCAGGTCTTCAATTTCTTCAAAAAATGAAGGATCAAAATCTTCCAGTTCTTTTTTCAGCTTTTTAATTTCCTCCTAAAATACATACATGTAACAAATGTACATACATGGTTTTGGTGTGAAATTTAGATTTAATTATAAACATAAAAACTCAAAATCTTAAATATAAATATCTTTCTTTATATTTTACTGCTTAAGGTTTTATTGTACCATGTGAATAATATATAAGCTGCCATCTTTGGCTAAATTTTAAGATTGAATCTTTAAACTGCCTCAGATATTATCAGGCAAGCGAAAGGGACTTTGCTTTTTACAACATTTAAGAGTTTTTGGTATTTTTAATGTTCTGATTTTTTAATTTTTTAAATCTAATATTTATGATCATGGAAACTCTGGGATTGTAAAAGTTAAGCAACTGGTGAAGGAGAGTGAATGCTTATCGCACTTACACTAGCCAGTGGTGAGCAGCCAGTACTCACGACCAGACCACTGTGTTTCTGGAGTCTTAAGGAGAGAATAGAAATGATTTAAGGGAAAGATCCCTGAAAATAATTTCAAAACGTACTTAGAAAACACTTTTCCCACCATGACTTACAAGTTAAGAAAATAATTTAAAAAAAAAAAAAAAGAGCTATTAAGAAATGTGCATTGGAGTGAAAGACCTGTATGACAAGAACTTCAACACCCTGAAGAAAGAAATCGAAGGAGATCTCAGAAGATGGAAAGATCTCCCATGCTCATGGATTGGAAGGATTAATAGAGTAAAAATGGCTATCTTGCCGAAAGCAATCTACAGATTTAATGCAATCCCTATCAAAATTCCCACTCAATTCTTTACAGAGAAGAAAGAGCAATCTTAAAATTCATTTGGAATAACAAAAAACCCAGGATAGCGAAAACTACACTCAACAATAAAAGAACTTCTGGGGGAATCTCCATCCCCGATTTCAAGCTGTACTACAAAGCAATAGTGATAAAAACGGCATGGTATTGGAACAGAGACAGTCAGGAGGATCAATGGAATAGAATAGAAGACCCAGAAATGAACCCCATACCTATGGTCACTTGATCTTCGACAAAGGAGCTCAGACTATCCAGTGGAAAAAAGACAGCATTTTCAACAAATGGTGCTGGTCCAACTGGAGGTCAACCTGTAGAAGACTGCAAATTGATCCATACTTATCTCCTTGTACAAAGCTCAATTACAAGTGGATCAAGGACCTCCACATAAAACCAGCTACACTGAAACTAATAGAAGAGAAAATAGGGAAAAACCTTGATCATATGGGCACAGGGGAAAAGTTCCTGAACAGAACACCAATGGCATATGCTCTAAGATCAAGAATTGACAAATGGGATCTCATAAAACTGCAAAGCTTCTGTAAAGCAAAGGATACGGTCAACAGGACAAAGCGGGAACCAACAGACTGGGAAAAGATCTTCACCAACCTTACATCTGATAGAGGGCTAATATCCAAGGTATACAAAGAACTGAAGAAACTAGATTCGAGACCTTCAAATAACCCTATTAAAAAATGGGGTAGAGAGTTGAACAAAGAACTCTCAACTGAGGAAACTCGAATGATTGAGAAACATCTAAAGAAGTGCTCAGCATCCCTAGTCATCAGGGAAATGCAAATGAAAACAACACTGAGATTCCACCTCACACCAGTCAGATTGACTAAGATCCAAAACACAGGTGACAGCAGATGTTGGCGAGGATGTGGAGAAAGAGGAACACTCCTCCATTGTTGGTGGGATTGCAAGCTGGTACAACCACTATGGAAAGCAGTCTGGCGATACCTCAGAAAATTGAACATGGTGTTACCTGAGGACCCAGCTATACCCCTCCTGGTATATACCCAGAAGATATTTCAACATGCAACAGGGCCACATGCTCCACTATGTTTATAGCGGCCTTATTCATAATAGCCAGAAGCTGGAAAGAACCCAGATGTCCTTCAACAGAAGAATGGATACAGAAAATGTGGTACATTTACACAATGGAGTACTACTCAGCCATTAAAAATAATGAGCTCATGAAATTCTTAGACAAATGGATGGAGCTAGAAAATATCATCCTGAGTGAGATGACCCAATCACAAAAGAACACACATGGTATGCACTCACTGATAAGTGGATATTAGCCCCAAAACACACAATACCTAAGATGCAACGCATAAACCTCATGAAACTCAAGAAGAAGGAGGAAGACCAAAGTGAGGGTGCTTTTGTCCTTTTTAGAACGAGTATCAAAAGATTCAACCAGAGCTCCCAGGATCTAAACCTCCAGCCTGAGAACAGACAGGGGCAAGTTGTCCTCTGAGAGGCTCTAACCAGCAGCTGACTCAGACAGATACAGACATCCAGAGCCAAACAGTGGATGGAGCTTGAGGACTCTTAAAGAAGAATAGGTGGAAGGATTGTGGGCCCTAAGGAGATAGGAACTGCACAGGAAGATCAACAGAGTAAACGAAACTGAACCCTTGGAGCTCTCAGAGACTGAATCACCAACCGTGGAGCATACCTAGTCTACACAGATCTACCTCCATGGGCTGAACCTAGGCCTCCCTGCACATATGTTGTAAATGTGCAGCTTGGTTTTCATGTAGGTCTCAAACATCTGGAGTGGGGGCTATCCCAAAACATGCAGCCTGTATATGGAGTACGGTCTTCTAAAAAAAAACAGTTGTTCAGTTGTTCATGGAATATTATTTTTTTATATCTCTTGTATTCAGTTTGCAACTACTTCATTGAGAATTTTTGTATGTATACTCATGAGGGATACTGGACTATAATTTATATGTTTTTGTTGGGTTTACACTTGATGTCACTATTTCAATATTATTTGCTTTGTGAAGGAGCTTATTGTGGTTCTGAATTTTTTTAAACATAACTCAAAAAGTATTGCTTGTTTGAAGGCTCTATAGAATTCTTGTATAAGTATATCTGACCCTTGGTATTTTGCTTGTTTGTTTCTTTTCATTTTATTCTGTTTGAAAGCTTTTTAAATTTTTTTGATTTGCTGAAAATAAAAATTAAAAAAAAAAAAGAAAGAAATGTGCATTGGTTACAATTTAAAAATAAACTTAGTCTCTAGTCCTGTTTGTCTGATTTTTTGCTGTTGATAGTTGTTTAATAAAAAGTTATCGTAGTCAAAAACAAAAGCTCTATGGATTATCACCAATAGAATGAATGGATCAAGGTAATATATATATCTGAATTTGTAGAAAAGATGAAGAAATTGGAGGGACCAAATAAGGCTAAGATGAAAAAGAAGTTAACAGTAGGAATTCTAAACCATATATAACATTCTGAAAATACCAAATTTATAGATCATAGTCATAGAAAACATTATTTTAAATGCATATAAAATATTTTCAAATGAATCCTGCTACTGCAAAAAAAAAAAAAAAAATGCAGTTTGAGAAAAAAAGATGCCAATCCTAAGTCCAAGGAGTATTTAGGACAGCAAACAGACAAAACCAGAAAAGACACTCCCTTCATAATTTTTATAATTAAATTGTTAAATATACAGAATAAAGAAAAGATAGAAAGTCACAAGCAAGAAACACCAAGCAGACGTAAAAGAGTAACAGTAGCAATTAATATCCAAGGAATATGCTTGTTCTGTTTCGGTGGTTGGCTGCTTGGCTAATTGATTGGGTTGGATTCTTCTTGTTCTTGTTGCTCTTGTTGTTATTCTTATTCTTGATCTTGTTTAAATTTTTACCTGAAAAAGTAAAAGCCAGAAGAGTTTGGATTGATGTATTTCTAGTTCTAAAAGATAATAACTGGAAACCCAGATTAATATACTCAAAGGCTAAAGGAATTTATCACCACTAAATCTACTACAGAAGATACTTGAAGGAGTTCTTCAGACTAAAGAGAAAAAAGAATAAATCCATCTATGAAGCCACAGGAAATCATGCCATAATGACAGTTAAACAGAAGAGAAGAAGAGTGAAGAGAGGAGGAAGAGAAGAAAAAAATCCAATAGTATAAAATCAAAAACTAAGAAAAATAAATATACTTTTGAGAATAACTGAATATGTATTAATGGCCTCTATTCCCCCAATCAAAAGACACAGGCTAGTTGGGTTGGTCAAAAATCATGAGCCATTTATTTATTGACTCTAATAATATATCTCACCACAAAAGACAGACACTAACTACCTTAGGGTAAAAATATAGGGAAAGTATTTTAAGAAAATTGATCTAGGAAACAAATTGATGTCACTGTTATAGTATTTAACAAAATAGATTTCAAACCAACACTAGTAAGAAAAGAAAAAAAAACAATTCATATTGATTAAAGGAGCATTCCATCAAAAAGGCTTTATGATTCTACATATATATGCCCCAAACACACATGTATCTAATTTCATAAAACAAAAACTGTCATGTGTAAAGTCACAGATTAACTCTGACACAATAGTGGTGGGTGACTTCAGTACCTCACTCTCACCAACTGACAGGTCTTCCTCACCAGAACAAACAGAACTGTATGAATTCAATAACAGACAGGTCTTCCTCACCAGAACAAACAGAACTGTATGAATTCAACAACACTACAGATCAGATAGATCTAAAAGACAGCTACAGGTTATTCTATCCAAATACTCAACAGGTTTTTCAACATCCCATAGAATTTTCTTTAAGATATATAAAATACTAAACAACAGAGCAAATCTCAACAAATACAGGAAATTGATATGATTCCTTATATTTTATTTGATCAAAATATAATAAGACTACAGATCAACAATCAGAGAAACCCTAGAACACACACTAAGTACATGGACATTAAACAACACACTACTAAATAAATGGTTCTTGAAGAAATCAAGAAGGAATTTTTTTTTTTTGATCTGTGGAGGATATTGTATTTTCTATCTCTTTTTTTTTTTTAATTTTTTTTATTAGTAACTTTTTTTAAAATGTTAATCAAAGGCTTTATAAGTTTGGTAATGCTCAATAGCAAGATGCCCATACAATCAGAAGTGTAACCGAATACACAACCTAGATATACCAACTATCTTTGACTGGCGGAGACACAAGAACATCCCCTTCCATGTTCCTCTCCCCGCCCTCCCCCCCCCCCTCTCTCTCTCATCTCCTAGATCCTCCTCTCCTTACTCCTCCTCTTTCTCTCCAAGAAGGAATTTTTAAAATTTCTTAGAATAAAATGAAATGACATTATAACATCCTGAAATGTATGGAACACAATGTTTCCATAAATGTATAGGAAACATTTATATATCTAAGGAAAGTTTATAGCTCTAAGTACACACACTAATAAATTAGAGTGAGCAGGGAGATGGTAGTGTACACCTTTAATTCCAACTCTCAGGCAAATCTCTGAGTCCCAGGACAGCCAGGACTACACAGAGAAACCCATTCTCAAAAAGAGAGAGAAAGAGAGAGAGAGAGAGAGAGAGAGAGAGAGAGAGAGAGAGAGAGAGAGAAGAGAAGGAGAAGAGGAGGAGGAGGGAGGGAGCAAGGAAGGAAGAATGAATGGGTACTCAAATAAATAACTTGAATCTCATTAGTTACTTGGAACAATAAGAAAAAGACAAACCCTAAATCAGTAGATAGGGAAATGGCAAGATGGTTCAGTGAGTAAGGGTGCTAACTACCAAGTCTGAGTGTGATCCCTGGAAATCATAGCAAAGGAAAGAACAGACTTCTGCAAATTGTCCTTCAACCCCATGGTACATGTACCCACATCCAAACTCATGCTAAGAAAGAAGAAAGAAAGAAAAAGAAAGAAAGAAAGAAGAAGAAAGAAAGAAAGAAAAAAAAGAAAGAAAAAGAAAGAAAGAAAGAAAGATCATTAAAATTAACATAGAAATTAATAAAATAAAAAATACAAAGGATCAAGGCGACAAAGAATTGGTTCTTAAAAAGAATATGAATTATTGAAATTAAGTCAACAATTTAAAAATATCTATAATACTCAGTAATATTAAAGTAGTAATTAAAAATCTACTGTATAAAAATGTTCAGGCCTACATGGATTCATTAGTGGATTTTACCAGAATTTCAAAGAGCTAAGATCAATATTTCCTGAATTATTCTATAAAATAGAAAAGGAACATTACCAAAATCTTATGTAGTATTATTACCCTAATATTTAAAAACAAAAATAATTCTATCACAAAATGAAAATTACAAGTTAATTTTGTGAGGAACATGGACACACAAATTCTCAACAAAACTCTTGCAAGGAAAATTTAAGAATACAACAAAAATATCATTCACCCCAACCCTGATTATTCATCATGAAGTTGAGTTTGATCTAGAGATGCAGGGATGATTCAACATGGATAAATCAATAATGTTACAAATTTCATGGACTCAAAGACAGAAATCACATGGTCACTCCAGTAGATACAGAAAAGACTTTGACAAATTTTTGCATGTTATAAGCTCTAAAGAAAATATGGCAGTGGTGGTATAAGCCTTTATTCCCAGAACTTGGAGGCACAGGCAAGTAGATATCTAAGGATCTCTGAGTTCAAGGCCACCCTGGTCTGTAGGTCTGAAGAGAAAGTTCCAGGATAGCCAAGGCTACATTAACAAACCCTGTCTCAAAAAAATCATAAAGAAATTTAAAATAGAAGGAATATACTTCAACATAATAAAGGCTATACGTGATGTCTACCCAATGTTGTATTAAATGAGACAGAACATCAGGCATTTCCACTAAAATTGGGACTAAGATAATGCTTTCCACTTTCTCTGCTCTTACTCAATGGATTTTGAGACATCTTCGCTGGTGCAATGTGACAAAAGCAAGTAAAGGAATATAAAAAAAGAAAGAAGCCAAAGTATCCCCATAGGCAGATGACATGGTTCTATAATAAGAGACTAAAAGCTCCACGAGAATAACCTTCAAACTAATAAGCACTTTGAGCAAAGTGTCAGTATACAAAATCAATATACAAACATCAGTAATCTTCCCATATGCCAATGACTCTTACTGAAGAAGAAATCAAGGAAACTCCATTCACAATACCAAGCAAAACAAATCAAAAAAAGGGTGAGAATGATCCTAACCAAGAGTCTGACAAACCTCCACAAGAAAAACTTTAAAACACTGAAAAGGGAAACAAAAAGACACAGGTGGAAATGCTTCCCATGTTCGTGGATTGGAAGAATCAACACAGTAACAATGTCTAAAGAGAATTTACAGATTTGGTGCAAACTCCTCAAAAGCCCGGAGACATTTTTTGCATCAATGGAAAAAAAAACTTAAAATCCACACTGAAGCATAAAATATCCGAGACAGCAAAAGCAATCTCTAACAGACAAGAAAACCTCTAGAAATATCTTCATACCCAGATTTTAAGTTCTACTACAAAGGCATAGTAATAAAATTCATCATACTGGCACAAAAGCAGACACATAGATCTAGGAAATAGAATGAAGGACCCAGATAAAAGGCTACACCTTGGGAGAGAGAAGACAGCATCTTCCACCAATGGTGCAGGGAAATCAAGGTATCTACATGTAGAACACTGAAAGTAGATGCTTAACTCTCACCCTCTGTAAAAGTCAGCCTCAAAGCGAAAAAGAACTTGACCCAAAAACTCTGAAACTGCTAGAAGAAACACTGAAGAAAATACTTCAAAGCACAAGACAGAAATTTCTTCATGAGACTATATCATTCATGAAATAAGGCTGATGGCATCAAATGACTAAGTCTGATGTGAAATGAAAAAGTTCTGTACTGAAAAAGAAAACAGTCAAGGGAAGGAACAGCCAATAGAAAGGGAGCAGATCTTCACTATCTGTATATTGGACAAAGAGTTTGTATTTAAAATAGATAGATAGATAGATAGATAGATAGATAGATAGATAGATAGATAGATAGATAGATACATACATACATACATACATACATACATACATAACATACATAAGATAGATACATAGATGATAGATAGTTGGATGGAGGATGAGGGGTGGATAGGGGGATGGATGGGGATGATGGGGGATGGATGATAGATAGATAGATAGATGATAGATAGATAGATAGATAGATAGATAGATAGATAGATAGATAGATAGATAGATAGACAGATAGACGAGTCATGGATTGGACAGATTTCTCAAAAGAAGTACAGATGTCTAATAAAAATTTATTTTACATGTTCAACATCAGAGAAATGCAAATTAACGCTCCTTTGTGGTGGGGAAGTTGGAGAGAGCCATGCTGTGATTCCACTCCACCTTCCACTGTTTAGTTGTCCTCAGAGGTCAGAGGAAGGTGTGGATCCCACATGGCTGTTGTACTGAACCTAGGTCCTCTACAAGAGCAAGTGCTCTTATCCACTGAGCCCTCTCTCAAGGCCCAAAACATTCTTTTATTAAAAAAAAAAAAAAAATCTTGCTAATAGAACAACCTCCTCACTCTGACTGGCTGGAGCACACTATACCCAGCAACTCTCCGCACTCATCAGACCCACCCAAACGTTGTCTTCTAGATGGTTATCCTGGTAGCATTAAAAATCAACTCGTTCTCACTATAAATAGAGTGTCAACTTAAGACACTAGCCATATCAGGTCCACACCTCCTCTACTCCTTACACTTTTTATTTGGGGCTGTATTTAAAAACCACAGATGTTTTCGCTATTCATACTCATTTCCCTGTTCCACATAAGCTGCAGTTCAATTCAGACTTTCCCAACTATACCCCGCAGGCTTAGTGACCCTCTATCTAGTCGTTTTCTTGATGGAGCAACCCATAAGCAATAAATATGTATGCTAATTCAGTAATTTATGCATTCATTAACTCATAAAGCATTACTGAGCACCTCTTCTATGTCAGGCTATATGTTAGGACTTGAGAGTGGATGAGACAGAGTCCCTGCTGTGAAATGTCCATGTTCACCTTCCTTGAGGAGACAGGCAAATACATAACTCAGCTCAATTCCATACAAGAGCTGTAACATGAGTCTGTGCAAAACACAGAGACAGGGAGGACAAGTGAAGCATGTTTCCTGGAAGGGTATGATGGCCAACTTCAGAGAGAAGGTAATATTTCAGCTGTTCTGAAAAGATTAGCAAAGTCTCTGGCTACAGTATTGTAGACAGTTCTTCTAGGCAGAAGAAACCCTGTGGAAAAGTCTAGAAGCATGGTGACACTTCTGACTATGCCTTCCAGTGTGCTAAAAGTCTCACTCATGAGTAGGCACAGTTGTTAGATATTAGCCTGGCAAGGCAAGCTGTGCTCAGATCAGAAAATGTTTTGAGCATCCTTCTAAAAAATATATATGTTTGCTCAGTAAGTAACATAACTATGGAAAGATTTCTTTGCAAAATGACTCGGATACAGGGATGAAAAGATCTGAGAAGAGAAGCCATTGTTAAAGATGGGACAACCAGTTAGACATGTTCAAAAACTCAGAGCAGAACTCTACAGATGAACATGGTTCAAAAGGTATATGGGATAATAATTAACAGCATTCATTGACAGACTGGGTATATATAACACCTTGTGTTCACCATACATACTTTGGTCCCATATATGATCAATAAGGTTCCCAATATGTGAGTAAAAAGACACACAGTTATTATTATCACAGATTCCTAATGAGCAACAGTGAGGTGATGGATGGGAGACATTCTCTCTGGATGCTGTCTTGGTGTTTGCATATGATGGCATGCTACTTCTGCAGCATGATGGACCCTACACAAACCCCTTCCCTTTGCTCCTCCTTCAGCTCCCAAGAAGCATGCTGACTAAGATGATTTGTTGCCAAGGTTCGTCCAGTCCTCACATTCTGAGTTAAACACTTGTTCTTCCCCAAGCTGAGTCACCTCTGAGGCAGGCGTTCTTTGGTGCTGAGCAGGAAACACAGAGTCACTGAGGTCACATCCCAAGATCCAGTCTCAGGAGGCAAGGATAAGTAGGTCACTTCTGAAGTTGGGACAGATACCAGAGGCTACTCCACTCCAGTGCTTCGATTGGATGGTACAGGAGAGTTGCCCCTACTTCCTCAGGGCAAAGTTCCTTGGACTTAGCCCTCTTTAGAGGAAAAGCCATTCTCCCTAAGGCTGAGCATATGTGTCTCTGAAATTCCTTTATAGTTTTTTTTTTCTGTTTATATCAGTTCCCATGACTAGTGTGCTTACTGATATCCTAAGACTTTCCCACAAGATGCCCAAGGTTTCCTTACTGCCTAGAATCCTGAGTGTGGCCACAACTCTCAATCCACAGACAGCAGCAAGATGTCCCTTTCGGAGTCTTAGCCTATAAAGGGCTCCACTTCTGCCTGTAACTTAGTGAAGCCTACTGTGTACAACCAAACATATGAGGGTTCCCAGACTTTCCACAGCAACACCACAAGGTGAACGTCACTTCTCCACTTTAATGATGCAGAGAATAAGGTTTGGTGTTCATCAAAGGCTGGTCTAGGATGTGGCCCAGCCAGGACTCAAACTGAGGTCTGTGGTTTCCAGTCCACTGTGTTCCTTCAATGACCATGGCTAAGCCCTAAATAATATTCTGCTTGAGTGTGAACCATCGGAAAGCCACTAAGCAAATTCAGTGTCTTCTTTCACCCAAGAAAAGCATGATCTAGTTTAATTTCAGTCCTAAAAAGTCAAAATAATAATAGTAATAGTAAGTGGGTCACAGTTCACCAACTAAAGCACATTAAAGTTAGACCTCTATGTTCCTCCTGATTTTCCCCCAATAAAGTTGTAGCTTACAGAATTTACAATGAAGAAACTCTGGAAATCAGTCTGCCTACCTTCATATCCCTACTATCACAAATCCAATGTGGCCCCAGATAAGCTACTGAAATTAAGCCTCAATCTCCCCATGTCTACATGGAGATGAGCATCATACATACCTCGTCCTGTTGTTATGAGGGGTAAATAAGATGCTGCGTGTCAAAAGCACTTAACATGGAGTCTGGCATATGGCAGGAGCTCAATAAATCCCAGCCATTATTATTACCGTAATATCTCTGTGCATAAATCTATCTGCAACTCTGATTGTTTTCTTAGGACAGATGCCAACGGGTAAAATCGCTGTATCAAAGGGTGGCTCATCATACATAATGCTTAATTATCCCCAGAAATCGTCAAGCAGTTTATACATCCAACCCAGAATCAGCAGGAGCGGGTGCTTCATGGCGATGGACTTGAGCACAGCAGCAGGTGATGTAATGAAAGTGTCCCAACAGCCAGCCTGAGCAGCTATGGGTGATGGCAGAAACATTGTTGTTATTATTATCGACTTGGGGTGTGTGTGTGCGCATGAACACACACGCACACACTGCATTTTTGCACATGGACGTCAGGAGACAATTTGTAGCAGTTGGCTCTCTTCTTCCATCAGGCCTGGCAGCAAACTTTTTACTCCAATAAGTGACAAGTCACCAGCACTTTTCTTCCCCTCCCCCAATGTTTTTTTTTTTTTTTTTTTTTTTTGGTCATGAGACAGAGTCTTAAGTAGCTCAGACTGGCCTGGGAATCATTATACAACCAAGGATAACCCTGAATGCTTGATCCTCCTGCCTCCACTTCCTCCCACATACTAGTATTTCAGGCATGCACTACCGTGCTCAGTTTATGATACTCTGGGTTCAAACCCAAGACTTACTATGTGTTAGACAAACACCTTCTACCATGTGTGCTATATCAAAACTCCATAAACATCCTTTCATGCCTCCCAGTTATAGAAAGAACCAGGTTCCTGGCTGATCATTCCAAAGACCTTGATTTAAAAAGGGAGAAGGAGCAGGCGGTGAGGACATGCTCTACCACTTCTGCTGGCAAGATTTTGAGGTAGTTTATTATCTCTGTGCCTAATTTACTCTCTTCTTCCTCAGTTGTTTTAAATGGGAATTACATATGAACAGTTCCCCCCCTCCTATCTGTCATAATTACATATGAAAAGTAATGTGACCATTCCTGATAATAACACCTTTGGATATTTTTCTTGTCACAGGGTCCTATGTCTGTATTACAATCATGATTCTTATTGTATTAGGATTAGCACTTAGTATTACACATTTTATATATTTGTCTACAGTGGAATATACATCTAGCTCTACCATAATCTTTCTGTATAACCAAAGGCTGGTGGCTTTGTCATTCTAGACTCTTTTTCTTGACTGTAATAATAAAGAACCTTATCCAGAACACCCCCAGTATCAATGTTTCAATCATTATACTTTCCCCTACATCAAAGTTTTTTGTATGGTGTGATTATGAAATGTCTCTCAAAGGTCTGTGTGCTAAACACTTAGTCTCTAAATTCTGGTGTTATTTGAGGAGGTGGTGGAAAGTTTGAAAGGCCGGGCCTAGCTGGAGAAAGGGTCATTGGGGTTATGCTTTTTAAGGTCATAGCTGGTCCCCTGGCCCTTCCTGCTTTTTAATAGGATGAACTGAAGAAACTCCTCTACCATATACTCCTACTGCTATGATGTTCTGCCCAAGAACATGGGGCCAAACAAACTTGAGCTAAACCATCTGAAACTGTGAGCCCCAGTATTGCTCTCCAATGATCCCTCGGGTGTATTGGTTACAGCTATGAAAACACAGTAAGCAGTCATTCTTCAACCTCACACTTCTGCTAATACTAAACTAGATAGTTCTTTTGTGCTGACATGGAGAGAGGCGCACTGTCCTGAACATCCTAGGATATTCAGCAGCTTTCCTGGCCTCTGCTGTACACTGATAACCTACTGCAAATGTGACATGTGAAAAAATTACGCCCGCAATGCCAAGGAGTCCTGCAGTCACAGTTCTCCCTGACTGAGAATCCTCTGTGTTCTAGTTTCATTCTGTGGCTATGACAGAACACCAGCCAAAGGAAACTTGAGAAAGAATGGATTTATCTGACTTTCATGCCATGTCATAGTTCATTCTTGGGAAAATCAGAGTAGGAACTCAAGGCACAAATACGCAGGCAAGAACCAACCATAGAAGGATACTGTTTGAGGGCCAGCTTTCTAGCCTACTCCCTGGCTTTCTCATGCCAGCTAACTTTCTTATACAGCCCAAGACATCAACACCACAGTGGGCTGGGCCATCCCACATCAATGATCAATCAAAATGTTGTTCCATAGAAGTGTCTACAGGCCAATCTAATCTAGGCAATTCTTCAGTTGAGGTTCTCTCCTCCCAAGTGGCTCCAGGCTTCTGTCAGATTGATAATACCCTACACATGTTGCTATGTCCTTAAAGCTTGCAATCATTTGGTGTTTATTAAAAAACTAAATACCCTTTCACATTCCCTTCAGTCTTAAAATTCCAAATGTCCCCAGTACTGAGGCTGGCATGAACTTATGCCCGTCTCAGGCTACCTACTTGAGAGTCCTTGGTCATTTCTAATGTCTTCCACCTTCTTAATTCTGTTGGGAAGACTGACTCAATCCCCTATACCTATACTAGGTTATCACTTGTCACTTGGAGGTGGCAAGCCACAGTCTTAGGGTCATCTGACCCAACTAATGGTCAGCAGTCAAGAGAAAATTGTTCAGATTTTCTAACCCTGCTTCTGTTTCCTATTATGAAACGTGGGTGATAACTTCAAAAATCAGGGACGATTAAATATTACAAGTGCCCATGTAACTGGTACCAAAGAGGAAGGAGAACTCCAAATGGGAAGCTGGTGCTTGTGTTTGTCCCTGTGGCTTGGGAGTGCCACTCAGTCATCTCCCAGCCATCACCTCAGGGCTTAGGCCAAGGTTTCTTTTGATTCAGTTCTTCGGATCCAGAATCATGCAAGAGCTACTGAGGAATGGCGTGGACAGATGCTCTAGTTAGACGTCAGAAAAATGCTATGAACCAGAACTGTGACTTTGGTTCTAGCTGAAAATACGAGCCGAGGGCCAGAAGAAAGGAATTGCTTTAGCAGGTGTGTTTGGAATCTGGCAGAGCACTCTGGGCCTGAGCCAGGAGCACTGAGCAGGCCTGAATGCCTTCTGTGTTGACTAGCTGGGACTGAGACCCAGGAGGGAACTTGAAGAGAGAACTCTCAGGTAAATACACAACAGCCAGACAGTGGCTGATTTTTCCTTGGGCTCCTCATGTCTCTTGCACAAGTGTGGCCAGAGTCTGAGGCCTTCACCAGATCATTAGATCCAAGAGGAGTTCCCAAAATAGCTCAGATTCTGGGCCTGCATGGGAGAGACATAAAGATTCATTTACAGGAGAAGGTGACCGCTCTGGATATCTTCAGCAGACCAGTCTATGTTAATGCTACTGCTCCCTCAAATCTGGGATTTATATAACCCTCTTCTGTCCTTGTCATTGCCAGCAGAAATGCCTGCATTATCTTAATTCCAGAAGGAAAATTATTTCAATTTTTGAGGCCATCATTTTAAAGCTGTCAAAGTCAATATTTTTAACAGCCTAGAAAAAAATTTTTTTCTACAACTGGAAAATGTCTAAACAGGTTGTGCTTGAGATCTTGAGACAACTAGGGGAAGTCTGTGGTGAGATTCAGAAACACCCTATACTGAATCCATAGCTAGGGGCACACATTTGTTTGTCCCGGCACCAATTTGTCTGGGTAGATTCTCTTCTCAGGACCCTCTCCTTAACCACTTTCAGTCTGTTCTAGTTATGGATTAGTCATTTGTCTTTTGGTCCTAAGACTCTGCATTTGTTGTTAACAAAGCAATGGACTCCTAAAAGGAAAATGGTCAATGAGAAGAAAAGAATCAAGCCATGCCCTCGGAGCCTGCACCCTTTCCAAGTGTTAGCCCATCTCTGTTTGCATTCTCATCAACTGTTACACTCTGAGATCTGGCTACTGCATGTGTCCATCACTGTCCTAGAGATGTCAGAGTTCATGAGAACTTCCGTTCCTTAAGGGGAGGGAGAAAGCTTCCAGGGAACTCCCTTGCACTAGGTTAGGAAGAAACTGAAATGTCTCCTTTTGAGATTTACCTATCAGTTTCCATTCGAATGAGTCGTCATTTCTACCTGATTAACTCTCCCAGACAGAAACCTGAGAATGAAGGAAGTAAGTGCACAGGCAGGAGAATGGCTCTGTCCAAGCAGAATCACAATCAGGCTTTGTCTTTGGGCTAAGAGGCCATTTGTTAGCACCTGGGGAGCTTGCCAGACTCTGAGAAGATGGAACCAGCCGAGTGGACACCTCCAGACACCACTGCCCCAGATGCCAGACTGAGAGATCTCCAGGGAAGAGGCTGGAAAATCTCTCTTGCAGGCCCATCTCCTAGTGAGGAGCTGGAAAACACCCCATTCCTGTAACTCCGAAGCAGGATTAATTGATTGGTCTCATATGAACCTAAAAGCCGTTAAGAGCAGGGAGGATGAACAGCAATTCAAATTGCTTTATTACGATTTTGTAGTAAAGTACCAGTTTAGTCCTCAGCCCTACTGTGAAGCAGCGGGTTCCCAGATATTGACTGCACTGGCATGTGCTGCTTGAGGAGAGGAAATGCCTTGGTCTGCAGAGCAGAAACATCTGCTCAGCTCTCCAGCAGGCCTGTTGCTGGGGCTGGGGAGGGGGCTCCCCTCCAGGTGGTGTCACTGCAGGCAGGAGACAGAGGAAGCACTCCCAAGGGGGGAATTGAAGACTGTAGATGGCGACTCCTCCTTTTTGTTTTCAAAGTCTTCATTCACTTGATATGAGAGTGAATTATAAAGGATTTTCTAAAACCGGACTGTAGACCTCCCATTGCAGAGCAGCAGCTCAATTATCGGAGCTGGAATGATCATGACAATAAAGATTGACTTCTCAAGCTACAGGGCGGGAGGCTTGAATGCTTTACATATCTTAATTCACTTTGCCCTCAAATGGCGCTCCTTGTAAGGTAGCACTATAATCACTCTCTTGTAAGTGAAGATGATTAGGCACATAGGAGAAGCAGTTGTACAACTAATAACTGCAGACACCACGCTTGAGTTCAGCTGTCTGTTTAGTGCTTCTAACCTTAATCCCTAGCTGTGGGAATAGGGGCCACCACCCTTGCTTCTGTCTGTGCAGAGTCAGACCTTAAGGTGCCCAATTTTCAAACGGGCAAAACGCAGCCTACCGTTAGAAACATTTGTTCGAGGTCGTGAGAATAATATCACAGCCTAATTTAACTCTAAGTCAAGCCTTTTATAACAGCTGGGCTCCCATTCATTCCCTGACCTTAAAGTTTGGCCTCGGTCCATGTTAAATGGTTATCTAACACAGAATGCTAATAAGAAGTCAATTATTATTAATAATAATAGTAATAGTTGCCATTTATTGAGCACCTAGGACTTACTTGTAAAGATGTCTCCTAAGCATGAGTTTTAATCTTCACAAATCCTTACAAGACATTATTACCCCATACATCAAAAAGGGAAACATGAAACTCAGTTCTATGTCTGCTCAATAACCATGAGAAAACTAGAGAGAGAATTAAGAAGACAGTCTCACCTACAATAGCATTAAGAGGACAAAAAGGTTATAAATGAGCTGTTGCCAAAAGTGCAGGCAAGAACCAGAAACTGAAAAAAAAAAAAAAAAGTGTTCATCAAAGGACAGCATCAAAGGAGTAGAAGAAGTCACAGATAGCCAGGGATTGTGGTTCTGAACATATAAAGAGCTGCTACAACAAGAAAAGCCAGCTCAAACAGGTTTTAGTTACCTTTTTTTCTACAGGACACATGCAGATTTATAATAATCGCACAAGTCAATGCCTAATGCCACCAACCATTTAGGAAATGCAAATTAACATGAGAGTGAGACATCACTGCATGCCCATTATATCAGAGCAATGACCAGAAGAAGGAGTGTTGGTGAATACTGAAAAATCAGAACCACTGTTCATGCACTGCCAATGTGAATGGCACCGCTACTCTACCAAGCAGTGTGGCATAGCGTCAGCTCTAAACTTATATTTGCTATAAGATCTACTGGCTTCACTTTGGATACACACCCCCAAAGAAGTGAGGTGTCAGACTGGCTTTTGTATACAGCTCAGAGTGTAAAGAATGTGGGATCAATCCAAATGCCCATGAACGATGAGTGAATAACAAGAGTGCTGCATCCATCCAAAGAGTGACCATCTCATCCTTAAGACAGCATGGGAGTCTGTGACTGCTGCCATAAGGGTGAACTCTGAAGATACTGTGCTAAGTAAAGTGAGAGGATGAAGGGACAAACACTGTATGAGTCTACCCGTGTGAGAGACCTAGAGGAGCCAGACTCCTAGAGACAGGAAGGAAAATGTTGAGAGCTGGCAGAAGGAGAGAGCAGGAGGCAGTTGGTTAATGGAGAGTGGTGGTTTGAGTAAAACTAGGCCCAATAGGCTCATAGGGAGTGGAACTATTGGAAAGGATTAGGACCTATGGCCTTGTTAGAGTAAATGTGACCTTGTTGGAGAAAGTGTGTCACTGGGGTGGGCTTTCAGGTTTCAGACACTCCAGTCAAGCCCAGTGGCTCTCTTTCTATTGTCTGCTGATGCAGGTATAGCACTCTCAGCTACCTCTCTAGCTTCCTGTGAGCCACCATGCTTTCTGCTAGGATGATAATGGACTAAATCTTTGAAATATAAGCCACCCTCAGTTGACTGTTTCATTTATAGGAGTTGCTGTGGTCAAGGTGTCTCTTCACAGTAATAGAACACTGACTAAGACACAGAGTTCCAGTTAAAGATGATGAAATATTTGGGTATGTAAGATGATGAGAGCTAAGTAATAATGTAAATGAATTTAAAAGCTATGGAGTGACATGCTTTTTAAAATACCTTTTTTACATTTATTTGTCTGTCTGTGCATGTATATCTGTATACACACACATACACACACACACACACTCACTGGTTCATATGGCATTTAGAAGACAACTCACAGGAGTCAGCTCTCTGCTTCTATCATGTGGATTCTGGGGAATTGGATTCAGAATTAGTGGCAAGTGCCTTTACCCACGGAGCCATCTCACTAGCCCCAACAATGAGTGATACACATTAAAAAGGCTGGAATGGTTTCATGTTCTATATCCTCCCCACTTCCCTTTTTAAAAAACCTCCTAAGCAAATGCTACTTCTGCCTAGGATAACAGGAGCATGTTCCTGGTCCAACTTGCACCAGAATTACCAGGTTCCTACAGCCTACTCTAGTGTTAATCCCACGCTTGCTATGAACTTTGGATGCACATCCCCAAAGAAGTGAGATGTACAGACAAGTGTAGACAGACTGCTTGAACAAGATAAATCAAACTCATTGTCTGTCATTGTCCCCTCCCATTAAAGCAGAAATTCACCCTTAAAATACGTAATTGTTAGGGGTGCTTTTGGCAATAGTGATAGCCATACTCTAGGCTCTCGAGCCTGGGCAAGAGTACATTTTCCTAGGGGTACCAAGATCTCTGCTCTTAACTATGGGAATGTCCAAACCTCACAATTCATCAAACAGACTGATATATTTTTCACGAAACTAAGTAAAAGTTCTAGGACCCCATAATCTTGCAACTCACTACAGCTAAATCGGTGTTACCGACTCCAGTCAGCTCATTCTCAGAATATGTTATTCTGCCCTGTGCTCTACAATACTGTATTCAGTACCAACCTCACTGGTTTCTTTATCGCTGTTCAAAGTTATCAGAAATCTTAGGAAATACTTGCAATAAATTAGAATATTAAATTTCCAATTATGCTTCTCTTTCAGTGTTAAGGGAAAAAATTAAGGATGTAACTTCATGTATAAAGTGGATTTTAATTGCTCCATTTTTTCCAGGACAACCTGGGTATGGTTATTGATCTTTCTTAAACCAGGTTTAAGTGTTTGGGATGATGGAGATGGTTTCTCCTCTCCTGGTTCCACTTAATGTCTTCATACTTCATATCCATTAAGAATACATGCTAACTCTGAAGGGCATTAATGCTATCAAAAGTCAAGTTCTTTAAAGTTGGGGTTGGGGCAGCAAGATGGCTCAGTGAGTAAAGATGCTTGCTGCTAAGCCTGACAACCTGAGTTCAATTCCAGGTCCGCTGACTTCATTGTAGCAGGTATACACTCCTGATCTTCTTCTACTGTGCACACAATCTAAAATAAATATAAAGGTAAATGAATAAGATTCTATATTTTTAAATTCTAAAGCTTTGACTCTAGGGAAGTTCAGCCCCCAGATTTGTTTGTATACAGAAGAAATGGGGAACACTCAAAAAAATTGCAAATTCAGCTCTGTATGTGATTGCTTGTGTCTGCTGCTACTGAGCAACTGGCTGGTCTTGGATTGGTATTGTTGACATGTTAGAGAAACGGCATCTGAATGAGCCACCAGTCTGTTGTTCATGTGTTCCTGTAGAGCACAGTCCATCACTGCCTTGAGTAGGAAAGGGTTCTTGGACATGAAACCAGCAGCCTGCCTCAGAGGTATATGATCATTGTTCTATAAGTGCCAACTTCTGCAAAGGAAAGGGTATATAGTGGGAACCTCCAATATGTTCTGTTGCCACACCCAGGCCCTGCTGTATGAACTACTGTCCATCTTCCCACTCCTAGAAAAATATCTGTCCCCCACTCAACTTCTAATAATGTTTGAGTTGATTTAAAAATTAGTAATATTGGCAAGGACATTTTGGTTTATACAAATAAAGTAGTATTTTGCATATTTCTTCTAAATCCTGTTAGTTTTTTCAAAATAACAAGAAAAAGGGACTTTTGAATCCTTTATATTTTCATAACCTAGATAAGTTCTCTTAACATTGTTTAAGCAAAAATAATACATTTATGATCTATAGTTACAGGATATATATCAGGGGTATGGCTAGCCAAGAATTAGGAAGTTGAATCTTTAGGGCAAATAAGAACTCAAAAGCAATAAAAATACTGTGTATACTAATATTGGTAGCTATATGGTTATATTCTCTGTATTAATATTGTTGGCTACATAGCTTATGTATTTCTATGTACATTTAAAAGGCTCACAGAACTTTCTATATGTACACATGTATAGACTATGCCTCGATGGATCATTATAGTAATATTATACTTCAATAATTTATTATTTAAGAAACTAAATGGTGATATTCTCACTGGGAATTTTAAAGCAGATTCCTAGGTAAATGTGCTTGATTTATTTCACCTTTGCTCTTCCTGTGACATCCCTGAAAAGAGGAAAACATGAGAAAAAAAAAGGCAAAGACAAAGACAAGGAGGACAGAGAAGATTTCAGAAGAGGACTTTACCGATTTTAGAACTGAGCAGAGCAGAGAGACCTCAACCTGATGACAGCAGACAGAAGAAGAAAAAGCACAAGAAGTTAGTGGAGGTTCCCTCATAGAGACCTTGAATAGGGGAGAGACACTTAGCACTTGATGCAGAATGAAGTACAGATATGAATGAAAGGTCAGCTGGGAGTTTCTTTGACTAGTACTGGGACAGTCCTCCTTCACATGGGCAGCCAGGTACTCATTCCCTCTCCATCCTCTGTCTGATGCAGCAGAGTTCCGTTTCAGAGGCCTGCCAGCCTCAGAAACACAGTGGAGAGCCAGTGAAGACATCAAACTTAGCCACTCCATTTACCTCCTGAACTGCCACCTTCAGCCCACGTCACACCACAGCATTCTAGAAAAACAAGAATGCACACAAACTCTGCAACTTCCAGAAGTCAGGTTCTTTTGGGTTCCTGAGATGAACTCCATTGGTTGGTAAGCAATTTATACACACACACACACACACACACACACACACACACACACGCCCTAGGGTAGGGTGGAGGTTCTTCCAAATGTGGCACCATTTTGAACATGGATGGTAGAAGATCATCGAGTAGTCAAGAAAAATTATCATCATGACATTTTTTTTAAAAAGAACTGAAACAAACATGTTTTTAAATTCCAGAAAACTGAAATAAGGCTGTGTAAAATGTAAAAAAAAGTGACTTTAACTTTTTTCACATTCATTTATTGTATGAGAGTGTAAGTGAGAAGATACATTCTGCAGTATCCAGAGACTAGAAAACAGACAATTTGAGGGAAGAGCTGGTCCTCTTCTTCTACCACATGAGTACCAGGAATCAAACTCAGGCCAACAGGCTTAGTAGAAAATGCCTGTCTTAATTTGAGTTTAACAGTTGTGAAGAAACACCAAGACCATGACAACTCTTAAAAAGGAAAACATTTAATTGGGGCTGCTTACAGTTTCAGGGGTTTAGTCCATTGTCATTGTGGCTAGAAGCATGGCAGCAAGTAAGGAAGGAGACATGGGGCTGGAAAAGGAGCTGAGAGTTCTGCAGCAGGAGACTGCCACACCGGGCATAGCTTGAGGACAGATCTCAAAGCCTACCCCCACAGTGACACACTTTCTCCAACAAGGTCAAACCTCCTAATAGTACCACTCTGTATGGGCCAAGCATTCAAAACATAAGTCTGGGGGGCCATTCCTATTCAAACCACCACAACGCCTTCGCATAATGTGCCATCTTGCTGACCCAAAAGGTTGATTTTTAAACAAACGCTGATGCTAGGTGCAGTGGCACACATCTTTAATGCCAGCAATGAAGAGATAGAGGCAGGTGAATCTCAGTGAGTTTGAGGCCACCCTGGTCAATATAGTAAGTTCCAGGGCAGCCAGCACTACATAGAGAGAACTTGTCTCAAATAAATAAATTCAAAAATAAAGCAAACAAGAAAGAGTGAGCCCTAATTAGTCTCTGTAAAGGGGTAAAACATTGCACCCATAAAATGAGAAAGAAGGCTATAAAAAGGAATAAGGGGGGTTTTCTCTATCTAAAATATGTTAAATGAAATTTTTCAGTAACTAAAATGTGTTAGTAGTAGTTTAAGTATCAGAGTAAAGAAAATCAGAAATGTTCAAATAGAAAATTTTCATAGCAAGCGTGTGGTACACTCTGGACACAAACAGCTAGAACTCCATGAGTTCAAAGCAAGTCTGACCTACGAAACAACTTCCAGGCCAGGCATGGTCAAATATCGAGACACTATTTAAAAAAGAGAGGGGAGAGGAGAAGAGAGGAGAGGAGAGGAGAGGAGAGGAGAGGAGAGGAGAGAGAGGAGAGGAGAGGAGAGGAGAGGAGGAGGAGAGGAGAGGAGAGTAAAATTTTCACATAAAGAAAGAAAAACACACAAAAATTGAAAAGATGATCAAACAAGAAGACTGTCCTAACAAAGAAAACTAAAGCCAAAGAAAGAAATGGGAGGAAGGGAACAGCCCTGGGAATGGAGAGAACCCGCCTGCAAATGGGACAGAAGGAGCTCGCATGGGGCTGATTATCCTGAAATTTCAAGACCCTGGAGGCAAACATAAAGTACAAAAACCTCTAGAAATAGATTACAGGTCACGGAGCAGGGAGGCACATAAAAAGGCTTAGACCTCTCAGCATCAACATTGATTTTTCAGTCAGTGGAGCACACAGTCTTGACATTTGTGAGAAAATTCATAATATAAGAATTTTATAGCAAGTCAAGTGTGGTGGCACAGCCTGTATTCCCAGCAATTTGGAAGTGAAAACCGAAAGATCAGGAGTTCAAGGCCATCCTCTTTGAGGCAAGTTCAAGGCCAGCTTAGGCTACATGAGAGCTTGTCTGGAAACTCCACAAAGAAACCAATCTAAATTATCAATTAGATTAGAGGAAAGTAGCAAATTTATGTACATATAAAACCCCAAAGCATGCTTACCTCTTGGACACCGTTCCCTGGGATCTACTAAAAGAGGTGCCTTAGCAAGAGAAAGACTATGTTGGGGGGAAAAATGTATTTAGGAATAAAAACACAAACACTGGGGAGTGGCAAAGAGAATTTTTTGTGTGCACTCAGTCTGAAAAAGCGACTGGAGCTAAATGGGGACTATCACACTCTAAAAAAGAGTTCTTCAGAAAAAATAAATAGAGTGGACACTGATTTTATCTTATGTACTTAAGCACTTACAATATTCACTACTAGATATTTGATATATCTGTTATTGTGTTTAGAATTTTTTATCTGTTATTGTGTTTAGAATTTTTTTTCTTGTGATAAGCAAATAGGAAATTAATGAAAAACCCAAGGCAATCATAAACCATAAACAAAAATGTCATGTGAAAAAAATCTATACTACCTGACTGGGCTGTGAACTATCTACAGACTTGTAACAGTGTCTCGCTACTTTTGGACTTGACACCAGATTGTTGTATAATTGTACTGGGAGCCAGGAAGATTAAAAGGGGAAGACATGATAGTCTTTTACATAATGCTAAAAATAACACTATACTGTATTTTGTGTAGACATTATAGAAACATTACAGAAAACAACTAAGATTCCAAAGCAGTTTCCTTTATAAAGCAGAGCAATGTAGGGGAGAGTTAGGTTAAAGAACTATATCAACTATATATTTTACATAAGCCTGTAGACTAATTTATGTTGTGTGTGTTGTGTGTGTGTGTGTGTTGTGTGTGTATCTGTCTGTCTATCTTTGGATCCATGTATGTATGAGGTATTGGATCTCATAGAGCTGAAGTTACAGGCATTTGGAAGAAACACCATATACGTACTCTGAAGAGCAAAACGTACTCTTAACCAAAGAGTTATGTTTCTGATCCCTGTCTGCGAGTCCTAAATATTGCCTGTTGCAGGAACGTTTCCTTTCCCATTGTATTTGCAGTGAAGCTCTATGATTGGGCAGTAGAAGAGGTAGGTGAAGCTAGGAGTTGGGAGGAGGAAGGAAGAAGCAAGGAAGCACCGTAGCAGTAGGTACTGGAAAAAGCGGTAGCACGGTCCAATTCCCAGCCCAGGAACACTGGCCGTGGCTCCAGGAATGGTTTCGTGTGACTGCTGTCTCTGCCAATCAGCTCTGTGGAGTCTATGACTCTAGGCATAGCTCTTGGGCCAACTCTGCCACCCTCAAAATGCTTGGCTCAACCCCAGACAATATCTGCCATGCTCATGGTACCCGGTAAAATGAAGACTCCTAATGCTTAAAGATTATCCAATGGATTTATTTATTAGCAAATGCTCAATACACAATATGTCCACACAATTAGAATTGTAAACCCAGTTGTAAACATTGATATGAATAACTGCTAGAGACATGAGGGTAACATCTCCCACCATTTTTCCTCTCCTCCTCCTTCTCCTCTTTCTTCCTTTCTCCTTCCTTTTTCCTCCCAACTCCTAGCTCCACCTACCTCTTCTACCCCCAATCATAAAGCTCCACTGCAAATATAGTGGGCAGGAAAGGTTCCTGCAACAATTGCCCTTTCTTCCATCCAAGGGTTAAAGAACAGTGTTACAATAGTTCTCTATTCACAACTCTGCCTGAACAGAAGATGACATACAAAGATAATATACCATTGCATGATAAATTTAATAAAGAGCAAATCATTTTGAAACACACAGGAAAATAATAGAGTCAGGGGCTGTGGAGTTAAGAGTTCTTCCTGCTACCATAGAGGACTAGAGTTTGGTTCCAGTACCCATTTCAGCTCCAGAGAAGCTAATACCTGACCTCTGTGAGTACCTGCAAGTACATGTGCATGTACACACACAAACACACACATACACCACACACGCGCGCACATGCACATACACATCATACACACACACACAAACACAAAGTTTAAAAAAAAAAAAAAAAGGAGAAACAGAGGGCAATGATGTGACTAAGAACTTAAGAGCACTTGCTGCTCTTCCTGGGGAACCGAGTTCAATTCCCAGCACCCACATGGCAGCTCAAACCCACCTGTAACTCTAGGTCCAAGGGACCAAACACCTTCTTTTTCATTCTCAGTACCCAGACATAAGTGTAGTGCACAGGAAAAACACCCGTGCAAATATTGTCCAAATATTTCTTTAATTTAAAGACAGAGAAATTATAGTTGATTCAAGGGGAAAGCTCAATTAGCAAATGCTGGGTAGCCAATCCTCTGGATCACAAATGATTAAATCCAAAGTCCATTCTTCATGTTCTTGCAGTCAGTGTTAAAAAGAAAATGAGAATTACTGCTGAAAGTTTTCCTATGCCCACAAAATAAGACCAAGTCCCTCTTATCTTTAAAAGAGGCTTATTGATCCAGGCATGGTAGCTCACACCTTCAATCCCAGCACTGAGAAGGCAGAGGCAGACAGATCTCTGTGAGTTCAAGGCCAACCTGGTCTAGTGAGGTCCAGTTCATAGTAAGATCCTATCTTTAAAAAGAAGAGAGAAGGGGAAGAAGGGAGAGCAGGAGGGAAAGAGGGAGACAGGGAGAGAGGAAAGGAGTGAGGAAGAGAAGGAAGGAGGGAGGGAGGGAGAAAAGGAAGAAGAAGAAAGAAAAAGAAAGTACGTCAGGTAGTGATAATATTCTCAACAGTGTTCTCAAAAATATGTCAATGGTAAATGGACTCTTCAGTGTAGAGCAAGTTCATGCCACAACCAGCAATTCGGTTAAAATTAGTTAATGTGGTAGAAGGGAGGCATCACAATTATATAACATAAGCATAAAAAAGCATTTAAAGAATAAGTGATGTTTGTATTAGTCATGTCTAGTGGGATATTTCCCCCTGCAACATTTACAATAAACTCGGTAATTTGGGAGGAGCTAAGGTGGGAGGAGTAAGGAGAGGAAGAGGAGAGGAAGAGGAGGAGCTAGGAGCAGGAGGAGGAGAGACATATAGGAGCCATGGAGAACCACATGTGGGTCCATGACAGTCTTGGGTAACAATTTATATTTAAGGTTAGATATTGGAAAACACCTCTAATTGTGTGGGCATCTTGTTAATTGAGCATTACCAAATATATAAAGCTATTGGATAATCTTTAAGCATTAGAGTCTCATTTCTACTGGGTACCACATGGATGGCGGGATGGTCTGGGCTCGGCCATGCCTTGTGGAGACAGTGTGATAGATTGGCAGAGCCATCTCCTATGCTGGCATCTCATGGGTGCCAGGGCTGGTGCTTTTGGCCAGCATGAGCAGCGGATTGGGTGCCACCGTTTTAATATTAACCCTCAACAGTCATGTGTTCATATACATACAGGAGTACATGCACACAGAGAAACATGACAACTATCACCAGTTTGAAACAACTTTCAAGTGCACTTGCCAAGAGAAACTAGCAACATCTCAACAGATTTATGCCATTTATTGTATAGGATTATTTACAATAAGTAAACTTAAAACTGATTGCTCTATCAAAATGGTTAGCACTGGTTTGATTGATTGATTGATTAATTTCTTAAGTTACATTTTTATTCATTTTGTGGAAGAAGGGTACATGGCCCATATGTGGAGATAAGAAGACAACTTGTAGGTGCTCATCCTCTCCTTCCATCATGTGGATCCTAAGGATAAACTCAAATCATCAGGCTTAGTGGCAAATGTCTTTACCATCTGAGCCATCCCCCAACTGGTTTTGGGAGGATTGTTTCCGTCAGAGACAATTATGCCTGAGTCCTTCTTCCCAATAGCAAAAGCACATTGTCTGTTCACTGTAGACCTGGAATGCAGGAAGTTAACTTCACCCCAGTTCTATCTACCTTGGTTCTTCTCAAGGAAGAAGGGTACTGATGTCAATGGTACTGATGTCAAGGGTTCTGATGTCAATGGTACTGGTGTCAATGGTACTGGTGTCAATGGTACTGGTGTCAATGGTACTGGTGTCAAGGGTACTGATATCAAGGGTACTGATATCAAGGTACTGATATCAAGTGTACTGATGTCAATGGTACTGATGATGTCAATGTCATTTTACGTGCCCTCAATACCAGAGAGTCATGCTGAAGGCTGTATGAGTGGTGTGCTCTGCTGAAGTTGGTGCCCACTGCATTCACTGGCATCCACACAGTCTCTCTAGGACTCTTCTTCTGTGTGAATAATAGACATTCTGAGACACTGAAAACTAAAGGAAGAGTATAAAGTCACCACACTTTGGGCCTCCTAAAGACCCCCCCTCTACTGTTTAGAGTTTTGAGACCCTGTGGAATGTAAACTAGCACAGCAATGATGGAGAACAATATGTTTCCTCAAAAAAGTACTACCATTATACCAAAAGAGTGCAGTGATGGGTATGTATAAAATATCCATTATGCTAACTAAAAATATGAAGAGGGAAGAAAGAACTCCCATATGATTCAATACTGAGTATATATTGAAAAGAAATTAAGTCTATATATTAAAAAGATATCTGTGCTCCCATGTTTCTGTAGCACTATCAGCCATGGCTAACATAGAATCTATGTGGATGGGACAGAGAAGGGGGGATGATGAAGGAAGTAGGGGATGGAGGGAGACAGTGGAAACTGTAGTCACTATGTAATATGTGAGAGAGAAGATTAATAAAAACAATAAACTGAAAAAGAGTCTATAAATGGATGAATGGATAAAGAAAAGCTGGAATATATATGCAATGAAATATTATTTAGTACTATAAAAGAATGAAATCCTGTCATCTAGATGGAACACTGTGTTTAGTGGAATAAATAGAGAACAAAAAACACCAAGCACTTACATTTATATGCAGAAGCTTATGGAATTGATTTCCTAGAATTGGAAATTGTAACAATGGTCACTAGAGGCAAAAAGGAACAAGGAGGAAGTAGGACACAAAAAGCATCGAATACAGTTACATAGGAAAAAACAATTCCACTATTCCTTGTATTGTGATGAGAATACATAATAACTTATTATAGATTCTATAAGGAACTAGAAAAGAGAAAGTTCACAACTCACATACAATCATGTTTTAAAATTGAAATGCTAATTAACCTGATCATCATATGCACATATATATGAAATATCTATCACATTATATGCCAGAAAAAAGGACAACTATGCTGTGTCCATTAAAATAAACAGATCTTAACCACAACATAAGATGCCTTAAGTAGATTCAAGAGCTGACATGTCTAGCTGGGAACTGGTGTCCAGATTTCCACCACGGAAGAGCCCTCAAGCACTTCATTTCTTGTCTACACAAGTCATTATTATCAACAAACTGAACGAAATGTGCTTTTGTTATCAGTTGATTTTCACATTGCTGTTACAAAATACTGAACAAACAACTTAAGAGGGAAAGGATGTATTTTGGCTCAGGTTTTGATGACGCAGTCCATCACGGTGGATAAGGCACAGCAGCAGGAGTGGGAGCCAGTGGTCACATTGCATCTGTAGTAAGAAAGCAGGGACAATGAATGTTAATGCTCAGCTCCTTTTTATCAGTGCAAGAGTCTAGCCCATGGAGTGGTGTCATCCATGACCCAGATGGGTCCC
Organism: Mastomys natalensis; assembly: GCA_021653895.1. Lineage (NCBI taxonomy): Eukaryota > Metazoa > Chordata > Mammalia > Rodentia > Muridae > Mastomys > Mastomys natalensis. The sequence continues at coordinate 221,246 of JAJTUV010000391.1, forward strand.
TAAACCATGATACCACGGGTCTTTCCTTCTCAGTGAAGTCTTTCCAGAAACATGCTTATTTGACATACCCAGAGATAAGCTTCTGTAGTGAGTCTAAACCCAGTCACACTGACACTTTCATAGGAGATTACTCTCTAATTTAAGAGCAAGTGAAAACCCATCAGAGTTCAACCACAAGCAGAAAGGTTTTTTTCTTAAATAGTCTAGGTCTGACTAATTCAAACCTGTAGACTACCAGACAAAATGTTGTACCCTCTTATTTCAAACCATGTGCTCAAATTTTTCTCTGATAGGTTCCCTTTTGCTCTGACACTATTCTCACTAAAAACAAAACAAACAAAAACCAAAACCATCCAGCTGAATACAATTGCCTGGCTCCCTGTGATCACCTGGGCTTCGGAATCTTCAGAATCAAATGGCTCCTCACAAAATGGTGTTTCAGAAGGTGTGACCCTTTACCAGCATACCCCTTTCCTTGGGTGAAGTAGGAGGGTTGCCCCAGAGAAATGTTCCATACATGTATTTAACTTCTTCCTGGGTCTTTGTCTACCATTCACTTTGGTCTTTCTGTACTAACCCAAAAGAATAACCCTAAAATGCCTGGCCATTTTCATAGCATTCCTCTGTGGCTGTAGGCTGCTGAACCAAAATGAAATACCTCTCATACCTTCCATCAGGTGCCACTAGCACATTAGAGTTCTGGAGTCACCAAAGGAGGATTTGGTTTCCATGGTGTTCATGAGCTAAAGTTACCCCATCCCTAGGCAGAAGTGGGAGCATGCTCAGTCACTATAATTGGATGTATTGTTACGACATCTGTAATGAGGTTGTGTTTATGATAGTTTATGGCTATCTTTGTCTCCAGCATTTCAATGAAAATCTTCTCCAAAAGGATGCTAGTGCAGGGGAGAATTCGGAACAGCAGATACTATGAATGAAGAAGGTTTTCCTCACCTACAACACTCAAGGTAGCCGGGATTGAGGTTTAAAATGAGTTCATCTAAGAGAAGCTCCTCTCCATGCAAAAAGAGTATAGGTGACTGCACTCCCTCAGGCTTTCAGGTAAACCCAGTCATTTGGGAATCTTATAGACAGCATATATTGACTCATGCTGTCATGACTGAATCTACTGATTAACGCTTACAAGCCCTCATGCTTGTTTCCTTACGTAATGCTCAGAAGAATTCTGGGTAGGAAGCTGTATCTTTCCACACTGAAGCTCATCGACTCACCGTCTTTTCCAGAGCACCCTCTGAAACTATAGAATTATGGAAAGCACAGGATGAACCATGACCCAAGACAACATGCTGCATTAGTCATAGGGCAGGGCTCAAATGCAGCCTCAAGGAGCTCTTAGAGGAGAGACCAGAGCTGTGCACATCTGTACCACCAGCTCTCAGGGGAGGCCACAGCAGGAGGATCATGGCTAAAGCCGTGGGCTACACAAAATGAGACAGAGTCAAAAAGCTAAGGCTGGGGTAGAGTGTGTGCCTAGCATTGAGTAGGCCCTGGCTTCAACCATCTGCACACCAAAATAAATAAATCAAGAAACAAACACAAATCAAAGGTAAAATGCTACACAAAGCAAACAGATCAGTGAAGCTATAATGACAACGATGTAGACATGCACTCACACAGTGGTGTGATGAGCAACCTTGACAATTGTGTCTTAATGACCAAATGACCTTCACTCGCCTATTTCACAGTAGTTGAGTATCTTTTCTGGATTAGAAAGTCTACTGGGAGCGGGCGGTGTGGTGGTGGCACACGCCTTTAATCCCAGCACTTGGAGGCAGAGGCAGGCGGATTTCTGAGTTCGAGGCCAGCCTGGTCTACAGAGTGAGTTCCAGGACAGCCAGGGCTACACAGAGAAACCCTGTGTCAAAAAAACAAACAAACAAAAAAAGTCTACTGGGGAAAAAAAAAAGTCACAAAACAGACAAAAAAAGTCAGAGTCTCAAAAGGAAACAAAGATGCTCACAGTGTTCATGTGCTCAGACTCCCCTAACAAATTACGACAAGGTAGGTGGCTAAAAAAAATAAACACCAGAAGTACAATAAAGGTATTGATGGGCTCTCTCTCTCTCTCTCTTTCTCTCTCTCTCTCTCTCTCTCTCTCTCTCTCTCTCTCTCTCTCTCTTCTCTCTCTCTCCCTCCCTCCCTTCCTCCCTCTTGGTTTAGCCTATGGTGGCTACTTTCAATCCCTGGTGTTCCTTACAGTCATATCCCTGCAATCTCTGCCTTCCTATCCATCCAACATGTTTTTCCTGTGTGTGTCTACCTCTTATCCTCTCTGTGTCCTCACATGGCTTTCTTAAAATAATCCCAGTCATGAGATAGAGTCCATCCCGATCCAAAATGACTCTTTCTTCACCAATTATATTAGCAGGGTCCTATATTCAAGTATCACATTCTGAGTTCCCTGATGGACATGAACTGTGGGGGTGGAAGTCTGTATACCATTCAAGCTGGTACAAACATAGTAACTAAATTCAACAAATGCAGTACAGGGACATAATGGGGTGTAACAAGCACATGAATTGAGGCTTAACTTAAATGAGTGTCTAGAGAGTCAAGTTTAGAATCCATGAATGTGGTGAGTACTGAAGCGAAGTCACTTGGAAGAGAACTGCACTTTGTCTCTCCGGAGGCACGCACCAGTAACTCATAAGCTCCTTATAATCTAGTTCCTCGTTTGCTGGTCATGTCCTTAGACTACCCCTTGATAAAGCTTTTCTCAAACTCTCTATCCAGGTGAGTTACTGCTTTACTGTTTCTTCCCAATTTACTTCTTCATTGACCCTAAACCTCACCACCCACATTAAATTCTGTAAAGTGGGATCCAGAAGGAGAAAAACTACAACTTGGAATTAAGTGACCCAACTAAAAAAATACAGAGCCTACTCAGTCTGTTCCTGTCACAGTGCAGGGCATAAACTTGCAGCCTTTAGAGCCTCTTGGCTGTGCTACACTTCTGCCTCCTGTCATCTCTGGGAGGTAAATGAAAATGGGGATTATATTTACTACTGTAGCATAGATGCTGCTAGAGCAGGGAAGAGTGTTCTGTCACAGTGAATGCCCACAGGGCTTCCGAAGGTCCTTGAGCTCACTCATAACTCAATATCTTCAGTATACCTTCCTCCAAACTTTCTTCCATCTCAGGAGAAAAATCAGACCAGCTGGGAGTGTTTGCACCAATAAAATCCATCCCATAGCCAGCATCCTTTCAATCCCTAAGGATTCCTCCTAAGGGCTTTCCACTGCACCCCTCACAGGGCAGGCAATGTGCTAAACCAGCTGTTTAACAAGAGAGGCTCCCTGTCCCCAGAGGCCCAGGACAAGCTCCTGAGATGTGTAGTGTTTCTCCATTAGCCAAGCAGCCAGTCGTAGGTATGCTTTCTAGTCCCATAGTCCAGTGTTCATTAGCTGCCAGTCTGCCAATCTTGAAGCACCAGCTTTTAGGGGAAAAAAAAAAGGGAAAATGCTTCCCTTAAGTCTGCCTTCCCTGTCTCCTCCATAATCAGGGAGACCTAGCTTGACAGCTGAGTCACCCAAGAAGGTTGAGTAAGTCGGAGCAGTCAACCTTCTGGCTGGAAGAAAGAAGTTGAGAAGGGAAAGGGCAGGCATCCAAGTCCCTGCCTGTGTCCAAGGGGTAAGAGAAAGAAGCTGCAGCAGTTGATAAGAGTTGGGATGAGAAAGTACATGTTTTGAATTCTGTAATCACCACTTAGTCAATATCTGTCCTGGGACAACCTCCAGAAGTTCTTACTTTTAGAAGTTTATAAAAGAACCTCCAAACTATTGAAGGACAGACTGCATAATGTTGGTGAAGCTCTCAGTACAGGGCCTGGCTCAAAGTAACCTGTGACTAATATTCTATGTGGGTTGATTTCTGTCTCTAAGAAAGGACAGAGCCTGGGCTGGTGGACAGGGCTCTCCTGATCAAGGGTGTCCTCATCCACAGAGAATCCCACCTCCCAAGCTCTGGGTTCGTCCAGGTGTAAGCATGCCCATATTGACCAGTGTTAGGGCCTTCAACATCCAGTAGGGTAGCCACTAGCTAAATGTTGCTATTAAGCTGGTTCATGCCAAGATACAAATGTAAAATCCACTTTAGGATTCTAAGAGTTAGTACAAGAAAAGTGAGCATATTGTCTCTTTTATATTACTTAACTGTTAAAATAATAATATAGTTAGTCGGCTCTTCGTGTCTCATGTGTTCTGCATCTGTGGATTTCACCAAACTATAGAATAGTCCTCTGACACAACCACTTCCTACCAACTACATAAACTTCGCATATCTTTGAGCCCATTATCCCTTCCTCCTACTAATCTATGAAGCCATAGCTTTTGTTCTTTCCAGTATTCAAAATTCCATCTTGCTGAGCTGCGAGTCTGCCTCATTGCTAGGGTGCCTGGGGCACCCTCAAGGGAAGCAGAACACAGTCTGTAATGGGGTTCTTCAGTCCATATTTTTCCCCTGCTGGAAAACAGTAGAGTCTGGGATGATTGCTGTGGTTCTAGTCTCCTGTGTACCCAGGCGTGGCTGATGCACTGCTGGGAGTTGGGGGGGGGGGCGTGTCCCAGGTCTGCACTTCTGTTCAGGGCATCCATAAACTGGGCAGAAAGGGAAAGGCAGTGCTGGGAACAGGGGCAGAACCCAGTTAGGTTCCAATTGAGTGCCAGGCTTACAGAGGGACTGGAAGAGAGAAGGCCTTGTTAGCTTGGGATCTTCCCCTCCTTGGCCCTGTACTATCCATTGGACCCCGTCTTTTCCTGGCACCCTGCCTTATCCAATTTTTAAAGGAGCAAAGAGTAGAGTAGCATTGCAAAGATCACAACCAATCATATTTTGGTTCAATACCAAACCATTCCCAACATAGGAGACAGTTACTCCAATGACACCTCTCCTTTATAAAAACAAAAAGGAGGAGGTGTGGAGCAAGTGGACCATGCCACCAGACGGAAGAACTGGTAAGGTTGAGCGAGCCCAAACCCTGTGAAACTCGAATTGAGAATGGTAGGAATGGGCCAACTTACTGCCAAACTCTACAGGCTCTTGAACATGTAACCATGACACCCCACTGAGAGGACCATGGCAATCAGTCACATTGTGAAAGTCCTTCCCCATTCTAATAGAGCATTACTAGCATCTTAAACTGAGCCAATGGTAAACATCCACCCCCGGTTCTCACCCCACTCCTCAATGTTGATAAACTCCGTAGCCACATGAAATAAAGTTCACAAGTTATTTTACCAAAACATGTCTGAGGGTGAATGTTTTACTGAACTGTAACACTTTGGGAAAGAGTTTTCTCTCCAAAGTTGGACCTTAGACCTGCCTGGCAGGTCAAGCTACATCCCTGCAACCCTATAGCTGCCACCACAGCCATCACCTACCTGCTGCCCATTACAGCTGCCAACTGTCACCCACTGCCACACACCACTGCTGCTGCCCCTGCCACTGGCACTGGTGTTGACATGGAAGCAGACAAGACCTGGACCCCAGCTACGTGCCCTGAACAGACTTCCCTTCTGAGAGCTGTAACACTTTGGCCATTTCCAGATGAACCAGAGACCTATGGATCCCTTGGTTCCTCGAGGATGACACAATATAGCAGAGAGTAACCCTCATTAAACACTAATTAACTCTGCTGGCACCTTGATCTTGGACTTCTAATTCCCAGACCCAGGAGAAGTAAATTTCTGTCTTTAGGAAGCTACCTAGTCTTGAGTGTTTTATTGTAAAAACACAAAGACCAGGACATGACCACACAAGTTAGGAGTAAAATACAGTCAGGAAACCAAGACAGGCTCTCCTGGGACCCATGAAAACAATAACAATGACAGCAATACATCACATGCTCACCTCCTGGTATGGTGGAACTCTTAACAAAGGGGCTATACTGGCTCTGTGAGTGGCTAGTACTGAACCTGGAAACTTGTAGACCTACATTGAACTGGCTTGAGTTCATGAGAACTACAGTATCATCATGTGTGAACCTAAGGTCAACGTGGTAACCTAAACACCCCAGAACATCATGTGTTCCTCTCTCGGGTACTCTCTCAACAGAGATCAAGAATCCAGATACTTCTCAAAGGAATTCTCATCTAGTTCAAGCCCTGGGCTATATGAGAAAGATGGAGGAGACAGCCAGAACAGACCAGAAGAACACTTAAAACACTGAGTACATCTTCAGACTGACCCAGCATCAGCCAGTTTTCTAACATGGATACAGAACAGTTCTCAGAGAGCTCTATCCCAATGTCATTGGAAAACACAATGGCTAGGACCATATGTAGCCCACCATATCTAAAGAGATTCCCGGAAGTCCCTTCAATCTCTTAGTCCAAAAAGCCTCAGAAATAGAATTAAGAGAAATCTAAGCTAGACAACAAAATCCATCATCCAAAAGTGACCCTTCTCTAAGAACACGGGTCATGTCCTTCAGTGAGTGGGAGCAAGCAACTTTTGTCAAATGAGATCTCCAGTTTGGTAGCTGAAAGTTTAACATCTGGTCTTACCTCCATGAAGAACAAATCAATATACTTGAGTGTGCTGCCATGACCCCATTTTTAAGGTGATGCTGGAGATCAAACCCAGGCCTCTGGTTCACTAGGTCATCCCTCTAACCACCGAGCTAGAGCTCCAGCAACAAACCAGTGGGTGAAGGAGGTACATGCAAAACACAAGAGATTGAAAGGGCAAGGTTTCTGAGCTTCTAAGAGCTTGGACTTGAGCTCTACCCTGGGGTCATACATATTGTTGTTAGGCTTGGCATAAAAATAAGTGTTTGCAGCTCATTCCTGGGACTCTACATGTACGTTCTTCTAAACGCATGTGTTCTGTTACCAACTGGATGAAAGCTACTAACAGGATCCATAGCGACATCTGAATCCCTGAGGATAAGCTATGTTACTTTATTTTATTGTTTTACTTTGTTGGGTCCTTTTGGCTTTTGTTTTAGACAAGCTCTCAGGTAGCTCTGATGCCTTTTAATTCACTGTGACCTCCTGATTCTCCTGTCTCCCCCTACCATGTGCTGTGATTGTGTGTGCCACCATGCCCAGTTATAATGTGTATTTTCAAGGGTTAAGCAGCCATAACAAATCCATACACTTTAGTTACTTCAAGTCGCTATAACCCCTAGGAACTCGGAAGCTACTCTCTTGAGGACTAAATGCATCCTGGACCTGTTCAAAATCTCTGAGTCTCATGTCCACGTCTTACTCTTAATCATCTAGCACTCATCCATGGTACCAACTGTGTCCTAGATACTCTCCTCATTGCTGAGACCAAACACCTGACAAGAAACAGTTTAAGAGAGAAAAGCATTTTGGGGTTTTAGTTTTGGAGTTTTGGCTCACAGTTGAAGGGTACAGTCTATCACAGCAGGCATAGCAGAGCTACAAGAGCCTAATGTGGACTACATGGCATCTGTAGTCAAGACTGAGAGAGCTAACAGGAAATTGGGCCAAGTTATATGACCTCCAGGCCTGCCCCAATGACCCACATTCCCCAGCACAGCTCTTCATTTTAAAGATTTCAGTGTTCCAAACAGCACCTCCAGTTGGAGACCAAGCATTCAAATACATGAGTCCATAGGGTGGCACGACACATTTTAACCACAGCATACTACTGTTCTCTGTTCTTGCTTTGTAAAGACATGGGAAAGGACAGCACAAGGAATTCTATGATGTAGGGGGGAAATTATCTGGGTCATATTATCTACACAATGGGAGTGATAATACCTCTCTAATAGGGTTATTGTGGACATAAATTAACAACCACAGAGTCAAAGGCCTGGCACAGTACCACATCAGCCAACAAAGCATGGGCCCCAGTTGTAAAGTTTCATGTCACTTTAAATGGACTAAACAGTAAAACATGACATCTTGCTTGCAAGAGGGAGGCATGCATGGAAGTATATTTACTACCAGGAGTCAAAAATAAACTGTGTCTAGGGTTTGGTAGAGGAGATTTCTAAAGATCTTCATTGTGTGGGAAACTTGTTATTATGGTTTTATTGTTTCTTGGTTTTGTGGTACAATGGCAGGATTTTTTATTGCCCCTGCCCCTTTTTTCTTTTCAATCATCCATTGTTTATTCTTGGGACCAAGGTTAGTGGTTATCAATATCAACATCACTTTAAACTATCTTAGGTGAAGCTGCAGAGGTGACTCAGTGGATAAAGTGCTCCATGTATAAGTGTGCAGATAGGAGTTTAGATACCCAGCAGCTATGTAAATGCTGGGTGAATGTGGTAGCATCATTTTAACTGGTATCATCAAATTTCTTATTTTATTTAATATAATATTTTGAGACAGGGCCTGATGTAGCCAAGTCTGGTCTCAAGTCAGTATACAGCTGAGAGTAACTTTAAACTTCTGATATACCTGTCTTTGCCTCCTACATATACTCCTGGGATTAGAGGAGTGTACCACTGTGACTCATTTAGTACAGTGCAGGGGATCCAACCTAGGGCCTCATGCATTGAGAGATAAGCACTCTACCAACTAACTATCCCCAGCCCCATGTCCCTTCCGTATGTATCAACACTTGGTCTGTGCTGCACCTCTCTGTCAGACTCCATCCACAAGTTCAAACAAGCACACACAAGTATGCTGCATTATCCTTTGTCATTTAGGATCAAGGGACCAGGATGCCTTACAGTGAAAAGGCTACCCGATGTACCCATCTGCGGTCCTCCCGCTGGGTCTTTCCCTTCTCCCTGGTTGCCTTTGCTTCAGCTGTACCTTCTTGACCACAAAGCATACTTATACTCATTTCTTTAGGAATGCTCTTTTTCAGATATGTGTTAAAATATTTCTGAGCCCTACCTTGGCCATCATATATAAAATTACAACCCTGACACTCATCTTTTGCGTGCTGTGGCACACAGATAGTATGCCTTACTGAGTCCATGAGAGGAAGAATTTGCCCATGTTTCTTACTGCTGTGTAAGCAGCACTCAAGGCAGTTTCTGAGCTGTGCTAGGGATGTAAGATGTAAGTTTTTTATTTTTTTGTTTGTTATCGAGACAGGGTTCTCTGTGTAGCGTGCTGTCCTGAAACTCACTCTGTAGCCAGGCTGGCCTTGATCGAATATCGCTGCCTCTGCCTCCCAAGTGGGGATTTAAAGCGTGCGCCCTACCGGCAGATGTAAGTTTTAAAGCGTTATGGACGTCACATCACCACCATCATCATTAATATTGTGTAATATAAACATTTCCAGTGCTTTCAGATGATGTCTACACCTCTGAGTATACTACTTGAACTATATGGTCTCAGCCAACACTGTCAGCTTGCTCATATTCATTCCATAACTCTATATTACCCACTTCATGTAGGATCAGCAGAGTAATACCTCAAGGGTATATTGACATAAGAATAGAATGCACTACCATCAGGAATATTGACAGTATGATATAACAATACGTATTTGCTGAGATCAGTTGCATCAGGCTCAATGTATTTACCCAAAGATCAGTTGTTGCTACTATCGTTTTACTGTGAATGGTTGGATGGTCGAGTTTCTCCTACTGTATATAATGAAAACACATAAACCGTGATTTAACAGTGCTCTGAACAAGGGCCACAGTTGTCATGCCCTCTGCCACATAGAAGTCCTGCTTGCTCATCAAGGATGCTGATGTCATCCTTTTTTCATTTTATACCAATAGCCAACTTCCCATCAAAGCTTCAAAATGGATCATTTCTTTTCAGTTGTATGAGAATCCTTATTAGAAATCCATCACTGCCCATTCTTACGTTAGACAGGGGGGAGATGCTCTAGGAGGAATATGGGTGGCTGACTGTTGTGTATGATGGGTGCAGAAGAAATGGTTATGCCATTCTAGAACATAACAAATTTTTGTATTGGAATCATAGTCAGTGATTCTTAACATAGCTTCCCCCTTCTCTCTCTCTCTCTCTCTCTCTCTCTCTCTCTCTTCTCTTTTCTTGTTTGTGTGTGGTGTGTATGTGTGTGAAGTATATGTTTATGGTGTATGCACCTGCGGACAAATGCAGAGGCCAACAGTATACTCATCTGTCACTCCTGGCCTTGCTCCTTCTTCTCTATAAACCAACAGCTTGCTGTTTTTGATTAGACTGGCAAACAGTAAATCCCAACAATCCTCCACTCACCACCCCTCAATGCTGAGGTTACAGGTATATATGGAACTGTACCTGGTTGTTTTGTGAGTTCTGGGGTCTGAAGCCTGGTTCTTATGCTTATGCAGCAAAATTTCTCAACTGCTGAGCCATCTCTCCAGTCCCTAAATCCCCCACTTGTAAAGGAGAAAAAAAAAAAGTCATCCTATTAAAAAAAATGACTAAAATGCTTAGCTGAGTCTTTGCTCTCTTCTCTTCACAAGCTTAATGCTGGCGTCACCCTGAACCTGAGTGCATCCTCTGTTCACATGGCTGCTCTGGATCTCCTGAAGGGCTCTTATCAGGCATCCTTCACAGAACTCATGCTCTGAGATATCCTCCTTCAATTCTCTTTGACCAGATAGAGAACTTCCAGGAAGGCTGTGATGACCTCATCCTGTGGTAAGAATTCTCAAAGATTTTGTCTTACTCAAATTGAGAGTATAAAATTAAATGAGCAACTCACTAAAGCAGAATTTCTCTTTGAACCATTAGTCATTATTGAGAGCTTGACGTTTTACAAATAAAAGTAACATCTCCAGGTGATTGCAGAGCTGCTTGCATCACAGACATACCCCTTCTGCTTTAAAACTGCAGATTTGTGGGTTTATTAATGTACATATTTAAAGATTATCATTTGAAAAGATCACCTTAAGCCAATTCCTGTAAGGATCTATCTAACTGAAATAATGTTGTTTTCAATGACCCTAGAAAAATATTAACATTGTCAACAAGGCCAACAACAAGGTGGTTAAGTATCTCAGAAATCAAAGATATAGCTTGGCATGATGGTGTATACAGATAATGACAGAATCAAGGAGATAGGAACAGAAGTATCCAGTATAGTACTACGTCATAGCCTTTCTCCAGTCGAAGAGAGATGAATGTTCAGCTCTCAATGGGCCATTTATATTAAATCCTTTTCTCCCATGAGTCAGAGACAATCACTGTAGATGAGGGAGTGAAAAGAGTGTAAGATCCAGAGGTGATAGATGATTACAAGGAAGCAGTGTTTTCTGGATATACCAAGGCAGCTGCCCATAGGAACTCACAGTAGCTGTGATAACATGTATAAGACTTGTACATGCTCATGACAGCCAAAATCCCAACCTGGGAAAGACAGGTGTGCACTAAGTCTCAACCCTAATGGTGGAGCTATTAGGATTGGCAGTTTATTGCTACTAAGAAGGGGAAAGTTGGTTTTCTTTAAGTATCTGACCCTTGGTAGGTGCACAATGCTTAAGTGCAATGGTTCTCAACCTGAGGATCGTGACCCTCAAAGGTCAATATCAAATATCAGATACTCTGTATATCAGATGGTTACATTATGATTCATAATAGTAGCGAAATTACAGTTATGAAGTAGCAATGAAATAATTTTATGGTTCAGGGTCATCATAGCATAAGGAACTGTATTAAAGGGTTGCATGTTAGAAAAGTTGAGAATAACTGTTTTAATGGAAGGCCACATATCTAAGAGTATATGGGCAGTACAAATTGTTCCTGATGTGTTCAATAAAGGGGGGCGGGTGTCAAACTTGAGTGAATTGGAAATAGGGGGCGTGGATTTGAAAGAAATTGGAAGTTGGAGGAGAGAGTAAATATGATCAAAATTTGTCATCCAAAATTCTCAAAGAATTAATTTTTAAATGGAGAGGGGTCGGTGTGAGTGAGGAAAGAAGCCAACAGACACAGCTTCCATGAGAAGTGCTTTCTATAAAGTTTTCAAACTGGCTCATCAGATCAAGAAAAGCTCCAATTCTAGAATCTCTATAATTAACTGCAGGGATGCCAAACCCCACTGTGCTACAGAGACTCGCTGACTCGTCGTAGTGCCAGTTCCTCAAATGGAAGGATCATGGGATAATACTGGGAGGGGCATACTCATCTAAATCCATTAGACTGGAAGCCAGAGGACTCCTACTAGTGTGCACCACATGTCGTAAAGTGTTCTTGATTGTTCAAATATTTTGTCAAAGCTAGGAACCTATCCAGAGAACATAGGGTAAAGCTGTTTTCAATGAATAATAAGGATGACTATTGTAAATGCTTTGATAGAGGGCTTTAAACAGATAGTACTTTTTACCCCCATAATAACTTTGCATTCGCCATTTTATAATCACCAATTTATAAGTGGCACAACTAAGAATCAGAAGCACTGGATCATCCTCTGAGAGCCAAACTAACTGAGGCAGGAACCAAAGCATGTCTGTCCAACATTGTCTTCCCCAGTGCTTTTTCCTGAGCACTGAACCAGCTTCGCTGCTTTTTTTCGCAGTATTTTTGTGTATTAATTGCCTCCTTTGCTCCAGTCAGCCTCCCCCGATGTAGTTATTTCTATTCTTGTTTGAAAGAGAAGAAAACTGGGGAGTAGGGGGGTCAAGAAAACAAGTGACAACAAAGGTTACACAGGCGATGCCAGGGTTCTCCCAGCAGCACTTCCCTAAGACTCAGCAACAGAGCTCTATCTGTGGCAGGAGAAGGAGACTCAAATAGAACTGAGTTACCACAGATCCTTAATCAGATACATTCTGTTTGACGGTTTTTGAAGTCTGTTGCCATGGTTGTTAAAACCAGCATGCATTCCTTGAGATTAGAACCATCTCACAGCCGATGATGCTAGAGATTGTTGCTCTGAGGTGTCATTGCAGGAAAAGTAAAACCAAACCTGCGAGTTGGGGGGAGGGTCTTAAACCACAAAAGGCTTTGGTCCTCAGGGCAATCTTTTTACTTGGGCTGGTATTTAAATATTTTTGCTGATCTTGACTGCCTTGATTACTATAAAAGAATATGCCTGCTCTTCATAGATGGTTGTCAAATATTAGGAAGAAGTTGGGAGGGAGAATGTGTAATTTCACTATTCCAAGTCAACTACAACAGTTTGGTATATATTTTCCTTTTTTAAGACTGCATAGCAAAATATTGTTTCAAAAAGTAAACAGGGGACTGGAGAGATGGCCCAGCAGTTAAGAGTGTGTACTGCTCTTGCAAAGGACTCCGGTTTGGTCTTCAGAATCCACATGTAACAGCTCACAGTTGCCTGCAACTTCAGCTCCATGTGATCCAGTGCCCCCTTAAGGCCTTTGTAGACACGTGTACACATGCACGCGCGCGCGCGCCACACACACACCACACGGTTTTAAAGATAAATACAAACAAAATCTTAAAAATGGATAGTTTTACATGTTTTATGTATTTTTACAAAGTTGTCACAATACCATATACATTATATACGTATATATTTTTTTCTGGATCTCATTTTTTCTTGAGCATTAAAATGTGCCATAATTAACACTGTATCACTTGTGGCTAATAATCTATGAGACATGATTATAATCCTTATTTTTCTTAGTATAATAATTCTTTCACCTTGTTCAATTGGTCTTTACCTAAAGGGCATTAGTATAATGGGGTCTTTACATATAAAGGTTTTTTTTTAATTATTGATTTCTTTGAACAGACACTGAAACTAGGACCCAGAAACTGAACTAATAATTATTTTTGAACCCTTGATATTAGCAAATTATTTTTCAGGATGTATGTATTTCACTGTTGTGATATCACTTACACTGTTTGATTGTCTCCCTCTTAGCAAGTTGACAGAACCCTCTGAGAACTGTCTGAGCCAGCGTAAGGTATTCTGAATGTGACCATATTAAAGATTCATGTTCGTGGTATAAACAATCTTTGAGTTCACTGGATAAAACTAGCTAGAAGTGGTAGCACGCCCCCATAATCCCAGTGCTAGGGAGACTGCTGCAACAAAATCAAGAGCTTGAGGCCAGTCTAAATTAGATACAAGACACTCTTGCAAGAAAACAAGCACTGGGATGGAGAGATGGCTGTGCACTTAAGAATGCTTTCCACTCTTTCAGAGCCAAGCTTGGCTCCCAGCATCCATGTCAAGAAGTTCATGACCACATGTAAGTCCAGATGACCTGATCCCCTCTTCTGGTTCCTGCAGGCACCTAAACATTTGTGACATGCAATCTCATAGACACACACACATACATACACACATGAATAATAGTAAATAAAAGAGGGACTAGGAATGTAACTCATTTGATAGAGTATTTACTCAGCATGTAAGAAGCAGATTCAATACAAAATAAGCCAAACATAGAGACACAAACCTATAATCCTAGAACTCAGAAAGTATAAGTAGGAAGATCAGATATTCAGGTCATTCTAGGATGCATAGTGAATTCAAAGCCATGCTGGGCTATATGAGACTATCTCAAGAAAGGTGAACACTTTTATGAAGATAACTGAAACGTCTTGAAACCACCATGGCCCTTTTAGCCATGACAGTCACTTCTCATCAACTGAGCACTGTCAAGAATGCTACTATAACCACAAGCTCAAAGCAACATTCATGTACAGTATGCTTAGAGCATTTGGCTCTAGATGTCCTCCTTGGAGCTGAAGACTTTGAAATGATTAGCCTGTCCAAGTTGCTCAACAGACTATCTTTGATGAAGCAACCATCACTTGTGAAAGGTCATTTGAGGATACAAGCCTTCTGTTTGAAATGTCTTCCTAATAAATACCCCAGTGTCAGAATAATAAATCTTAAAAGAAATGAAGCTGGGGCTGGAGGGCTCACACTCAGTGGGTAAGAGCATTGGCTGCTCTTGCAGAGGATCCGGGTTTGACTTTCAGCACCTGCATGGTGGCTTATAACCATCTATAACTCCAATCCTACAGAACATAATATCATCTTCTGGTTTCAATGGGTACAAGAAACACAGTGGGTACACAAATACACATGCAGGCAAAAAAAACTTATACACATAAAATAAAAAGTAAAAGTAAATCTTTTAAAAAGATGAAGCTAAGACTCCACAAAGGAGTGGGTTCTTTACTAATGCACAGACAATCTCGGAGAGATAGAAAACTTAGGTTCACTAGAATCCTTGTCTAGGTTAAAGAGTAGGAGGAATGTTCCCAGAATAGGAAAATGGGAGCATTGTCTAGACTAAGGGAGGGAAGCTAGAGTGGGAAGAGGTTAGACTGAGAGAGAGATTCAGATACTGAACAGAAAGCAGAGTTCTTATGATGTTGGAGAGATGGGTAAGCAAATGAGTTGGTTTTATTAGGCTTTGTCACCTAGAAAGGACAGATCTCAAGGTCACTTGTCTCTATTTATATTATGTAACTGTTTGGCTACGACATCATTCTAAACTGGATGAATCTTCACCAAGATCTAAATACTTTGTATGTTGACTTTGTCCTGCTGTTGATCTGGGGTCCCTTCAGATCCCATATCCAAACCTAGATTCTAAATTTCACTTGTATCATCTACAATCTCTCTTCTGCTACCCTGACCATGCTCCCTAATCATCATTATAATTTTCTTCTTCCTTTTAGTGAATCAGACAGTTTCCTATTTCTGTGGAAAATATTGGAGATAAACTACTTAAAAGGGAAAAGGTGTTAAATGGGCTCATGGTTTCCATCCAAGATCAATAGGCTCCATCACTAAGGTCCTACAATGAAACAGGACACTGTGGCAGGGGGCACATTACAGATCAATGTTGCTCACCTAATCATAGCCAGGAAGCTCAAAATTAGATGGGGAAATGGACATAAGATAGACTCCTCCAGGGAATCAAGATAGCTCAGTGGGCAAAGGCGGTTACCACCAAGCCTGATGAGCTGATTTCAATCTCAAGATCCTCTATGATGGAAATAAAGACCTGACTCATGTAAGCTGTTCTTTGACCTCCACATATGTACCATGGCTTACACATACACACACAAAACAGATAGATTGATTGATGATAGATAGATAGATAGATAGATAGATAGATAGATAGATAGATACCAAAGATTATATTAGACAAAAAAGGTATACAAAGAAGAATGGTAGTTCCTTCCAGATACTACAATGTCCTTGACCTCTCAATAACATCCCCTAACTATGAGTCTGTCAATGATGAAATTAGTGTCTTTATAATCTAACTGCTTCTCCAAATCTCATGCCTCAACAGTACCTCATTAGAGACAACACCTCCAACATATGAGACTTAGGAGGACATCTCAAGTCTAAATCATAGTGTACAGTCTATACACACTCCCACAGCCATGACAGCCCTGCCTGGTTGCAATATTGAGTCAGTAGATTCTTGACCTAGGCAGTTTGTGCCAGTCTATCAATGGCCATCAGTCTATGAGTCATGCAACCAAGAGAAGGTCAGCTCACTAAAACCTTTCTGTTGCCAGATATAATTCTCACAAGATAAATCAGAGGTAGAATTTGGAAGTCAAATTTTTATTCTAAAACAACCCTATGTTAGCCACCTCCACCATTTAATATTAGAGTCAAATCTTGAAGCTTAATTTCCAGAGCCAGAGACAGGTGAATCTCTCTGAGTTCAAGACCAGCCTGCCTGAACTACAGAGTGAGTTCCAGGACAGTCAAGGATACACAGATAAACCTTATCTCAGAAAGAAAGAAAGAAAGAAAGAAAGAAAGAAAGAAAGAAAGAAAGAAAGAAGAAAGAAAGAAAGAAAGAGAAGAAAGAAAGAGAGGGGGGGAGGGAGGGAGGGAGGGAGGGAGGGAGGGAGGGAGGGGAGGGAGGGAAGGAGGGAGGAAGGAAAGAAGGAAGAAATCAAAGTGAAATTTAATTTCAGTGTTTTGTTTTGTTTATCAGTTTGTTTGTGGTAAAAAGTTATACATGGCAAAAAAAAAAAAAAAATACTATCAAAAATCCCCTAACTTGCTTTCATAGTTTTATCTAATGTAATTTTTCAACAATGTTAGAAGGCCAACAAGTACAATTGTTCCTCTGGTGTTAGAACAGAACACAGATGCTTCAGGGAGGCACTAGAGAAAAGTATCTAACATGTGTTTAGTGGCTATGTTGCATGAAAATATAGACACTGTCTTGACCTCTAGACAGAATCAGATAGCAAGATATTCTCACTGGAAGAGTTACATAATTATGTCCAGACATAGCATCCAAGCTTCATAGCTTTCGTTTCACATTCACCCTGGTTTTTTACTGTGACAACATGAGAGAAACATACATCATTGTAACTCTGATGTAGCAAATCCTCCACAAAAACATAGGTTTTTATACTGTCTTAGAGCTATTCACTCATTTATTCTAGAAATGCCCACCATAGTCCTACTCTGTGCCAAACATCATGTTGGGTACCAGAGCAATTACACAGAGAAACAAGAGTATTCATGATTATGTAGGCATTCATTATCTAAAGATGGAGAGACAAACATCCAAACCAATATTAAGTTAACCTACCAATACTATAGGTATACCAGTAGAGATGCAGACATGTCTCTATGAGAGCACAGTAGGAAGCTATATCAATCTTACTTGGATAGGTTATGGTGACAGCCACAGGAGTCTTTGAGAAGAGGTTCCTTCAAGATAAATTTAATACTTTTTGTAAGCCACTTAACATGGATGCTAAGAACTCTATAGAAACCCTCCCAAGAGCAGTACATGTTCCTAACCACTGAGCCTCCTCTCCAACTCCCACCCAAGCCCTCTGAATCTTAATTGCCTACTCTCCCAAATTAGTAAATAGTTCTAAATGGAGGAAGCTGGTAACTACTACCCAGAAGGTAAAGAACAAAACCATATTACGGTTGTCCCCTAAACCAGAGCTTTCAGGCTTCCCAATACTACATTCACATTTGCTTTTTCCATTTGAAATTTTAAGCACTGTGGCTGTAGAAATCAGAATATGGCTTTAGAGTTCATCACCTTAATATCCTGTAAACTTGAGTATTATCCAGCACTCTAGAAACTTTTATTTATTATTATTATTATTATTTATTATTATTATTATTATTATAGTTCTGTGTATGTCTGGGTGTTAGAATATGCATGTAAGTACAGGTATCTTTAAAAACCGAAGAAAGCATTTACTCCTGGAACTGGAATTATAGGCTGTTGTGAGCCTCCTAACTTGGATGCTAAGAACTGTATAGGAACCCTCTAAAGAGCAGAACATGCTCTTAACCACTGAGCCATCTCTCCAGTTCCCACCCAAGCCCTCTGAATCTTAATTACCATCTCTCCAAAATATGGAGAATACTCTTATCTGGGAATGCTTTTCATTAACTGAGATGATACATGTGAAGTATTTATAATAGTACCTGAAATGGGATGGATACATGAGTTATTAGTCATAGAGCCAAGTGTTTAATGATAAGCAGGAATGGCGGGTGAGAGTAGAGTTTGGGATTCTAGGCAAAGGGAAGAGCTTATGGAAGTGAACAGAATTAAGAAAGCACATCATACATTAAGGGAACAAGAGAGTTCAGGTCAGTGCTTCCACAGAATGTGGAGTTGCAGGGAGGGGCAAGTACTGAGACTGAAAGTGGGAATAGGGTTCAAATTTTGAAACATTGTACCAGCCATATGAACAAGTTTGAACCTTATCCTGCAGACAAGGAGAGACGGTGGTCTTTAAACAGAGAGGCTATGAAACTGGTAGGACAAAAATCCTAGCAACAGAGTGCCAAATGAGTTCAAGAGGGGCAAATCCAGAAGCAGAGATGGCAGAAAACATCTCCAGTAATCTTAGCAAGAAAAGTTCAAGGTAGTGGTAATGACAGAGAAACACAGAGGAAGAACCAGAGTTGGAAGATACTGCTGTGTTGGGGCTCAAGAAAGATGATGGACCAAAAGTGAAAGACCAGAAGCAAGAACAATCAACAACAACCCTCACTGGAATTAAGAAAGACAAGAACATTGATTTGATTTGATTGATTGCAAGGTAGTCTAGTGAGATTGTTGATTGGGTGGCTGGAAAGTAATCTGGTATACATTGCAATGCTCTGAGCTAGAGATATAATTGAGGAGTAGCCAGATAGTCATAAGTACTGAAAGCTACAGGGAGGTTCCAGGAAGCAGAGCTGAGGCTGCTGTCTTCTTGGTCGGCTACACTCCTTCCGTCTTCACCCTTCTGAGATTAACTGAGACATAATCTATGTCCCATCATTTTTAAAAACAATGTTTTCAAGCCTCCTAGAACTATTCAACTTCCACAATGGTTTTATTTTACAAAATGTAACCAAGGTCAAGCCACTTCATTGTCTAATGTAGATACATTGTTCTCATTTAGCACTGAATTCACCAAGAGAAAAACCTTCCTTGGGTTTCGGATTTGATACCTCCCTAGCAGAAATCATGCTTTCTTATTATGAAAACTTTGCCCCAGATGTTGGAGGTATAAACTACCCACTTTGTATAGCATAAAAGTAAATGAATCTTCAGAACACAGCTGTGTAAAATTGTCCAAGAAACCTCATCCTTTCATTGCAGAAATCAAAGCTCAATAAATTAATCAAATTTTTGAAAAATTGTACTTTGAAAAAAGAAGCATATAACATTCACACATCTTTGTTACCTTACCCAATCTGTCTTCATTACAAATCAAAAAGTCAAAGAGGACTCTCCCCAGGCAAGTCTAACCCGTTTATCATGTGCTGAGTCTCTAATGATTTGTGTGACCATTCTAGAGAAAGGAATCTAGATTATAAAAACATGTTTCTAAAGGGTTGGTGATGGGCCTACTTTCACCTCAAACATCATCCCCCAGCCAATTATTTGAAACAAATGAACAACCAAATGTCCTTTTTTTTATAGTAGATTGCCGTGATGGCTATTCTTGGTTGTCAACTTGACTACATCTGAAATTAACTAAAATCCAAATGGCTCGGTACATCTATGAGGTTCCTTCTTTTAATTAAATCATCTGAAGTGGGAAGACCTACTTTTAATCTGAATCTTTTGAGGTGAGTACATCCACCTTTAATGTAGGCCACACCTTCTGCTGGCAACCTATGTAAAGGATGTGGGAGAAGGAAAGTTTTGCTCTTTGCCTGATTGATTTTGCTGTCACTAATAAGTCCATTCCTTCCCTGGCATTAAAGCCTACTTCGTTGGGATTTCAGTATATACTAAAGACCGGTTGAGACATCCAGCCTCATGTCCTGGACAGTAACTGTATTCTAGGATCCTCTGTTGGTAGACAGCTATTGCTGGACTATCTGGACCATAGCTTGTAAGCTTTTCTAATAAATCCCTTTTCATTGTATGTATGTATATGTATATATATGTGCATGTGTGTGTATGTATAAATTCATATATGGATATACACATATGTGTGTACAGTGCTGTCATTTCTGTTGCTCTAGAGAACCCTGACTAATACAGTCACCATTTCTATACCTTCATAGAGTAGTGTGATGGCTAACACTGACATCAAAATGGCAGACTCTAGAATCACCTAAGTCAAATACATCTGAGCATGTCTATGAGAGAGGTTGTATATTAATTAACAGAGATAGGAAGACCCAACCTAAATATGAGTGGCACCATGCTATGGGTTGGAGTCCTGGGCTGAATAAAAAGATGAAAATGAGCTGAATATCAGCCTTCATCTCTCTCTGTTTCTTGACAGTGTATACCATGTGACCAGCTGCCTTGTGCTACCGCTGCCGTGACTTCTGTTATGGGTATAAGCAAAAAGCAGCACTTAAAGGGCTTAATTTTGACTTATATTTTGTCACAGCAGTGAGAAAATTAACTAACCCAGGAGCAAAGAATTTGCCAGTAGAAACATTATTAGCTTGTCACTCTCGAGCTAAATGTTGGGCAAAAACAGCTTTAGACTATAAATAGTTCTCTCAAGATGACTGTTGGACAAGATAAACAAGAATAGCTTGGTGCTTTCTCCATTGTCCAATTTACCATGTCTGATTAACAATGGGAGATGGTTATACCAAATCACCAATTGATCATAGAATTGGCATTTGACATAGAATTGAACACTGGATTCAAGCTGGTTGTGGTGGCTCGTGACTCCAATGCCAACACTTGGAAGACTGAGGCAGGAGCATTGCCATAAGTCTGAGGAGTTGCATCAGCTACAGAGTTGAGACGCTACCTGAAAGGAAGAAAGAGAGCAGCCAAGAGAACAAGTGAAAGATCAATTCTAGTTCACACCCCAGCTCAGAACTTGAACAAATAATCAAATTTCCCACAAGTTCTTTATCTGTGATTAGAGACACTAAACATGGTATTCCCTCACAGGCTTGCCTAAGCATTAATAGGATAACATATGTGAAAATATTCAGTACGGTGCCAAAGAAAACCTTGGCTCCGAAATCAGTACTAGAGCTGACATTGGGTTTGGGATCTAAGATTATGGATCTGTTTGTGCCAAGTGTTCGACCTTTTCTCTAGTTACATAGTGGGAAACGACTGTTGAGGTCATAGATCCTGAAGCATATTACTTTAGACCTTATGTGACCCATTTTCTCATTAACCATCAGCAAATACATTCCTGCCCAGGTGGTTAGAAAATACAGGATGAGCAATAGCTCGCAAATTTTTCAAACATATCTACTCTATATGAAACTTAATATAAGTTTTTATCAAGGGAACATCCCAAGGAAGGTCCACTTACTACGAGGAAGTAAGAGAGTAAACTGGGTAAATGGAGCATTTTGCAAAAGGTCAAAGGATTTTTAAGAGATCTAGCCAAGATAAACAGTGTAGATTAAAAGGGTAAAAAAAAATTAATAATGGATTAATATTTTAGAGCTTGGTCTCATGGTCCCAGTATATGTCACTTTCTGTGTATGCTATAATAAATGTGTAATAATGACTATACCATATAATATTGATATATAATAAAATAAGCACACTGTTAGCATGTACGCACCAAGGAAAATTGATGTCTGCAATCACTTGACATTCATATCGCTGCTTGCTACTTATACAAAGAAATATTAATGCACTTGGTCACACAGAGCTGAGAGAGGAGATCTGGGATTGCATCTTCTTCATGACGAAATCCTCTCTAGCCAACCATGCAACTTCCTGTAACCATCTGTGAGAAGCTGTGGACTTTGCCATCCTGGGCCATTTATCCAGGCATGATGTTTAATTAGGGCACACAAGGTTGCTGTGAAAAGCTTGGCAGCTCATCCCCTCACCCTGGTTGGGTTCACTGCCTCATTAGAAATGCCCTGGATGGCTGACCACCCAGACAAAACTAACAAGCACATTTTTCACCATTCACAGTAGCAGTTAAGTAACATTTTTTTAAAAAGATTTAAGATTTACAAAGTGTCTTTATGTCTGCAATGCTCTGTTAGTGGATTGCAGACAGAACACCAAACCAGACTTGAAAATTTCAGATTGTTCTTCCAATTCTGTGATACTGGGGAGAGAATCCTCCTCCAAACATCTGTTTTCTCTTCTTCCTCTAGTGACATAGAGACAATGGTGCCTGCATCAGAGAAAAGTGTTTAGATTAACTGAGATAGTACATGCAGAAAGAGCTACCTCTATGCGGGTAGCATTGTTGTTAAGACCCAGTCTGCTGCCTTCCAGTTTCTCCATACATTTAATTTAATGAGCAAAATAGATTTCTGTACACGATGGTGGCCCCAGACAGATGCTCTGAGAAGATGGGACAGAAATATCTCAGAAGACCACAATAGAAAATTCAGGCAAGGAAGCTGGAACAGATTATGTCGGCTAAGTTGACAGGTCTTTAGATAGGATCTCATTGGCAAGCAGGATAGCTTAGAAATTATTTCTAGCTAAACAAGATTCTTGTTAGCTGCTGAGCCAGTGTGAGTATGTTGTTCCCATTTGACAAAGGAAATACTTCAGACACAGTATAGAAAAATGCTCGAGTTGACTCCAGAATGGAAATCTTGCCTCTTGCAGCTCTTCTTTTCTCATGTTTCATATTAAAATACCTGCATGGAGTCTTGAGCCTCCCTCAAGGTTGGGGCTCACCCCGGGAACTCTATCCAAAGGAGAGCAGTGATTACCGCTCCTATCTTTCACAGTCAAATAAATATTTACTAAGTAGGGACATACAGCATACATTAAGATTAATGCTTCACACAGATTTGGAAATGTCTGTCATATCTGTCAGGTTTCCTCAACTCCATGACTGGGAAGGGCTCTGCTGTCTCTCAGCAAGAGCTGCCATTTTCCTGATGGTGCTCAGCAGGAAACCGGCCCTGATTACACACTCAGAGCCACAGGACCGGCAGCTAAGCATGCAAAGCCCAAGGGAGAGAGGGCAAGATTATAAAGTTAGTGTACAGTGAGGTCTGCGGTCACTCTACAATGTTTTTAGAGGGCAATTTAATGGTGATTTCAAATAAAGAAAAAGTGCTGCACCTAATAGGGACATCTGTGTTTATGGACTATTAATAGCAAAAACGAAAGAAAGAAAGAAAGAAAGAAAGAAAGAAAGAAAGAAAGAAAGAAAGAAAGAAAGAAAGAAAGAAAGAAAAAGAAAGAAGGAAAAGAAAACTGGAGAAAATTGACAATCATCTATCTTAGGTTAAATAGCCTGTACAGAGTTTTGTGTTCCATGTGTCAAGTTGTCAAAAGCCCGAGGGTTTAAGGGAGAGTTTTCACTAAAAGGATATTGATGTGTGTTTCCCCAAGTGTCATTCACCCAATGCCTGTGAAGACTGGAACTATCCAGACTCGGATGGTTTTATTTTGTTGTTCTTCTCTCCTCTCAGAATGGTGTCAACTCCTGACACTAGTTTAGCTGCTGAAATGATGGTTTCCTGTTTCATTAATGGTACATTGACGATTCCTTTCAGATGCCGGGGATCTACTCTCCTTGGAAAATATACATAAGCATTATGAAAGCCATACATTTCAGCTGTCGCTCTTTCCATTGGCATATCAGGTCCTGCTGTGGCTAGAGTCATCAGGAGATGGAAGGAAACTTGTCTAGCTATTTGGGGACAGTGAGAGAAACAGATCTTGGGAGATATACAAATAGAGACAGTGTGAGGTGAGATGGGAAAGAGCAAACAGAGAGGTATTTGTGACACAGTTGGCTACATTTCCCCAAGTCTTCAGAAATGGATTAGTGGCATTCCTGAGTGTGCTGGAATGCCCTGCTCATACCAGCTGTGTTTTCTCTGTGACTCACGCCCTAGGGTCTCTTCAGCTCCAATATGTGGGTAGTCTCATTTACCATCAATGTCAACTTCCTAAGGGTTTTTTTTTTTTTTTGAGGGAGGGTGCTCTGTTTCTTAATTAATTGCTTCTTCCTCCTCTTCCTCCTCTTCTTCCTCCTCTTTTTCAAAACATGGGCTTCTAGACTAGAAGAAATACAGCCCAAGAGTAGAAATCTTGAGTCAGACACTATACACACACATACACACACACTCATTCAAAGATGCACACACACAAGCATTCACACATACACACACACACCCCGCAGGAAAGAAATATTTTTTTCTTTTGTTCAAAAAATTATCATCTCAGCTGTCGTTCAATTTTAATGTTTAAAAAATTCCTATCAATATTTATACTGAGTGTATAGTTTCCTCAAAGAGGTAAGGGTTTTTTTTCACATCATAAAAATGAAACTGGAGAATCATTACACAGGCTCTGTCTTGAATACTTTCTGATATTACCTGCATGTTTAGAACATTTTCATAATTTCAATATAATACCAGGAAAAATAATACCTTGCAATGCAATTTCAGCCCCCAGAACCAATACAGGTTTTTTAGTTTGGGTTCTCCACAAGCAAGAGCTACAAAAGGGATTCTTACACACATGAGAAGGGTCCTCTGGAGAAAATGGGAGAGTTGGGAAATTGGGTTAGGAAAATAGGAGAACCTGGGTATGGTGAAAGATTAGGTTGCATTCAGCCTCAGGCTACATCTATGGAGGATGAAGGATGCTGTCATTTGGTCTGCTTCAGGGCGAACGAGCTGGAGTTTCCTATTGCTGCACTTGTGAGCAGAAAACCATGGTGATTACAAAGTAAAAAAAGGAACTGCACCTCATAGAAACATCTGTGCTCATAAACTATGGACTAAGGAGAGCTGAATCATCTTTCCTCCATTAGTGAGCCTATAAGGTAAAGCACTGGCTCCAGAGCATTCCCAAAGGATATAAGCCACTCCAGCTCATGGACACGATAAGGAAAGGCTGCCTGAGAGCTCAGAGAGAAGTCTATCCAAAGGTTAAGGGACATGATAATGAGGAATTAAACATTCAGGACCTGTGGGAAGGGGTCCAAGGACATCTCTGAGTACAGACAGCATCCACTAGACATTATGGTCCTCGGTTTGTCACTCATCATGTAGTGCCTGCCATGTGCCAGTTAATGGGCTATGATTGAACTTACAGGAATGAATGAGAGATCATGTCTGGTGGTGCAGATCACTTGGAAGAGTGTTTGCCTACCACTCGTGAGTCTCTGAGTTCGATCCCTGACACCACATAGACCAGGCTGATGTCTCTCCAACCTGATCTAGCTTCTTCTTTTTTTTTTTTTTTTTTTTTTTTTCTCATCATGATTTCCTTAATGTAATCTCAGCACCGAGAGGTCAGGATGGTCAGACATTCAAGGTCATTCTCTATTACATTGTAAGTTCAAGTCTAGCCAGGGGTACATGACGCTATTTAAAAAAAAAAAAAAAAAGTTTAATACTAATTTTGTTATTGCTGTCTTGTTTTGGTTTTTGAGACAAGCTTTCTCTACAGTGCCCTGGCTGTTCTGGAACTCACAATGTAGACCAGGCTGGTCTCGAATTCACAGAGATCTGCCTGCTTCTGCCTCCTGAATACTGGGACTAAAGGTGTATGCCACCATATCTAGCAAATTTTTTTATTTTAATGAAATATTAAAACTTTATAAGAAATGTTTTTAATGAGGTAGAGAAAGAAACAAGGAAGACAAACATGTCAGCACATTGAAGAAAGGATAGACACATATCACTGAAAGATAATTTTTGTTTCATACTCTCATGGATGAAGGTGTCATGAAGCTATACACAGTGAAGCACATAGTAACCAAGAATGATTTTAATACACAACTTCAGAGAGAATGCAATCTTAAACACTACATCATTTTTTTTTACCAATGTTATCTGTTTATTTTATCTCATGTGTATGACAGATTTGTTTGTATATGTGCATATGGATGTATGCCCAGGTGCCCTCAGAGGTCAAAAGAGAGCGCTAGATCTCCTGGAACCATAGTTGTGAGTTGTCATATGGATGCTGAGAAGCAAGCCCACTTCTCCTGCAAAAACAAGTGCTCTTAACTGCTGAGCCATCTCCCATAGCCTGCATCAGACACTTTTGAACAAGTAGAAGAACTTCAGATCACTGTGCTCTGCACAGTCAGCATGGCCGACCTGCTCCCACCCTGCCAGCCCCACACGTCAGCAGAGCTGAGCTTTGCTCCTGCTCTACATTACATGCTGTTTTTTTCTGAGATAGTCATTAAACATTCACCCAGAAAACACTTACTGAGAGCAGCAACAAACAACAGACACACGACATTAAGCCCTACAGGAGGACACATCCTGAGCTCTCTGCCTCACAGTACAGCTCTCTCCGCCTAAGAAGTAAGGCTTGGAGAGTCATGACCCCTGTCCACTACCCAAGAAGAAGGGTTAAAAGAAGAAATGAGCCTGGTGGTGTATATTTAAAATCTCAGGAGACAGAAGCAAGGGAATTAGAAATGGAAGGTCAACCTTGGATATATAAAGAGTTCCAGAGCTTTTTGTGAGTGAATGAATGAATGAATGAATGTCCCTGTCACTAGCAGAAAGATGGAGCTTCTTCTATCTCTGGAGAATAGGTTAAAAAAAAAAAAAAAAGTAAGTGAGCTCCAAGGAGGAGCTTCAAACAATTAGTGAGTGACTCGGGAGCCTAGCAAGCCATGTTCTCTGCCAGCTGCTCGCTCGCACTGAACCTTTTTTTTTTTTTTGGATTGGATATTTTATTTACATTTCAGATGTAATCCCCTTACCCCATTTCCCCCCTCCCTCCCAGGAACTCCCTTCCCATCCCCCTCCTGCTTCTATGAGGATGTGCCCCTACCCACCCACCCACTCCCACCTCCCTGCTCTCAAATTCCCCCACACTGCGTCATCCAGCCTTCACGGGACCAACGACTTCCTCTCCCACCTATGCCTCACAAGGCCATCCTCCCCTACATATATAGCTGGAGCCATGGGTCCCTCCCTATGTGCTCCCAGGCTGGTGGTTTAGACCCTGGGGGCTCTGGTTGGTTGGTATTGTTGCTCTCCCCATGGGTCCACAAACCCTTTCAGCTCTTTCAGTCTTCTCTCTAACTTCTCCATTGAGAGCCCCTTGATCAGTCCAATGTTAGCTGTGAGCATCCACCTCTGAATATGTCAGATTCTGGAAGAACTCTAAGGAGAACACTATATCAGGTACCTGTCAGCATGCACTTCCTGACATCCACATCAGTGTCTACCTTTGGTGACTGCACATGGGATGGATACCCAGGTGGAACAGTCTCTGGACGACCCCTCAATCAGTTTCCTGTTCCACACATTGTCTCCATATTTGCTCCCATGAGTATTTTGTTACTCCTTCTAAGAAGGACTGAAGCACTCACATATTGGTCTTCCTTCTTTATGAGCTTCATGTGGTCTATGAGTTGTATCTTGGGTATTGCGAGCTTTTGGGTAATATCCACTTACCAGTGAGTGCAAACCATGTGTGTTCTTTGGTGATTGGGATACCTCACTCAGGATGATATTTTCCAGTTCCATCCATTTGCCTAAGAATTTCATGAATTAATTGGTTTTAATAGCTGAGTAATATTCTATTGTGTAAATGTACCACATTTTCTGTATCTATGTCTCTGTTGAAGGACATCTGGGTTCTTTCCAGCTTCTGGCTATTATAAATAAGGCTGCTATGAACATAGTGGAGCATAGTGGAGTGTCTTTGTTATTATATGTTGGAGCATCTTCTGGGTATATGCCCAGGAGTGGTATAGCTGGATCCTCAGGTAATGCTATGTCCAATTTTCTGAGGAACTGCCAAACTGATTACCAGAGTGGTTGTACCAGTTTGCAATCCCACCAACAATGGAGGAGTGTTCCTCTTTCTCCACTTCCTCGCCAGCATCTGCTATCACTTGAGTTTTTGATCTTAGTCATTCCGATTGGTGTAAGGTGAATCACAGGGTTGTTTTGATTTGCATTTCCCTGATGACTAAGGATGCTGAACATTTCTTTGGGTGCTTCTCGGCCATTCCATTTCCTCAGTTGAGAATTCTTTGTTCAGCTCTGCACCCCATTTTTAATAGAGTTATTTGATTGTCTGGAGTCTAATCTCTTGAGTTCTTTGTATATATTGGATATTAGCCCTCTATCAGATGTATGATTGGTAAACATCTTTTCCAATCTGTCGGTTGCTGTTTTGTCCTATTGACAGTGTCCTTTGCCTTACAGAAGCTTTGCAATTTTATGAGGTCCCATTTGTCAACTCTTGATCTTAGAGCATAAGCCATTGGTGTTCTGTTCAGGAATTTTCCACTGTGTCCAAGTATTCTAGGCTCTTCCCAACCTTCTCTTCTATTAGTTTCAGTGTATCTGGTTTTATGCAAAGGTCCTTTATCCACTTGGATTTGAGCTTTGTACAAGGAGATAAGAATGGATCGATTTGCATTCTTCTACATGCTGACCTCTAGTTGAACCAGCACCATTTGTTGAAAATGCTGTCCTTTTTCCATTGGATGGTTTTGGCTCCTTTGTTAAAGATCAAGTGACCATAGGTGTGTGGGTTCATTTCTGGGTCTTCAATTCTATTCCATTGATCTTCTTGCCTGTCTCTGCACCGAACCTTTAGAATAAATGATTACAATCTCTAGGGCAGGAAAGTTATTTTCTTCATCTGTGGCTGACAATAGAGATGAATGAACATGAAGCATCAGAATGAAGGCTGGGAACACCTGGGTCCAGAAGTGTGTAAGATGTTCAACTGAAAGTGGATACTGTAAAGGGAAGGCAAGTCTTAAGTGATTCTCACCTCCTTCTCTGTGCCCTCTTGAGAAGCCCTCCCCTACCTGCTCCAAACTTGCCCAAACTTCATGTAAAACTTTTACCTTAACTCTAAGTGTTCTTGTACTGATGCCACTTTTTAAGCTCCTTGCAAATCTTCCAGTGATTTCCCAATGAGCTCCTGCATGCTCAGTCAGCATGCAAACACTTTGCTAGTAGGGGAAAAAAAAAAACTACAGAGAGAGGAAGAGGAAGAAAGAAAGGCTTTCATTTCAGTCTCTGCAGGCCAAGCAAACAGAAGTCAGACCTCACTGTACAAACAGAGCAGCGCCATTCCCTAAAGGTCATAGGTGTGCTCTCGGATTAGGAAAGAAATAGTACATTGTAGGTGGAAGGGGAAGGAGAGCAGCAGCAGTGCACATGATTCGTCAAAATTAGGAAGATCTGCACAGCACAGAAACAAAATAGAAGAAACTCTCTGACATCAAGATTTGATCTTGTGAGGAAGATGCCAGGCCCAAAGGGGCTGGGGGAAGGGGTGGGGGAAGGATCATCTGAGGAGTAAGTCAGAGTCCACAAGGACTCAAGAACAAGAAGGAAGAAAAACACAGTCAGAAGCTGTGTGCACTGCTCTCTGATGAGGGACTCTCTTTTGATGACAATGTCTACACCCAGAAATCAATGGTTGAAATGTGGAAATTTTTAAACTTCTCAAGTAGAAATATTTTTGAGAGAGGTAAAGAAAGGAATAAAGAAAATAAAAGACTCAGCACACGGAAAAAAGAATAGTCATAAATCGTATATACTAAAGATATAAAACATAGATCAATGAAAGAGAAGTTTAGTTTGATCTTCTCATAGATTCCTGGCAAATTGAACTCTTATGTCTCTCATATGTCTGTGGCATGTGCACACACACAAAATAAGTAAGTAAATAAATATGTGTGTTGTTTTGTTTTGTCTTAAAGGCTGATAAACAGCAGCTAAGCTCCTCAAATGCTAAGGTGGCAGTTACAGTGCTTGCCAGCTAAGCCCGACAGCCTGAGTTTGATGTACAGGACCCACAAAGTGGAATGAGAAAGCTTACCCCTACAAGTAGTCCTATGATCTTCATATCACACCGTGCCATCAATGTGCCCATGACTACAACACAGATGACAAGTACATATAATTTGTTAAGGGGAAAAGTTAAACGAAAATAAAGGGTTGGAAAAACCTAGGAGACACTTCTGGAGGATCTGCTGCCAGATCGCCAAGGTATGATCACTCTAGTGGACATTCAGCAGGTATGGATAAAGAGCACTTGAATAATGAGGGAAAGGGACTGAAGGCAAACTGGAGTCTTCCTTTTTTCAAACTCTAATTGACTTAAATTAAATGAGCCCACATGCTTAGGGGTTTCCCTATCAGACAGACATGACCTAATCACTATCCTATATCTATGAAGAAAAGGACCAATAAAATAGAAGGATGGAGGGAGAGAAGGAAGGCAAAAAACAGGACCAGCTGGAGAAACTGAAGACTCGTACCCAGTTGGTCAAAGGATATTGTAAACAAGGTCACTGAGGAGCTCTGTTCAGTTGCAGAGAAGATATGTTGGTAGGAAATATTTTGGCACCAGAGTTGGACTCCCTGAGCTAAGAGAAGTTAGGTTGGCAGGGGAATTTGCCAGGACACACTGAATAGCTTCTACATCTTGAAGACTGTTGAGCTAATGGTTCTTTCCATATTCAACTCTGAATCTATACCTAGAGCTCTTTTAGTATTTGTTTCCACTAGGTTGAGACTGAGGAATATGCCTAAGACACACTTCATTTGACACTACTTCCTAAGGAATGGTAGGTCTTATTCTTTGAAAAACAATTTTGGTTCGGTCTTGAATGACAGAAAAGAATCCTATAGAAATTAACATTCAAGCTAAGCATGATGGTCCATGTCTGTAGTCCCATCATTATGAAGACAAAGGCACGACTTCAGACAGGCCTTGACAATTTAGTGAGTTCAAAGTCAGCCCAGAATGCATGAGACTCTGTCAGAAAGGAAGAAAAAAAGAAAGGAAGGAAGGAAGGAAGGAAGGAAGGAAGGAAGGAAGGAAGGAAGGAAGGAAGGTGAAAAAGCTCACATTCAATCTAGAGTGCATTTCACTGACTTAGTGAGTATGTCCATAGCCTGACATTTTGTCTTTCAGTACATAGATGATACCATGCTTTTGTTTGGGTTTTGCTTGGTTTTGAGGCCAAAACCAAGGCTATATAGGCCTGGTTGACTTAGAAATCACTCTATAGATCAGGCTGGCCTCAAACTCTCAGAAATCCACTTTCCTCTGCCTTCTGAGTGCTGACATTAAAGACATGCATCACCAGGGCCAGCCACATGATTCTTCGTTACAATGGTAAAGATGAAAAACTCTTCCCAAAAAAGAAAGAAAACATGGAAGGAAGGAAGGAAGGAAGGAAGGAAGGAAGGAAGGAAGGAAGGAAGGAAGGAAGGAAGGAAGGAAGGGGAAGGGAAGGAAGGAAGAAAGGAAGGAAGGAAGGAAGGTAGGAAGGGGAAGGGAAGGAAGGAAGAAGGAAGAAGATAGACAGATTGATAGATGAAAGGAAGGCAAGAAAGAAAGAGGGAGAGAGAGAGAGAGAAAAGAAAGTTAGAAACAAGTTCTTCCGTAGAATATTTTTTTCTCCACACAAGAGACTCCATTGAAATGGCTGGAAAAGTCAAGGATATAGAAGGATTTATAAAGAATGCTTTCTTTCTTTTCTTTTGTTTTTTTCTTTCTTTTTTTCTTCCTGTTCTTTAAGCAGAACAGATCCCACCCAGATCAAATTATTTCATTACTTCCTACTGTCTACTTATGTATTCTTCCCCATTGACTATCATGTTTATATTTTACACTAGGAAGGCTAACCATGAAAAAAAAAGCATTAGCATCATCACAGGGCTAAAATACATAGGAAGTTTTCCATGCTGGTGATCTCCTTGGTCCCCAGAACATCTTTATTCTGCAGCAATGACAACTAAGACCCACAAGAGATAGTCTGTACAAGGTGGCACAACTGCAAAATAGGAGGGACAAGTGTAGGCTGGATCTTCTTCATTCACACCTCATACAAAAGTACCAGACTTTATATAGAATTACTTCATTCTTTTTTTTTTTAATTATTTGCTTATTTTATGTATGTGAGTACACTGTCACTATCTTCAGACACACCAGACGAGGGCATTAGATCCCATTACAGATGGTTGTAAGACACCATGTGGTTGCTAGGAATTGAACTCAGGAATCTCTGGAAGAGGGTCAGTGCTCTTAACCACTGAGCCATCTCTCTAGCCTGAATTGCTTCATTCTTAACACAAGACCAAACTCACACCAAAATTTCCCTGCTTCTTGAACCATTTCCCAAGTACAGTACCTGAGAGGAACTGGGAACAGAGGGTCATCAAAGCATTAAGTCCCCCACAGTCAGGTTCAGTAGCTGGCAAATCCCAACCACAATGAGAAAAAGATGAAGAAGAAAAAAAAAACAATTGATTTACATAATTAATTTATGGATTTCTTATTGAGAGTGCCAAAGGCATCCCTTCCAATGATATTTTTGCCTAAAACTTATAGATAAGGATAACTACTTTGAAAAACTAGAGATAAGATGGTATATAACATCCGAATATCTAGATGAATGAGCCATTAGGACTGAATTAAGGTAGAACCTTGGGAATTTAAGATAGGATTAACTTTTAAGAAACACCTCTGCAGAAGAGAAAGCAAGGAATCTGTTCTTCTCTCCTCTGTAATATGAAATATTAGACTGTTTAAACCTCATCTCAAGTAAAGAATAAAAGTGGGAGTGGAGAGATGGTTTAGTAGGTAAGCTGCTTGCCTCATAAGCATAGGACCTGAGTTCACTCCCTAGAACTTATGTAAAAATCTAGGTATGGCAGCATGCACTTATAATCCCAGCATAGGGCAGATAGACGCTGAGACTCCCTAGGATTCACTGACCAGCCAGCCCATATGTCTTAGTTAGGGTTTCCATTGCTGTGAAGAGGCACCATGACCAAAGCAACTCTGATAAGGACAACATTTAATTCAGGCTGGTTTACAGATTGAGAGGTTCAGTCTATTATCATCAAGATGGGAGTATGGCAGCATCTAGGCAGGCATGGCACAAGAGCAGCTGAGAGATCTATATCTTCATCTGAAGGCCACTGGAAGACTGGCTCCTGGGCAGGTAAGATGAAGGTATTAAAGCCCACACCAACATGACACACTTCCTCCAGCAAGGCCACATCTCCAAACAGTGTCACTCTCTGTGCCAAGCATATTCAAACCACCATACCATCCTACTTACCAAGCTCCAAACCATTGAGAGACCTTGTCTCAAAAAACAAAGTACCTGCAGAATGACACCTGAGGCTGTCCTCTGACTTCCTTCACATGTATTTGCACACATGTGCATGAGAATAAACATGTGCTTGCACACACACACTCACTCACATGGAAAAGAATAGTGAAAGAAGCAGGGCAGTGGTGGCGCACGCCTTTATCCCAGCATTTGGGAGGCAGAGGCAGGTGGATTTCTGAGTTCGAGGCCAGCCTGGTCTACAGAGTGAGTTCCAGGACTGCAGAGCTACACAGAGAAACCCTGTCTCGAAAAATCTTAGAGAAGAGAGAGAGAGAGAGAGATAGTGAAAGACTGAGGTGAACACTTTAGGTATGAACCAGTGGTTGGCTCAGAAAACAAGCTTGTCCTATGCTTAGTACATGTGAAACAATAAGCTAAAAAGTTTTCAGGTTATTTTTTGCTTTAGTTGAAAGTTAATCTGTAAGAACAAGTAGCAGAACATTTTTAAAACCCAAAGGACAAGCAGTCTGCTGAAAGTGTCTTCTAGGCATGACGAGGAACTTATACCCATGAAAGCTTGACAATGTGGTTGCCTAACCAAGACCTGAAGAACAGTACCACCAGTTGGGAGGTCAACCCATCCTAAGATAAAGAGCGATAGGCAATCAATGGCTCATGAGATAGGGAAAATTGGTCTTCTCCAGGGACAAGACTCCTATAAGTTATATAATTCCAAGTGATAAACCCCACTGCATACACAGACTCATAGATTAATTATGTGCATGCTTCTATATGTACATTTGCATATGTATTTATTTATGTAACAATAATAATTAAAGAGGATTTGAGAGAAATGGAGGAAATGGAATAGAGAAGTGATGTAAATATAATAGCATGCAAAATCTCAAAAAATTAATAAAAAATAGACTCTGTAGAAGCTGTGGATAATTAACCAACACATATTCTTGTGAGGTGACTAGTTTGTGGTCTTCAGGATAATTCTGTCTCCATTATCAGTCATCATTTTGGGAAGAAGCCACTACCCAATGGTCTCCAGATCAAATTCCCTTTACTTCCTAAGCAAGAGACACTGGCTTAGGAATGAGTGTGTGGCCTCAGAAATAATATAAGCAGTCCTGTTGATGGTCATGCTGACAGATGAAAGAACACTTCCACTGAGCCGTTCACAATCCCATAGTTTGCTGTGAAACACCACAAGAAGTTCAAAGGAACTTCTTGCTTAGGAAAATAATAATCTTGCCAGAACAAAATGGCTGTTATCTATAGCCAAACTCATCATGGTACATTCCCTGTTGCTCATTTAGACTCAAGAAAATGGAGGCTTGGAGATGTTGTTCAATCAAATCACACCTCGTTAATCAGGATCTGAGCACAGAACTCTTTGATTTCAAAGCCCAAGATACTCAACCATATAATGAACTGTGCTCATTTTGTTTCCTTCCTATAAATAGTTGGCTACTGGCAGTAGCAAAATAAAAAAGCAAACAAACAAAACAAATTCTTTGCCTTACATCCTTACATTAGGAAAATGTCAGACTCAAGATACTTGACCTCATGCACTCACTCTTTAGGTCTATTAACTGATTTCTATATACCACTTTTCATTCAAATATTGATATATGTATGTCCTTGGAGAATTCATCCACTGAAGATGGTGGTGTCCAATTCTTTTCATGCTTATAATCTATCTTTTTTTTTTTTCTTTTGAGGTAGAATCTCTCTATATAGCCTTAGCTAGCCTCAAACATATCCTCCTCCCTTTACCACCTGTGTGATAAGATTACAGATATGCCCTGCTGTATCAGGTTTTATTTGTAAATCCTAGAAATGGAGGCATGCATTCAAAGAGTTTATGTTTCCTTCACCAGGCAGAAAACACTCTGTTGTAGTGGAGTGAACACTCCACTGTGAACCACTTAAGCTTGTTGTAAAACTTTGTCCTTTATTTACAGGCCTGCTGTTGACAATTTATATACCTCTTTATACTAAATAACAGTTCAACTGTACAAATTGTTCATCTCAAACTCTCTGGCCATAAATTACTACAGTGAATGTATATAGTCAGCTATAGTAAGTATAACACTTTAGTCAAATTTAGTGGACTTCAAGGAAGGATTATAATGTATCTGCCAATCTTCACATACCCATTAGTAAACTGATTTGGTTTACGACACATATTTACAAACAAGTTACTTAAGGAGATTCTAGAAGAAATCAACTCAGAAGAAGAACAACCAATTTTTCCAGAAGGATGACTGGAGAAGGCATCATAGGAGTGGGGAATCATAAGCTATGCCATGAAAGGAAAGTTGGAAGGAACATGGGGAGAGAATTCAAGTAGAGGTGACAACATTTGGGAGGCACAGTGATATGTCTTGCCATAGTCACAGATGAGAGGACTGACCAGTGAAACTGAGCATTGCTTAAAATGAGAATCCTAGTCAGCCCATGCTAAGGAGTGCACCGTGAGGTTTATAATGATGTCTATGAACCAAGGATGGAAACATTCACTACTGGACCTATCAACACCTCGTATTTCATTATTTTGATTTGTGGTGCTAGGGATTCAACAGAATGCTTTGCACATGCTAGGTAAGAACTTTACCACTGAGGTAAACCCCTGACCCTACTTAAAATAAAACTTGCATATATTAGTCAAGTTGGTATTTATAACACTCTTCATAGCTATTGATAAGAAAGCTGACATTTGAAGTAGTTCAATTAGTATGGTACTTGCCTAGCATGCTCAAAGCCCTGAGTTTGATTCCTAGTAATAAAACAGATCTGCAACCTAAGCACTTAAGAGATGGATGCAAGAGGATCAGAAGTTCAAGGTCACCTCAGAATACCTAGCAGGCTCAAGCCAGCCTGAGCTACTTGAGACCCTGTTCCTATAAAATGGTTAGTATCCCCTCTCATTCATGTTGCCTATGAAAAATAAACTCTCCCAGAAGGGCCACTTGTAACAGTGCTGAAAACGGAACATGATTATCATGAGAAACAGTTAATCTATGAATGTCTCATCTATCCTGACTTGGTACATTGCAACCTCCACACACCTGGATGGGACAATGCTATAGACATCCCGGCTCCTGGGCTAGTACCATCTCCAAGCAATTAATAAAATGTCCAGCATTGGGATCCAGTTCCTCTTCAGAGGCTATAAATTTCCAAGCCTTTTACCTCACAACAAAATCTCAGCCACCAATGGTTATTTTAAAACTATAATAACTCATGGGACCTGTCTATTCTTGGAACATTCTACATCTATGTTCTTTCTATATGCCAGTCCTGGAATCTTCCGTAACTCCTTGTTTACTTCATGTGAGATTTAAGGAATACACAAAGAACTTACTGATCACTACAAAGCCAGGCATCATGTGCCAGGCTAGGAGAAACACAATAAAAGGAAGTACCATTTCTGCTTTCAACAAGCTTGAAATCTGTCATAGATAAGCACAAGAGCCAAGTATACAAATCAGGAGAACACAGAATTAAACATCACATTGTGAGGTGGCCATCCTACCATACTAAAGGAGGCTAAAACACTGTCTACAAAAAGCATACCAAAGTCAGAACCTGAGTTCAACCACCGGCAGCATTGCTTTCAAGTACCATGACCTTGACAACCTCTTGGAGCCTTTGAACTAGATGGCTTTGTCCCCTTCCTGTCATAAAATTCTATAACTCTCCATGACTCATCTTGAGATGTAATGAAGGCAGAGTAAACTTTGTATGAGCAGAAAGGAACAAAAGGGCATTCAAGATATGAACAGTGTGAATCAGAAAGAGAAAGAAAGGAAAAGAAAGGAAGGAAGGAAGGGAAGGAAAGGAAAAAGAAGAGAGAGAGAGAGAGAGAGAGAGAGAGAGAGAGAGAGAGAGAGAGAGAGGAAGAGAGAACTGGCAATGTGTGATAGGGAAGACACCAAGGAGATAACAGTAATGCATTGTGAACTAAGAGTTTAATAAAAACCCACTGCCATCCAGACCAGTGTGGTCACTGTCTTTCACTCACAACCCTTGGCCCTACCCTCTCCAATTGCCATCCCATGTAATCCTAACCTTGCTAAGCCACCAGAAATGGCCAAAAGTGGAGTTCTACTCTAAGAAATTCAGCTTGTTGACCATAACAACCCTATGAACACTAGTTCAGACAGATAAAGAGATTATTGAAATGAAACAGAAGGATCTTACATGTTCCAAGTGTAAAATATACCTCATGTGGCCTGGAAGCACACATTCACTTCATCTGATGCTCCAAGCACTCACTCACTTCATGTGAGGCCCTGAACCCAGTAGTGTCTTGCTGTAACTGTTTCCTGTCCCCTTCTTTGTCATGTTTGCCCTGATACAACGTGGTCATAGCACAAAGCCTTTCTCTAGCCATTCTTGAGGTACAATGTTTCATGATATGTGCTGACACTTGTCTATAAGGGAAGCATTTGACTAATCATGGCCAGTGGACGAAGCTGTAATTCTCTGGAGTTCCTCCAGTTATTAGATGCTATAGAACCTATGGTACCCTGTTGTGTCTCCTCTCAGGCCCTGGTTCTAGCTTGAACAAGTTAAGCTAGATTAACAGAATAAGTTACCTATAGTGAGCAAATGAAGTATATTCTTTACTATTTTGCACAGACTATTAGTGAATGATAGCTTAGACATATGCATATTTGAAAAGATTGATGAGCTAACACAATGACCTCACTATCCTATATAGCATTCTATTAAAAAGAAAAAGTACTCCAAGTTCTATAAAACAACAAACTTTTATTTTAAAAAAAAAATCTATTCTTAGTTTGGAGGTAGATGTAGAGGCATCTACCAATGGAATATAGTGAACATAAAGGCATAGTGAGTATTATTAAATATTGAAAAGATGTGTGTGTGTGTGTGTGTGTGTGTGTGTGTGTGTGTGTGTGTTTCAGGTAGAGAATCAGAGGCAGATGCTTGGAAAATAGTTTACTTTCAAATGGCAGACGAAAAGGGGGTGAGCATACTGTTAAGAAGACAATAAGAAGCTGTTAAACAGGAAGCATGACTGGACGTGATGGCGTACACCTCTAATCCCCAAAATTTAGGAGGGAGAGGCAGGAAGATTAGAAGTCAAGGCCATCCTCAACAGCATAGGCAGTTTGAGGCCAGCCTGGGCCTCATGAGACATGAGACAACATCTTAGGAAGCAATAGATTGAAAGGGAGGGTGGGAGGGAGGGAGCAAAGAAGGGCAGGAGAGAAAAAAAAGAAAAAGAGGAAACTAAACTACCCTTTAGTTGCTAGCAGCCATCTGCCACAAACTGTCCAAGAACTAGACATACAATTACTTACGCCTCATAAAATCTAACAGAAAGCTACTATTAGTCCCACTACCAGACAAAGGAGCTGGTACAGCTGACTTACATGCGTACTACAAAACCAATATTCCTCACAAGGCCCCTTTGACTTGTGACTCAAACCCACCTTCAGTCAGCACCCCTCACTCCTCCAGTCAGCACAGAGGTTCTAGCACGGACTATGAGGCCAGCCTTCTGGAACCTCCCCAATCCTGCTGCAAGGAGCAAGCAGTCTGTGTGCCTCAGTTTTCTCCGTAAAGGAAAATCTTTTAGAACACACACCTGCACACAGAGGAAAACTGTTCAAAAGATTGGGCTCACATGTGTGAGCGCTTAGAAAAGTTTCAGACTCAAACCTAAACCCCTCACCCTTCTCTCTGTTGGACCCAGCTGAAACTCTTGATCTTAAACTCCAAATGTCTTACGTTGAACGGACTCAAGGTCTCCTTACCATATACTATCTGCTCTGATAATGAGATCCGGAGCAAGCTGGTTCGTGGCTAGTTCCGTATGCACAGTTTTACATAACTCAAATGATCTGCTTGTCTTTTCTCCAGCCTCTGTTGATGAGCAATCTGAGAAAGAAATTGTTGACAATGATGAACATGCATATACATAAATATGCATGAAGGCAAGATAATGCAGCAGTTATTGCTATTATTACCCCTCCGTTGCTTTGGATGCTGTGATCCGTAGCCACATGATCAGTCCTATAAAGAGGGAAAGGTCACCTGCCTAGACCTGATTACAGGCAAACAATAGTTTCTGCAGACTACAAAACATATCTGAATATTGAAGAAATGCAAAGAAGTCCAAGTAAATACACTTACCTCAGGAAAAAGCTAAAACCTCGTCAGCACAGACATTTTAAAATGAAGATGGACCAAGCGCTGAAGACACAGAAGAGGAAATCAAATATGCTATCGAAGTAATCTTCAATGCTGGCCCTCAGGGGACAAGCTAAGTAACCTAATAGGTGTTTTCCATCTTTGAATTCTATGACTGGAATAGTAATGAAGGTTTTAGTTCTGAATTGGAACACTGCAGAGAACTTAGGAGGTATACAGAAAAAAAATAAATCTCTTTTCTATTATCTACCCACACCCTGTCTGACTTAAACTCATAGTGACTGATTTCTGTTTTCCTAAGTGCTCACTCACCATAACAGCGTTTCTACACACTGCTCGACCATCACACACACATGCACACAATTATGGCTGGAGAGATACAAGGGTTTGTGGATTGTTCATTCCTACTGCGTCAGTTCCCTGATTCACATTCAACACATGGAGAATGAAAGCAGATTTCTTTTAGAAGAAAGAGAAAAGAAAAAATAGTTGGCTGCTGTAGAGTGGAATTTATGGGTCAGATCTTAATTCCTGGAATATAACAGCAAATGAGTCTTATACTTGTAAGTTACAATGTTTATCTGAAATGATGTCGGCATTGGAGGAAAGAGGTGGTAAGCACATGGAAAGAAAGGTTTAGCATCCCTGCAAGTTTGTTATCAGTAGGATTTGGTGTACTAAACTTACAGTGAGTATGTCTTGAAAGTTAAAGTATCTTCACACTGGTCATATTCATTTTCTAAGGTGATGATGAATTTGAATTATATGTAAGTCATGGAACCTACTAATAGTCAATGCTCTTGCAAAGGTGGATATGAGCAGATGATTTCTCCAGATGGTCTAGAAAACCTATCAGTTACATCAGAGCTAAATAATATGTGGGTCAAATTCCACAATCTCAAGTTCAATAAAAATGTGGGGTTTGTTATGCTATCTCTTAAATAATATTCATATGAGCAGAGGAATATAATCATAAATGAGTAGACCTTATAATCTGAAACGAATACATTATTACCTGGGGCTTTTTCATCTTTTGCAAACTGATAGTTGTTGAAATGAAATCTGACCCACATAAACAAATTCATCTTTATGAATGTGAACCTGATATGGCAAAAGCCCTTCAGAGCTCGACGCCACATGCTCTTTCCATTACTGAGCACTTTCAAAGATATGCACTAAGTACGTGTAAAAGTTATTTCCATTGAAGAGGGCATTAAATCCTAACATACCAATCTCCAAATGCAGTAAATTATTATCAAACACTAACCACTGTTATGTCTAATGGTGCTCACTGTGAAATGTACACATGGAAGTATACCTATTTCAGCATTTTCTTCCCTCAGGAGCATGTGGAAGATCATTATTGCATATACAGCATTTGCACTTTTTCTTTCCCCATTGTTATCTAGTGCCATTAAAAATATCTTCCTGGCACAAAATCTGCCACCTTCGATTTTCCCCAAGTGAAGATGTTAGAGTTTCTAAGAGGAGCATTAGAGTTCTTGCTCCGTGGAGAGCAGCATTATGCAATCTAGGGCCATAGCATCCTCCTTTGTGGGGACCAGCCAGATACTGTGTTTAGAGTCTGTGCAACCTTCATTCATCTGCACGGGTCGTTTTTCAGCTAATAGTTATTCATTGTGCCAGCCCTTGTTCGGAGTGTTTCATGTGGGAACGGCAGAACAGCAGTCAAGGAGGGAGTGGAGAAGAAACCCTCCATTTTTGAAACAAGGTTCTGATTATACAGTACTTCCTT
This sequence comes from Mastomys natalensis, assembly GCA_021653895.1. Classification (NCBI taxonomy): domain Eukaryota; kingdom Metazoa; phylum Chordata; class Mammalia; order Rodentia; family Muridae; genus Mastomys; species Mastomys natalensis. Next base: position 262,512 of record JAJTUV010000391.1, read on the forward strand.
TGTTAACAGTAATTTCTTGTTACCTTACAACATTATCCTTTAATTAGAAATGCCAATACAGGAAAATGTTAACTAGGCCTCCCACCTATTATCAAATATTAGATATGTCAAAATCACAAGCAGGTGTAGAAAAGCATACTGATAATGATAAGAATGTAATAATAACAACATCTGCCACTTATTGCTTGGAGTGTGCCTGACATCAGGACAAACACGTTGGTTCAACTGCAAGATGATGCTGTCTCTTGCTGCTGGGATGGTGTATAATGTACGGCTCTTTCAAGGTTGCTGCTAAGGAGCACATAAATAGTAAATATTAAAAACACCTCTGCCAAAAATATGAATAGATGAATAAATGAATGCTATCTTGCTGAATGCCCAAGATCTAGGTAATGTTACTTTTCCTAACAGATGACTGAACTTGGAAACAGAGAAATGAAGAATTTACCACAAAATTAAGATTTAAATCCAGTTAGTTATGAGTGACCCTGAGGTCTGTGGTTATGACAGTACTCTGAAGCAAAGTCCCCTGGCATCTTGAGTCTTACATCTCACTTCCTGAATGAATCAAATGTATTCCTCTTTTCTTTTTCTTTGGGACATGTTCTTACTGTGTAGCTCTGGCTGGCCTGGAACTCCCTATATAGATCAGGTTGCCCTTGAACTCATAAAGACCCAGCAGCCTCTGCCTCCTGAGTGCTGAGATCAAAGGTGTGTGCCACCAAGCCTAACTCCATATTTTTTGTAAAAAGTTTTTATTGTAATTTTTGAGGGATAAGAGGTACAAATGAGTCCCTTTTGTGAATTAGTTCTTTCCGGTCACCACTCAAGTTCCGGTCACCAGTCTCAACAGAAAGTGGTCTTTACCAGATGAACTGCCTCACTGGCCTACATATTCCTGAATGAAATAATTCCCTCATTCATTCGACAGTTTTTAATTTCCTTTTATTTTTGTGTGTGTAAGCACATGTACATAATTGTGGGGAGAGGGTCACCAAAATTGTTTTCTGAGGTAGGTCCTCTCAGTTAACCCCTAGCTTACAGATTGGACAAGACTAGCCAGCAGATAAACTGTAGGAACCCTCCTATATCTGCAGTAAGATTACCCAGCACTAAGATTAAAGGTCCCACTCCTGGATATTTACTTGGGTTCTAAGGATCCAAGTTTAGGTCCTCAAATTCACTGAGAAAGCCATTTCCACATCCCCCATCTGAGTATCTCTGAGTACCTTCTCTCTTTGTATTTTTTTCATACTACTCCTATAAATGTGTACTTGGTGTTCACTCTGAACTCATAGAAATAACGTTTGAAATCAAGATATCTTAAAACAAGCCTTCCTTCCACCGCCCCCACCCCCCACCCCCCCCCGAGTCCGTGGTTGCATTAGCAGGGAAAGCAAGCGCCAGAAGCATTTACGGTGGGAGGAGTTCAAATTGCCTTTCTTTCATTCAAATCTGTGGAATGTGGGAAACTGTGGTGAGCCTCGATTCTTCAAATACAAAATTAAGACAATAGGAAGAAATAATAATTACTTTTCAAATGCTGCAAAGATTTCAGCACAGTACGGCAGACAAGAGGCTCACCTGGTTCCCAGTTTCTTCAGAAACCATGTTAAAACCATTCGTAAAATAAGAACCATGAGTTCAAAGGAGGATGGGGAAAGGTATCTAGGACAGTTTAGAGGGAGGAAGCGGAAAGAGCAAAAGCTGTGATTGTATTACACTCTTTAAAATAAAAGGTTTAAAAAGGACGTAGAAAAAATGAAACATCTACAAGCTGACACAGTGTGTAGTGGGTATGCCATCGCTGGAGGATGGCACTGGAGACAGATGCAGGGCATCACTCTGGGAACCCTAGAAAGACACCTCTACTGGTCTAAGCTTCCAAAGTTAAAGCTGTGCTCTCCCCCCAGAGAGGTACTCAAACCAACGGCCTCTCAGATAGAAAGTGAAAGGGAGAATTACATCTTGAGTTTTACTCTTCCTGGAAGGCCAAATTCAACTCACGTGAGGGAAGTCTCCAGAGTAGAAACTGATAGAGGGTCAAAGACTTGGATTCCTTAATCTCTGAGGTTCCTCTAAACTGTGTTTTATGATTCTAACCTCTGACCAATTTACAAGAGTAATTGAAACCGTCTCAAACGTCCTGTGAATCTATTAAAGCTGAACACCGGGGTATTGAGAGGAGGGAGAAAGAAGAAACAATGCACAGCCTCTGGTTGATGAAATGATTTTAAATGGAGCTAGGAAGCACAGGGGAGCTCTCTATCTCTGAGGGAGGCCGATGCTTGCTCCCCCTTCCTGGTGGCCCAGGAAGATGTAGATTGGTGCTTAGAGAGTCCTTCTAAGCAAATGTGAGCTCACCCTAGATGGAGTATTCTGAAAGCCAACGAGAAAACAAACATCATCACGTTTCATGTTGAAGGGACTAGAGAGATGGCTCGGCAGTTAAGAGCTGCTATTGGCCGACAACCTCCAGTTTCCTTCCCAGCACCCTTCAGGAAGCTCACAGCAGCCTGTTGGACCTGGAGATGCAATGCCCCCTTCTGACCTCCAAAGGCCCTGCATACATGTGCGCATTCACTCACATAGACAAACATACACATAAATAAAATAAAAATGAACATTTCACCTTAAAAGGAGAGTCTTTTTCTCTCTTGGCAAGACCAAGACTAATTGCTGATTCCCAGATTTCTGACTTTATTGGACAAAACAAGGAAAGCTTTCTACTCGAAAATGTCTTTTAATGAAGTGAGATGACATCCAATGTGGTAGAGTATGTTGATCTGTAAACAGAGGTGCAAAGAATTATGGGATGGCAAAAATGAAATGTTAAAGTCAAGACTAAAAAAAAGTTCCATTGAGAAGGCGCTTTAAGTTCAGCTTTGAAGAAAACAATTGAGCTTTTAAGAATCAGGAGGGTTTCTTATAAAGGGGGGAATAGGAGTGAGGGGAAACAACCTCCTTGGTTTAAAAAAAAAAAAGATTAGAGGCAAGCAATTTTCTCAAAACATAGTTTTTTACCTTGACACTACTCAAAATATCCAAACTAAATTAGTAAACTACAAATTTATTTTTTATCTGTCAGATTTGCAGGTATTTTTAAGATAGTACCTAGTGTTGACACAAATTAGAACTGTTTGCAGTTTTCATGAGAAATCAAGCAATATATATTTATCAAGTCCTTAAAAAGTATTGCTACAATTTTACCCAAGAAATCCAAATCTGACATTTAATTCTAAGAGGAAGAAAACTCATGGATCTATATAAATAGAGATATAGGAAGAAATTATTTATAAAGATAAAATATTATGAATTATTAAATGTTTAATGATATTTTCAGAGTAAAATATACAGAAACTATATATAAGAAATATGTTATAAAACATGTATATTTATTTATTTGGAGGTCTTTCGAGATCTCATTTAGCCCTAGCTGGCCTTGAACTCACTGTGTAGCTGAGGACGGTCTTCTATCCCTGGTTCCCCTGGCTCCACCTCCCAGTGCCAGTCAACACACCCAGCCACAGTGTTTATATTTTTAAAAATATTTAGTGGCATTGCCAATTTTTTATAATATACTAAATAAGATATAAAAGTTCTGAATATATATGCATGTCTATATGTTATATCTACATGTACACTGAAGCAAAGATGAGAAAGTATACCTAAAGATATCCTGCTTCCAAGTGAAGGGATTATATGTTTTTACTTACTTCTTCTTAATGCTTGAAATACCCCAAATTTTTAATCAGAAAAAAAAATTAATTCTTTTTAGAACACTGGTTCTAAACCCGTGGGTTGTGGCCCCTCTTGGGATCAAATGACCGTTTCTCAGAAGTCACATATCAGATATCCTAGATATCAGATATTTACGTTACAATTCATTAAGTAGCAAAATTAGAGTTGTGACATAGCAAGGAAAACAATGTTATGGTTGGAGGTCAGCACAACATGAAGAACTGCAGTAAGCAGCGCGAAGAAGGTTGGTAGCCATTGCTTTGCAACAATTTTTAAATGACTTGAATGTAAACAAACAGAGAATTGAAGATGTCATTCAGCACCGAGAACAATAAGAACAAAGGCAAAAGAGACAAGTGAAAAGGGCACTTTGGAAGCCACAGAGGAGAGCATAACGTCCAGAGTCGATGAAACCAGAAGGAACCTGGAGTTGGATTACTGGTGACCTTCAAGGTCATGCTTATGAATTATTCCTGGGAATATTGCAGCTCCTTATGAAGGGGATTGTATTCACCCTGATCTGTAAGGAAATTGTCCATGTGACAATCTGTGAGATACGGGATTATCTAACAAGAGAAAGCTAGGAGAAATTGCTCATCTATTCTGGTTTAGTGGTGCCTTCAGTAATAACTATAATGCATACATCAGTTGTGTATGCTCACACACAACCCATGCACACATCCTCCCACAAATAACATGAGCAGCGGTTTCATGATAGAGCCCTGCCTCGTCTTACAAAATCTATGTGAGTGCTTTCTATTCTCTATGTCCTATTCTTTTCTACTTTTAAACCTTTTTCCCAGTTTTTAATGTGGTGCACAACTTAGAACATGACACCAGCCCAGGTCTGTTTTGTCTGAAGTTCTATCTCCTTACCCAACCCTGCACCTGGCAATATGAAAGTTCTAGTAACAGATAAATCCAGGAACTAAGAGTTGGACCGTGGTACCAGGAGCTGGAGCTTCCTAGAAAAGAAGGAAGGTAGAAACATTTAGAATCTCATGTGGTGAAACACTGAAGGGGCCCTCCTTGCTGTACCACCTACCCTGATGTTTGTCTTGCTTGGAATGCTTCTTGGTCTGCATAGTAATTGAGATAAGACAGACTTCAACTTGACATTCACCTCTGCCAACCTAACGCATGGCCCAGGAAGACCAACAAGAAAACCAAAGCCAGCCCTAGAAGAAAGAGGCATGAAGCAGAAACTCAGTCACTTCCTACACCAGCAGCTCTTCTACCTGTGTGTCATCCAGTCTAACTCCTAAAGCAGGAGCCCAGGTGACGAGGAGTGAGATGTACTGGGGTGGAGTGAAAGAGAGACAAAAAGAGAATTTCACACAAGAGACTGGGCTTGCAATGTTGACTTCTCATAGCATCAATAGGGGTAGGAATTATGAGAAGAGAAAGACATTTTCCAGAGAAATTGATGAGATTTGTTTTTATAGTGGTCCAGCTCAGAGAAAATTCAAAGCAAACAGCAAACATATTGCCCTCAAAACAGTCTAGTTAGCCAGGCAGTGGTGGCACATGCCTTTAATCCCAGCACTTGGGAGGCAGAGGCAGGAGGATTTCTGAGTTCGAGGTCAACCTGGTCTACAGAGTGAGTTCCAGGACAGCCAGGGCTACACAGAGACACCCTGTCTCAAAAAACAAGCAAACAAACAAACAAAAAGAAACAGTTTAGTTTACAGAGAATCAGAATATGAAGGTCAGGTGACCCAAACAAATCATTGTATTCACTGCTAGAAGCTTCTAGATTTAAGTTTAACTATGATAATGACTGAATGTAGCTTAATAGTGGAGTGCTTTCCTTCCATGCACTGGATTCCCAACATGACCACTAATGGGAAAAACGTCCACCAAAATGTAATCCTTTCCACATGCGACCACAAGCACTGTCACTAGTTACATACCTCACTAACTTTTTCTTCTTACTTTTTTATTTACTTCTTTATAAGAAACCCAACAACTGAGGGTCCTCGTTATCACTTTGCAGATGAAAAGCCCCAACTGGGGTATAAAAGGCTTAGGGCTGAAGAAATGGCCCAGTAGTTAAGAGCACTTGGTGCTGTTGAGGCAGGCACATCCAAATGTAACTCCATATCAAGGGGATCCAATGTCCTCTTCTGGTCTTTGTGAGTTCCTGCACACATGTGAACTTAACTCCTCCTCCACACACACATATATATAATTTAAAGTAATTTTTTAAAAGCTTTGTCTAAAATCAAACCAGATTCTAGCACTTTCCATCAATTGCTTATTCTACCTGTAGCCCTGGTAAATTTAATCATGAAAGGAAAAGGGAGGAACTCCATCTCAAGGAGATTCAAATAGAAAGGCATCTCTAAAAGGGATTTGGAACATTCCAGAGGCATGAAGTCAATGGCATGCCTTTGTCAGATTATAAAATAGCTTTAAATTGTTGGACAAAATATCAACACCATGTGAGAAGTTTTCCAGAATTTGATGCTACACTAGTATTTTTAGGAAATGCCACCTGAATGAATTCATCTTACATCTATAATGTCACTCTGAAATGACATTTCAACAAAGATGAGAGTAAGAAAATCAGTTCTCTACTTTGAACACTGTCTTAGAATTTTACTGCTGTGAACAGACACCATGACCAAAGCAACTCTTATAAAACAACATTTAATTGGGGCTAGTTTACAGGTTCAGAGGTTCAATCCATTATCATCAAGGCAGGAGCATGGCAGCATCCAGGCAAGCATGGTACAGGATGAGCTGAGAGTTCTACATCTTCATCTGAAGGCTGCTAGCAGAGTGTTGGCTTCCAGGCAGTTAGGATGAGGGTCTTAAAGCGCACATCCACAGTGACACACCTACTCCAACAGTGCCATTCCCTGGGCCAAGCATATACAAACCATCACAAACACTGTTAGGTACTTTTTAGGTTTTCAGCCATTGTGTGTGAATGTTCTGGCATACAGGCTCATGTAGGTGCATATGGAGGCCAGATGATGGCCTCTTTTCATCAGGTGCCATCCACCTTGTTTTTAAGGCACGATCTCTCATCCATCTTGACCTCACAGCATAGACTAAGCTAGTCGCCCTGCCAACCCTAGGGATTCACCTGCCTCAGCTGCCTCTCCTGTGTAAGGATCTACAAATTCCTCCCATGGCTTTTTCACATGAGTTCTGGGAAAATGAACTCAGATCCTTGGGCTTGCAAGACAAGACCTTTACCAGCTGAGCAATATCCCCAGGCTCAAGTCTGTTGGTTGACACAGATCACACATATCATAGCAATTTTGATAAGGCTAATACATATGAATTATATTTACTTAAACATAATTTAGTCCTTTTAGCATTATTGAGTCAGATTCTCCTTGGAAGACCAGCAGTATAGTGGAGAAAGAACCATGGATTCAGAGACAGGAGTTCAGGTCTGGTTCCATTACCTGGTGGTTTGGTGACTGTGATTGGACAAGTTTTAACAGACTTTATCTCTGTCTGGATGCCTACCTGATGGAAGGCTTAAAAGATGAATTTATACTAATACTCAGAGCATGAAGCTAGGCACAGCAAGAATTCAATGAATAGTATTTATAATGATAGACAAAAAGGGAACAGAGGGAGAAAAGAAAACTCAGTGTAAGCCAGTCTGGAAAGGCTAATAGAGAAAACTCATTCTGGAGCCTTCAAACTTTAATAAAATACAATGTACACTTGAAAAATATGTGCTTGGTTCTGACACTCATACTTTTGGTGGTCCTGGAAAAGATAACCTGTCATCTTTGGCTCGAATATTACAAAACACAGGAATAAAATCGCTTACCGGTGACCTTTCTAGAAACACAGTGAATGTTTGCTTTTGAAAGTTCAATCGTGGTTAGACGTTCCCTACATCAAAAGTTGTGCCTCCTCTGGCCTTCAGATAACCACATGCACACTAATAAGGCCATACAGAAATGGACCAGTTCACACTGTTTTGGTGTGGGTTTCCAGAAAGGATATGTGACCATCTTTCTAGGGAAGGCATCAAAGTATTTGGACATTCACACTGTTGGAAATAAACAGAAAGTTCATATTTCAAAATGTATTTCTTTGTGCTTCTTCATCTCCAGAGCTAGGGTCCACTCATTTCCTACCCTTTGAATAAAATGCCTCTTTAAATGTTGGAGGATTTATGACAGTTCCTCTCCCCCTTCTCCAAGACAAATCACCCTGGTGCCTTTGACTTCTGCAGAGCACTCTGGAATGCCCTGACTCTATTAAAGTGCTTGGCACCCCGTGGACCTTAATAAAATACTCTGGACAAACTGGTTAATAGATTGACTTTTGCCATAGATCTTATTTCCCAAACTTCTAAACATGCCTGTAGCTTTCCTGTCCAAGTTCAAATATAGTATAACACATCACAAGAGCCGAGAGGCAGGAAGTCCATCTCGGAACCTGGCACCATAGTCCTGAATGGAAAATACCATTTGTTTCCTTGGCAATCTGTCCTTGGTGAGTGGAAAAAAGTGGGGAGCAAGAGGTTAAGAGCCACACCACAGCACCCCAGTTCCCAGAAGGTAGGTTAGGGTGGCAAATTCTGTTAAGAGTGTCACTAAGGAACAGGTTAAATGCTCTGTTCTTCTGCAGGAAGTTGGAGCAGAGGTCTGAAGGTCTAATGGTCTCATTACGAGCAGCTTCTGCTCATGAGTTCCTAATCAAAAGTTGTGCTGCAGGAAGGAAAGCAAAGGACAACAAGTAATGAGAAAGGCACTAGTCACATAGAAGCTGCAAGGCAGAAGACCTTTCCAACATGTTAGGAGCCAAAAGAGTACCTTTTAGTGTTTGTTTTGATTATATTTGCCTGTAACCCAGCAACTGGTCCCAGATGCCAGGAGTCCAAAAAGAACACTGCTGATCACCGGGATAGGAAGAGAGGAGGAATAGCTTTTGTGTCCTTCGTCTTGAGGTTCTTCTCAAGGTGAGTGCAAAGAACTGGGAAGGGCCCTTCAGGGGCTGCTTCGAACCCTTCCTTGTTTTTTTTTTCCCCCTAACAATTATCAGAGTGATTTATGACCACACGTGTGCTCATTGCTGGTTTCTTCTCTTTTTAATTTTTGAAGACAGGACATGGTGAGGAATGAGAATCTCGGGCCAGAGTGAAAGCTGAGCTTTTTCAAGAAGGCAGATGAATTTTGCAGTCCCCATACCCTTCACTTGAGACTTCCCTCCCTGGGTCTCAATTTCCCCCACCTAAGGTAGTCATTCATCTGCTCAGTGCCACTGTAGGCATTGGACTCCAAGATCTGTACTTTGCTCCATAAGCTAAGACACCTCTGCTATAGACATGCTCCATGTGTCATGAAACCAAAGCAATGTGCTCAATGCGTGAAGTTCATTATGTCTATAAAAATCACATCGAAATGACCTCAGACAGAGAAAAGTCTGTGATTTCAACAGACATCTAGGGAGAGAACAGTACTCTAACATATTCTTAATGACCTTTGCAACTATATAGTCTGTTGCTCAGTTCAACCTAAAACTACCATTTTCATTGTAATTTTTTTTTTATTTTGTTCATGATCCTCTGGAAATAAGGAAGTATGAAGTGTGAGATGGGCACTGGATTTGTTTAACCATTATTCCTTTGACATCTGGTGATAACTGGTGAGGGCAATGGAGAACCTAGGGCCTTGTGTATGGTAAGGATTGTAGCCCTGAAAGTCACTAGATGAATCAACCCAAATTCTTAGGATTCTTCCCTTCACGTGAATTTTATTTGGTGTGCTTGAAAATATTTGTTTTTTTTTTTTTTCCTTATCCAAAGACTCCTAGAGTACTTGTGATAATTTAAGTAGGAAAAAAAAAATACTATCTGAGTTTCATTTGGTTGGCTCTCTTGTAAATGAAGTTTCCTGATTGTTCAAACATTCTCTGTTCATTCAACACAGGCAACCTTTGTCATACATTTAGTGACAATGCTTAGATGACCAAACTTAACCAGGCTGATGACTCAGGTGATATTTTAGAATCCTGCATTAGTACAAAACCACTTTTCCAGAGACCATCACAAAACTCGACAGTGGTAGCTTGAAATCGTCTGTGATGGGAGTTTTATGCCATAGAATGTCCTCCACTCCAAGAGAATCAATTGTTGAACTTGTAGGGGCAGAACTGTAGTTCAGTAGCTAAAGTGTTTGCCTAGCACATGGGAAGGCATACTCAACTCCCATAAACCAGATATACACTGTAATCCCAGGATGATTAGAAGTTCAAGGTCGACCTTAGCAACATAGAGAGTTCAAGGCCAGGCTAGACTATCTGAGAGTCTATGCCAAAACCAACCAACTCAACAAACAAATCTCTGCTTCTAAGTCATCATTCCAGACACAGTTATCAATTACTATAAAACTCAAATTCAAATGTAGAGCAGAGAATAAATGAATCACTAAAGTATTCATGCATCACTCACACTGACAGTTGCAAAAGTGCAGCTCAATTTTAATTTAATTTTCTTTGGAAAGTATTCCCTACTTTTTTAAAACAACAGCAAAAATGTTTGTTCTCCTATAGATAAAAAGTGAGCAACAGAGACTTGGTTGTGGTGTGACCATTCCTTTATTCTGCCTGTGACCCTCACAGAGGGTTTCAGCAGCACCATGTTGGTCAGAGCATCTGAGGAGTCCAAACGTCTGTAGTCTATCACAGCTATGAGTGATTGGGACAGGAAGAATCTGCCATTTTCACTGGCAAACATGTAGAAGTTTCTGGCCATGACAACTTTGTAATATGCTTGGGTTTGTTGTTGTTGTTTTGTAAAGTTTATTTTCATTTTTTACTTATGTATGTGTCTGGGGTTTTTTGGTTTTGTATGTATTTTGTTTGTAATGTATATGTTTATTATATGTAGATTTATGTTTTATAATATATCTTCTTATTTATTTGTATTCTATATAAATACATATAATCATATTTATATAATATGTAATAATAAAATATATAACAATATGTATATTCCGTGTGAGTGTATGCCATGTGTGTGCAGATGCCAGTGGTGGCCAGAAAACAATGTCAGGTTCCTGCACTTAGAGTTACAGGTTATATGACCTAACTGACTTGGGCTCTCTGGAAGAGCAGCAAGAGTTCTTAGCCACTGAGACATCTCTAAAGCCCAAAGCCTTGTACTGTGGATCTGCATGAACTGCATCTTTATTGTCAGGCACCAACTGCTTAAATTTTAGGATGCTAGATGGGCCGTGGTGGCCCATGCTTTTAATCCCAGCACTCAGGAGACAGAAGCAGATGGTCCTCTGTGAATGTGAGACCAGTCTGGTCTACAGAGTGAGTTCCAAGACAGTCAAGGCTACACAGAGAAAATTGAAACCAACAAACACAAAAAAAGAATGTTTTAATTCAGCTCTTCAATAAATAGGAAGAATACTTTAAGTAATGCAATATCTCTGAAAATGAGTTAAACTCACAGAGCATATGAGGTATGTTTGTAAATGAACAAATGACAGGGATTTTTTTTTTAAAGTGAGGAAAGCCAAGGATGCAACTCAACAGTACAGTACTTACTAGCGTGTGTTAAGGCATTGGGCTTGATCCCCAGCAATAAGACATGGTGAAATAACAAAGAACGTGCCAGGCATGTGTGTTCAAGTCCAGCCTGGGCTATATGTCCAAAGAGAAGAGAAGGGAGTCGGGAGATAACAAGGAAGACAAGAAAGAGGGAAATGTGAGTTTGGGGAAAAAAACAAACTGTTAAGCAATGGTAGGTTGGTAAAATAATTAGATTATTAATTTTCCTGCTAAGGCTACACTGAATGGTTCACTTATGCAAACAAGGTAAAGAACAGGAATAAGTCATGACATCAACAATTTTAAGAGATTAAATTCAGGGCACATGCATAGTCATCTCATTACCCTAGGATATTCACATAAAAATTAATATAACTCATCTTAACTTGAAGTTCTCTGATCAAGACCTGAAGGACTATGGTTGTGCTGCTCTCTTCACCTAGGACAGGAAGCCATGCCTCGGGTCCCATGGGTTCTGAGTTCTAGTCTTCACAGCAGCGTTTTCTCCTACAGTGTTTTTCATCAACATTGTTTGCCATTCATTGGACATGCTTTTATTAAATGTTTCTATAGATACTGCCATACCCAGAGACAGCCTTTAACATCTCCGGCCTGTTGCTGCAGTGCCTTCTTATTTGTCTGTACTGCCCTGGACACTCCACATTACAGCATCAGCACTTCCCCTCCTTAAGTAGAAAATTTTACACTCATTCATTTGTGTAGTGTTGTGTTTGTGTGTTGTGTGTGTGTGTGGTGTGCTCGCACGCACACGAGCATGCCATGTGTTTGCCATCGTGTGTGTGGTGTGTGTGGTTGTGTGTGTGTGTGTGTGTAGGTCAGAAGACAACTTGCAAAGTCATTTCTTCACCTTCCAACATGCAGGTCCTGGGGATTGAACTCCAGTCATCAGGCTTGGCAGCAGACACCTTTACCCAGTGAGCCCCTCTCGGTGGCCACATTGTCCATTCTTGAACACAGTATACAAATTTAAGTTTGCCTGGTTGGAATACCTCTCAGCTTTCTCTTCCTCTTTACCTCCAATCCAGCATCCTGTCCTTAGCTTCTACCGGGCACCATGCCCCTGTGTTTTCTCACAGCATGGTCCCTTGAGTTCATTCTCATTGCCATTTGCAACCTGTTCTCTCCATCCTTGATTTGTATTACTTTTTATTTGCTTGTTTTTACTGTTTTAGATCTCACTTGTCTTTCCTAAAAAACCTCTCCAACTTCTTGACCTCTCTAATCAGTATAATTTATAAGGCATTTCTTTCTAGCTGCTGCTAGCCTATCTGTATAGGAATTACAATTATTTAAAGACCATTCTTCCAGTTGCTCCTAAGGAACATAGGCATAGCCTTTGCTGGTGTTCAATCATGGTGACCCTTTCCTCCTTCCAAGTGTTTCTAAGTGAACTCACTTCCCTTTCCACTCCCTATCCTTTTCCACTCCCTAAACCTTTTCCAGTCTACCCCACTGGACCCCTTCCCTCCACCCCATCGCACCCACCTCCCCACCAGTAGCTCCTGCCTTGATCTGTATACAGCTGTAGTGCCTTGCTTGGCTTTGGACAGCATTTGTAAATCAATGAACGAATCTATGAATCTATTCTTCCTTCTACACTATTTTGCCCTTTCTTCTATTTCCCCTTCCATTTCCATATTGTTGATAAACACATACTGGAAGATCACAGAAACCTTCCAGAAGGCTCCATAGGTGGCTACTTACAGTAAGATGGAGATGGAAAGAAAGGCCCTCAAAAACAGAACAACCCCTATCTTCACAGGTTAGAAGCACTCAGGTTATCATTGTTCAGAAAGCTGATTTGCTTGTAACATACACTAAGTCTTCATTCTAATGATGAGGTGTTTGATAAATGAATGAATCATTGTACTTCTGTTAGGCAAGTAATAATAAAACACTTCTAAACCACCCAAATAAATAAATATCATCAAATAGGGGAAGATGAGTCATTTGTGAATTTAAGATTTACAAATGAAATGACTAGGTCAAAACCATTGCAGGAAAAAGATTGCAACCACAGTGTATAGTTGAGCAATTGAGCACCAATTGTAGCATTGTACTTGAGCCTCAAGAGACATATTTGAAAAGCTGAAATCAGTCTTCCACTCAGCAGATGTCAAAAAAATGTCAGCCCTTGTTACTTTGGTAAACAGTGGAGGAGAGGAGGAAGGACTTGATATCAGCTTCAAAGAAAGAATTGAAAGGGAATATCTATACATCTGTAACTTTAAATAAATGTTTTATAATTAGCTAAATAATTTCTTAGCTTAGAAATAAAAACAATTGCTAATTGAGATGAGTGGAGGAAAGATATAGTGATGAGCACATATTGATTTGATAGAGAACAAGAAAGGGTTGGACTCTGTGTCCTTGGGCTATTTGTACAACTACAAAATTGGTATCTAACTGTTCCTTCTTTTCTCTTGATGTTATAGTGGATGAGCAGGAAGGTGCTTTTGATGAGTCCTTTTGTTCCTAAATCCAAATCCTATTAGAATACAATGTGCCTAGAGCAAAATAGATTACTCATGTAGAATGTCATTGAGGTTGGAATAAAAAATAGAAAGTAAATATAAAGTTGGTCTAAACAAATATGTGTGTTTTATTAAACTTACTAAAAAAGAAGAAGAAAAGGACAAGAAGAAGAAAAAGAGGAGGAGGAGGAGAGGAAGAGGAAAGAGGAAGAAGAAGAAGAAGAGAGAAATTTAAAAATAAATGCTCCAGTTAATATGCCCTAACAAAATCTGAGTTGATAGGCAACTTCAAAAGACTAAAATTTATAATGAAAGAAAAGCTATAAAGATAGTTCATTCCATCTCCTCAACTCTCAACTCACTGGTTAAGAGCACTGGTGCTCTTTCAGGAAATCTGGTTGCCAGCACCCACATCAGGTAGCTCTCATATTCTTTAGCTCTAGCTTCAAGTAATCCAACGCCCTCTTCTGGCCTCTGTGGGTACTTGCACTTTCATACACATACCCACACTCAGATTCACATACACACACATAATTTAAAATAAAATTTTAAGTTAAAGTCCTTTTCTGAAATAAACTATAACATGCCTTTAATACTTTTTTAGTCAACTAAGATGTTGTTCTTGAGGGAAAGGCAGATTAAAAATTTTGCAAGCCAATGTCCCCTGATTGGTAATTAGTTCATTACATCATTCATAGTATATTTGTTGGGTGTTTGATTTGTACCAGAAAGTATGGTAGGGTACCAGGCATACACAGGAAATACATCAAAGTAACTAATTTCATAGAACTCATGCTCTGGTTGGGAGAGAGAGGTTCATTGAATGTCAGTACTATACCAGGGACATTAAGTACTTTACATTTCTACACTGCCTTATGCGTACTCGGTGTACTAACACAAGTCCCCAGGTAGAAAAACAGATATGCATAATGTTCAAGTTTGCTTTCCACTGTGGTAATTAAGACCATGACCAAAAGTAATTTTGAGAGGAAAGGGTTTGTTTGGCTTACACTTCCCACTCCATCATTTGAGGGAAGTCAAGAAAAGGACTAAAGGCAGGATCCATAGAGGAACTCCTTTCTGACTGACTGGCTCATGATTCTCTAGGTTTCTTATACCTGTCTAGGGATGATGCCACCCACAGTGGGCTGAGTTCTTCACCATTAATCATCAATGAACACAAACTCTCACAGACATAGCTACAGTCCAATCAGATAAAGGCAACTCTTCAATTGAGACTCCTTCTTCTGGTTGAGTCTATGCTGTGGCAAGTTGACAATAAAAAGTAACCAGGACACGGATACTTGAGGTGAGAAAGTGTCTGCACACCTAAGAGCTGCACAGTGTAGCTCCATATGAACTAAGAGATGAGCTCGGTGTGTGGGCGTCTGTGACCAAGTGTAATGTAAATCTAATTTTAGTGGCATTGGCTCTCTACCACTGGTAGGAAGCTATCTAGAGTATAAACCAAGAGTTCATTTGCGCAACTAATCAGGTAGTGTTTTTAAATCTTTCAAAAAAAATGGAGAAAATATATATTACAATAAGAGATTTTCTTAGGCAATATTTATCAGAGTAACAAAATAGAGCAAATATTAGAAATTACAACAACAAAAAAAAAAAAGTAAAAAAATAAAAAAAAAAAGAACTTCTGGATGTATTACAATCCATGATTTCAAGATGTACTACAGAGCAATAGTAATAAAATAAATAAACAAATAAATAAATAAATAAAATAAAAAACACATGACATTGGCATAAGAAAAGAAATTACAACATCTTGCATAAAATTTTGTACCTAGAACTTTCTAAAAATCTTCAAGTTTTCTGTATGGAAAACGAAAACAGAAGGAAAATTATATGTATGCCACTCCTTCCTTCTTTTTATTCTAAAATCTAGGTGTTTTAGAACCATCTAGAGAAAATGTCTTTCCTCTGGTTTAAATAAAATGCTAGCACTTTAAAATATGTTTTAATAGTGTGCATGTCTGTACAAATATCTCATTTAGATTTTGTCTTCAAAGCCCCCCCAACCCCCATCATGGTCCTCTTTTCAATTGATAGTTGTTGGGGAAAGGAGAGTCAGTTTCTTCAAGGGTTTGACCTCTCGTAGGTCAACCAAGCTCCAAGGGATGGCCATACTCACAAGGGAGCACAAACTGGACTTGATGAGTTCTAAAAAAAAAAAAAATGGAAGACTCGGAGTTGGATGTGTAAGAAAGGAGGTTGGATCTGGAGGAACTGGGAAAGGGATGAATATGGTCAAAATACATTGTATGAAATGCTCAGAGAAGTAATAAAATGTTACAAACAAACAGATATCTCATTTGAATGAAACTATCCATACTTTCACCCCAGGTAGTCTTGTTGTGGTCTCTGCTTGATAACCAACCAGGTCATTATCAGCTGATAAATATATGTTGTAGTAAGTTTCCTTAACCTTTTACATTTATGTATTTTTAATTTAAAGTTTTAATTAATATAATAAGTGTTAGCTTTCACTATGAGATTTTCAAACAGAATTTGTTGCTATTGATTTTCCTTCTCTCTTCTTCCTCCCCACTCCTGTCCTTGTCCTTTCATTGTATATCCTCCTACCCATCCCATAACCTCCTTTCCATTTTCATATGGCACTTGTCTTTTGCCCTTTCTTCTTCCTTCCTCAACAGCTCCCCCTCATATGTATATATGTATATATGATATGTATATATGTATATATGTATGTACAAGTTAGAGAAAATATGTGATATTTGTCTTTCTGAGTCTGAGTCACTTCTCTTAATAACTTCCAGATCTATCCATTTGCCATAAAAGGTCATAATTTCATCTTCATTTTATATGCAAAACTGAGCATCTGAAGTTTATGTCTTCACTGGAGAACTCAGCTAGTCCAGACTCCTGTGACTATTCCTACTGCAGTAGTGGTATCCACAGGGAATTGTGGGAAGCACTGTACTATGTCCCCTTTCTTCCAGATTCTTGAGGTCATTCAAGAAGAGGTCAGACCATGAGAAGAGCACCCTCAGACAGCCATTGGACTAGCTTTTCTAGACCTACTTTGGGCCAATCAGGATCTGACATAATCCCAAATCCTATTGAGTTGCAGGTAAATCCACAGGAGGGGCTCTCTCATATGTGGCAGCAGGATCTGCTCACATCCTCCTTTAAAACACCAAGTCAATAAAACATGGTAGCATATGTCTATCATCAGAGGTCCAGGATCAACCTTGGCTACATACAATTTAAAGCCAAGCAAGACAGCAAGAGACCTTGCCTCAAAACAAAAATATATAAATAAATGAACTAAATTCAATTAAAAAAAAAAAAAAACTGGCTGAGGTAATGCAGGCCTACAATCCAAGCACTTGGTTTGTGGAGAGAGGAGGATCGATAATTCATTGTCATCATCTGCTATCCGGCTAGTTCAAGGCCAGCCTGGGCTACATGACATCCTGCCTCAAAAAGTAAATAAATAAGTCAGGCATAGTTGTGCATACCTGTAACCCCAGCCCCAGAGAGGCAGAGGCAGGCAGGATCGCTATGCATCCTGAGTCTAGTCTGCCCTGCATAGCTAGCTCCAGGCACCTAAGGATTTATAGTGAGACCCTGTCTCAAAAACAAAAGTAAAATAGATGTATATAGAAAAATGCAAAAGCATAACTACCTAGAGAACTGGTACTAATGAAAGTCTGTTTTAGTTATTTGAACATCGTGTCATGCTATTAATGATATGTTTGAACTATTTGGTCCACTCCAACACACATGTAACCATGTTATACATTTCCAAGTGAAAATTCAATGTGCACTGCTGCTATCTTTTTTACTCATTTGTGTGTGTGTGTGTGTGTGTGGTGTGTGTGGTGTGTATGTGTGTGTGGTGTTGGAGGATGATGAGAGAGGAGAGAGAGAGAGAGAGAGAGAGAGAGAGATTTAAATAGTTTTGCCTTTGTAATTGAATTTCTTTTTCTAATTTTATCTAAGTTCCTAGACAATAATTAGAAGGATGATGACAGGTTTGTAGCAGGACAAACAAGTAGATAAAATAGTCTTTGAACATTTAGGAGGCAATGTAATGATTCTCAGAGCCAGTGTGGGTTCACCAAGAATAAGCCAGGCCAAATTAACAAGGACAGGAAAATGTATTCAAACTTCAAGAATATGATTTTAGGCTGGAAGGATGACTCCATGGGTAAAGGTGATTGCTGCCAAACTGAATGATCTGAGTTTGATCCCTGGAACACACATGGTTGAGAGAGAGAAAGAGAAGAGAGAGAGAGAGAGAGAGAGAGAGAGAGAGAGAGAGAGAGAGGAGAGAGGAGAGAACTCCTGCGAGTTGCTCACTGAAACACATGTACCACGGTCATGATCATACATGTACACACATGAAACACATGCACCACGGTGTATGGTCATACATGTACGCACACTGAAACACATGCACCACGGTCATGATCATACATGTAGCACAAATAAACTTGTAATAAAAATGGGTTCTCTTTCTGAAAGCAAACAGGATATGTTTCTGTTTCCATAGTGGGTTGCTGACTTACTAGGTGAGTTCATCCCTTATTGAACAATGACAACAGAGTTGACTGAACACTGATAACAAAAGAGGATTGAATAATGAACCTCTTGCAACTTGGAAAGGGGTCATTAGTAACACAATTCAAAACTCCCTCATTTTCCCTCAATTCCTCAAAAGAGAGCGTGGAAATACTGGGCTCTAGGGAGTGATGTTTTCATAAAACTTGAAAAGTTATCTAATAAATTGGAAAAGAAGTATCAAAACTGAAAAGGTTTGACAGCCTGAAATGATGGACCAAAAACAATTCTGAATTGCATTTAACAGAGTAATCATAAAATCTTGATTTTTAAAATTTAAATCCAGCCAGGCTTGGGGACTTGCAAGCCAAAGGATTATTTGAGCCTAGGCTTTTGAGACCAATCTGAGCACCATAGTGAGGTCCGATCTCATTTTTATTTTTTTTTTTTTTCAGTTCTGGGCATCTAATCCAGGGCCTTGTACAGACTGTGCAAGTATTCTGTCACTGAGCTGTCTTTATCCCCTGCTGCTCCAACTTGCTTTGTCCCTTTTTGCTTTTAATTCGATTTTATACCTTAAAGTTCACTGGGTACAGTGGTGCATGCCTGCAATCCCAGCTTGTGAGAGGAGCCATCAGGGTCCCAGCACTTCAAGATTAGCACTGGTTCAAGACTCATAGAGGCAGTACAGGAAAGATTTGTCTCAAAATTAAATTAAATAAATACATTAATGATTAAATGAGTTACATTTAGAAACAGAACTAAGAAGTTGAATGAAGCCTAATAAGATGGATATGTCAAAATTAAGTAGAACTGGATGAAAACCAGAGGAACTGGTGGTGGCGGCCAGTTCCCAATGACTCAGTGTTGGTTGTGAGGTTAC
This sequence comes from Mastomys natalensis, assembly GCA_021653895.1. Taxonomy (NCBI): domain Eukaryota; kingdom Metazoa; phylum Chordata; class Mammalia; order Rodentia; family Muridae; genus Mastomys; species Mastomys natalensis. Next base: position 281,712 of record JAJTUV010000391.1, read on the forward strand.
AAGAAAGCAAAGCACGTGTTATAAGTAGCTTCTGGAAGTTCTTTTAGTGCACAGTGGCCAGAAGCTGGAAATGCTCCTGGTGGGCAGTAAATCTTACTGGAGTGATGTCATTCACATTTCCCCCAAGAACTAAAAGCCTGGCCACCAAAGTCACCAACCTCAGTGCCAGGTGGCATGCAATGAAGAAAATGGATAGACAGATCAAATGCACACTTGATCAGTGCATCAGTAAAATCACAGAAGCTAAAGGGAAGAGAGAATGCTATAAGGAAACAGGTGCCTTTTGCTGTATTGAGTTTCTATCATTGGAAGCCTTCCAGAATTGAAGACAAAGCATACATTGGCCGAGAGAGAGAAAACTTGGACCTTGGATGAGGGTGATCTAGGCTAAAATTACAGTCCTTCCAAGTAGCTATGTGGCATCAGACATATTATCTCTGCTTCTGGCTATAAACTGTATGGTGGTAACCAGCTTTCAGTTTTGTGTTATGCCTAAGTTGATAAAACTATTGTTAGTGAAGTTTCTAGAATAAACATCAACATTGGTAAATTGCAGAGCTCTTTTTCAGCATTTACTAAGCAAAATTTTATTCCACACTAATTTTAAATAGGGGATGTATGTGCTCAAGGAAGTAAATATTACACTCAGAAATGTGTCTGCATAGGCTGAGTTCTTTAAGTTATACCTGAGAATGTGGCAAAAATGATTTCATGTCTGGTTTCCACTGTTGCTTGAACCCCTGACACCCTTGTCTCAATGCCTTCAATATCCTTCACTACTGAACGCTTGTGGGTCTTGAATCTTCGCTGATCTTCGCTTCCCTGGCTGAGGCACAGCTGAGAACTTCTGGTGTTCCTGTTGGTCCCTCCTGCTGACTCAGGCCAAGGCTGAGGCCTGGCTGTCTCTGCTAGGTCATGTCACTGCTGTTGCTAACCCAACTCTACTGAGCTGGATGCTGTTGTATCTGTGAAATGTTTGTGAGTGGATCGAGCTGCAGCCGCTAACCTGTGAACTGAACTGCTGATTTCCAAACAACACAGACAGGAGTTGCTCCCAAGAACCTTTCTAAACAGGCCCACTTTCCCCACCCCCATCCCATATCTTTTCTTTCCCACTACCTCTGGTGGGTGGTGGGTTACAAGGAAGGTTAAAACATTTAAGAATCATCATTAAAAACAGGGTTTGAAAAAATTAAAGTTACAAGACCCTGTCTCAAAAATGAAGATATAAAGATTCTATGATTTATTTGTCTTTGAGGTTAGCAATTTAAGAAACCCTCATTGATTGAGCACTTATGAGAAGCCAGTGTCTTTCACAAATAATGTCTCACTTAATACATCTGTGAAATAATATTTTATTTAACTTTTAAAGAAAAAAAATGTGAAAAACTAGATTTGGTGGTATATACTTGTAATTTTACCACTTGAGAGGTGGAGGCAGAGTGGTCAGGAGTTCAAGACCAGCATCACCTACATGGCAAGTTTGAGACAAGGCTGGCCCCCATGAGATCTTGTCTACAAACAAACTTAACTCAGTAACTTAAACTTAAACTTAATTTAGTAACTTACAGCTACTGTATGGCATATACAGCAGTCTGACTAACCCCAATGTTAAACTATCTCTTAAAATTATTTTCATCCAAGCATAGTGGCACAATACTTTGGAATTCCAAGAAAGCATAGCTACATAGCAGGACTCAATATTGAAAAGCCCTAAAATAAATAAACAAACAAATGAAATACTTTGATTGCAAAAGCAATGTTATACATACTTATTTTGAAATATTTCGAGCACTTAGAAATTTGTAGACAGAGCTGGCAGGATGACTCAGCAGGTAAAGGGGCTTGCCGCATAAGCCTAGAGACCTGAGTTCGATTCTTCAAACCCACATAAAGGCGGAAGGAGAGAATTAACTTCAACAAGTTGTCCTTTCACATCTACATGTACATTGTGGCAAGTGCATGCACATACATACATATATACATACATACATACATACATACATACATACATACATGAGGGGATGGCTAAACCTATAACATGACCTGACAAACATGAGGACCTGAGTTTATATCTCATGTAAAAATCCAGGCGTGCTGGAGAGGTGGAGAAAGGAAAATCTTAGAGCTCAGTGGCCAGGCAATCTAGTTGAGCTGGAGAGTTCTCATTTAAGTGAGGACAGCTTCGAGGTGTTTGTTCTATCCTGTCTCAAAAAAATATGACAGAGAGCAACTGACCTCTGGTCTCCACACACATGAACATGTGTACATACACATGAACATGCACACACACAAAAGAAATACATAGACGAAAATATTTAAATCCTTTGATTTCATGAAACTCAGCCTCCTGCATTAATGTACTCCATCTTTATAAGACAAGCAGTGGTGGTACACGATCGTCTTTGTTCTTGAAAGAGTCTGCAGTGGCGGGATCATGAGCGCCCTTAAACTAGAGAGCAGGTTGGGCAATGTGGTAAGACTCCATTTCAAAATAAGTTATATAAGGATAGTGACACATGCCTTTAATCCCAGCACTTGGGAGATTCAAGTGTGAGGATTGCCATGAGTTGAAGCTAGACTAGGCAACATGAGTTCCCAGCCAGTCTGGGCTATAGAGTATGACACCCCATTTTTAGAAAAAATAAAAGGAGGAAAGAAAGAAACTAACTAACTACATATAAAAGAATTATTTTAGATACTGTTCTTTACATTCTTATATGGTTAGAATATCCAAACAATATGGCTCTTCACAAATGATCAGTGGGTAAAGGTGCATTCTGTGAAGTCAGATGACCTGAGTTCAATCCCCAGTAGCCACATGGTAGAAAGAGAGAACCTATTCCTAAAACTTGCTCTGTGACCTCCACAAGCACTCCATGGCATGCACACTCTATCATATACGAACAGATAAACAAATGACATAAAAAATTTAAAATATGAATGTAAGCAACATAAGAAATACATGCAAAATTAAATAATATAAAAATGTAATAGTTAAAAAGGCATGTGAGTTTTTTCCAATTTGGTAACATATCTTAATATGTTTTCCATCAATGCAAATGAGCTAATATTAATAAAAACACAGAATTTGTATGAATGTGAGTCTGTGTGCTCTGTGTCCTAACACATCTCCACTATGTCAGGCATTTACTCAGCTTAGTCTTTCTGAAATCATAAAGCATGAATGCTTTTTGTTTTGTTTTTAAGGATTTACTATTTCTCTGTGTATGTGTGTGTGTGTGCCACATGTGTGCCGATATCCAGAAAGACCAGAAGAGGGCATCCAATCCCTTGGAGTAGGAGTTATAGACCATTGAGAACTTCCCATTAGGGGTGCTGAAAAGTGAACTTAGGTGGAGCCATCTGCCCAACACCAGTGATACAGTCTCTTTTATGTGTGTGTTTCCTTATTTTGTGCACCTTCCACCAAACTGTTGAGGATAACTTATATTCGTTTTAACAGTACAGATTGCCTTTATCTCTTGAAGCACTGGAATTCTTCACAAGTAATATTTATCCTTTGCTGTATGTATTACAAATAGTTTTCCAAGTCTGTCTTTGAACTTACTTTCCCTGCTGAACTTTTTATGTACTTTCAGTGGTCAGTCTTTGGGATATTATGTTATTTGTAGATTCTCCTTTCACATCCAAGCCTATAAAAAAGAGTCTCCTATTAACATTTTGCTATGTTTATAGTGTTAGCCTGCATGACCTTTATTTTTTTAACTTTGTGTGAATAAGAACAACATTTCTCGTCAAGGAAAGAGATTTTTCCAAAATATAAAATAATCAATTGTAGGTGGACTTAGTAGACCACAGACCTGTAATTGTAGCTTCCAGGAGGCTAAGGCAGGAAGATTTCCATCAGTTTTAGGTCAGTCTGGGCAGAGTGAGACTCTGCCCTTCCCAAAAACTAAGGGGCTAAAGAGGTAGATTACATGGTTGAGTGCTGGCCTAGCATGCACAGGAGTCTGTGTCCATTCCCATCACCACTTATAACCAGATACAGGGCAAAGGCTACAATCTCAGCTCTCAGGAGATAGAGAATCTCAAAAGCTTAAGGTCACTTTCTGTTACCTAGTGAGTTTAAGGATAAGATGGGCCACAAGAGATCCTGTCTCCAAAAACAAAACAAAATTACAATCATTTCTCAGTGGCTTGAAGTACTGTCTGTCATACACTAGTCCTCACAGGCCTGAAGACCGCTTTCCAGTTTTCTGCACTGTAATGTGTTCCAGTCTCTGATCTGGTATTCTATTGTCCTGTGCTTTTCACACTGTATCTGTCACTATCTTTTTATAATGCTAGGATCTCAGACCAGAAGTTAAGCCATACCTCTCCTCCTATATATAACCTAGGACCAGTTCTCAAGGCAAGAAAAAAAATGGCAGTTTGAATATACTGTTACAGATTTTGAGGTTATCAATACACAAGAAACAACACATTACCATATTGGAACTTTTCACAAAGGAAAATGACCTGTCTTAATTGTGTGTGTGTGTGTTTCTTCTGAAAACCTTTAAGGCCATGCATGGTGGCACAAATCTTTAATTCTACCCAACACTCTGCAGCCAGAGGCAGGTGGCTCTTTGTAAGTTTGAAGCCAGACTAGTCTATATAATGGATTCTACATATGAGGCCTCATACGACTACATACTGAGGCCTTGTCTCAACTCAGTCAATTGATCAATAAATAAAATTAAAAACTATCAGTAAAGTCCTTAAATCTCATATCTTGTACATTTTCTTCTCAGAAACATTGTGTGTTTTCCCCATCGGCACATGAATGTTTGGGTTGTTTATTTCCGTTGTATTTTGATATGTGTTGTGTCTGCACCTTGCTTCACGGAGTGCCATCTGCTTGTATCATCTGCCAAGTGGCCCTCTGACACTCGTCTCTTGCTAACAGAGTCCTGATTTTGCTGAGAACATCAATATGTCCATTCCCAAGGGTCTAAGCCATTCTGTCTGTCCCAATGTCTGGGTGCTTGTGCTCCATGAATTCCTCATGGCACACTGGTCACCTAGCTTTGCGAAATATAAGAGAAACTCTGGTAGGTTTTGGATACAATGAGTAGCCTTTTCTGATAGCTCTGTTCTCTCTTTTGATTTTTCAGAGGGCATGAGCAGCTGCGATGCCCGGATGTAAACAGAATGTCAACAAGTTAGACGGCTGGGGAGGAAAATGTAGCCCCAAGATTTTTTTTAAGACACAAGGGAGCCTCTGGCCTCAGTGAACTGTCTCCACCCCCAGATACCCTTTGAAAGAAACAGGTTAAACTTCCTTTCACTCAGCGTCTCTAACTGCTACGGAATGCATCCAAACTTATGGAGATATCACTAGCAAAGGGGAAAACATTTTTCATTGACACAGAACTATTGTTTGTTGTGTTTTACCTTTCCCAGTGCTGGGAGCATTTGCTGCCACGCCCAGATTTAGGTTTAGGGGCACTTTCTTTTCCTTACTTTTCTATTTTATTTTTTGCTTGTTTGTTTGTTTGTTTTGTTTGAGAGTCTCCTGAAGTTGCCCAGCCTGACCTTAGCCTCCTAAGTCACTAAGAGAGATTGTGGGTCTGTACCTCCTGGTCTAAGTAAATAATATTAATTTTTGTATGCTTACCTTGCACTGACGTCTTTGAACTCTAATGAGTTCTGTTAACCTTTGTCAAAGGACTACTTAAGAATTTTTAGTTTGTATTTACAAATTATGATACTGGGTGCATGTGTTACATTTCTGTTGCTTTGATAAAACACAAGGATCAAAGGTGACTTGGGGAAGAAAGAGCTCGTGCTGGCTATGCCTCCTTCCAGAGGGAGGAGAGTCCTGTACGTTTCAGAGATATGGCATCAGCAGCAAGGAACAGGGTAGCAAGAGCAGAAATCTGGGAGCTCATATCCTCAACTGCAAACACTGGAAGTTGGGTGAGGCTATATCTCTCAAAACCTACCCCCAGTGACATACTTTCACCAGCAAGACTGAGCCTCCTAAACCCCTGAAGCTCACCAAACAATGCCCACTGGGAAGCAAGTATTCAAATTCTCAAGCCTATGTTGGGGTACATTTCCCATTCAAACCATCATCATGAATCTGATCTCCATCTTCTTAGCACTTCATTCCATTACCGATGGGATTGTCTCAAAGACCAGAAACACATGAAATATTTACTCTTGTTAGTAGATATCAACAAAAAAATCCTTTTGTTTGTTACTCTGTATGTGTGTATTCACATGTGTTTGTGTGTGTGTGTGTGTGTGTGTACACATACACATGTATGTGGTGCTGAGTCTTGCTAAAAGAATCCTGATGTTGTTGGGAGCATCAGTTTGTCCACTCCCAAAGGCCTCAACCATTCTGTCATTCTTGGCAAATGATCTCACACTGAACCGCGTTCCCACCCTCTAATTCCTGACCTTAGTGGAAATTCTTCTAACATTCCCTGAATGAGGCTTTTATTGTAGTTGTCTGGTAAGATATACTAATGATGAAGGAAGTACCCTAGATGTTTATGGGGCCTTTTCCCTGCTGTGCCCAAGTTACAGAGGCACAGGTAGAAGAGGCCTCTTGGATAAGTAATCTTTAGGGCTGACAGAAACCAAACACATTTTCAAAAGCTAAGGGCTCCAGAGAGTCCCACTCACCAACACCATCACACTCCCAGGTTGCAATGGCACAAAGTCAGAGCAGGCTGAAAAACAGAGCTGACTCCTCTGGTCATGGCCTTTTTAATGCTACAAAATTCTCCATAACAAACAAGCAGGCGAAAAAACAAAAGGGACGTGATATTAGATATTGGCAGCCCAAGCAGTGAAAGTGACAAAGAGCCAGAAAAGCTAAACAAGGAGGAGAGGAATAAAGGAGGAGAAAGAGGAGGAGAAAGAGGAGGAGAAGGTGAAAAGGAGGAGAGGATGAGGAAGAAGAGGAAGAGGAAGTAGAGGAGGAAGAGGAGGAGGAAGAAGAGGAGGAGGAAGAGGAAGTAGAGGAGGAGGAAGAGGAAGTAGAGGAGGAGGAAGAAGAGGAAGCAGAAGTAAAGGAGGAAGAGGAGGAGGAAGTAGAAGAGGAAGAGGAGGAAGGAGAAACAGTTTTATTGGAGTTCCATGGTAGAAGATGATTCAAACCCTAAGAAACAAAAGTATGAGAAGAAGAAAAAGGAAAAAGCCAAAAACACAAAGGGGAACAGGGCAGCGCAACACCACAAAAAGAGCAGGGAAAGGTAAAATCATGCCTGAACAGCTCTGAATTCATTAGAATTAACTGAGCCTTTGACCTACATCATGAAATTGAAGAATTCATTTTTAAAAGTGATTTATCAAGACCAGTGAAGTAGCATGCAGCCTGATGACCTGAATTTGATCCCTAGGACCTAGCGTAAAGAGACAACCAGTGACCACAAGTTGTCTTCCAACCTGCACACGTGTGCTGTGCCAAACATCACTCCAACCCAAAGCCTAAATAAATGTAAAACGTTTTCAAAAATTAAAAACCTGGTGTAAGTCTGGCCCTTGGGAAGCTGAAGCGAAGGGTTACTAGGAGTTAATACCACATAGAACCTGGGCTATAGTATGAGTACTTGTCTAAGAAGAATAAACACTAGAGGAAGGAGAGAAGCCTGGTGGTTGTGTCACATTGACATTAATCCCAGCACTCAGGAGGCAGAGGCAGGCAGATCCCTGTGAGTATGAGGCTAGCCTGGACTACAGAGTGAGTTCTAGGATAGCTAGAGCTACACAGAGAAATCCTGTCTTGAAAACAAAAAGATGAGGAGGAAGAGAAGGAGAAGAAAGAGCTTTGGAAAGTTCTGAATACATCTGCTGTGAACTAGTGTGTCGGAATCTCTGATGCAGCTGAGCCACTGTATGGAAGACAAAGCAAAGCTTGGGAAAACTGCCAGCACTCATACCCAGGGAACAGTGACAAAATAGTTTGTAAGGCCTTAGATCACTCATTATGTCTCTCCATTTAAGCAGAGGAAACTGATTAAAATAAGAAACTAACTCTGACAATACAGATTTTCTCAGGTAGACAAAAGGATGAATAAATAATAGAGAAATATTTTTCTTTGTTTTGACAGGGTCTCTCTACATAGCCCTAGCTGGCCTAGAACTGTGTAGACTCCCAGAGATCTTCCTGTTTCTGCCTCTCATGTGCTGGAATTAAAGGCAGAACGACCATGCCCTGTTTCTAGAAGTCCTTTACAGGTGGATGTGAGGTAACTCATACCTGTAATACTGCTGCTTAAGAGGGCAAAATAAGAGACATGAGGAGTTTGAGGCCAGTGTGAATTACAGGATGAATTAGTTGTGATCTTAAAAAGAGAAGAAGAGGAAAGAGAGAGAGAGAGAGAGAGAGAGAGAGGAGAGAGAGAGAGAGAGAGAGAGATGGAAAAAGGAAGGAAACCCCAAACCAAACCAAGCTGATGAATAATAATTCTATTACGGTGTGTTGTTTGTTTTGTTTTGTTTTTGTTTTCTGAGACATAGTCTCACTACATATCCTTGGCTAGCCTTGAACTCATAGAGATCCATCTTACTCTGTCTCTTAAGAGCTAGGAGTTTGCTACCACCTTTCTGTGCATCCTGGGCTGTTTTGGAACTTACTCTGTAGACCAAGCTGGCCTTAAACTTAGAGATCCTCCTGCTGGGGTTAAAGGCAAATATTTCCTGTTTATCTGTGTGTAAACCTGAAGGGGGCATTTGATCTCCTGAAGCTGAAGCTGCTGGCAGTCAGGAGCCATCTGACATGGGCGCTGGGATCCCAATCTGAGTCCTCTGGAAGAATGACAAGTGTTCTTAACTGCTGGCCATTCTCCACCCCCTCTATTAGCACTTTTAAAGTCTTCTCCAATATGACACCCATGCTAGAAAACATAAGGAGATGGCTAATGAGTTTAACACACACACACACACACAAAAAAAACAAATTTAACTAAGGCTACAATGTAGCTCGGGGTACATTGGTGGCCAAGCATGCCCAATGCCCTCAGTTTGATGCTCAACAGTGAACAAAACAAAGACTTTACTGTATTTACAGCCACTTATATTCTTTTAAAATTTAAGCATAAACCCATACAAATGGGCATGGTGACATACACCTATAGCCCCAGCACTCAGGGGCTGAAGCAGGTATATCATAGTGGCTTTGAGACCAGCCTGGGAAACAAAACGAGACCCTGTCTTCAAAAACAAAGCTACCACCACCACCACACCAGCAGCAGCAGCAGCAGCAAAAGCCACATAGCACATGCCCTATGTATAAGCCCAAACCATATCACCTTAATCATACACCATAATGTGTTCACAGTTTAAATCTCGGTAGCAGGAAAGGTAGTGTTCTCTGGTGTCAGAAGTTGTGAATTCAGATGGGTGCGATGGCACAGCCTGCAATCCCAAGGTAGGGAAGCAGAGACAAGAAGATCTCTACAAATTCAAGACCAGCATGGTCTATTAGGAATGCCAGGACAGCCAGGGCTACATAGTAAAACCCTCTCTCAAAAGCTCAGGAAAACGAAAAGATCTGTAATCAAATCCCAGTCGAATGACAGTATTTAAGCAAGACAACAAGCTGCTTTCATTTGGGCTTATTAGAATATAAAACAGGAATCAACACCATGTCAGAAGTTGTAGGGTGATTGACAGCCGTCACATGTTCCTATTACTGACCTGATGAATTAAGGCTTTTCTTAGCCTCCAGCCAGATTCTATGCATTAAAATATTTTATTATTTATTTATTTATTTATTACTGTAGCATGAAAGTGTGTGTATATGGATATATGCACATGCACCTGCAAGTGTATGTGTGTATGCGGTAGGGGGAACATGTACGTTCCACACCTTGCACACAAAAATCAGAGGACCACTTGGAGGAGTCAGTTCTATCCCTCCACCATGTGATCTTGAGAATGGAACTTAGATTGTCACTCTTAGCAGCAAACGTTGCTAAACCAATTCAGATAACCTCCTTTGCAAACCCCTTGCCACTCTGTCTAATGAGAGGTGATATTCCTGGGTCATTCGACTGACAATTGGCTGCATGTGTCTTGGATTTTGTCATCTTGTCTGTGACTGGGATAGTATCACTTACCAGATTTGGGGTACAGGCTATAGTTAAGTGACACTGTAATAACTGTTACCGTCGTCTACCTTTCCCCAGAAGCTTTCTCATTCAATTCTGGTAACCACGGACATAATTTAATTACTAAGCTCATACTATAATTTCATGTTCATGACATGAAAAAATTCCTGACTAATTTCAAATGTTGTACTCCACAGTAAGCCAAACGAAAAGCCAAACGAGAACATCATCAACCTCCCCTTTTCAATAATAGAAGTAATTCCTTTGTGAGTGTCTGACACTGAGGAAAAGCAAAGAACCAGGAGAATCAAATTTTCTCTTATATTGTCCCTGGTTTGCACAACGGGCTCTGTTTCTCCATTTACATCTCTATGTGAAATAAAAACAGAATTACCATTTTCCCCTCGAAAAGCCTAATGCCTCATTTGTCCCCCCCCCCCCCCATCTTGTCTGTAAAAATCACTTTGGAGGATACGATGAGAAAAAAAGTGAAGGTTCTCTATAGAAAAAAAGGAGAACACAATCAGCCTTACAGGTTAGAAAAGAACCTGAAATGAGCCAAAAATCACAATAAACAATTTTACATTTATCATTATTATTGCAGGGAGGGAGGGTGCATGTGTAGGGGTTGGGGAATGGTTTTCTGGAGTCTGTTCCTTAGTGGTGGGTTCTGTGCCTTCAAAGTCTGGTTGTCAGACTTATACAGCAAGTACTTTCACCCACTGAGCCATCTCTGAACCCGTCATCAAAATAATTTAGGAAAAAATATAAAAATGTATTTGTTGTTCAGCTAAGTTGTTGATTACCATAGGTCACTGAAGATAAAATCTCTTCTCTGGGAGACTGCAGGACGCAGGACAGAGGAAGACAGAGAGGCATCCGGAGTTTGCTTGCTGTGAATAAGCACTGCAGTTTAAAGCAGCTTGGGGAGATGGGAGGGGTTTCTTAGCTTACAGGTATAAAACCAGGAAGGAACCTGGAGGTGGGGACTGAATGGAGACAGGCTGTCTCCTCTTGCTTGCTCAACTATCTCTGTTACACAGCCCAGGCCCACAGCCCTAGGGACCATCTCAGCACCATCAACAATGAGCTGGACTCTTCTACATTGATTAGCAGTAAGGAAAATGACTCACAGGGCCTGGAGAGATGGCTTAGCAGTTAAGAGCCAGCTGGAGGAGGCTCTTGGGTAGGAATCCCAGCACCCACATAGGGGATGAGCCTTACAACCATCTTTAATTCTAGTTCCAGGAGAGCTGATACCGTCTTCTTGTCTCTAGGGAACTGCATGCAAGTGGTACACAGACATACATTCAGGTAAACATCAAAAAAATTGGGGTGGGGTGGTGCAGATAAAAATACCTCCAGGCATGCTCAGAGGCCAGTTTAATGGAGGCAGTCTTTCAGTTGAGTGTCTCTCTTCCCAGATGAGTCACGTTGATAACTAAAGCCAACCATGACAGAGAGAAGGACAGAGAAGAGGAGTGTATGCTGGGGAACTTAGCTATGCTAAAGTGGAAAGCTGGCTGCAGGAGAAAGAGCCAAGAGAGTGAATTGGGATCTGAGCTTCTCCCCAGACTTGGTATGTAAGCCTGGGAAAATCACTTGTCTTTGAGACATAGCCTCATCTGGAGTAGAACAGTGGACTCTCAGCATCCTCAGCTGAACTCTGCTCTCCAGAAGTCACATAGACAAAGATGGGCCCTGCAGTTCTGAAAGAAGACAGGTGAGATGAAAGGATGATCTTTGATGCCCTTTATCCATACTAATTACAACGTATGTGTGCACAGTAAAAAAGAAGGAAAACGTCACAATTCCTTTATACTATGGATTTTTCTAAGTTTTTGAGAAAATATTCTTGATTCTTTTTTTTTTTTTTTTTTTGTAACATTTTTCTCTTTTAAGGAACTTCTGCCATACTGTTTTATGTCTGGTAACTGAGACTGAGACTAGGGAATGACAAAGTTATTAATAAATGCAAATAAACAGTCACAGAAAACCAGAAGAACTTAGGATAAATTAATCATGGTTATGTTTTTTATATGTATAAAACACACACACACAATATATTTATATGTTGCATCTGCTGGGTATAGGCTCATGAATACCGTAGAGAGGCTAGAAAAGGGCGTTAGATCTCCTGGAGCTGGAGTTACAGGCAGCTCTAAGCAACCTGACTCGGATGCTGGAATTGAATTCCAGTCCTCTAAAAGAGCAGCAAGTGTTCTTCACTGCTGAGCAATCTCTCCAGCCCAATGCTTAGTTTTTAAACTTTTGATTGTTGCTGCTCATGATCTCTCTGTGTCTTCTGTGTCTCTGTCTCTCTACACCATGCAGGGTTTTATGTGTAGTCCTAGGTAGCCTAGGATTTACAGAGCTCTACCTATTTCTGTTTACTGAGATTAAATGTATGCACTACCACACCTAGCATAAATATCCTAATTTTTATTTTTAAGATTTATTTATGTGTGTCTTAGTCAAGGTTTCTATTCCTGCACAAAACATCAGACTAGGAAGCAAGTTGGGGAGGAAAGGGTTCGGTTCATTCAGCTTACACTTCCACATTACTGTACATCACTAAAGGAAGTCAGGACAGGAACTCACACAGAGAGGCAGGGGATGATGCGGAGGCCATGGAAGGTGCTACATACTGGCTTGCTTCCCCTGGTTTGCTCAGCTTGCTTTCTTAAAGAACCCAGGACTATCAGCCCAGGGATGGACCACCCACAATGGGCTGGGCCCTTCCTCACTGATCACTAATTGAGAAAAATGCCTTACAGCTGGATCTCATGGACGCTTTTCCTCAAGGGAGGTTCCTTTCTCTGTGATAACTCCAGCTGGTGTTAAGTTAACACAAAAAACCAGCCAGTGTAATGTTTATGAGTACGTACGTGATGTATGTATGTATGTATGTATGTATGTATGTATGTATTTGTACCATGTAGATGCCTGGTACCTGTATACATTAGTAGAAGACATCAGATGCCCTGGAACTAGAGTTATAGACAGTAGTGAGCACTGTATGTAAGTGCTTAGAAACTAAACCAGGTCCTCTGCAAGACCAGCCAGTACTTTTAACCACTGAGCTATTTCTCCAGCTTTTGTTGCTGATCTTTTTGTTTAAAGAGTGATGAATGTTTTAACATTATAAATACATATTAGAGTTTGATATCCTGGACTAGATAATCTGCTCTTGACTCCAAGTTTATGATTCTTACTTCATCTATGCTGCCTTATGATAAAGATGTAAGTACACAGATCACGTTAGTTTACAGTTATACAAGTCCTTGTGTGTTGAGGGGGAAGGATTGAGTAAAGGCTAGGTAAGCACTGTGCTGCACAGGTAGAACCCCAGACTCTCAAGCCCCTTGTAAGCTGCTCTATTATATAACCTTTCCATAGCAATGTTGTTTTGAGTGGCTTTCATGAAGCCGAGTCTGGCTTAGCTTACCATGAAGCAGAGGCTAGCTTTGAATCTTCATGCCTCTGTCTCCTGAGTGCTGAGATTATAGTCAGGCGCCACTCTGCCTCTCTCTGTCATAGCAATTCTGTAGGTATTTAATTCAGTCCTCTTTCATAGATGAGGAGGTCGTGCATGGAGATGGTAAAGTGTACACTCAGGCCCTGTCAAAGGCCATCGTTTTAACAAAAGCAAGAACTAGAAAGGGACTAGATATTCATTGCTAGAGTTTTGTCTTTATTGTAAATGCCCCTATTTATTCTAAAGACTCACTTTAAACTTGTTTTTAGAATGAGACAATGTTCAGAGTAAACATGCAAAAGAAATCAACTGTTGTGCGCTGTAGACACATAAAGCCTACCAGTAACTTTAGTAAAGCACTGATTCATTAGCATCTTGCTGAGAAACCACACTGCAAGCTAGCACACAGAAGAGGGTATGTGAATATTCTAATGCTATAGATAAAGAACACCTGACAGGAAATCTACACAGCATCAGCTACGAGCTCTTGGTTTGTGGCTGCAAAGGCAAGTCAATTGGGTATAGGCATACCCTATACTAGATATATTGAACGCTAAGCAAAATAGCTTATTAATAGGAAATAAAATTAACAGAGGCATAAGAATTTAAGGTAATGAGTGTATCTGTCTATTCACCTTTCTGCCTTCCTTCATAGTATCTGGCCCTTTTCCGGATATGGAGATATATCCAGACCTCCAATAGCCGAAGTTGGCCTCAAATGTGCTATGTAGCTGAGGATGACTTTGAGCTTTGCTCCTCCTGTCTCTACCACAGAAGCATGTACTGCTATGACTAGTGTAAGCTGCTCTGAGAATCAAATCCAGGGTCTCCTGGCATTCTCCCAGGAAAACAGCACCATCACCCTCAGATGTTCGAGTAGTGATTTGAATGAAAATGGCCTCCATAGGCTCCTATGTTTGAATACTGGTCCCCAGTTGATGAAACTGGGAAAGAGTAGGAGGTGGCTTTGTTGGAAACAATGGGTCACTGGTTGTATTAGTCAGGGTTCTCTAGAGTCACAGATCTTATGGAATGTCTCTCTCTATATAGGAAATTTGTTGTGATGACTTACAGTCTGTAGGCCAACTACCCTAACAATGGTCAGCTGTGAATGGGAAGTTCAAGGATCTAGTAGTTGCTCACCCACGGGACTAGTTGTTTCAGCTGGTCTTCTGTAGAAGTAGATTCCAACAGATGTGCCGGCAAGTAAATGCAAGAGGCAAAGAGGAGCGAATCTTCCTTCTTCCAATGTCCTTATATAGGTGTGGCCCAGATTAAAATTGTGAACCACCACGCTGAATCTGGGACTTGTTTTGTACAAGGCTGACCTTGAATTTGGAGAATTCCTTGCCTTAGTTTAGTCTTCTGGGATTAAAGGCATGTACTACCTTGCCTGGGCCTAAGCTTTCATAGCCACTACGCCTCAAGACCTCCATGCCAAGATCCAGGTCAGAAACGTGTATCTCCCAGCCTCAAGATCTGGATCACAGGTGAGTCCTCCAATTCTGGATTGTTAAGCTGACAACCAGGAGTAGACATTACACTGGTTGTGGGTTTTGAGGTTTCAAGAAACCTCTGACATACCCAGTACTCTCTCACTATATCCTGTCTGCGGCTTACGATGCTAGGTGTTCAGCTATTCCTGTTGCCATGCCTTTGATTTGCCATCATGAACTCTAACCAAAACCTTCCATATCATAAAGAGGTTTTGGTTTTCATCTGTTTAGTTTGTTTACACCATATTGATGTCAGTGAATGATTTTAAAGAATTGACTCCCTTCCTCTGTGGGTTCCAGAAATTGAACTCAGGTTGTCAGGAAGGCCAAATGAGTGCCTTTACTTGCTGGGTTTTGTTTGTTTATTTGTTTGTTTGTTTTGAAATAGAGTCTTATGCTATAGTGAAGGCTTGCCTGGAAGTTACTGTATAGTTCAGGCTGGCCTTCAACTCAAGACAATTCCCTGCTTCATCTTCTTATATGCTGGAATTACAGGCATGTAAATCTTGGAATTTTTGTGCTGGTAAAATAAATGTAGAAGTTCTAATTTTTACTAATTTCTCTCCCTCCCTCCTCTCCTCCTCTCCTTCCCTCTCTTCCTCCCTCCCTCCCTTTTCTTTTTTCTTTTCTTTTCTTTTTCTTTTCTTTTCTTTTCTTTGAGACTGGTTCTCACGTATCCCAGGATGGCCCCAAACTTACTATGTAATCCATGATGGTCTTGAACTTTTTTGATACTTTGGTTTTTCCTCATAAGTACTGGATTATAGGCATGTGCCATCCTGCTCTGTCTGTGCAGGCCTGCATGAACCCATGGCTTTATGCATAGTAGGCCACTACCTTACCTCCTGAGCTACATCCCTGAGTTTTTTTTTTTTTCCTTTTTGGGTGTGGGGGTGGGGTCATAGTCTCATGTAGATCAGGCTGGACTTGAACTGCCTGCATAGGGAAAAATGATCTAGTACTCCAGTTCCTCCCTCCACCTCCAAACTACAAGAATTCCAGTGTATGCTGTCATACTGAGTATTAGATTTTAGTCTTTACCACCGCTAAAAGTGGAGCACATTTTGACTGTAAGCCATTTAATCTCTTTAGTCCTGAATTTCTTTTTCTTATGTAAAATAAGCTAAAAATACTCACCTGAATCATGGCCCTATTTTCTCCATAAGAATCAAATGAAGATATCTATGTGTAAAGCAGTTACTGGATCACTCTTACCCATATTAACAGACTGTTTGAAACATGTCTGTGATTAACAGGCATGAGCAGGTTGGCATTACCATTGAACTTGAAAACACTTTTAGACACTTAGAGATTAATATGTGATTCCGTTCAAACAAGTCACTGAACATATAGCAAATGTGGCTTATATATCATTTAAAACTATCAAATTAATATAGCTTGTGTATAAGTTCCACATTTTCTAAATCTTTTTTTTTTTAATGTGAAGTGCATTTATGAATACACTAGTTTATTTCCTTTCAGGGTAACTTTTGGGGCATAAAAAAAGAAAGAAATTAAACTAGGACCACAGTTTTGTACCTAAGTCTTTAACCAACAACAGGGCATTTTTATATTTAATTATAAAATTCTGATAAACAGTTTGAAGTTGACTAACATATAATAATGGGGAATGTTATTTACCTAAACAGTCTTTATTTCTTAAACTTTTTTTTTTTTTTTTTTTTTTGTTTTTTTCGAGACAGGGTTTCTCTGTTAGCCCTTGGTTGTCCTGGAACTCACTCAGTAGACCAGGCTGGCCTCGAACTCAGAAATCCACCTGCCTCTGCCTCCCAAGTACTGGGATTAAAGGCGTGTGCCACCACCGCCCGGCTCAGTCTTTATTTCTTAATCACTTATTTTTGCTTGTTAAAAATACCTTTTATTTATTCTTTAACAATTTTATATATGTATAAATGTATCTTGATCGTATCTCCCCCCTTTCATTTATTTTTTTAAACATTTAATAATGTGTGTTTGAAATGGGGATGTGCTTGTCAGTGCAGTTTCCAGAGGAAGCCAAAACACAGGGATGGACACCCTGGAGTTGTACTTACAGGCAGGTGTGAGCCCTCTGATCAAGGTGCTGGCATGGATACTAAGAACCAAATGCCGGGTTCTAAAACAGTGTTCCTCACTGCTGAGCCATCTCTCCAGCCCCCATACCTACACCTTTAGTCATTTATCTTCAATAACTTTCTTTATCTTTATCATGTCTTACATACTTTTTCAGTGTTAGTTTCCTTCAGGTAAACTCTAAAAGGAAGAATTAGGGAAAGAAAACTGAGCATTTTAAAGCTTTAAGTATATATTGTTGACACGTGAGTCTACCAGGTATGGTGGTCCACATTGGTAAGCCTAGCACACTTGAGAAGAGGGGCAGGAAGATTAACAGCTCTAGGCCACTAGATCACTAGGCCAGTCTAGTTCCAGGTCTGATACTAGCTTGGGCTTCATAGTGAACCTTATCAAAACAAAACAAAATTATGGGATATTTTTAAAATTTCTACCAAGAATATAATTTGGTTGTATAGTAGCTATCAGCAGACCACATAATCTTTTTTCTTAAACCATTTTTGAATTACAAAATAATCCAAGATCTTAAAGTTATTTCAACATAGCAATGTAAATAACTATTTATTTTGACTGCACTGGAAGTGGTGTACACACACAGTTCATCAGACCTGGGATCTCATGGGTATTGTTGCCTATAATGAAATTTTTTTCCTCCTGTGTACTTTGCCACTGAGTCACAGCCCTAGCACTAACTTTAAAGTTTTAAAAAGTCGATTAAAACATTACTTAAGTAGCATGGAAATGTGTCAAAAAAGGTAAAAAAAATCTTGAAAGTGGCATGAGAGTCATATTAAGTACTGCTATGATATTCAAGGGCCACCTGTCCCTGAGCAGTTAGTTCTGTGTTCTGACCACGTGCATTCCCATCTCTAGGCTTCAGTTTGAATGGCACACTTCTATAAAAGTGCATTTTCTTGAGTGAGTTTTTTTGTCAGAATCTTGGTTCACCTAACAATAACTTGACAGTTGTTCTATTCCCTGTTTCTGTGTTTGTTTCCCACTCTGAGGATTGAATCTAGTACCTTGTGCATGCTAGGCAGTGGTTCTCTCACAGAGCTACACCTCCTAATTCTGATTTCTTTTCAGAAAGACCTAAGTAAGGATTTCATATTGCCAATTACAATTTCAAATACAATTTTGAAAATGAAGCATAAGAAATTTATTTTTAACAAAATGTTATCCCCAGATATCTTCACTGCTGAACCAGAAAAGCTTAAACAGATAACTCTTCATGGGTCAAATCCTATACTGCTTTTGTATAAGTTAAAAAAGACAAAGAGATTAAAATTCCTATAATCAAATAGTGTAATTCTGGCAGGAAGTACATCATGTATCAACATTTTGACTCATCTTCTCTCATTTATCATTGTATCCTACCTAACATTATGATACATTGTAGACACTAAATAAATCTTCAATGGTTAAATGACAGTGCAGGTGTTTCATATTATAGTAACTGCTTTGATTGAAATGTAAATTTAACTTCTACCTATGTGAGAAAAACTTTCTCACACATTTGAGAATATAACTACTGAAATATATTTTTGGATATCTGAAGTTATATATACAAAGATTCATGTAGAGTCAGTTTAATGTAATTTATTACAATTTCTCTTCCACTGAGAGTATTCAGACTAAAGGATCATGTATGTTTGTCTTCTTAAGGTCCTAGATATGGACACCAGTTAACCAGGTACCTGTTTGAATCTGGGCTATGAAAATATATCTTTTTGTATTATAACAGAAAGGTGTGCTAGTGACTTCATTGTCTTAATATTTATAAGACTTATAATTAGCAGGGCAATGGTGGTACATGCCTTTAATCCCAGCACTTGGAAGAAAGAGGTAGGTGTATCTTTGTGAGTTCAAGGCTAGCCTGGTCTACAGAGCAAGTTTCAGGACCACCACTACATAGAGAAACCCTGTCTTGGAAAACAATTATAATCATATAACAAAACATAATGGTTTTCAGAAAACGTGTTGAAGACTCATAGTGTCTTCAAAACAAGAGTGAAGTTCTTAAGAATTAAAATAGTTTGTTGGGAATCATTTGTTCAGCACATAAAAGGAATTTTACATAGATGGAAAGGCCAATGTGTTAAGAGTTGTGCAACAAATGGTTAAATGTTTGAGGATAGACTAATTATGATTTCTGAAAAAGCCATGGTCTTTATTCATCTGTTCCTTGTTTTGCGAAAATCATCATCTTGAACAATTTTCCAGCTAGACTTTAGATAGCAACTGGAATTTTTTTTCTCTTTACACTTTAGAATTCTGGAAAAAAGGAATATATATATATATATATTCATATATACACATACACACACACACATATATGAATTCTTTGAATTCTAATTCTATGAATTAGAAATCTAGAAAGAAGAAATATATATATATATTATTCAATATGATTATACTAGAACAGCTACAATTATTTCTGTTGAAATTCTTTTTAATATAGACTGTGGCCCAACAGTTGTTTTTTTTTTTTAAAGTCTCTCCTGTAGGATTAATAGAAGGGAAACCTCGATAAACACCTTTCTTTAAGAAATTGGATGTCTTCTTTTTTAAAAAATGCCTTATTAAGCAAAATAATTTATAGACTATCCCTGTCCTCCTGGTGTCAAGCAAGTAAGAAGGTCCTAGTTGTGCGGGTCACCCTGGTTACAGGAGTTCCGCTTCTTGAACTAAAATTGCAAGATTTATTATTCTATTAACATACATAAAGTCACCTTTTGATGAGCCATAATTTCTCTTTATGAAGAGTCTGTGTGCCAGTCACTCATGATATAGGAGAAGAAAAGTCCAGACTTTCGACATATTCTTATTCTTAAGACCATTAATAAAGTCTTGAAATCCCATCCCCATGACTCCAGGGGGTAATGACATAAGGTATAGTCTCAAACAATAAATTTTAGAGAGTCAATGTGTCCATCAGAGACATCCTTCACATGGTTGTTTGTGTGTTAGATCTAAACTGTCCCCCTTTATATTTAAAAAAAGAAAGAAGTCAAGTACCAACTCTCTTGATGGAGAAGATAACCCACTAGCCAAGCTTGCATTATCTTTGTGAATAGGGAATGAAAGAGCAGGAGGTGTCTGCTTTCTCCTGCTTATCTAAATGGTCTGCTAATGGCAAAACATAATTGCAGTTACTTAAGGACCAAGTTTATTAAGGTATTCACCAAATCCTCCAGCTACAGGGCTTCTCCTCACTGTCCCACCTTCACTCCCCCCCCCCCAAAAAAAACAGTGAAACTTTCCCACTTCACGTTTAATCTCCTTCATTTATTTTAGTTGGGGAGTTAGGGAACTGGGAACTTCTAAAAGTAGTAAACCCAAAAAGGACGGTGGCATCATGAATAGAAATTTTAATCTATGCTGGAGTTTTACAATTGTTTGTTTCACAGCTTTGGAAAGTCAGCTTGCTTCTTTACCAGAAGATTCAGTTTATACTCTACAGATCATCCCTTGGTGACCTATTTGGGATGGAAAGTCAAAAGTACCCCCAAAGCACCCTCCCTAGAAG
The DNA here is from genome assembly GCA_021653895.1 of Mastomys natalensis. Lineage (NCBI taxonomy): Eukaryota > Metazoa > Chordata > Mammalia > Rodentia > Muridae > Mastomys > Mastomys natalensis. The sequence goes on from JAJTUV010000391.1 coordinate 302,361, forward strand.
CGCAGGGAGCCATCATCTCCCCATCAGCGCCAGGATCTCCTGGCAGTCTTTGTCCCTTCTAGACGTGGAAGCTTGGAGAGGAGGTTTGGTTTCCAAGGATTGGAGCGTTTGAAGGGCGGGGCCATCTCCAAGTCCATCTCCTCCCCCCCCCCCTTTTTGTCCCCTTCTCCTGGGACGAGAGGGCGGAGCAAGGTTCCCCGGCGGCCACGGCCGGAGCTCTCTCAATGTCGGTCGCTCGAGGTGAGTGTTGGCCAGGGCGGTAGCCCGTGGCGTCGCGCCGCGCTGCAGGTTCATTTCTGGAGTTCACCGCAGCCGCTCCGCCAGCGGCTTGCCTGGCCTGTGCCAAGTGGGTTTACGAGGTCGGAGGCGTGTTGGGGCGCGCTGGCGCTGGCGCAAGGCTCCTCCCCAGGGCTCATTCCCCCGACCGCGAAAACCCTGGAAACCTCAGGTTTCCTCTGACCTCCGCTCCTTCCTCGCCGCTGTCTCTAGGCCTGGGGAGGGAGAAGGGGGGGAAGGGCGGTCCCCATCCCCGCACTTCCGAACCACGCCAGCCCACAAGGTACCTTCACGTCGAGGAAGATATTTATAGCAGCCTCGGAAAGCCAGCAGTTGATAGGAGTTTTCAATCTGAAATACGATTATCATCATCATCATTATTTTGCCCGGTTGCAGAGCTTTTGACAGCAAAAAAGTCAGCTTTTTATTAAAGACAAAGAGGTAAATTATCAGTCGGGACGGCGCAGATCTGGCGCGCTTCCTCTCTTAGCCACGAGGAATTGATGGGGGAGCGGCGGTCAGGACTCAGACACCCTTGGGGTCCTGGTGGGGAGGAGCGCCGGGCCGATAGACTTGCTCAGGTCCCTGTGGCACCTGGAAAGAAGGGAGTCTTCCCCCTTTGTACAAAGCCAGTAGGATTTCACTGCCGAGCAGCCTCGCAGATCTTTCCTTTCTCCTTCTGCTTTCTTTGACTCCCAGCTCCCTTGCGCCGGAGTCCTTTCTCCTCGCTCTCCTCTCTGTGACTTCCCCCTCCCCTTCTCTTCCTCCCCCTCCTTTCTTCTCCACCGCACGCGTAGTGTCATTTATTTATTTATTTATCACCCCCAGCCATCAACACCCTTTTAGGACTCCCAAGCTTTTCAATGTGAGTGGGAGGAGAAAAGGGCAGGAAGTGTTGACTGGAAGGGGGTTAGATCGTGCGTCAGGGTGAGACATTCTGCCCTGGAATACACAATCGGGAAAATCTTGGGAAATGAGGATTTTAGCTGTGCTTAGGAAACGCCGCTATGTGATGAGAACCAACTCCGTGCGCGTCTCCTCTGCTTTTATTGTATGGGTTTACCCGTCTAGCTGCCCCGACTGTGGGGGAGGGGAAAGGGGGCAAGTATTAAAGAGGACAATCTCGCCCAGGATCCTCTACACCGCGCCTTCACCGGATGCGCGCTCCTCTATGCGAAGGAATCCAGCAACAACCCCTAATTCAGAAGGCGGACAAAAGAAACTTTAATTAAGGTCTCTGCCCCGCGCGCTGCGCTGCGTGCTTTTTCTCTCTTGGGGCTGTTGACGTCCAACTAGAGGATCTGAGAAACAGAAATGGTACCACCAGCTCATGCCCTTGAACTTCAATTGCTCCTGACTTGCTGTATTGATTTTCTTCTTCTTCTTTATTTTTTGTTTGTTTTTGTTTTTGGTATTGTAGCCATCCTAAATGAGATTAACGCCTTAAGAGATCTTTAACCTGGTGAGAGGGGGTGGAAACCCACTTCTTGATAAAAGAATCTTCTTGAACAATTTTGGGGGAAATTACACTAAATAAAATTTCAAGGTGTGATGCTGCAGTTTGGCTCTCTTGTCTTCAACACTGTGGCACCTTATCATTAAGAGCGATGATTGTTACTTTCCAAGCCTTTAAATGATCAGCCGGAAAGTGCAAACAATGAGCAAACAACACGGGGCTCGAGGGTGGAAAGTTATTTAAGTACGACCCCCGCCCCCCGCCCCCCAGCCTTGGTGCGCCGTCAAAACATTTCACAAGTTCGGAAAAGAAAGTGGTGGCTTCTAGATCAGAATGATGGGTTCCTTCTCTTTTCCATCAGAAGAGACATAAAACGCACAATGAGCCTTTAGAGGGCGAAGACTTAAAAATACGTGCCAGTAATGGACAACTTGAGCCCTTCACTGAAGATACACTGCAAGCTGGAAAGGAATTAAAAAGCCCCACGTGGTTGATCTGGGTTTAGACTTGCAACCTTCAGTTCTTTGCAAAGATTGGCCTCTAGATGGATACATTTGAGGGACCCTCTAGAGCCGGGGTTGGGCGCCTGGGGCAGAGCTGATGGTGCGAGCGCTTGGAGCAGCGGGGCAGGGTCCCCACTAGGGGCTTGCTCCTCTGACCAGGGAGGCCGGACGCCTCCTGGACGCGAGAGCGCACGCCTGGGACCCGGCGGTCGCACTTCTTGCACCGCCTTTTCCGCAGGTCTTTATTCATCTCATCTCTCTCTTCCCCTTCTCCACCTCCTTTGCCTCCTTCTCCTCCTCTCTCCTCCTCCTCCTCCACCACACCACCACCCCACCTCCTCCTCCACCGCCGCCACCTCCTCCTCTTACATCTCACTGGCCTGGCTCTGTGTTGTTCAGAGTGACAAAGACAATGTCCCAGCCTTAACTTTGCAACCACCTTGCCTCCTTCTGGGGTTCAGCGCGGGAGGGGGGCGGGCAGCAGTCGCAGCTTCAGCATCTCCTCCAGCTTCTCCTGCGCTTCTTCAGCTCTTGGATATTTCTTCCTATTTTCTCCCTGCCCTTTTCTCATTTCTTTCTTTCTTTCCCTTCCTCTCTCTTGCACGTTGTTGTTATTAGAAAGGCTTCGCGCACCCCCTGGTGCTCCGGCGTTTTGTGTGGCAGGAGAAGATTGTCTTCTCTCTTTCTGTCTTGCTTTCTCTCTCCCTCTGGTTGCTCATTATTCAGAGAGAGACACAGAGGGAGGGAGAGAGAGAGAGCGCGCGCGAGGGAGAGGGAGGAGAGGAGAGAGAAGAGCAGAGAGAGAGAGGGGAGAGAGAGAGTGAGAGGAGAGGGAGGGAGGGAGAGGGGAGAGAGACGGATATCTCAGGTCATCTGCAGCTGCAGCGAGTCTGAGGAGCCGAGGAAGGCAGGGAAGATGGCGATCCTCCATTGCTGAGACCCGGCAGAAGCACATGAGACTCCCAAACAACTTCCACAACAATAACCCGAGCAGGAAGAGGAGAAAGAGAAAGAGGATAAGGAGGCGGTGGGGCTGGAGAACCCGAAGCACCTCCCGGCGCCGGGACGCTTCTTCTGTAAGTTACTGCAATTAACCACCACCTCCGGGGTGGTCTGAGTGCTCCGGGGAGGAGAGCGCGGGGCGGTGGAGGCACAAACGCGCTCATTCATTCGGCCAAGGAGGGCTGGCGGCGCGGGGAGGAGAGGAAGTCCCCTGCATGGGCTGGCTAGGAGGAGAGAGGAGAAGAAGCTAAAGAGAGAGACCAAGGAGGAGAAGGAGGGGGGGGGGAGGAGGGAGAGCAGCTGGGGGAGGAGGAAGAGGAGGAGAAGAAGCTAGGGAGGAAGAGGAGGAGGAAGAGGAGAAGGTGGTAGTGGTAGCTGTGGAGGTGGCTGTGCTTTTCCTGCTGGCTGCTCCTTCTGCCTTCTGCTTGGGGGGGGGGGGGGACGAGCCCTGTGGCTTAATTAATTTCGTGTAGTTCTGTGAAGAGAGGAGAGAGAGAGAAAAAAAATGAAAGATAAGTGAGAGGAGAGAGCTGGAGGCTTAGGACGGATGCTCCGAGTGTGGGGACAGGAGTAGGGATAGAGAAGGGGGGCGGAGGGCTGGAGGCCAGGAGAGACCTGAGCCCGAGCCAGAGGGAGCGAGCAAGGGGTCAGAGGAGGGAGCGCTCGGAGCGAGCGGCCCCGACCTGAGCGGGTTGACCTCTTTCTTTCTCTGTCCCTCTGCTTCCTTTCCCCTCCTCTGTCCGCCTGTCCCCTGCCGATGGCAAAGCCGTGCGGATTGGCACCCCCCTCTTCCTCAGGTATTTGGTTTCTCTCTCTTCTCTCTCTCTCTCTCTCTCTCTCTCTCTCTCTCCCTTCTCTCTCTCTCTTCCGAAGTTGGGATGCGGGGTCTGGATATGTCGAGGGGGTGGCTGCCGCCCGCTGCTGCTGGGGAGGAGAGAGGCGACGAGCTGGGGGCTGCTTCCGGGTGGGGCGCAGGTTGAGGGACAGCTGAGGAGCTGTCTCCAGGCTGAAGGTTCAGAAGCGTCGGTTGCAGGAGGACAACGGTTTCTGGAGAGGAGAAGCCATTACACACGCTCGGCTCTCCTCTGAGGCTGGGAGAAAGGAAGGCAAGGGCCTGGAGTGGGGGTTGGGGGGCTCTCACTCCTGGTGCGGTTCCCAGGGGTCTGCCCTCCCTCCAGGCACGGGGGGAAAGCCTCAGCCGCCCCCCATTGGAGCAGCCCCTCTCTTTCCCTTTCTTTATCTCCCTGTCCTCCATTTGCAAGCTGTCTGCTTTGGTTCCAGTCCAGACTCCAAAACACAAAGCTCCTTCTCACGTTCATTCTCCAGGCTGTTCACCGTTCCTGAAGGAACCCTGGTTTTCTTTTCATTGTGGCTCCTAACCTACAGAGAGGGAGGGAGGAGGTTGCCTGGAGTTCCTTTTATATTCCTCCCCAACCTTAAAAAAAAAAAAAAAGAAGAGAGAAAAGAAAAGAAAAAAGTTTCATTTTAAAGCATGCGCCTGGGATGGGGAAAGACCAACCAGTTGGGGCTTTCTCCAGGGCTCCTGGGGGCTGTGTCTGAGTGTCTGCGTTGGCTGTTTGGCTTGGTTTGGTTTTGTTTCTGGAGGTTGCTTGTAGGTTTGGGGAGGAAGTGACTAGTTGGGTTGAGAGCTGGGATCTGAGTCAGGTAATCCTTGTCATACTGTAACTCCACCAGAAAATGGAGGAGAGCGGGCTTCCAGGAGACAAAGCTGAGATGAGAAGTGTTTATAAAATTATGGATGTCTCCATTTTGAAGCTCTGTTGGTGATGGCTGAAAGAGTAGGCATGCCTGCTACTCCTTCTCCCTCTCAAGAGGGAGACCTTGTGGTGGTTCCTCACTATCTATTCACTAAGCAAGGAAATTAAGGCTTTTAAGGGTTCCTCAGATTTTTTTTTTCTCCCACCCAAGCGGTGCCTTCACAAGTTACTGAGATGTTTGTTTCCGTTTTAAAAGTAAACTTTTGGAATTTTTTTTTTTTCCTTTGGAGTGGACCTAAAGGGTTTTTGACCTCCTCCAAGAAAGACAAGACAAAACCTTAAAACATTTCCTCAGAGATCTTCTCACAACTTTCAGCTGCTCCAAGTCCCCTGAATGTCTCCAGGAAATGTTATTTCCTCACTATGAGGATGGTTGGTGGCCCTAAGCTAAGCTCCCCCCTCCCCACATCCCTCTTTTGAGTTCTGGGGCTTGATTATCATCAGTCTGATGCATTGCAAGACTTTATTGTCTGGTTTGGGTTGATTTCTGCCAGAAAGAATAGAATATGTTCCTTCCAGATCTCAGAGGAACCCTTCAGCCTGGCAGTTTCCTCAGGTTCTCCAGGCCTCTTTAGGCTGCTTGTTCCATTCGTGTGTTAGGCCTTCCTGCTTCCTTTGTTTCCCCTCTTCCCTTTCCTTCTGCTGTTTTCCCCCCTCTCTGTGTTCTCCAGTACTGTAAATCTTCAGAAATATCATCATGTCGTCTTAACAATGTCACTATGGAAACAAATGGTGTCAGTTGAGAAAACCTTATGTCCAGGTATCTTAACCTTTTTAATTGGAGGAATTTATTAATCTTGTAGGAAGACATTTTGTGAGGGTGGTTTGAAAACAGGAGCCAGTTCTACCTTAGCACACACACGCATTGATGTGAATCCCTTCACAGATTAGTTCTAGAGATTGTGTGTGATTGACCCAAGGAAAGAACTGAATTCTGAAATGCTTTAGGGATTTACAAAAGCCAACCATGAAGATGTTGCTTTTCCATTAGCTAAGGTAGCCATCTTGAGGATGAGAGAAGATGTTGGAAGGATTTTACATGGCCTATTGGAGATAGGTGAGGAAGGTTTCACAGAGGGATGAACATTTGGAGGAGGTTCAGAGCCAATTAACAAATTCTAAGGGGGCTAATTGGACCTTGCTTCCAACTAAGGAGAAATGCAGAAAGGTACCAGCTTCAACAGAAATAAGGAACACATTGGTGAGCCACTGACACCAGCCTTTTTATTGCTTTGCTTTCTCATTATGTGTCAGATTTTTGAACGAAAAGTTCCTTCTGCCTACAGTGTTTTTGTGCATATTGAAGTGGTTTTTGATTCCAGATGTAATTATATTCTGTTGAGGAGCTGGTAGCAATGTCACTCAGTAAATGCACAATGCTGTATATGACAACATCACATTTTTCAAACCAAACTGTTGTGTCATTAATTGAGGGTTATTGTTCTTCAGAGGGGTGTGAAGGGAGACAGGGAAATACATGGCTCTTTAGCTGATAATTGTCCATGGTCAATGAAGTAAAACCCTGTTTGTACAGATGAAGATGTATGGTTTTCAGTTGATGTGTATGCTCATTTAAAAATATGATGTGCAGATCTTTGCCCCTTTATTAAAAGTCCTAGCCTTCTCCAAGAGTACTTAGGAAAAAAATTACCTGGAATCAGACCTTTTAATTTTCATTTTAGAATGTTATCTCTTAACTGGATTGCTTTGGTTTGTAAGTCATTGTGTTATATTTAAGTTTGGTAATGCATATATGAATGCTACATACTCAGCTTGGAAGTAAATGTAGTAGATAGTTATTTGGGCAAGTAATTATCAGATAATTTTGCATCTAATTAGCTTGTGTTTATATAAACATAAATATGTTAATCTTGAAACAAGCTTTCATGATATCTTTTTATGGTTGTTAATATTGGGGCAAGTGATTAATTTGTTTTAGTGTGTGTGTGTGGGGGGGTTATGCCAGTCACTATAGAACCTGACTCACTACATAATTTTACTTGGAAATCAAATGATTTGGTGTCTTCTCAGATAGTGTTGAAGTTGAATGTATCTGAAAATTTGGGGGAAAGGGGAGTGAGGCACCTAATAGGCCTTTTGGACTTTGAGAGTATTCTGATGATCTAAAAGACACTTGCATGTGCTTTGTCTTTAATCAGTATGGGATGTCCCATAACATTTTTAAGGGTCTGGTTTCTTAATTTTTTTTTTTTTTTAAGAACAACACACTTGAATTGAGAAAAGTACTTTGGATTAAACATCATGGAAGGAATAAAAAACAATAGCAGGTTGAACCTTCTTATTTGTTGTCAAAGCTCAGAGATCACTTTTGATGTGAGGTATCAAATCCACAAGGATTACTTGTGCCACACAAGAGATAGCTGTTGGGTCATCACAATTCATTAATATTTCTCTTCTTCACTTTGTATATGATCCATTGACCTCCATACCCTTAAGACTCTTCATATTCTACCCCCAACCCCACCCAGTGTTGGAGACAACTTTTAGGTGGGGAAAAAAAAATCCCATGTCCATTTTTCCTAATATGTCCATCAGAAGACAGTAGGAGGTAGGGATTCAACTTTATTAATGGGCTTTAAAGCACTTGTGGTCAATTTTCTTCAAAAAAAAAAAAAAAAAAAAGAGAGAAAGGTAAAGTTGCTTTGAGCATGAGTCTTGTTTCATGTGTGATTGAGTTTAATAGGGTTTAGTCTTCCTTTAGTTATTCCTGATGTTGAGAGTTTTAGGTAAGGTAACCTTTATCTTCTTCGTGGTATGTGCATCTTTCAGATTTACAGTTCACTGTTTACACAAAAGAGAATTAGTGGGTTGGGGTTAGGTATTGTAAGTTGGGAACAGAGGAGCTGGAGAAGCGAAAGTGCTCTTACATAGGGTCACAGGCATGGATTAAGAAGCACATAAGCAACTAATCCAAATCTCAGATTTACATGACTGTGATTGTGTGTCTGAAACTACATGGAAACTACAGATTCAAAAGAAGTTGGGGTGAGGGCTGGAGCTGTAGCTCTGTGGTAGACTGAGGTCCTAAGTTCAATCCCCAGAACTTTTGTGGTTCCAGGAAAGGGGGAGGGGAAGGAATGTTTCCCTGGTCTACAGACAACATTCAGTAAACTGAGGCATTTGCCAGGTGATATGTGTACATATTTGTGACAGTAGCTTGTGATAGTCCTGTGCTTCTGAAGTTGATGGCTCTGAGAGAAACATTATCTGAGTGTTGGTGACCTATTAATTGATTATGAGAAAACAGAGAAGAGAATAGATAATGCTAAAAGAAAATTCCTGTCTCCTTGTGTGATATGCCAAGACATCTGGCAGATGTTATGTGGGGCCCTAAGGAATGGACAGTTTAATTTTAGCCCTAGCAAGGAAATGGGAAGCTCTAAGCGCTTTTAATAGCACAAGTCTCGGTTTGGGGAAGGTTGCTTAAAATAATAAGAAAAGAAAAGAGGCATTTTGTGGAATATTAAAGAACTGTAGGGGAGACTGAACTGAGGAGTTTGGAGTGACAGGGGGAAAAATGTTATTTCCCAAGAAGAAACTAACATTGAAGTCACTAAAAATTGGCAGATATTTACATTTTAAGCGAAGACCATTAAGGAGTTAACATTCACCAGACAAAACTTCCAGGTTAGAAGTTGGGTATTTTTTTATACCTGAGATATACCTTAGATTTTTTTTTTTTTTTTTATACTTCAGATACCCTGCATCACCCTTATTTTACCCAAGAGGAAACTGGCACATGGGCATGAAGTGACTTCCATAAGGTCAGAAAGTTCAGGTGTGACAAGCCTGGCCTAGCTAGAGCACAGGGCGGGTTGAATGGCTGCAGCCTGATGCTCTTTCCACTACCCCAACAGGCTTTGATGGTTGTAGTTGTGCAATAGCTATCCTCCCTAGGCCCAGCCTCTGAGAAACTCTGCAGTCTTTAGGACAGGAGCATGAATGGGTTGTTGGTGTTAGTTGGATTTAGCAGGTTGGGGTTTGCAGCTGAGGTATTATACTCACAGATGCAGAGACCCATTTTGTTAGTGAACCTTTAGCTGCTGAGTTGTTAGCTGTATTTTTCTTTTAAGTTTTCTGTTTTCCTCTCTAGTTCTACCATCCAGGGCTTAGAAGTGCTTTTCAAATGCCCTTCTTTGGAAATTTGTCTGGGTCTATTGCAACTTACAAAAGTGTTCACAATTGGGCTCTGAAGCTCTGTTTTGCAACAGGGTGCAAATTCAAATTGGCTGCTTTCAGACATGCCGTTTTGTAATATTGATAGATGGTTAAGAAGTGAAATTCAATGGTAACTGGTGAATTTCTAGTATTTGCCATTCATTCAAAAAAAAAAAGAAGAAGGAGGAGGAGGAGGAGGAGAATTTCTATGTATATTTTTGAATCCTAACTCTCTCTTGCAGATCAATAGCTATTTCTCCATTTCCTCAGTAAGAGGCAGTCTTCATTCAAATGACTTGGGCAGCATACTTTGGAAAGGGTCAGATGAGTTTCCATGTCTGTCTCCTCTTGGACAGACACAAGCAATTTTGTAAGGAAGAAGAGTGATGTTTGGAAGTTTCCACATTTTCTAAGCCTCTTCCAAACAAATGCATAAATTCTTAATCTACGAGGCAGCCTGGAGATGGTAGTCCTGGATCCGGGACTTCTGGCAGAAACACAGTTAATGCTGTAAACAGTTGAACCTCAGTGTGGCACTCCTCCAAATGAGTTGACTGTCGAAAATAAAATGTTCCAGAAGAACTGGGAGAACAGGAAAGAAGTTAAAACAGCATGGTCCACATGCCAGGGCTAAAGGAAGAAGAAAAAAGCTTAGGGTTGGGGAAGCAGGGGCACTGGAAAGAAGATAATCGGAGTGCAACTGTCTCCTGGATTTATGAGACCCATGAGAAGTTTCCAAATACAGCAAAGAGGGCTTTTATGAATCTAGATGGAATTGCAGCTTACTAGGAAGCTCTTCTGAATTCCTGTCCCCTTGAACCATCCAACTGATTAATGAGAAATCCATCAGAATTGATTTGGATAGACAATTCCTGCTTGGACATTTGTCATAGAATTGATTTTCTTGCCAAGACCATGGTCCTGTGCAGTTGAAGCACCATAAGACTCAGGTCTTCAGATGGGTGGCTCCAACACAAAGTTGATTATTGGGGCAGTTGGGTGGGTGAGTGATGTGATGGGAGATGGTGCGGCTACAGTCCTCCCTCCCAGGGAGCATCTTGCTTGAGGTCTTCAAAGCTTTCTTTCCTAATTCCTAGCTGGACACATTTCTTCTTGAGTTATTCTTGGAGGGTTGGAGAGAAGGTTCCTTTTAATGCCAAGCCCATGGGTGTTTTGGTATTGATTTCCTCTCTTTCATGTGTTTGCTTGTTCAGCTCACTGCCTGTTGCTTCTTGATAGTAATAATATGCTTAATGCTGTACCTATCCACACTTAAACCCAACTTCACTCAAAGGGCAGAACCCGCTCATAGGGGGAAGGGATTGGTAGGGTTTTTGCTTGTTTAAGGAAATATTTGAAGATGATGACTGTGTAATTCAGAAAGTTATTTGCTAGGCATTGGGAGAGACTTAGAACAGAATCCATGAAAGGAAAATGGAGAAACTGTTCCCAGGACCCAGTGGATCCTTATTAAATGTGTTAGGATCACTTAGAAGGGATGTAAGCATTTGCCCCCAGGTGAGTAAGCAGAGACTTACCTCGGATTCATATTAGTTAGAGCATAAAAGGAGCTGAGGCCTGAGTAGGATGGCTGTGTCAGAAGTAACTAAGCCCAGGATTTGTGGAGAGGCTTATCTGCCACAGAGCCCAGCTGGGGAAGGCCAAACTCACTCCCTAAGCCCTTGTCTGGCCAGTTGAACCAGACACAAGCTAAGACCCTCTGATTTTTCCCTTCTCTTCCCTGTGCAGGTCCTCAGTTTTTCTCATGTCTGTTGAGTTCTTCTCTCTAGAGCTGGGAAATGCCAAAGGCAGGGGCGGTGGGGGTAGGGGTGGGGTGGACCGGAGGGTTGGAAGCTGGTTACCTCAGAGGGCACATTCTCCCTATTAACACTGCAAATGTGCCTATCACACTGGACCTTATTACTCAGAAAAGAATTGTGCAGTGGCACAATGTGGGATACTTGAAAGATGTGTGCGGCACAAAGGTTCCAGTACTCACCTGCAGATTAAGAAATGGGTTTCTAAACCATCTCATTTCTGTTGCTAATGAAAAGCTTTGGAAGGTACCTGTGAATTAGAGCTCCAGCTGCTATCATGGTAGGGGAAGTTAGGCCTTGAAAGGATACATGGATTAGCCCGTCAGAAAAGCAAACAGTAGCATCAGCACAAGTAGAAAATAGACAGGGTTGTTAAGCTAACAGAAAAGTAGGCTAAAGCATCGCTGTAATTATATGATGAAAATTTGCTGGGAAAGAGAGAGCCTGCTTGGATGGGAAAGGGAAAAGACATGAGGCAGGGGAGTAATTGACAAGTCAAAATAGAAGAGGATTGTCCACTGGGAAGTAAGGTATTGCTCTTAAGAAAACATAAGGCAGGCAGAGAAAGACCTGGTAATTTGGTGCCCATTGCATTCACATTGCATGTGAAATATGAAGAGCAACAGCTGAGATACACATGCTCTTTAGTAAGTTTCTATTGGGGAAAGAAAACTAGAGTCGGGCTTGGAAGACGGTTCATGAGACCTCTGAGTTACAATTGTAGCCTTTTTGATAAAGGGCAGATGGAAACTTGAGGGAACTGGTTAAGTAGGTTTGCTGCAGATATTCCTGGAAAATGAGTGATGCAGAGACTGGAGCCCTGTAGCGAATAGCTGCATTATTAATGGGCAGAAAATGTGATAGTCTGCTAAGGTTATCCATAGCACTTCTCATCCCATGCTCTGGGTAAGCAGAAGGAATGAAAAACAAAGACCTGCTTATTTCAGAGAGGAAGAGTAGACCATTACCACTACTGGTGTCCAGTTTGGGGGTTAAACCATTTGATTCAGCACAGACTGATGAACCAGTCCACTCCCAGTGTTCTAAAAACCCTGAACCAGGCCATTGAGGTGCAAGATATTTAGCCATTCGCATCCCTGGTTACATCATCCCTTTGTGTTATGAACAATTAATGAGCAACTGAACAATAGTCACTCTGAGGAGGTGATCATGGACCTCATCTAGGAGTTCTTCAGTTAGGGCAAAATGTAACTCTGGGCTACACACTAAAGCCATCTTATTAAGGTAGACAGCAGCTAGAGAACATGGGAAGATTTCACATAATCACTTACCCACCAGAATCTCTTTTTCTTTTTTCCTATTTCAATCTAGAATAGACTCTAAAGACTGTTAATTAGTATTTAACAGCAGTAACTGGGAGGGGCTGTTTATGGGGAGAGATTTTCATTTGAATGTCAAGAGTTCAGCTACAAAAGCTTGTCCCCTTTCCACTGTCAGGTGAATGTTGTCTGTCCTAATATTGAGAGAAAACGACACCGAGTAAATATGATTGCGTCATCAAAAAATTCTGCCAACTCCTATTCAGCACAGGAATACCACATAAACCTTCAAAATGCTATTTCCCTCCTGGATGGGCTCACAGTTGATATTAATACCAGGTAACGTTTGTTTAACATTTAGTATGGACCAGGGATTGTTCATGCGGTGGAAGAAACCAAGGGTTAGGGAGATAATTTGCCCAGGGTCATGAGCTAAGAAGTAAGGGAGCCAGAGTTCACGTGAGAGGTACCTTCCTTCAAAGCCTTGGCTCTCTGCTGATAGGACCTGACCTGTATGCTAATAGCTTATGTTCCTGATGCTCTGTCTCCTCCAGTAGCCAGGAGTCTTTGTGCTCTGGAAGGGGATCTGCACATAATGGAAAATAGATTGATTGTAATGTATTGGTTAAGAGGAGAGAGGCAGCCCATTCCAATAACTTGAGAAAGTCTTTTACCAAGAGCATCCACCCTCTTTGTCTTTGAGTTACAAAAGAGACCTTATCAGAGTCACTTGGGAGGTACACATTTTAAAACTTTATGAAACTCATAAAGTACTCACGACAGACAGAAATTTAACATGAGTACTTACCTGAACTGGAGACAGTCAAGCTGTGTGTCTGTCTCTTAGAGTCCCTTTTGGAAACATCAATGCTCAGTATTGGCTTTGGTTACCAGTATATTGTCAGAATTTACTCATGTAGACATTTGAGAGTTGGCAAATGATCATTTGTGAATGGGGCCGATTCTCTTAAAGTATGGGTACTGTTACTCTCTGCTCCCTAGTGGTCACCATGTTCTCTACTTAGACCATAGAGATACAATGAATATTCTGGTCTTGTTTGTCTCTTCTTGAACTGTTCCCATACAGTACAGAAGCTGCTGTTTATAGGTGACCACAGATATTCTTCAAGGAGTGAGTGGCTGTCCCTATGGAGATAGAGGTGGCCCATATACTCCTAACAAAATCAGGACGATAGGTGGTCTGTGAGATGAGCTATTAGACATTAATGACTGACTGGTCTCATCAGCCCCCAAACAACTAGGGATAATTTTATGATATCTTTGCTGTGGCTCTGCTCATCAGAACTGTAGTACCCAGGCAGATGCATAGCCACAATTTCTATAGAAAGGTAAACATATGCCTTATTTCTAAAGTACACGAGGAAAGGCCATTTTCACATCATTAAAATAATTACTGGTCAGCCTTACCCAAGCCATTGTTTCCTTTTCCTTTTTAATTTGTTGGGTGTTGCACATGGTAGAGAGGAACCTCACCAACAGAGCTACATTTCAATTGTCAAATGACTGTTTGCTTGGATAAAGGACTTTGAGATGCAGCTCTCCAAAGGCAGAGAGGCTGGTGGATCTCTGTGAATTCAGGGCCAGCCTGGTCTACATAATGAGTTCCAGGACAGCCAGAGTTATGTAGAGAGACCCTGGGAGAGAATAATGTAAACTACAGGAGACCATCTGATTCTTTCGGGAGAATTTCTAATTGAGAGGAGTTGGGACTCAGCTGTAACACAGACTGTGTTCCCACGTCAGCCTATCTCAAAGACCAGTCTTCAATCAACTTATTTCTTTGGTCTTTTTAATTCTTTGGAGAGAAGCCCACCCAGGCTTTCTTCAGGTACTGCTTTGAAGAAAGCAAGGTGAATTGGGTCAATGTATCTCTGGATGCCATGGCAATGGGGCATAAGATGTTCAATTTGTGAGCATGCTCAACATGTACTGCAGGAGAGACAGGGGCTCAGGGACATGTGTGAGGGAGGCTAAAGGATAAAGTTTATATATGCAAGCCTGGCAGAGGAATTAGCCATTATCTTGCAGAAAAGAAAAGAAAAGAAAAGAAAAGAAAAGAAAAGAAAGGAAAAGAAAGGAAAAGAAAACAAAAGAAAAAAGAAAAGAAAAAAAAAAAGAAAACCACATTTTCAAAGACAGAATCAACCTTACCGTTAAAAAAGAGAAAGCACGTCATGTGGCTAACACGAACCAGGGTGCTTTCCAGAAAACAAGAGTTCTGTCCCTCTAGCCACTTGGAAGTTCTGTAAGTCTTTCAGCCCCATGGCTTTGTCTCCAATTAGTAATTTGGTGGGGCTGAGAAGTGGAGAGGTGCTGAAGAACAGATGTTGGCTGGCCGTGAGATCCATCCCTGCTTGGTGGTTGACTTGGTGCTCTGTGTACTGGTGCGTTCTCTATCTGACCAGTGGCTGCAGCTTGTTAGTCATGAATGAACATCACCTATAGGTCCTGAAATTAGCAAGTGTTAAATGTTATGTGATTATTAGAGGGAAAACAAGATAATCTAGTCAGTGGGCTTAATTAGGTTGTGATTGCCCAATTGCTGCTTCACGATAATTATATTCATAACCCCATTTCTAGACATCAATTGCAATTATCATAGCTGACCCCAGCACAAGTAAGTGTTTTTTGATCTTACCTGGCACTGGATGGGGCATCCCTGACGTCCTCCCTCTTGTGACCCTCCCACAATCACTTCCTTTTCTCTGTAGAAAGGCCTATGTCAGTATAATGTTGCCCGAAACCACATGCACTCTATTTGACTTGTGTTGGCTTCTACATAAAAATATATTCTTAAGATTTTAAACATCAGATAAGACATAAAAGGATAAATACACTAGCAGGTGAATTCTTGAAGCATAAAAAAATTTGAAAATTGGCCAGATTGTTTTTTTTCGTAGCATATTAGCCTGTCAGCAGCTTTAATGTGTTTCATCTGACAAGATATGGCATGTGCTTTATAAGGCAGACTTCTTAAAATGAGAGGACCATTTGTTTGTAAATAATATCGTGTCAACACTAAGGTCTGAGGAACTCTAGAGGGGAACGTTTTATGACACTCCTTGCTTTCCCCCAAATTTATGAAACTTTATGTCAATTTATTTGTAATTTCAGGAGAACATCAGGCTGGGGGTGGCACTCACTTGGTGCTTGCCCATCATACACAATGCTGTGGGTTTGATTCCCTGCCTGCATTGCATAAGCTGGGTGCGGTGGCCTGTGTTGGTAATCCTTGCATTGAGGAAGGAGGAGGATCAAGGATCAGGGTCATCCTAAGCTACACAGAAAGTTGGAGGTCAGCCTGGGCTACATAAATATCTATGCATCTTATGTAGACAGACAGAGACAGAGAGTAAGAATTCCTAGTTTCTTTGCTATGGTTATTGTTTGTTATATGTTGTGTTTTGGGTTAGCTTTTAAGTCATGGTCTCCTGTAACCCTGGCTGGCCTTAAACTCTATGTAGCTAAGGATTATTTTGAACTTCTATTGCTTCTGCCTCTACCTCCTGAGTGTTGAGGCTACGAGTGTATGCCCTCATAGCCAGTTTTATTTGCTGCTTAACCTCCTAAACAGAGATAATGATTTCTAGGAATAAAAACAACAACCTTCATCAGAAGTGGGTATGTCTGTGAGATGGAATCACTGGACCAGATTGTCATTTTGGCAGCCACCTTTTCTCGTTGGATGTGCAGTTATGTGGGAAAGCAGTGCACTTGGAATTTGTACACTGTGGCTACACCTCAGTTCATACATTTGAAGAACAGCTGACAATTGGGCTCTGTGTGTGTGTGTGTGTGTGTGTGTGTGGTGTGTGTGTGTGTAAGTGTGTAAAAAGGGGGGTGAGAGAGATCAGCATCACAAATTTTTCTAGTGAAAATTCCCTTCGCTGTGCAGGGTTCTTCCGAAAGCAAGAGGTATATAGTAGGTCAAGCATATTGGATGATGGAAGCACAGTTGAGAGTTTACCCTTCCTTGTATCTTCCTTCCTAAGACACTAGACCTCTTTATCCTATAGTTTCCTACCCCTGTACCCAAATGGTATTGGTAATGGTAAAACTAACATGAGGACTCCAAAATACATATATAAGAGTCCTGGCTTGCTTGCTTATTTATTTATTTTTATTTATTTAAGAGGGTCAGAACTCTTCTCCAAATTCCCTTCCTCTCTAAAGATGATTTATTTGTTTTTATGTGTACATGTGCCTGTCTGCCTGCCTGCCTGGTGCCTGTGGAGGCCAGAAGAGGACATTGCAGTTAGAGGTGGTGAGGCTCCTTGTTATGGGTGCTAAAAACTGAACTCAGATCCTCTGTAAAGCAGCAAGTTTTCTTAACCACCGCGTCTTCTCTCTGGTCCCTGAGTGCTGGATTATGGAGGGCACTGATGGATGATAGTTAACTTATCACTGATGGAGAAACCAAAATGGTGATCTACCAGGGACCTGCCACATTCCCTAGACTCAGTGTCTAGTTTTTTCCGCCTCCACATGCATTTCTGAACGTCCCTGTTTCTTGCTGTGTGTTTCCTCCTGAGCAGTCAGTGCTGGCAACTCTTCAGAGGGAGCCACAGCTACAACGTGGTCTGTGGCTCTGAACGGCAGCTGCAGTTCTAGGCCTTTGTGAAAAGTGTCTGGTTTCCGTGGCTTTCTTATAATGGTTCTTCTGCATGGCATCTCACTGGGTGGCCTAGGCCAGCCTGGAACTTAGGGCAGCCTTCCCTGCCTCGGCCTCCTAAGTGCTAGAATTAAGAGACATTAGCTTCCAAACCCTGCCTCAGGAGAAAGGTGTAAACTGACTGACAATGATGCCATTTCCTCTTGGCAAGAGTGCATTTTCAGGTAAAGAGGCTGCCTGTAGAGTTAGTCCCTGGAGAGGTGGGAGGGTACAGTGTATTGAGCTTCATAGATGTCATTACCCTTCTGTTGTTTGAACTATTCTGACAATAATGTCTTGCCATCTAATAAAAATGATGCTTACTGCAAGGGGAATACTGGCCATGCTGTTTCCATTACCTGGTTGGCTGCCTCTGTTGCTATGCCTATGGAAGGGAACCCCAAGCCAGTTTGAGAACTGCCCTAAGACCTCGGTTAGAAATGCTTTGAGTTTTTTCTGAAATGTCTGCTCTAGCAGCCTAGGTCTAGTTGGTCTCACCATGGACTGTAATATCAGATGCTTTGAGATGTCAGCTACAGAAAGCTAATTTTAGAGTGTCTTACTGGAAGATGATGTTTCAAGACTTAGGAAACATTGGTAGGTGTTGGTTGGACTTCTCTTACCTGCTTTGCTTTGTTCATTGACCATTCATTGGTGGCAATGTGGTAGTGGTGGAATGGGGAATTTTGGTGACAAATATGAAGAATGTCTAAATGTCTCTTTGGTAAAACTACATAGTGATTTTCACACTTAAAAGCAAATCACCCAACACAGGTGTGGTAGTTTATGCCGATAATCTCCTGATAGGAGGAACAGGAGTTCAAAACTAGCCTATGCTAAGTGAGATCCAGTCTCTGTCTCTCTGTTTCTCTCCCTCCCTCTCTCTCTCTCTCTCTCTCTCTCTCTCTCTCTCTCTCTCTCTCTCTCTCTCTGTGTGTGTGTGTGTGTCTTTCATACGTACACACACACACTCACAGAGCAAATTACCCATAATTTTTTTTCTTTTTTCTTTTCTTTTTTATAGTCTGGAATTTACCAGAAAAACAAATGTCAGTGGAATTTTTTTTTTTTTTAGTTATGAAAATTTATTTAAAAACTTTATAGTTACCATTTAAACATTGTGTCCAGAGCAACCTGAGAAAGTGGTTGTGTTCTTAGCTATTGGTATTTGAGATCTCCAGGATTCTTGTAAATCGGATACTACATTTCTTTCTTTACGTTCATTTCTTCATTTAGTGTGTTGTGTGGTGTATGTGTGTAGGGGTCGGAGCATACCTTAGGGGGTAAACGAAAAAAGAATATAAAGGAAAGGTACATGAAGTAGAAACTTAAGATTCTTTGGAAAATTGTGTGGGTGGTGTTTTGCTGGGGCAAGCATGTAAAGGAACCTTTACCTGAAGCGGACACAGGTGAAAGAATGTTCTGCTAAAGCAAGCTCATAAAAGGACAGGTGATAAAGGATTCTTTGCTAACAACATGCATGTATTGGTTTGCCTTACACTCTGTAGTTGAGCTGCATTTGTCTGGACTCCATAGAGAGAAATGCACCAAAATCTGGTAGTGTACTGTGGCTTCTTGCCACTTCCACGGACTCAGGCTGATTGACCGAGTGATGTCCACTGAGGCAGATGCACGTGCTAAGGAAAGACAGGTGCTGAGGCAAGGCACGTGGAGGACACGTGATGTTTGGAGGCTATAAATAGGACTCCACAGAGAGACAGACACAGAGTTTGGCTTGCTGTGCAACACTTGTGGGTCTCGAGTCTTCCCTGATCTTCACTTCCTGAGAGAGGCACAGCCTAGAACTTTTCCTGGTGTTGGTGTTGGTCCCTCCTGCTGACTCAGGCCAAGGCTGAGGCCTGGCTGTCTCTGCTAGGTCATATCGCTGCTGTTGCGAACCCAACTCTACTGAACTGGACTGCTGTTGTATCTGTGAAATATTTGTAAGTGGATCAAGCTGCAGCCGCTAACCTGTGAACTGAATTGTTGATTTCCAGGCAATGCAGAGTAGTGTTGCTCCAAAGAACCTTTCAAACAGGTCCACTTCCCCCGCCCCACCCTTTATTCTTTCTTTCCCACTACCTCTGGGGGGTGGTGGGCTACAAGGGAGGTTATAATGTTTTTTAAAAAATCATTAAAAATAGTTTTAAAAAAATTACAGTTACAGGTAGGTACATGACTGATGACTGGTCCTGGGTTTCACTACCAGAAGAATAAAAAAGGAAGGAAGGAAGGAAGGAAGGAAGGAAGGAAGGAAGGAAGGAAGGAAGGAAAGAAGGAAGGCCATGACTGCTCCTAGATATGATGGAGGAAAAGGTTTATTGTAGATATGTGGGAGAGCATAGCCAGAGGCAGGGACACTGGCACAGACCAGAGTGGACCTGACAGAAGATGAGTTGTGTCACATAATGGAGAAGTGGGAAAGGAAGGGAGGGGGGAAGCCAGGTGCTACAGCTAAGAGGCCCTAAGGTACAAAGAGAGCGAGTAACCAAAATGATGGGATTATATAGGGAAGAGCAGCCCAGTCCCCCTGCACTTGAGAGTTTAGGGTAGGGAGTGGAGTACACCAGCCATGCCCTCTGTAAGTGGTAAGGACTGAGAGATGCTGGGAGAACCTGGTGGCTAGTGTCCACTCTAATATGTTAAATAGGAACCTGAGTCATTTGTCCCATGTTTGAAACCTAATAGAGGGAATTATCCTTTTCATAAAAACTTCATTTAGATTGGTTTGTTTTATATCTATGAGAATTGTGTATTAGCTCCATTTATCTTCCACTTTGTGGGTCTGGGGATCAAATTCAGTTTGTTGGGCTTTGCAACAAGTACCTAAACCTGCTGAGCCATCTGGCCTGCCCCAAATGAAAAATTGCTAGTCGTGGAGGGTGGACCAAAAACTAAAACAATGGAGATATAGCCATGGCTATGGTAATAGTTATCATATTATTATTATTACATATATTATATATACTAAATTATATATAGTAGCCCTCAATTCCCTAAGAAATATTGGTGGGAAAGGTAGGTGCTAAAACTCAAAATACTTATCATGTGTAAAAGACTGAGACTGGAAAGGCTTTCTACTCTCCTTGTACCTTAGGTTAGGGCCATTAGCTTCTCAAGTATTCAGTTAACTACCTGTTACAGGATTCCTGCTTACCTGTGACTATGGAGAAAAACAGATGGCCCTTATCTGTCCCTTACGTTCTAGCTTTGTAACCTTAGGTCAGTATCCTAATGGCTCCTAGTCTCTTTGTTTGGTTTCTTATCTTTGGAGAATTCCAATCTCGGTGGTGAAAGGCTAAGAGGTATAAGTATGTAAAGCACCCAGCACCCTGCCAGGTGCTCATTAAGTGGCCACTTCTGCAGTTTATTTGCAATGATGAATTAGTGGCCACCCAATGACTCTGGTGCAGATGACTTACTCCTTGCCATTCATCCGAGGCCTGGTTTACATGCCTCATTGTGAGTTGATGAAAGAATTGGAAAGAATTTAATGGCTTCATTGCAATGAGATGTGCTACATGGAAGTTGTTACATTTAAAGAAATTTGTACCTCCGCATATACTCATTCATGAAATATCTTTTGAGTACCAGGCCACCTGCAGTGTGCCTAGATGGTCAACCTCAGGGAATGTGGGATCTGTCTATCAGAATTGTGCTTAGGTCCTTTGTTTGAGAGATTATGATGGAGATGGTGTCTTCAGACACATTAAAAGAGCCTAGGGCATGGCACAGGATGTGGGTAGTGGATTTTTCTATAGATTCATTCATGTCTTTACCTTTTCTTTGTAGAGTGAGAGAGACAGTGTGTGGGATATGTGCGTGTGTGTGTGTGTGTGTGTGTGGTGTGTGTGTGTACAATACAATTTACTAACCATGTAGTCAGCACTGCCGTGGTTCCTAATCTGGCAGATCATTTAAATATTTACTCCAAACGATCTTGTTCTCTGTTGGTGTGAAGTAGAGTTTCCAGTTATTTTTAGGTCATTTTCATCTTAGCAACCCTGTTGGAGATGAACCAGACACGCTGCTGTAAACTGTCCCCACATTTGGATGGAATTTAATAAAGTAAAGTTTAATGGTTTGGTCCCAAGAGGCAAACAGACCATCTGGTTAGCAGAAGGTTAGGTCAAGTATTGCACTGGCTGCTGAGAAGACCACAAACCAGTCGCCCTGACTGCACTGGTAATGTGTCCAGTTGCTGAATGCATTAGGCATGGAAACGGTGCTCTCAGGTCTGCCGAGCCAGCAGTTCTGTTACCACCGCTGTGACGCAGGAGATAATTCAGCCGGGCAAGCGGCAGCATGGGGGTGGATCTACAGTACAGGATGTGTAATGTCAACATGAAGGATTGGAGCTGGCAGAAGGAGAGGAAGCAGTCATTTTATGCCAGTGCAGGAAGCCTAGAGAGATGCTTTCCACCCCTTTTGCTTCTTGTCCTCTTCTGGAGCTTTCACATTACATGTTAAATGATTACCTTGTGTATGGTCCATGGCAAAACCTCAGCTGGTGTCTGCCTCCTTTCGAACCTGTCAGCATAAACAGTAAGCCACAGTCCACACTCATGTAAGGGCGGGCAGAGGGAATAGTTTGCTGCACAGATGGGACGGAGGAGAGAGGGCTCTTCATTAGGCAGGAACATCTTTGTGCTTGAGATGGAATGCCATTGTAGGTTCCTTTGTGCTCTGCTTTGAGACTGGCCATCCATTCAAAGGCTGCAATCATCTCTGAACATTGTGCTGCAGCTGTAGTCCGTAAGAAGGCTGCGGAATGGTTCCTGTGCTTCTGCAGAAGCTAAGCAATTACATAATTGCTATGTAGCTGGAGAGAGCCATCAGCCTGTCTAGTTCTTCTGGAAAGAAGGAGTCCACAATCTGAGGGGTAGATTGTTTCCCCCTGTTAAACTTGAAGGCTGATAAGCAAGTACATCAAGCCACCAAACTGAAACCTTGGCATTCTTGAGTACACACTGCCGGACAGTTGGTGGATTGTACAGTTGTCTGAGATGAGGAACGAGTAACTTACTGACTCTTGGAATAGTGGATTCCTCATGCTGTATGATTCCCAGCAACAATAATGTCTGTCACTGTATTTTGTGTGCATTCGAGGTATGGAGTGTGCTAGGGCTTCCATAGGAATGCGGTTGGCAGACTTGTCTGCAATCACTGGGAGCCCTCTCAATGTCTGCTGCCTGCTCAGAATGATTTTCCCATCTCTTTTGAATAAATACATATCTCAGATACTTATCTGTAGAAGCATTGCAAAAGCTATCCTAGGCTCCTAAAGAAGAAGCTACCTGGCCTCTCATTTTCTGGGGTGGCAAACATTGACATGGAGCTGGTTAGCTGTGGGTGTGAGGGCTACCTTAAGCCTGTGAGAAGCCCCGGCCTTCCAAAGTCGGTCTTCTAAAATTAGCCACATCTCCCAACCCAAGTAGGGACTTGGAGTTTGTTTGTTCAGTAGCTCTACATTTCAGCAGCCCTGCCATTCTGGTATCTATAGAGTGTAGTTGTCAGGGTCAGTTTTTATTAATGGCACAAGTTGGGTCTTTCATAACTGTGAACGGCAGCAGTATTTCCCTGTTTAAATGTCTGCCGTTGGAACGTCAGGGTATCTGGAAAGGGAAGCATTCTGTTTCCTTAGAGAGTTACAATGAAATGCCCAGAGGCCAAAGTGAAGATGAGGCTTCCAAGACAGATTGGATCCATGGATTCCTGGTCCTTTAACTTTAGACCCTCAGCTGCTTTCTGCACCTCTTGAGCTTGACTCTGAGGTTGATGGAAGCAAGGAGTTGAAGAATTTTGATTCCTGTGAGACAATGTTGGCAGCCTTCCAAGGATCAGCCTGTCTCTGTACTGAGCTGTTACTTTGTAGCAATCTTGAGGGGTACAGGGATCACTCATGGTGACCTTTCCTGCGTCATTCTAGGGAGGTCTTGGCATGCTTCAGCTGATGAGTAAGGACAGGCAGTTGGCAGGAGGACCCACTGGGTTCATCTTGTTTCAGATCTCATGAACAGCTCAGATCCTGTGCCTTTCGGAAACCAGCATCTGTTTGGGTACTCTGAGAAACACTTCCAAGTGTCTCTGAGGTTATATGGGTGACCAGTGTGCCTTCATGAGGGAGGAGCCTTTGATTGTGACTCATGAGGAAGGCCACATAGAAGGTAATCTTTTGCTATCAGCATTCCAGAGTCCTTCAAAGAAGACCTGGGCAGTGAGAACTGTGGTATGTATATAGAAGATCTTAGGCTTCTGAGGAAGCCAGTAGTGGACTGACCTTGAGTGAACGATTCCCCAATTTCCTTATCTGGAAAAAGAAAACCTATTTTGTAAGGTTCTTATGGAGGAAAAAAAATGAGATCGTGAATATAAATCTCTACTGCAGAGCCTGACATATAGTGGGCATATAAAAAATAGCAATTCTCTTTCCTCTCAACCTTAAATTTTTATAAAATGATAGGCAGAGAGAGCATTGTTAAACTGTGCCTGTCTGGTCTGGAACTAGAATGCCCTTGAGTTGCCCATGAAGTCCCCTTCTGGGGGATCCTTGAAGCCCTCCCTGGTGAGATTGATAAACCTTTAACTCTTGGCTTCAGGGCCAAGCAATGCCTTTTCTTCTAGAGTAGTAATAGCCAGTGCACTCCTGAGACATCTGTAAAAAAAAAAAGAATAGTAACTCAACCTCTGTTTGCATTATCTTGAACATTCTGTTATAGATTATTTATTAATTCCTTAGACTGGGTTTTTTGTTTTGTTTTATTTTTTGACTATTGCTATCTATGCAACTAACATCTTTAAATAAAACTTGAAAATGTCTTAGAGTAGAACAAAAATGGGAGATGTGATTAGCTAGGATTGGAAAGACTTAACAATCTTGTCTCTTAGAATTCCCTTTCCTTTGGCCTCCAGCTCAATGCACTATTCCTTATAATCATGTTCCCTGAAGCCTCAATGACTGTTTAAAAAAAAATTAGCTACTTAACATTTGACAAAATAAACCTTGATGGCCAACAGTTAGTTGTGTTTCATGAGTCACGGAAGGACTAGACTAGAAGCTACTTGAGGGCAGTTTGGGAATCTCCCATGCTCACCTCTGTTTACTGGTGTCTTCCATAGTACCTAGAATAAACTTTGTATTTAAAAAATGAATGTTGGGCCAGTAAACCAAACCTAGCATTTTAAAAAGGGATCTAGATTTATGAAACAGAGTAGTATCCCTTTGTTTCTTCTTAGCCATGATTGCTGACACAAATCCCAGGAGACAGATAGCTTTAAATGTTAGTGAAGATTTATCTTGACATGTAAGTTCTCCATCAAAGGAAACCACCCAGCTCTACAAATCCATGTTATGTAACATCCCAGAAGTCAGACTGTGTGGCTAGTTGTCTAGGTTAAAGAGGCCAAGAAGATTGGTCATTGGCAGCTGTAGAAGGATACTAATTGTAGGATGATGGCTTATAAGCGTGTTCATTCCTTCAGGTCATTATTAAGTTAGATAGTGCTAATAGTGATTCACACATACTGGAGCAGAAGAATTAAGACTCAAGGATATGAAATCATTCCAGCCCCTCATTGGTTCTAGAGACAACTCATTTGTAGTTTCTATTGAAGCTAAGGCTTTGTTTGACCTGTGAAGTCCAAGAGGATTGTGGAATATGTGCATGGTGGTACAGATGCTTGAAGAACACAGAGAGACATGTTCTGCAAAGAAGAGATGAGTATATAGGATCTCCTTTCTATTTGACAGAATGCTGCTCAGAAGCAGGGAGAATTAATAGTCTACGTTCTTTGAGGGCAGTCAAGCGGATTCAGAAAACATTCTTCTTTGAACCTTTGACTTTAGTTCTTGAACATTTCAGTGCAATGGTTTAGATGGTTGAAAGTCTAGTATGTGCAGAAGCCTTCTAGGACTCAGGTGACCTTGCCACATTAAAGAAACCCATGGATCCTGTTAGTTCCAACCTGACTGAAGGACATATTCTGAAGAGCCAGCTCATTAAGCAAGCTTTTGAAGGGTGTGCGCTGCAGAGCAGTTTCCTGTTATTTGGTTAATGGTTGACCTAGTTCTCTTGCCATATGCTTCCTGGAACGCATTCTAATATAAAGTATGTGTTAAAGTGAGGTGATGGTGGTAGCAGACAGTCAAAGCCTTTCTGAAGCAAGGGACTACATTGATGCCGTGCTGGGGAAGGCCGAATGGGCATGGATAGAAATGAAAAGATTCTCCTCCTTATGGTCTTGTTTGCTACTTCTGATTTTAATCCTCACTTGTCATACTAGTTCACTGCAAGGAGGTGCGTTTTCCCAGAGTGCCTTGCACACAGGCCTGCATCATTAGTTCATTCATTGTGCAAGCAAGTCCAAGTTCAGTGTTGAAGTGTTCTGAGTAGAACTATCATTGCAAGGAAGGATTAGATTAGATGTGGCTAATGGCAGGTAGTTTTGTTTTCTGTTATTATTTTTATATTCTATGCAAGGGATTTGTAAATCTTTTTGTCTGAACTTTGGCTGGAGTCCAGAGCTCAAGTTTGAGGCTCCTTGGACTTATTCATCATGTACCTGGAATCAGCAGCCCTAGTGTCTTTGAGTTGGGTAGAGGAGTTGGCAACAGTCATGGGGTCTGGAGAGCAAACTTTTATACCAGATATACAGTTGTTTGTTTTAAGAATTTCAAAATGCGAAGAATCCGTGGGCCTAGGCTGCTAATGGTGGATATCTGAGTGGTAGTGAAGAAGCATTCTGCTTTCTCCATTGAAGAAAATGTTTGAGAAACCATGTGTGCGTGCGATCAGTCTCTCTCTCTCTCTCTCTCTCTCTCTCTCTCTCTCTCTCTCTCTCTCTCTCCCCCCCCCATGTGTGTGTGTCTGTGTGTGTGGTCATGCATGCACCCTTGGCAGGGAAAGGGTTAGTTAGCACCTCTCTTTAAAAGTCACAATAAAATTATGATTTTTAATCCTGTCAGATCTTCAGAATTATCCTAAGAACTTACAGCTAAAAAGATTTATTGAAACTGGACTTTTAGGTTCATTGGGTATAGGCTGGGAGCAGAGGATGCATAGGACCCAGAGTCCCACTGGTCTTGAGCACAGTTGTCATTGTGCAGGGAGGAAGAGATGCACCCACTGTGTTTGAGTGGCTTGCATGCAGTAAGCAGGCAAAGGACTGTAGCTGATAGTCATTGGAGCTCTGGAATAATAGGCTTGTATCTTTTCTTCCTCAGGAATGTAGTACCTTTAGGGCACCTTAAGGGTACTGAATATGAATGATTTACATTTGGGAAATGTTACGTTAGTGTCTTCTTGGTGGCAGGCTATTCATTGTTAAGTTCCATCTTTTCCATCTTCTTCTTTGCCCTAATCCATCTCTCCTACCTCGAAGGCCATGTCAGCAAAATCTGCCTTCATCAGTGAAAATAGGTACACGGTTTTCATTTTAATTCATTTGGCAGAAACAAAGGAAAGTCATTACATTAATATCTAAATACAAAGAAATTGCTACTGATTTACCCAAGTAAAAACATTTTTTTCTATTAATAAAGAGAAGCACTTGTTGACAAGGGACTTGGTCCATATAGCCTCAGAATGGCCTAGTTTGAAGCTGTTGCCTCTTACATTAAGCCACTGTTAACTGACCTATTTCTGAGTGACCTTGGCTGTATGTCCGATCTTGCTAATAATATGCTGATATGTAGTTGTGCTGGTTAGTGCAGACTGACTTGACTGGACCAGTTCAGTAGACCTTGCCCCAAAGGGTAAGAGGTAACTTTGGAAGTTGAAAACCCTCTTCAAACAAATGGGTGGAGCCAGCCTATCTCCCTAGGATGTACTGTGCATTCATCTCAACAAAGAGGGAAATCACTCAGGCACAGGACTGGACAGTGGCTTCCAGAGAGAATAAGAGAGATTACTATTTTTTACATGTTATCTATCCCTAAAACAATTGCACTTCTACCATAAAATACCATGCTCACAATAGAGTGAGTTAGCCATAGAATATGTGTTACAGAGAAGGGCTCCTCTCTACTGTTTGTTTTAATGCTAAGAATTTCATAGGGATGAAAAGAATGTTGTTTCAGGAGAAACAACTGAGAAGGATTCTATAGAAGAAATTTGAGGAAATTTATCTGATTAGCAGTCGTTTTTAGTAACAGAAAGGTAGTAATCATAGCCCAGTAACTCATGGTCATGTCCTTGGCATGCTAAGAAGTTCCAAGAAGGGAGTATAGTTTAAAGTTATTTTGAGGAGTTGGACACTACCTGCTAGGCTCCTAATGCTTACCCAAGTTAAGAGGTTGAAGTGCCTCCAAGGCTTTAAGTGGCAGCTGAACATGTGATCTTGTTAACCCTGACATGTTGCTGAGCTGTGACTCAGATCACTGTGGCAAATGATCCTGTCCCATTCCAGATTCCCCAGCCGAAATCTGCATGAGGTCACTCCTTAGGCATATGGTGCAGAGCCTATGAGACTATGAGGACAACTTGGAATGGCCACCCTGCACATGGAACTAGTGTTGATTGCTTGGTGTTTTGGAGCCCAGTTGATGCCTGAGAGCGTCCAGTTCCCACCTATACTCCAAAACCCTGTCCTCATGTAAACCACTTGGTGAGAAGGAGAGGATGCCAGAGAGAGTCATGTTCTCATAACTATTTGGTCTTTGGAAGTTTCCTCATCTAGATAGACGGATGCTTTGTGTTCCCTCAGAAAAAGGTAAAGTATGCACAAAGTAGCCTAAGAAGTGTGTGGTGCCTATTTTGAATAGGATAACAAACTTGAATTATTTGTTTTATTAAATAATAACTAACACATAACACATAGCCAAGAAGTGGGTTATTGGTCTTAGGTTGACAGGCTCCGTAGGGACTCTTACTTCAGCATTAGTGGCTTAATAAAAGAGCTGAGAGTTGGGTGGTAAGAAGGTGGTGGGAGTTGCTTCTTCATTAGGTCACTTTTTAGATTTTATCTTTTCCTGAATTCACTATGGTTTTGTAAATCCAAACATGTAAAGCTTAAAGTGTTTCTGTTCGGCTGTGTGAATTTGCTGCCTATTTCGAAAGTTGATAATGACTCCAGGGTACCCAGCTCTCAGGATTCAAGCCACTGCATGTTGGCAAGGATACTGGAGCCCGGTTTTAAAAATAAAATACCAGGATGCCGCCTTGAGGATCCAGACATAGACTGTGAGCACATTCTAAACCTTGATCCCCAAATACACAGCAGTATCAGCTAAGAAAAGCAGAAGGGAGAGAGAAGGTTGAAAGGGAAGGAGTTACTCTCATCTGCAGTGAATGTGAACTCATTATGTGGACCGGTGAAGTTGTCCTTCCCAGCCCCTTCAGTTTGCTTACAGCTCTAGGAAGACTTAAAGTGATTGGTCCAAAGTCCACAGTGTAGGAAAGTCAGCTAGGGAAACCCAAACTGGAATTGCAGTTTCCTGCCTTGGTGAGCCAAGCTTATTCCACTTCAACTGTGTTGGCAGATAGCTTCTGTTGCTCATGCCAGTTTTGATTGATTGGTGGAGACTGCCTGGAGCTTCATTTTGAGGATTCTGTGCTTTGTCTGGGCTTGTTGGAAGAGAGTGGAGATCAAGCAGAGAAGGCTGAGTGGGTGGGAGAGGGTAAATGACTGGAGGTGGCACGTCCCCATGGTTGCTGTCCCTTTTAAAATCAGATTGACTCCCTAGCTAAACACCTTCTCACTGATGTTCTTGGAGACAATCCACTTCCAAATGGTTTAAAATGAGAAGGTGAATGTTTAATCGGGAAGCAGGGACTGATTCGAATAGCTTGTCCCTGTGACTTAATCCAGGGTAATGGATGGTAAGTATTGGTTTGAACCTGTAATAGCCTTCACCTTGGGCTTTATCAGCTAACAGGATGATCACGCTCTTTGTATGTTGCTGCTGAGGATTCCCCAACTCCCTGTTGCCTTCCATCTTCTTAGAGATCATTTTTGCATGCTGTCTAGTTTGCCTGCCACTGCCTGCTTTCTCTAGAGTGCTCTTGTCAGCCAGCTACTGAATTCTCTCCTGTAGGTGGAAAGGAGAAAAGGCTCAAAGATGTCAGAATTGTCTAGAGCAGTGGTCCTCAACCTATGGACGTATCAGATACCCTGCATATCAGATAGTTACAGTACTAGTCGTAAAAGTAGCAAAATTATAGTAGTGAAGTGACAACGAAAAAAAATTTATGGCTGGGGGTCACCGCAGCATGAGGAACTGTATTAAAGGGTCGCAGTGTTAAAAAAAGATTGAGAACCATTGGCTTAGAGTTGACATAGCTAGGCTAGGACCTTGGTACCACACCAAGGTATTTCCTTGGGACTCCTACACACTTACCAAGGTGTAGAAACTAGAAGGGAACTCAGGTTATTTAATCTATCATAGCCAGAGAATTTAAATCCAAAAACATTTAAGAGATTTGCCCAAGGTGCCTAAGTTGGTAAATTGCATAAAACCCCAGGATGTTGAGCAAAAGTCAAGCGCACATTGTGCACTCTTTTCTTTCTCTCTACTAATTTATTTAATGAGACAAGTCAAGTGTTGATCAAGAAGTTCACAGGGAAGATGATTGCTTTACAGCATACTAGAATCTATAAATTTTATGTAGTTAGAATGATAGAGCTGGGATTGAGAAGGCCCTTTGGGGTTATCCTTAGCATAATGTAGTCCATCAATTTAGATGGGGAAAAAAACCTTTGGTCAGATTTGTCTTGAAACCAGACCCCCATAAGACATTAAATATAATTTTGGAACCCTTTACGACTTCCAGAGATGAAGTGCTGGGAGAACAGATGTAGAGGACCAATGTGCCTGGCAGTCTGAAGTGCTGTGGGTTTGTGGTACTCTAGAACAATGTAAACTACTTGATGATTGTTCTGTAATTGCAGACTTTATCCTCCAGGATACCTACCACCCAAAATGTCAAGCTTTGGGAACAAAGTCCTAACTGATAATATTTTGGCCTGAATAGGGTTAGCGTTTAGCAGGAAAGGAGCTGTATTTACAGGTAGAGCAATCCATTAATGTCAAATTAGAGATGAACACTGCTGATAGTAGCAGAAAAAGCCACTGTTGTTTCCAACTGAGGTGTGTCCATTTGTCCCATTTGGCTGTTTGTTTGTCTATTCATGTGTTCATTTATTTGGTGTCTTTAGCATCAGGCAGCTGCCCAAGGCCAGTAGCTCTCAACCTGTGGGTCTTGACCCCTCTGTGGGTTGAGCAACCTCTTCACAATGGTCATGTTACCTAAGACCATTGGAAAACAGATATTTACATTGCAATTCATAACAGTAGCAAAATTACAGTTATGAAGTAGCAACCAAAATAATTTTAAGGTTGGGGGTCACCACAACACAAGGAACTGTATCAAAGGGTCACAGCTTTAGGAAGGTTGACAGCTGCTGCCCTAGCCATGCTACCGTGGTCTATTTCCACTGGTTTCTCCATGTTTCTCATTTTCCCTGCAGCCAGGGAAGAGAGTTAACCCAGATTTCTGAGCAATCTTGGTGTTTATGAATTTTGGCTCAAGCTAAGTGCGGTGATGACTCACACGAGCAATCCCAGAACTCTGGAGGCTGATGTGGGAAGATCATCATGAGTTCAAGGTTACCTTGAGCCTACATAGTGAGTTCTAGGTCAGCCTGGACTATAGAATGAGACCTTGTCTCAGAAAACCCAAATAGCAACATGTTGGTTCTAAAACCTTGGAGCTTGTGCCTTCTGATGAAATACTAATTGCAAAATCATGGATACAGATTTTTTTTTTCTCTTGCTCATTCTTTGAGTCTCTATTTTGGAAGACGGTGGTATAATTTTTACACAAAATTGGGAACAAACCGCTCTTCATTCTTTTTCCTCCCTGCCCCGTTTTCGGTGGGATGATTCCTGTTCACTTTAACAAAAAAGATTCCCTTTCTAGTTTAAAATATTCTGGATGTGCTTTAACTTGCCTTGGGGTCACAGCACTTGTCTTCTAGGACTGATGAGTCTTGTCAGTTGCCCCAGGGTGAGAACTTTAATAAGCAAATTGTACACACCTGGTTTTGCAAAGTATTGGCCTAATGGGGCACCGAGGTGGAAGTCGGTACATCCGCTCCAGGTACGCACCTGCCCCCCCACCTCTTTTAAACGAGAGGCATCAATTTGTTGCCCCCATTTACTTTGTAAAACCTGGTGTCTCTTAGCTCCCATGTGCTCTGCGAGTTTGGAGGGCTGTGGTTGTTAAGAAGCTCAGGCTGTGGCTGTGGATGCTGTAAGTCTTGAGGACAGGAAACCTGGGCTAGCAATGGGATGTGTACAGAGATGGTTAAAAAGGAACTAGGCTGGAGAACATTGTCAGGCTGTATGTCCTCCTGCCCTGCTCTTTGATTGATTTCTGGTATTTCTATGTCCTGGACTCTGCTTAGTTACTTTAAGAGAGGAAACCAATTTCCTGTTATTGAAAGCTAAACATCAGGCTTCTTTGGTTTTCTCTCTCTCTCTCTCATTCATTCATTCATTCATTCACTCCATTTTTTTTTAAAGTCTGTGGTAGATTGGAAACTAGCCCCTGATGCATGCAGGGCAGATACTCTTAAGTCCTGCCCCTCAAGCACCAAAAGGAATTTACTGAGCATTTTCTACTTTTCCAGGTTTGTGGTAAATATTGACTCTACAGAAATGAAAAACCTAGTCTGCATTCCTCATATTCTAGTATCTGTGCCTGCAGTCACCCACAGGTATAACTTACTGCCCACATGGAAGTGGTACATTGTGGTATATCTTCTTTGGCTTCTATCTCATCTTTAATTGCTGGTGATTAACTCCCTCAAAGCTGCTTGGACAGCATCCTGGCTATTCTTTCAGACTTGCTTGGCTCACTCAGGTGATTAAGGTATGGGTTCGCTATGACATCTCTGGACTAATAATAGGTGTGACCATTTCTTTGAGAATTATATTCTGGGTTACAGGGACTTCCCATGTTGATCTTAGATTTCTTGGTTACCTTCTGATTTGCTCACCAGATTTTCAGACTAGACATTTTCAAAGACTCACTTGAACATTCTTAGATGAGGTTCTGCCCCAAAGTTTACAAAATACGGTGATAGAATTACTCTTTTGGCAGTGGAGAATATAAAAATGGATTTCTTGGCTTTGACAAAGCTGTGTGCTCTCTTCAATTTTGCTGCATATGTGGACAGAAAAAAATCCTAATCATAAACTTAGTATTTGCAAGACCCCTTCCAAGAATACTGATGACTTAGCCTCTTGGCTTGCAGTTTTCCAAAATATCTTCCAGAATCCTTCTGGGGGTATGTACCAGGTTACCTCATGAAATGACTCATGAGGTAGCTTAGCTTCGAAGCTCTCTGATGTTCTTTGTCTATCCTCAGCCATGGTTTTTGGTTTTCTCTGTAGCCCCTACTGGCTTGGAAATCTCTCTGTAGCCCACGTTGACTTCAAACTCATGAGGATCCCCCTGTCTGTCTTTTGAATTACCATGCCTGGCTCCAGTTTTTTTTTTTTACATTTACATTCTGTAGTTGAGCTAAACTCCATTTAAGATGAGGAGGGGTGGGGGAGGGATCTCCACTCTCAGTGATGCCACCGGGCTTATCTTCAGAGCTCTAGTGAATGCCTTAGGGTAGCCAAATGTGACTAGGTCAGAGGGCATATGCTCTGGTATGGAATTCTCCAGGTCACTCTTTGCCTTTGTCCTCTGCCCTAAAGCTCTTGTCACTTGCACCATGCTGTCATGCTAAACAATACTGCATGGTAGGGAGCAAGTAAGGGACTATGTTGTTCAATTATCTTGAGATTACTGCATTCTCCTCCTGGAAACATGCCAGCACCTCAAACAAAGAGATGAACCCAGCAACTTTATCCCCTTTCTTCTTCAAGACTAAGTATCCTCCTTAAAATATCCATCCTTGAAGTTGAGAGAATAATTTTTTTTTCTCTTTTAACAAGGAATATGGCTAGTACAAGAACTCAGGAGTGTTAGCTAATTTGGTGTCGGGTTAAATAAGAAGGCAGAGGTAGAACAGAAAGTATATTTGGCTAAAGAGCTGAAATGCTGAGGTTCTAGGAAAGGGACGGTTAATTGGACTTCCCAGATGAAAAGAGTTCTCCTGGACAAGATGAGAGAGAGAGAGAGAGAAAGAGAGAGAGACAGAGAGAGAGACTACAAAAGAGTCAAAGCAGAAAAGAACGTTTTCCTTCTCCACAAACCACAAGGCCTCTCTGCCTTTTGCCACTGGAAATTCTGAACATTTCTTGAATTCCCAGATTTTCTTGATACCTTAAAAAAAAATCTAATGTTTAATTCCAGAATAATCTCTGACCATCTCTGTTTTTGTTTCTCTGAGTTATCTGTGTCCTCTGAAAGTTAAGAAACAGTGTTTTTTTTCTTCTTCCCCCTGTTGGGGGACACACAATGGGCCGCCTTTCCCCTTCTCTGGGGAAAGAATGGAAATGTAGAGCCAGAGAAGCTCTGAGTGGATTGACATTTCTTGCTTCTGCTTCTGAAGTTAGGACAGTCACGGGAGAGAAAAATATTTTCTCTTCCAAGCCCAAGAAAAGGACATTCCTTTTGGTCTTGGCACAGGCCAGCTCATAGTGTTGATCTCTCCCTGAGTCGTCTTCAGTCTCTTTAATAAATCACATCTGCAAATGAAATCACTTATGAGTTCTTCCTCCCTCCCCACCCCGATTATAGAAAAGGTGACGTTTTCTCAGATTCATCTGAAAGAGCTTAGGGTATATTTTCCTGGAATTCTTTTTTCTTTTTTCCCTTTGGAGGAATTCCCATTGTTGATCAAGCACATACAAGAGAATCTAGGCATTCTGTTACTAAACAGAGCAATGAGAACTTTTTTTAAAAAAAGTTTTTGTTTTTAACAAGAGAGAAAAGTTTAGTTTTTAACCTTTCTCTGGAGAAGGAACTCTCAGTTTTTTTTTATGGAAGATTGGAATTTTTAGATTAAGTTCCATATCCCACAAGCCCCCACATACTGAAGAACATCTATGCAGCCCACAATGCACTTGCTATTTCAAGAAGAGGATTCCATCCAAGGTTGTTGATTAAGACTTGAAGACAAGGTTTGAAATTGGTAGTGGCCCAAGGTCGTGGGCAGAACTAATGAGCCATTTGAAAATTATTAGCAGCTGGTTTAATAGAATTTTAATATGTACTGCCGTGTGAGGAAATCCAGGCACAAGATATTTGGAATGTTCCCTTTAAGGTACTTTACTCTTGTTCTATAATCCCGGCCCCATCTAGCTAAAGAGCGACTCAGACAGAAGATTAAGTAGTTTTCTATATGAGTATGTAATGCAACCTTATTAGCTTTAGGCTTTTGACCATTTTTTTTTAACATACCGTTCTGGCATCATTAACCTCCTCATACAATCTGCATGGCCCTGTGTTCTCCCATTAGCACTACAATCCAATGTGTAGGCAGTCTTACAGACTTTCAGGATCTAAGAATTCCCACTTTCTCTTTTGCCCCTTATTCTTAACATTTTACTCCTATTTGAAATTTTGTAACGTTTACTTTACGAAACTCCAATGGAAAAAAAAGGCAACTGGCATGTCTTTCTTTCCTAACAAGTCAGCTTTTGTTTTCATACAACTTGATAGAAGAACGTGTTCTGTGGATCTGAAGGCACACACATGTGCATATATGTATGCAGGTACAACGTAATTCGGACCTGCAAAGAAAAGTACTTGTTTTCCTTATCGTCATCTGGTCATCTGTACCTTGCTAACCCAGAAAGACGTGAAGGAGAAGGGCAGAGAGCATTCCGCCGTTAATGGATTCCACAGCCGTGAGTCATCTTGGCCCCAGGCTTGTTGCTTTGGCCTCATCCTCTTCCTGCTCTCAGAGGTCTGGAAGTTAGTGACTCTAGAGCTGGGCGAGAAGAGAGGGGAAGACACAGGTGATAGAAGGCAAGAATTCCTTTCTATCTTCCAAATCCTAAAAATACACTGCCAAAGCATAAAAGGAAGGAAGTGAGGTTTAGATTCATCTACACCTTGCATTGATTCACAAGTCTCATTGTAAAGGAGAACAGGGCCTTTCAAGACCCATTACATAAATACAGACTCCACAGCAACCCCATGAAACAAGTACCCTCTGTGACCCACAGAGGCCAAGGAACTTCCCCAAAGTCACACAGCTGGTTGAATGCCAGCACAGAGCCCCAAACCCTGTCTTCTGACCAGCCCTTTCCAGTACACCACGGGTGACTCACACACAAATGACAGATGCTTCCTAGACTTTTAAAGGAAGTTGAGGATATTCAGGGGACATCCTCTAACCTTGTGAGGATGTATCACTATGGACGGAAATCTCCATGCTCTTCAGACTGGTCCTTGGAGCTGGGAGCTGACATGGCTTACCATGGCTTATATGGAATTGGAGTGGTGATTAAGAACCTGGGAACAATTTGGTAAAGTAATAATTACCCGCTGGAATAGCCGGCGGTGTCATAACTGTTTCCCTGTACCTTTATTTCACTCAGATGTGGTGTCCTCCAAGTTACCCTGAAAACTAAGTGTGTTTAAAGCAACAAATGGCCCAGATGGAAAAACAAAAGAGAAAATGCTACTGATTCTTGAGAGAGACCAGAAACTTGTTCCCCTCCTCCTTTCCTCCCTCCCTTCATTTCTTCTTTGGATGCATGGCTTTACAGTGTAGCCCAAGGAGATGAACTCAATCCTGCCGTTATTCTCTTGCCTCTGCCACCTGAATGCTGGGATAACAGACATGGGACACCTTTCATGCCTACTTGGAAACTATTTTCTACTGGCCAGATTACCTGTCATCCTGGTTGCCTAATGTAATCCTCCCTGTATTTTGTTGTGACCCCAGCCAGCTGTGCTGTTATTCTTACTTAGCATATGAGAGATGTTCCTCCTGTGTAGCCTGAGAGAAAGCAAAGACTCAGACAAGTTGAGTACATGCACATGGTTACAGATGTGTCATTTTATAGGTCAAGATGACGATGTGAAGCCTTCCTACTTGTATGCTTTGTGCAAAGCTGCCTGGAAATCTGCTTGAGTTTGAGACATGTGACCCTGGCATTCCTGGAGCGTTTAATAAGTCCCTAAAATTAAAGATGAAGATTATGTGTCCAAAGAATTTTCATATATTACTTCATTTAATCCTTCCGACAATCTGGTGAAAGATATTCTATTCACCAGTGTTTACGGGCAAGGAATGGAAACCGAGAGCATTTACCTGTTTCATCAAGGCAGCTAGCTAGGGAGGGCATGTAGGCTCAAGCCTGTAATCTTAGCTCTTGGAAGACAGAGGAAGAGTAGGGTTCCACAGCGAGAGCTGGTCTTAACCCCACCCCTATCTCTGCACTCAATTAATAATAACAAAACCCAAGCAATTGCTATGTTGGAATGACTGGATTCAAACTCTGGGAGGTGGGCTCTCAGCCTATGGTCCTGACTACCATGATGAATGCTGTTAATCAAGCCAGGTGCAAGCAACTCCTGTGGGCCAAAGGTTGTTTTCAGTCGGATCAGCATTAGGGTTTGGTACCTCTGAAAATATCCAACTAGGCAATGGGACGGTCATATGCATTACCATTGAAAAAAAACCTTTGTATCATTATTACAGAGGATGTATCAAAGTTATAGTTCAATGTCCATAAAATAAAATAGCAATTTTGTTGTTGTTGTTTGTTTTAAAGTAGATAAGATTCCTAATTCTTTGTTCATTATCTTAAGGAGAATGGAAGAGTTTTCCAGGACTGTTATTTTATCACCAGATATGATTAGATTAATGTTTTAAATCTCTCCAGATGTTTAGCTGCCTGAGGTGACTACCTCAGGTGAGTACCCAGGAAAAGTCTAGAATAAGTACCTTGTTCAAAGGGATCCTTCAAGGCTTTCAGTCTATGATGTTCATTATGGCGGCCATGAGCCACACGTGTCCATTAGGCACTTGGAATCTGCCAGGTCTGAGTAGATGTCTTGTTCTGTGTCTAAAATACACTGAATCTTGAAACTTACTAGGAAAAGAAAATATTTTTTATACTTTTTATATTGATTGATAAAATAATATTTTTGGATAATTACACCTCTTTCTGGCTCCTAGAAAATATAAATTGTGTGTATGTGTGTTGTACCTTATTGTGCTTCTGTGGGACAATGCTGGCTTGCTTCATTCTTTTGCTCTCTAGTTAAATAGGAATTATATGAAAATGTGTTTTCATAGGCTAGTACACTAGTGACTAACTGTTGAACTATTTTAAACTATCTTTTAAAATTCAGTTAAAAGCATAATTTTCCTTCTATCACAAAGAACAACTATGCTTGACATGTGTTTTAAAAAAAATCAAACTCAGCCACATCTCGTGAGTTACTCTGGACGGTCAGAAAGTGGTGACCTGCTTGTCAGATGGTGTTCCTCCAGTGTTAGCTTCTGTCTATCCTCTCTTCTAAATATTCTGTCAGGCGTGACCTTTCTTCTTCACCCCAATGCACCTTCCGGCCCAAGACTTACCTTATCTCCTCCACCGACACTGATCTCAGCAGCTGCCTTGGTGGCCTGTGTCTCACCTCCTCCCCTCTTCCAGAAGGCCTCTATAATGTGTCTTTAATCTCCAGGATAGGTTACATTATATTATGTTCCTCTGATGAAGACTGCTAAGTGTTCCCTGTTGCTCTCCAAAGAAAAGGTGGCAGAGGAGACTCTGACATTTGAGACTACATAGACAATAACTTCTTCAGTCCTACTCTACAGGTGAGGAAACAGCTTTTTTGTATCTTGCCTGAAGTCAAGATGGTAGGTAGAGCTAGGATGAGATCCTGTTAGTCTTCTTTGCTGAAGACCTAGCTAGGGTGTTGGAACGTTTTTGCTTGGTTGTTTTGGTTTGGTTTTTCTAGACAGACTTTCTCTGGGTAACTTTGGCTATTGTAGAACTCACTCTGTAGACCAGGCTGGCCTTGAACTCAGAGATCACCTGCCTCTGCCTCCTGAGCTCTGCTATTAAAACCATGCAGTATGCGTCACCACAGGCTTCCAGGATCTTCTTTCTGTCTTTTCAGAACATCCTGTTGGTGGTGGTGTTTGGTTTTAGTATTTTGTTGTTATTTCTGGATAGCATCTGGCTTTGACTCACAGGCCAGTCTTGATTCTCCTACCTCCATCTCTCTTTTGCTGGTATTGCTATAGGTGTGTACTCATACCCAGCCTCAAGGGTACTCAGTATTAAACCCACTCTTCCTACCTTAAGTCGTGTTGCTTTTATTCCCAATTGCCCAGATTGGCACCCCTCTCTCTTCCTTTGTATTAACAAGCTGTACCCATAACAATCTATATCTCATTTCAGAGTGCTCAGAATTACTCATTTGCTAATTTTTAGATGTTAACCATAGCTTCATTATATCTTTAGTTTATCAGAAAAGGCATACCTTAAACCAATCTTTGTCTCACTCATCATACTTCTTTTAGAGAAAAATTTTATGCCTAAAATCATTCTGGTAGGCACACAAATATTCCATAAGTGAATGGCATTGGCACATAGCAACCTCAATAGATCATTTGTCTGGGCTCAATTCGAAATGATTGGTGTTGTGTGTGTGTGTGTGTGTGTGTGGTGTGTGTGTTATTTTGGGTTTCTTTAATGAAAGCAGAGAACTCTGGGTCAAAGATTCCCTCCTCACTATCTAAATGTGAGATGGGGTGAGCCTTGGCCATGACAAGACACTTCAAAGTCAGACTTTACCTCACCGAGTCTCAGGTTTTCCATCTTGATCTCAGAACCTCACTTGTGGGATGAGGTGAGCATGTCTGCTGTCTCACTTCTCTTTTGAGGGTAATACTGCCTCTCAGATTTCCTAGAGAGACATTTAAGGTGTTTCTATGTGTTTTGAGGGAGATGGTAAAGAATATGGTGCCACAAGAACAGAGTCTTTGTCCTCCCATACACAGCAAGAGTGTGAAATACAAGGTCGGTCACTGAAGTCCAGAGATTGGTAAACAGCAGAAGTTGAATGAGTATTCCTTCTCCACCCCCTGGTCTCTCTGAGGAGACACATCTGATGTGGGTTGATGAAGTCTATTAGCAGAGCACCGAGGTTGGTCCATCTGCTAATAGGCAGTTAGTGTTCTGTGGTCAGCCTTGGCTGTGCCATTTTGGTCACATGACCTTATTATTGTGTGAACTCATAAAGTATTTAAGCACCAAAGTGATACCCCACATTTTCTAAAGTGTGGGCTGCTTTGCTGGCCAGCCATTTGTGGACCTGGAGGAATTTTTTTTTTTTTTTTTTATAAAGAGAGATGAGTTAGCTTGTTTTCTTAGATCTTAGTGAAAACACTTAAACTTTAAAAAACATTTTCCAGCTTGTAAAACCCACACACTAATAAAAAATTACAAACATTATAGAGGCTGGAATTCAGACACAGGGAAAAGTGCTTTTCAACTCCATGCAGAAGAAGACCTCACTGTTCAGGGTTTGGGGCCCATGTCTTCCAAGTTTTTATCCACTAACATATATGGTTGTATTTTAAATACTAAAAGACTATGTGTTGTATTTTCCAAATTACAAATTTGTAAAGGAGAAGTAAAGATTGTAGAATGAAGGAGCTAGATGTTTGGGGTCCTCAGCTGTGGTGACCAGAGCTTTGCCTACACTGAGCCTTGGCATGAGCGACCTCATTCTTGTTTACTATGTGACTCTTTTACGGCCTTGGTGTCTTGAGTGACTATAGAAATAAACATTACTAGTTCTTTTCAGCCCCGATGATAATTCTCATCCTCCAAAACACTAGTCTCCCAGAATGCAGTCCTGTTTTATGAGTGAAAGTTACATTTTGTGAGGACACCCTTTGTCTGAAATGTCATTGCTAGAGGCAGGAGCAGAGAGTAATGTACACAAGGATAGGAAAAAAAAAAAAAAAAAAAAGGAGGACAGAGGTAGAAACATATCATTAAGTCCCACACTACCAAATGTGTCTCAAGTCTTAAGACAAGGGTGGCATTGAGATGAGGGAGGGAGATGACTTGTCCTTGAGAACAGGGAACAAGGCCTCAGAAAGACTTTGCTGATCTGCCCTGGAATAGCCCCGAGCCACCAGGCCTCTGATTCATTCATGGCCAGATGGGACCTTATCTAGTGTCTCCATCGTGCCCTCACCCTGCACCTCCCTTCCACATACACAAAAATACAGCCTGTCAGTTTTATGTTAGGGGCCTTCCCTAACATACGCGTCTTTGGGGAAGAAGTTCCCTTGGAACCATGTCTATGTTTAGTGTTCATGAGGTTCTTCCTTATCTCTAGCTGACGTTTATTTATTTCCACATAATAGTGGAACAACATGTAGATTCTAGGAACTCCTCATAATATGCTTGTGAGGGGAGACAGGCACATGGTGCTCTGTGGGAAGTGCTTGTGAGATTCAAGGTCTACTAGCTTTGGGGTACCAGGAAAAGTTTTGCGGAAAAAAAAAATGATACTCAATTGAATTTTGCCCTAGTAGGGGTCATTGTGGTATTTTGGGGGAGACACTAGAAGAAATGATGGTTATTATTCTTGGTTCAGATGTAGACACTCCTGGCTTCTGATGAGAACATGGTTTCTGGAATGTTGCTCAAAGTCCTCAGTGCCCAAGGAACCCTCTAAGGAAGTGATCTGGTTTCTGATGTCAAGGCAGTGCTGAGGGTGAGAGGCTCTGCTCTAAACTGAGTCTGAAGGAAACATGTAAACTGAAGGTGCTGGGGCAGCTACTAAATATGGAGAGTTACAGGTATCCAAGGAAAGGAGTTATTTAAAGGAAAATGTGGGCTTTTGTGGAGCATACGCATAAACAATGGTTCACCAAGAGTGTGAAGTCAGACTATCCTATCATTCTTCCTAAGAAGGTTTTTCCTGACCCTGGCAGATGTAGAGAATTCAAACCGGAGGAGCATGAAAGCAGTCTTATAAAAAGAGTTAATATAACAATCATGCCAATTATAAGTCTTTATGCGAGAGAATGTTGCTTTATGTTTATTATCCAGGTCATGACATACAACAGCCCTGTAATACAGGGGTCACTTTGCATTAGTGAGGATATAGAGGTTTGGAGAATTTCAAGTTTGTAATAGTTGATAGGTTATGGAGGTGAGGACCAAGCCAAGAATTCTGAGGCTATCTTCTGTCAGGAGACCCAGACGAAGCAGTATGGAAAAAGAGCCTATGTCTGATGATCAGTCTCAGATGGGAAATGGGAGTGTCCTTTCCTCTGTGGCAGGAAGGTAATAGGGAAAGGAGGAGTGCCTGTAGGTCCAGACAAAGACCCATGGAAAATGAAGCCTTTTTCAAAAATCAGACATGCTTCAAACATCTGGATTGCTAGGTGAGACACCACCTGAAGGATATGCAAAGCACCTTTGAAGGAAAAGTCTCTTTTGCCCCGTGGCTAAAGAAAAACAAATGGGTTTGAACTCTGGCCAGTTTTCCTTCTACTCTCTTAAGTCTCTTGAAGATGGAACTAGAACCTAGCTATTCTTTTCACAGAAACCAAAGGCTTTTAAATGAATTGTAGCAACTTGTTGCTTGAGACTTGAAGCTAAACAGGTATCCACTGAAAATCATCTCCATGACCTTAGGCTAGAGTTAGAAAATTCCTGAGTACAGATCATCTTGAGATAATGAAGTCATTAAAGACTGGGAGGTAGGGTAAGTAGCAAAAGGAATGAAGGCGGAGGAGAAACTCTATGAGGAGTTGAAATTCCTTGGTGGTCAATCTTCCTACCAAATTATTCTGTATTGTAACTTTATTTTACTTTATCTTGCAGTAAGTCTTCTACTCATTTCATAGAATGGAAGTATCATTTCCTGGGACTAAATCTAGGTAGCAATCTCCTCCCCAGTTACTTAAATTTCTGCACGTTTTCTTAAACAAATGTGCTAGCCAGCACTCCCACGACATACAGGCACTGTGGAATTCTTTCTGGTTTCTTTTATCTACTCTTGTTTGCTGGAGAATGGATCTCCTGGAGCTTTCAATAACCTCAAAAATCACTGCTTAGCAAGAGACTGACCTTGAACTCCTGATCCTGCTGCTTCTGCCTCCCTAGTTCTGACAGAGGCCAAGATAGTCTGATCACTTGTTTGGGTTTTGACCTGAAATTTTGTCAAATTTTATTCTTAAACAGGGAGTTTTCTTACTTTAATTATTAAGTATGGCGCTGAGTTTACTTTTAAGTTTATCAGGTGTCCTCAGCCTTTTCTGTATTGATCAAATTGTCTTTTCATTTCAAATAGCTTTGATGGACCACTATATTAAAATACAAGCCTCTTTATTACAGCACCCCAATTCAACATGGAGTGGCAGTCCTGTAATGGGTTGCTAGGTATTATTTTAAAATAGTAATGTTTTCCTCAATATTTGGAAGAGACATTGGCTGTCCTTTTGTATTTGTGAGACAAGGTCTCACTATATCTCTGGCTGGCCTGAAATTGTCTGTGCAGATGACACCAGTCCCAAACCACCAAGATCCACCTGCCTCTGCCTCTTGAGTACGAGGATTACTGACCAGGAGCCACCACACCTAGTCCTAATCAAGCCACCATTGTCAGTTGAAACTGAGTTTTGAGGGCTTGTTACTCTGGCTCTGAAGGTCACTGTGGTAAGGATCCAGGCAGTGGGCTAGACAGTCTGAAAAGCATCTGGTTCACTAATTTCGTTAAGTTTCTTAAACCTTGTTGGATAAGCTTTCCAATTGTTTCCTAGTCTTACAGTGTGTGTGTGTGTGTGTGTGTGTGTGTGTTTGCTGTCAGGGCAGAGTAAGGTGTCCGTTTGTCAATTGATTTTAGTAATCTGAGTTTCTAGATGATTATTAATTACATTAGGTAAATTGTCATAACTTAAGCATTGTAACTTAATGTGCTTCCCTTTCCATTTATGCTTAACCTTAATCTGTGTATTTGTGTTTGTTCTGCTCCTTTTTATTTTTAATTAGGCTGTTCTTTGTTTTAACTTCATTTTATATAGTTTTATATGTGCTTAAATAATGCACTTACTAAGTCTTGTCGGTATTTGCTTTTTTGATGTTTTGTTTTAGAGACAGGATTTCACTCTAGCCTCTGATTTGCAGAGGTTCATTTGCTTCTGCTGCTCATGTGAGCAGGGATTAAAGGTGAACACCACCATACCTGGTTGTATTTTGACTTCTGGTCTACCCTACCCCTGCCTTTTTTACATGCTAAGTCTTTGGATCATTTAATAGTAGTTTTTTTTGCTTTAAGAAATTTTATTTCTTTTTTTTTTGTACTTCTATTTTTTTAAACTTATTTATTCATATTATGTTTTGGGACTGAGTCTTTTGTAGCCAAGGAAGACCTTGAACTCTTGATCCTTCTGTCTTTACTACTAGGTTCTGAGAATACAGGTGGATGCCACCAAATCCATTTATGTGGTATTAGGAATTGAACCCAGGGCTTCATGCATCCTAAGCCTGTATTCTATTAACTGAGCTACAGCCCCAGCCCTATTATATTTCAATTTATAATTTTAATATAACTACAAAATGTTCTCTAAGTAGTAACTCTTTTTTGCCAAATTCCACATTTAGATATATACCCTTTTAAAAGTTATAGTCTACTGTTCAGATTTTGTGATCAGCTGAGAAATTATTCAGTAGAATATTAAAAAAAAAAATTCCCCAAGTACTTAGAAATCTGCCTTCTTTCCCCCCCAGCTTTATTGTACTGCAAATAGAAACAATAGACTCTTTTCTACTTGTAATTTATTATCTCTCAATTTGGGCATTAAGGACCTTGGGAAGCCCTCGGTGGGCACTTGAAACCCTTTGTAAATATTCCACAGATACTCGAAAAACACAAAAGTACGTTTTCTATTTCTGGGATCTAAAATGTAAAATGTATCTCTTAACTCAATTTTGTTAATGATATTAATTATATTCTTAGTTGTCTTTCTCCATTTAGTCTATTCAATGCTTGGGCCTCTGTCTTGTGTCTGTTGCCATTGTTTTGGTGTC
Source organism: Mastomys natalensis (assembly GCA_021653895.1). Classification (NCBI taxonomy): domain Eukaryota; kingdom Metazoa; phylum Chordata; class Mammalia; order Rodentia; family Muridae; genus Mastomys; species Mastomys natalensis. Next base: position 346,313 of record JAJTUV010000391.1, read on the forward strand.
TCTTGGTGCTGTTAAGTGGACACAGATATTCATTATAAATCTTCACTGTGGATTGTTCTCTTATGTTATCAAGTGTTTGTCTTTACCCTCCAGAAAGCTTCAGTCTTGAATTTAGCCATAAATAATAGAGAAGCTCTATTTATTTTATTTTGCTTGGTATCTTCTCGATACATGTCATCACACTCAAACTCTGTGTCATTTAGCTATATGTGTTTCTTCTGTAAGCAAAACACAATTAAAGATTTAGTTTTTCATCTACCCACGGACACTTTCCCAAGGTGGGGTGATCCAATTCACACATATCCATAGAGCCTGTACATTTGAACTTGATCAGTCTTCTGCATTCTCTCTTATGTTTCTGCTGGGTCTCTTTTGTGGTCTGCATTTACAGATCATCCACATTGTCTTCAGTTTCCTCCCTCCAGCAATTTAAAGTTATGTAATTATTTTTACTTTATGACTAATTAGAAATTAACCTTGATTAATGCACCTGTACTTCAGTTTGAAGTTTCATGTAATTGCATATTTATTTTACTTTTTTTTTTTCTCTTTTTTAAAACTCTAGTACCTCATTTTCCCAGGCTGATCTCAAACTTACTAGAGTGGAGAATAAACTTTAATCTTCTGATTTTCCTGTTTCCACTTACTGGACACTGAGATTATAGGAATGTAACACTACACAATCTTAAGCAGTATAGAGAATCAAGCCTAGGGCTTCCTGAGTGCTAGGCAGGCATCCTACCCCCTACCCATGGTGCCAAAGTCCTACCCCTTTTTAGAGTTGTATTAACTCCACTATCATGCTGTGTACGAATTGAGAATATTTATTTAAATCTAGTTACTCTCTTCACTCTTTGCTATTTTGTTAAAATATTTGAGAATTCTTTTTCTACCTTGTGTGTTTGGGGGATTATTATAACCCAATATTATGAAGTAGTTATTATAACCATTCACCTAAGAGGTCATATTTTGTTTACAAGTATTTTAAATCATTTCATTGTAGTTGAAAGGGGTCTCAGTGTGCATGCAACCTCTACTAACTTGAGAATTCCTCTTGACATCTTGAGTTTGGAATTTTTTGGTTAGTTGTACCATATATTACTGAGTATTTTATTTTATTTCTAATTATGTGTCTGTGTGTAGGTATGTGCACATGAGTACAGGAGTCCAAGGAGGTCAGAGGTATCTGTTCCCCAGGTTGCTTGTGGTTATGTGCTACCCAGTTTCAGTACGGGAAACCCAGCTCTGGCCTTTGCAAGAGCAAGAGCAAGCTGAGCCATCTCTTCAGTCCTCTGAGTAGCTCTTTGGAAAAGAGTTATTAATGAATGTGCTTTTGTTTTCTGTTTTCATCTTTATTACTTTTGTACATGGTTAGAACTGTAGTTAGGACATTTGTTTGAGTCTTAATTCTCTTTCTTAAGCCTACATAGACACTGCCTTGATGTTGGCCATTGCTAAATCCCTCTGTGAAAAACACAAAGGCCACTTAGCATTTTCCCTATATGTCCCAATGTTATTAGCTTACTCTTTGAAATCCTGGTCATAGCGTGTCTAGATTCTGATGATTCTCTATTCCTTTTCTCGGTAACATCACCCTCTCTGTTGTCTTACTATTTTCTATCCCGGATCTGAGTGTGTTTTGTTTTGCTTTGTGTCGGCTTCTAGCATACTTTCATCTGTATGTTGGATCTTTGTGTTCAGCCCTTATCTGTCATCTTTCCTACCTGCTTTCATCTGCTCGTCCCTCTCCTCTGCCTTTCGTGTAGTGTTTTGAAGACTGTTTTCCATATCATCAACTTTGTTTTTAGTTTGTGGATTGTTCCTCTTACAACTTTAATATATTTATTAGTTCTACAGTGGTATTATTTGTGTCATCAGTTTCTTTCTTCAGCTGCCAGCTCCCTTTCATCTCCTGTGATGTCTTATCACCCATCTTTGATCTCATCCTCCATGGACTCTCTGTTAATTGCTGTATATCATTTTCTTCTGTGCCCTGGTTTTCCAAAACGACTGTTCATTGGTCTTCTCCAAACCATTTTTTCCTTGTCACCCTCCTTCAGAATATTTTCTCCTAACTTGCTGATTGAGATACAACTGTTAGAAGTTTATTTTAGACCCTTCCCTCACGCCTAAATTTTATGGGTAATAAAATATCTCTAAGCTCAACTCATTTCTCACCTAAGTGTGAGGTTGAGGTTGGATGCTTTTGTTTTTTTCTGGAATCCTTCAGTCTAAAGGTCCCTGGCTGTGTTTGGAGCAGGTCATGGCTAAATGAAATTTGTCTCTAAACTCTTGATTTTAAAGTTTAAGCCTTGGTTGTTTTTTGTTGTTTTTGTTTGTTTGTTTGTTTGTTTGTTTTTTATCTCTTAGTCAAGCCTGTGCTTGCAGCAGCAAGCCCCGCCCCTCCACACCTAAAGTTCTTGGCTGGCTTGAAGCATAGACCCTTATGACAAATTTTCAAACACCTCTGTGGTTTCTGCATTTTGTCCTTGACAATTTAGCTTTGCATTCCACTATTTGTAAAAAAACAACCCACTGGTCTGGTGGAGATGTCTTATTCATCACGAAATCTTTTCTTATGGAAATTCTGACTCCCCCACCCATTATGAGTTGCCACGTCCTACTTTAGAAATGCCAAGGATACCATGTCATGAACCATTCTGAAGTTAGCAAGAAACACGAAGTGCATCCATCATTCCAATTCATTCTTTTACGGATAAGAATTGTCCTTAAAAGATGCTTCATCCACCTTTATCATGCTGGATCTGCAAAGAAGTTAAATATTGGCAAACATTCATCCTCTTTCCTGATCTTTAAAACTATATAATTAATATTCATTTCATCAATTGCATTTGTCTTGTGAGTCTTCTTGGGACAATGAAAAGAAATGTCTGTTTATTCCAGATAGGAAAGACATTGACCAACCGAAGTGACAAGGCCATCTGGGTGAACCAGTGTGTTTATTGAGGGACATTTATAAGAAGTAGGGTGAATCAAAGTCTTCTGGATCATTGGAATCCCACTCTAGCCCAATCTCCTTTCTTCATAGCACCCCTAAATCTCTGTGAAGTTGGAGTTCAGAGGAAGTGGCTGGGAAAATTTCAGGGGAGGGTCTGATCTAAACACTCTTCCCAGGAGGGAATGTTAACAGCCCCTTTTCCCATTTCCATAGACAGTTGCTATATTGTTTTGCTAAATTTGTTGTGCTGGGGAGCAGAAGTTGCCTGGGGGTGGAGATTTTCTAAGGTGTTCTGGCAGGTTACTCTGAAAATCTTAGTTCTTTGATGCTTTGGCCATGTTATGCCCCGAGGGATTTGGGATATCATGAATGCATCTGAAGCAGGATTGCTGTGCAACAGAAAATGGAGTTGCTTTGAGGCCTAGTGAGTGGTCTCAGGGCATCATACTGCAGAGAAAAGTGGAACTTGATCTTAAAACTGTGCATTACTCTGACATAACTGTGCATAACAAGTCGACCCTTAGCCTGCCAGGTACAGGTATTACCTGAGAATTTGCATTCCAATTGGTTGAGTTCCTGCAGCTGCTTCTGCTACCCATCTTTGAGAATCACTGTTTTAAGGGATAGGAATTACCTGGAACCTCAGTAGAAATAATCTATATAGAAGAAAACCATGAGGAGTCATGGACTTATCAGTATCTTCTCATCGTTAATATTGGACATTTCTGTTTAAAGCCTTTTATGAAAAAATACTTGCACTTCGGAGACAGAGGCAGGCAGATTTCTGAGTTCGAGGCCAGCCTGGTCTACAAGAGTGAGTTCCAGGACAGCCAGGGCTACACAGAGAAACCCTGTCTCAAAAAAAATAAAAAAATAAAAATAAAAAAATAAAGAATAAATGTAATTTTTAAAAATCTGAATATGATCCCCTAGTAATTAAGATAGATCAAAGAATAAAGGCTAATGATAATCTGGGGGTGGGGGACTGTGGCAGGGTGATTGCTATGAACTCAAAATCAGTGTGGGCTATAGAGAGTACTAAACAGTTGGGCTCCCTCTATCCAGACCCTGTCATAATAACAACAGCAAAACTTAAACTAGAAAGAAAGATAAGTTAATGTATTAGTCAATATAGAAAAATAATTCTACCAACCTGTGGTAGCACAAGCCTTTAATCCTAGCACTCCAAAGGCAGAGGCAGGCGCACGTCTCTGAGTCTGGCCAGCCTGGTCTACAGAGTGAGTTCCAGGATGGCCAGGGCTGCACAGAGAAATTGTGCTTCATAAAAATAAAAATAAACAGAAGAAGAAAAGTAATTCCATATTGCTGTGAGTTTGAAGAGAAAATAGGTGTGTTTGGTTTCGTCCCCAAGACAAGGAACTGAGGTACATATTTTACATACCTAAGCAGACCTGGCCTCCAGGTTCTCCCAGCATCCCTCAGTCCTTACCTGGCATACCCTGCCCCCAACCCTGAGTTTTCCAGCCTAGGAGTTGGGCTTCCCTTCCTCCTGAGTCTCTTCCCTATATAATCCAGACATTTTGGTCTCTCCTTCTCCTCTTCTCCTCTACTTCTTCTTCTTCGTTTTTTTCCCCCCTTCGGTTTTTCGAGACAGGGTTTCTCTGTGTAGCCCTGGCTGTCCTGGAACTCACTCTGTAGACCAGGCTGGCTTCGAACTCAGAAATCCGCCTGTCTCTGCCTCCCAAATGCTGGGATTAAAGGTGTGAGCCACCACTGCCCGGCTTCTCCTCTTCTTTCTCTGCATTCGCTCACCCTTCTCTCTTTCTCCCTCCTTTCCTTCCCCCTCCCTTCCCCCCATGGTGACTTCCTGGCCTGTTTCCTTGGGGCCAGTGAACTCACTCACCTGAGAGCAGCTTCCCAATAAACCTGCCTTTAATATAATCTAATCTGGTTTAAATTGGCTCATTTCACCTCGTTGGAGAAATAACCTGTCAATGCTTTGTTTGGCATGTGCTATCAACAATGTTCTGACTTTGTCAGTCTGAATGGCACAGTGGGTAGGCCACTGGGAAGCTGGCTTCATTGCTAGGTGTTTCTGACTGCTCTGCTTTCTTCCGTGGATCTGACCCTAATATTTCCAGATGTCCCCAAGGCTCTTTCAGCCAAGCTCTTCAGTGATTTTGTTGACAGAGCACATTTACCATAAGAAGCAAAGGATGTTTCTCACAGGGTGGATTTGGCAGCAGTCAAGCACCTCCATAACCTTGCTCTGATTCTGTGAACTTGGGGAGTCTGAAGAAAAATAATTCAGGGTTTCCACTCTTGTTCCTCTATTCGTACCTTTGTCAGCAACCTTCAGTCTTCTGAATGCACTTAGCAAAAGTCTCAACACAGCGCTGGCATGCCTGAAAAGTTCCTTGAATAATACTCCACAGCTTTTGCATCTATTATGTTCTTCTCATAAGTTTGAATTCCGAGCAGAGGAGACACTGAGTATACAATGTAATGTGCCTCCCAGGGAAGAAACGTGTCTTACCTACTACTGAGAATACCTGGAAATTCATACACATGGACTTGAAGTGAGAAGACCTGTTAATAAACTGAATAACATGTATGTCCTTACTGTTGACTTCAGCACCACACCCCCCACTCCCTTTTAGAGAAGGCGCTGATATGATAGGTTACTTTTCTTAGGACTTAAGATAAAGATGTTGGAGTAAATTGTACTATGCTACCTAGTCTTACGATTTCTGATCTATTAAATGTGATGAACCTACAGATAATCAGCTTTTAGAGTAGATTCTTCAGGAAGGCTCAAATCATACATTGCTTTAACTAAGGAAGAGAAACTGCTCCTATAGAAATGTATGATATTTTTCTCCGTTAAAAACATGGTTTCCATGTATAAGGGGGAGAGATGCTTCTCAGGGTTCCAGAGAATGTTTTCCAGATGAGCATTAAGTAGTTGTGATGGTTTGTATATGCTTGGCCCAGGGAGTGGCACTATTAGAAGGAGTGGTCTTGTTGGAGTAGTTGTGTCACTGTAGGTGTGGGCTGTTATAAGACCCTCATCCTAGCTGCCTGGAAGTGAGTCTTCCACTAGCAGCCTTCAGATGAAGATATAGAACCCTCAGCTCCTTCTCCTGCACCCTGCCTGCCTGGATGCTGCCATGCTTCCACCTTGATGATAATGGACTAAACATCTGAAACTGTAAGCCAGCCTCAATTAAATGTTTTCCTTTATAAGACTTGCCTTGGTCACGGTGTCTGTTCACAGCAGTAAAACCCTAAGACAAAAGTTGGTACCAGGGACTAGGGTATTGCTGCGTAGGCCTGAGCATGCTTTTTTCAGAGGAATGTGGATTTTGGGACTTTGGAAAGCAGTGGAATGCTTTAAGTTGTAAAACTTTGTTGCTGAGTACGATTTGAACTGTGCAGACCTGGTCCAAGAAAGACGTTTCAGTGGAGAAGAACTTCAGAATGTGGCCTAGAGACTGTTTGTGTGGTATTTTGTTAAAGAATGTGGCTGCCTTTTGCCCTTGTTTGAAGAGTGAAAAGTCTACCTGAGTCTAAAGTAAAGAGATTTATATTAATTGCATTGACAAAGGAAAGCTCAAAAATGTCCAGCAGAGACTTTGTTCTCTGGTTAAGTTTCATGAAGAGCGTTTTGGACAAGCATAGCAAGCTTAAAAAGGAAAGGTATAAAATATATGGTCCAAGTATTAAAGGGGCACCAGGAACTGAAATGGAACTGAATCCTATATTCTAGGAGTTAACATATTAAGGGATTTTGGGGCAAGATCCTATCCAGCTAAATTAGTATGGTGGTACACTATTTTAATCCCAAGAGACAAAGCTGAAGAGATCTCTTAAGTTCAAAGCCAACCTAGGACAAAGCAGGTTCTAGGAGGAAAAAAAAAGCTTAAATCCAGGCATGGTGGTACATGCCTTTTATCCCCAGCCCTACAGCAGACAGAGAGCCTTGCAGATCTCTGAGTTCAAAGGTCAATCTACAGAGCAAGTTCCAAGAAAGTCAAGCCTATGCAGAGAGAGAGCTGGAAAACAGAAAGCTGGTAATAGAATAAGGGGGTTAATGGGTAATGTTCCAGCCCCAGGAAGCAGCAGAACTCGGAACCTTTGACAGTGCAGCTCTGCTTTAGAGTCAAGAAGAGAAGGGACTACTGGGACAATTGATGCTGGTTAGCTGGAGCTAAGAGATTAGTGGTGATTAAGAGGAGACCAGCATCACTGAGGTGAAATCTTATGGGAAGTATTTTCTGAGATCACAAAGAACCTGTATTCCAGAGATAGCCAAGGTTGTACCTCCTGCAGCAGCTGAACTTGGTTATGTGTTTAAGAGTCACCCAGGTGGTACTGATTTTGAAGGCATAAAGGGGTTATGAAGAACGACTGAGGCTTGGTACTGTGAGAGGCCATGGAAGGCCATTGGTGAAGGTGCAGCTTCAGTTGTAGTTGACGGCCCAGGACTGAAGGGGTCGTTCAAAGGATTTAAGACTTGGTACCATGAAGAGAGCCTAGGAGAGGCTATTGGTGAAGCCTAGTTGCTGCAGAAGACCCCAGTGGATTGGAGATGCCAGTACCATGGGATGATCACCAAGAACAGCAGCAGCAGTGGAGTGGATCACCTGAGCTGAAAGTGCTACAGAGGGCAGAGCTGGAGAAGTGATGCCAGCCCTTTGGAGGAGCCCAGATCATGAGTGGATCCCAGACATTGAAACAAGAAGCTATAACACTAAAGTTGCCCCCAAATTTTCAAGATGCCAGAGCCATGGGATATGTGTTGCTAATAGGAAATGGAACTAGCCCAGGAGCAAGGCTACTGGGGACACCATCTCCATGGAAGAAGCTCCAAATTTCTATCTTGTCAGGAATCAGCTAATGGTTGTAATGTAGCTTTATTAGCTTTCTTAGCTGGAATGGGGGTGGTATCCTATAGCACTCTATTTGGTTCTATCTATTTCTATCTGTGAATCATCTATTTATCATCTATCATCTATTTGTCTCTTTTTAAGTATCTTGATTTTGTATCCCTGACTACTTTTCTTCTGGAAAGTAGACAAACATACAGTCACTCATTCACACTCATCAGAACCAGACCTGGCTGGCCCTGGGGATAAAAAGTAAAAAAAGAATGAAATTGTCATTTGAAGGTGATTTTTGAATAGCCAGGGGCCTTATCCTCTTGCAGGAAGATAACTTTACATCCCAACAGAAGATCTGTATTGCATTTTTCATAGAACTTTTGATTGGAGACCATATACTTAGTGTAGAACTTGCCTGTTTTTAGTGAGATTGTCTCTTTACCAAACTCAGAAGATGAACAGTACAAGGATCCTCATACCAGCGAAAGGTGGAATCGGCATGTGCCTCCATTTTGGAATTTTCTTGAAAGACTTTCAATGAAATTACCCAAATCAGAAAATAGGACTAAATATTTTATAAGGGCTCAATTAAGATCAATTAGATCTACAGTCATACATCTTGAAACTGGGAAAGAAGTTGTTAGTTACTTGGGCCAGAGATGAACTAGCTATGACCCCAGGAGGTGCTTGAAAAGAGAATAGCCTGGAAATAACTTGTGAAATGGTTTGCACTCTCAATGCTGACATGATTTCCACTCTTAATATGGACACTAAAGATCAGATAATTCTTTTTTTGGAGGGGGTATTGTCTTGTGGGGTGTTAGTAGCATCCCTGACTCTGCCCACTGGATGCCAGTAGCACCCCTAGGGTTTGTGGTAATTAAAACTACCTGCAGACATTGGTAGACTCCTTAAGTTGGAGGTGATGGGAGCAAAATTACTTCTAGTTGGAGTCACTGCTTTGTGACATGGGGTTTACATGACTCTGATGACCAGTCTTCTTGTGTGTTAGACTCCTGTCATTTGGAAGCTCTCATTCACTCACTCCATCATTTCCATTCAACTTGTATTTGTTGTGTATCTGACTGTACTGAGTAATTGCCCCAACCTACCCCCTCCTAACCCCAACCCCAACCTCCCACCCCCCGACTAAAGTTAACAATGTGAACAAGACAGATGAGCAAAAAGAGCAAGCAGAGATCTGTTCTCAGTTGGTTCATTTGTTAAGGAAGGAAAGAGTTTGAAGGACTCTGCTACAGGTGTGTGTTCTAAGTGGGGCAGAAAAAATGGGGAGCATGCCAGAAATGAAGAAAATGATGAAGCAAGAGAGAAACGAGCATGTGCACTTGTGGGAAGAGAGTCTCACCAGGAAAAGGTAGTGGCTTGCGTTAGGTGAGGACGTCAGAAAAGAATCTTAGAAGACAGGCTTCCAGTGCAGCCCTGAATGATGGGAAGGCGGCCATGGGAAGATGATGAGAAGTAAGAACTCAATGGGCAAAGTACCTTTCCAAATATGAGAAAGAAACTGTATAAAACAGGGCTTTTGTACAAAATGGTTGGACATCATGATCTAATCTCTTCATTTAGCAAAATGACCAAAGTAAGGGCCTCAAAAGACTTGCTCAAGGTAAGATGGCAGGCAGTGACAGCACAATGCTGTCACTTTTTGGTTTTTAGTGACCTAAGAACAACTCCCTCCCTCCCTCCCTCTCTTCCCTCCCTCCCTCCCTCCCTCCCTCCCTCTCTCTATCTCTATCTCTCTTTCTCTCTTTGTCTCTTTCTTTCTTTCTTTCTTTCTTTCTTTCTTTCCTTCTTTCTTTCTTTCTCTTTAATGGCTCAATAGTGAGTAACTCAGAATTACCTAAGTTCTTTGGACAGAAGTAGGTTTTATCCTTTAAGGAGTTTTAGATGTGGGGTGTGGCTAAGCATCTGAGCACCTTGGTGGTTTCACAGGGCCATAAAGTCCATGCAGTTGTGTTCACAGGCAAATATCTAAGATTTCTGAGTAGTTCTTGGGGGAAGCAGTTTCTCAGAGCAGATTTACTTGATGAAAATATATTGAGAACATAAGAGAGTAAGCATTCCTTAGCTGTCAAAAACAGTCTCCTAGTGGGTGAGGGAATAGCTGCATTGGTAGAGTGCCTGTTTGCCAGGCACAGAGTCCTGGATTCCCATAAATCAAGCATGGTGATGCATAAGAAAATTATAGCACTGGGGAGGTAGAGGCAGGAGGGTCACAAAGGTAAGGATCATTCTCAGCTATGTAGTAAAAAAAAAAAAAAAAAAATTCAAGAGAAAAATTTCCCAAACCCCAATTTTTAGGTGTCCATCACTTTTTTGCATAGTATGGTTTTGGGAGGGAGTCTGCTTATTTGTTAAGAAAGAAACACAGTCTACTGAAGGGCTCCAAGAAAAGGTATGGTAGAAGCCAAGAAAAGGTATAAACCCAATAGACACCCACATTTTATAATGTCTTCATAAATAAAGGTTGCACCTTGTAGATCCAGTCGTTGTTTGCCTTTCCAAAAAACATGTTTCTTACACGTTTTTCTCTCCTGTACCGCTGAGCGCCATGGATTGTCATGTTTAGTGTTCTCTGGTAAAAGACACCTGATTGAAGGAATAATTGTGTGATGACCTAACAGTAGATTCAGGCCAATTCTCAGGTAAAGACAGTAAGCAGTTTGATCTTATTTATTTAATTTATTTTTATTTTATGCTTAATGGTGTGTTGCCTGCATGTATGTCTGTGTGAAGGTGTCAGAAGCTCTGGGACTGGAGTTACTGTGAGTATTAAGGAATTAATGTGTTTTCAACCAACACATAATTGCACATATTGGGTGTGCAGTGTGATTCCTCAATATGTTCTCATAATGGGTAATTATCTGATTGAGGTCATTGGGATATCATTGTCTCACTTGTATCTTTGTGTGTGTGTGTGTGTGTGTGTGTGTGTGTGTGTGTGTGTACATTCAGAATCCTCCCTATTAACTATTGGGAATTATTCAGTTAACTATTGAATTCAGTTAACTATTGTAAGCTAAAGTTATTCCACAGTGCTATATGGAAGGATGGAAGGCATTCCACTCTGAGCCTGAACTTGCTCAAACAGTCATGTTTAGCATGTATGAGAGCCTGTGTTTGATCCTTAGCACCAAATGAAAGCATTCTATCCATGGAACTCTATTCTACCTATGAATCACCCCCACACATTACTCTTCTCAGGCTCTGTCTCTTTGAGATAAACTTTCGTTCCCACCTATAAGAGAAAAATATGGTCTTTATTGTTCATCATCCTCTGTTCCATTCGTGTCACACATGAACTTGTCCAATTTGGGGGCAAACAGGGAGTGGACAAATCTCCAAAGAGATTAGATTGGGAGTGTAGGCTTTCCCCAGATAAAAGAAGTTCCTCAGACAAAACTTTCTTAAATACTCCATAAGTCAGCAGCCAATCATCATTGTTGTTTTCGAATAAGAGATAAACATTAGGATGGTTTCTGATTCATTCACCAGACTCTGAATAGAGAGTTAGTGTCATTGTGTGTGGCTGGGTCTTAGTAGCCTGGAGTAGTTTGGGCTGTGAAGCTACATTAAATGTCCGAGGCCTGTTGGGCTGATGAGCCCACGAGGAAAGAGGCAGTGCTCATTTTTAGTCTTTCCTGCTGTGGACGGTGGCTTCCACTGGAGGTTCCGCTTACTCTGCGTCTCAATCAGCTCTGTAATGAAGACCCAGCAGCATATCTGCAACTTCCCTTTAATTTTACAATTTTTATAATGAGAGTCCTTGTAGTGTGGAAAGTGCCTGTCGAAACCCAGCCAGCATTTTGAAGAGTCTATAAAGGAACACAGTGACTTCCTGTCTCTGCCGTTTGGCTCTGGAAGAGAGAAATCAGTTCTCTCTTGTTTGAAATGCAGGGGTAAGAATGGGTTCAAAGTTTGCAAAAAACTTCCCTGTGAGCCCATGGCATCTCAGGGAATCTTCAGCCCATATCACTTCCTATTTATTTATTTGACACCAAGAACATTTTCCCATTATTTTAAAGAACATGATGAGCCAGGCTCTGATTTTTTCTCCCCCCTTGGTTGCATTTTGAGAATTTTAGTGTAAGAGAGGCATCTTCATTTTGTTTCTAAGCCACATCTCAAGAAAATGGTTTGGACACGTCTCAGAATTAAGAGTTATCTGGAAAAATACAGGTTTGCCTCTATAGACAATGAAGTCTAAGCTACTGAGATACCACCCAGCTTCCCCCTTTCTTTTCTTGTCCTTTCTCTCTTTTTATCTTCTTGTTCAAATCACAGGCTTCCTTTTCTAAGGACAGGAGTGTTGGCAGACTGCCGATTGGCTAGTTGGCCTCAATTAGCCTTATATCATTGCAAAGGAATGCCTGAATTCTCTACAAGGTCTGTTGTACCTTTTTGTAGGAGACACTCACTTCCTGCATTCATAACAGGTTACTCAGCCAGAATCACTTCTTGCATACATAGCGGACATTTTTTTAGCCACTTAAATTACATCTCTTGATGCTCATCTCATTTGAATGATGACCTCCACAGGTATTTGCTGTTAAGCATTATTCTGGCATGCTTTATAACATTGAAAACTTTGTTCCGCAAAGCAATCCTAAAATAAGAGATAACTTGGAGACTTGTATCCGTGTCTGGAGATGACTGGGTTATTAGTCTAGAGATTGCTTACTTTAAACTTTGTGATTGTATATAAGGTCCTGCAGATGGATAAGACTGGTCATGTACCATAGAGACTGCATGCATTGGCAAGATTTGGTCTCATGGCACTTTCTGCTACTATTTCAATTCAGTTTCATATCGCAGCGTTACCTATGTGACTTCAAATTAATCCTTTCTCTTCTGAAAAATTGTTTTTGAAGATCAGCTGTGTCTCTCTTCTGAATTTTTTAATTATTTATCCTCCCTGATAAGTTAAATCTTTCGTTAATGTGGTGAATTGCCAAGAGCACACAGAACTTCTTAGATCATGTAGCAAACTGTATAAACATTTGATAGGACATTTGAAGACACCACATGCTGAGCCACGATCTATACTACTACCGAATGCTGTGGGATCAATGAAGGTAGCCTGGTGTTGGAATCCTTTGTTGTTTTTCTAAACTAACACGAGATCGGTCAGAACAAGACTGTTCTGCCGCTTGCCAAACTTGGAGATACAGGACTCTATAAGACATCATGTTAAATCAACAAAATTAGCTAGTTCACATATGCATACTCACACATATGTATGTGTGTATATATATGTGTGTGTGTATATATGTGTGTGTATATATATCATGCTTACATAATTAGTCTATATTTATATTTGTAGTTGCGTCCTCTCACTGCTGGTTCTGGGATACCACCTCATATTCCCAATTAAGCACTGTGAGGAAGAGTCTTTAAATGGTTTTTAAATAAGTAGAACTTTCACTTTGGCCACGACAAGAGCAAATGATTAATAACGATACAAAACACTCCTCTTTGCCAAGAATAACAACCCTGAATTTACAAGTTTATCAGTTAATATTTTCTTATACATTTTATTCTGAGGTTCTGGATTTGTTACTAGAAATAACAGTCTAATACATCTCCTAACCTGTTGACCTCATTATATGAATAGCCTCTGACCTTCAAATACAATGTTTCAGGATGGTGGTTAGGTTGCTAGTTTCTGCGGATTTCTGGTCAGACTGTTGTAACATTTATGCATTCATTCTATTATCCAGCTTCTTGGATAATTCCTATTCCCACTTGAAGGAAAGTAAGAAAAGCAAGAACAAATAGCATGTGGTAACTCAAACCCTTCCTGAAAATTCTGACTTAGGAGATCTGGGGAGTTCAGTGTCTTATAAATGAAAGTAGGTTTCTGGAATGGACAGAGGAAAAGCACCTTCTGGTGTATCTGGATCTAGTTCTCAAAGGCTTTAAAGGTTATAATTAGTTGCTACTTAATCACATGGCTGTGGGCCTTCACAGCTTCATTTCTCATCTGCAGTCCTGTGGTCAGAGAACAGATTAGATGGGCAGGGCCTGGGTGTTTTTGTTTGGTCACTTCCTGGAGACAGTTGGACTTTGTTTGCCTCGAGGACCACCTCACACTCTAGGCCATCAGGCTAGAAGAGTAGTGTTTGCCAAGCTGACTTGGACAAGGGTTGAAAGCAGCAGCCTTATGAGATGGCTGTGAAGGACACCTCCCCCACCAGTGACTGTGAGCTTGCAAAGATACACAGTGAAGATGTGCTTTGATGCTTTCTCTTCCCCAGAAGGAAACCCAAGGTGCATGGACCCTGAAGTTCCCAGCACCAGTATGTGGGCAACAAGATTAGTGCAAATTGGTGATGAGATTGAGAACATGCAGCTGTGTCCATGCTGCTGCCCCTTTTCTCATTCCAGTGTGTTTTAGATCTCTAGCATGGACTGTGGGCACTCTCTAAGTATGTCTTTAAGACATTGCTAAACATAGACAATGGACTTGGGAGCTGTTCCTCCAAACACTATACTTTGAACTCATGGACTGTAAATATGAAGTGAAGAAACCCTTCATTAAGCATAGTTTGAGGAAGAGTTAGGATGGCTTAAGAGTTTCCTGTTCAGAGAACTGCTCACTTGAGGTGAAGGTTATTTTAGAGTGAAGTCTAGTCAATTCACAACTATCATCAGCCATGGTATTAGAAGTGGGGTTATCTGAAGGAAGCATATCTGGCCTTGAGAAGCCTGCAGATAAGTCCCTGGGAGGGACAGGTAGTGGGAAGTAAGGATGTCTGTTTGGTTTATATATTGATCTCCTGACCTTTAAAAATAACATTTCTTTTTCAGTTCAGAAACTTGCATTTCTCTTCTTGATTGTGCTGATTCTGTAAGTGAGAAAAAGGTTGTTAATCTCATAATCATGGGTGTTATTAAATGAGGTAAATATGAGAACGAGGCTTTTCACTTTAAATCATCATTTTATGGCAGACACTCTCTAGGCTAGCCTCTTACAGCTGTTGCTCTTCTGCTCAATGAAGCAGTCAAACATTCAGGCTTTAATACCTCATCTTTTGTTTCTGGTTTTGTTTTTTTTTCCCCTGTGTTTTTGGCTTCTTAGAGAATTACACGGTGCTTCCAGAAACACTTTCTGATTGTCAGGTGACCTGGTCACCCTTAGGTCCTTAGTAGTAATCCTTTCTACCCCCCATTTGCCTGCTCTTGCTTTTTGCTTGTGTGTACTTCTATGGTCTCATAAATATATCAAGTTTCTTGGATTGTTTGGGCCATGCCAGCAATTTCTGTTTTCTTCCGTCAGCATCTTCAGGAGAGCCGTGTACACAAAGACAAAATGGACTTTCAGAGTAGACTACATTCCCATTTCAGTATTGGTGCAGACATCAAATTGAAGGCCACTCAGCTCTACCTGCTGCTGGTTGTATCAGCTGCCTGGAGATTAACCTCTTCTAAGGCTCTGAGCTATTTTTGAGGTCAAGACTGCAACAACATTAAAGCTAGAACCCATTAGAAAATCACTTTCATCATCTCTTCTTTTTCCAAATCAGTGGCTCTTTTTTTTCCCCTCCTTCTGATCTCATAACCCTTTAATCTCCTTTGTAGCAGAACAAGGAGACTGTTAGTGTTTGTATCCAATGAGGTTAGCATCCTTCATAGATAACAGTTTCAGAAGACACCAAGATATTAGAGAAGTGTGTGGAGAGATGAACTTCATCTCCAGGTGGACTGCCTCAGTGCTGAAGGTGCCCTGCTCTCCTTGTGCAAGCGGGCCATTTTTGTGGATGTTTTGTGCAAGCCAGGCTCAAAGTCTCCAAAAGAGACACAGCAGAAAGCCTTTTGTTGCATTATTTCTAAAGGCTTGAGGTTTTGAAGGGAAGGGATTTTGTTTTCCTCTGAGCTACACAATGGAGCTTTCACAGAACCTCTTTTAAAAGGAATAGCTACAGCCTTTGTGTTGAAGGGTGTGTCTTTTGGCAGGGTCTGCTGATGCAGACAGACTGGCTGGTGATTAACAAAGGTCATTAGACTTTGGAATCTGGCTAGCAGCCTCGGATGGTATGTCTTCTGTGTGTGGAAGGACGACTCCCAAGAAACCAAGGCATTCTGGAGGTCCCCTCTCCAGGACACCCCCAAATCCTGCTGCAGAACAGGATCTGATCCAGGGACGTCCTGATCTAACCAGTACTCTGCTGGGACTAACGAACTAGCCTATCAATCATGGAATAAAAGAACCTTTGGAGATCTTTGGTGAATGACATTTGAGGAGGAGAAAGGTGCTGCTTTTCGGGAAGAGATGAAAACAGTTAATTCTTTGTTGGGAAGAGAAGAGCTTAGGAGGAGCCCAGCCTGCCCTTGTAGCGTTCACTTGTGATTGTCAGCCTAGCAGAATCCAAGCGAAGCCATGTTGTGCACGGAGGAAAGGCTCTGAGCTAAAATGGCTGCTCCTACAGCTCAGAGGACTAGGGCAGCTTAGTGAGTCTTAGAGCTTCAGTGACGCAGGAGCTCCTATCTCCTGAAAGTGTGATAAACACATTCAGCAGAGCTGTAGCTTGCTTGGCTGAGATGAAAGGACTAAGCTTGGGGGATGGGGAGTGCGCATTGGATGATCTGCTTTTTTTCTGTGAAGTGTTCTAAATGCAGGAGTCGTCTGCACCATGGAAAAATTTGTTTTCAGGTCTAATGGACTGTGCGAAAGGAGAAGTGGGGTGGGGCTCAGTGACTGCTGTAATTTGATGCAGAGCTGATAGCAACCTCTTCCACACAATTTGGGCTGGTGCTCAGACATAAAAGCTTGTGTATCTGGAATATTGAGACTTAGTTAGCTGAAAGGACTCTGGTGTCCAGTTCAATGTTTATTGAAATAGGATAAATTGTTGGGTGAAAGAAGAGTAGGTAAAATATCTGTGTCTCACTCTGCAAAGCTCTGTCCAAAGCTGGACTTGGCCAGAACTTATTTTTGGAGGCTATGGGCAGGAGCATTCTTTCATAGAAAATCCTCATGCCATAACTTCTTGCACCCCACTGACACATCATTACTGGACTTTGTTCCTCCAGCAGAAATCACTTAGAAGAGAGGCATACAAAACTGCATCATAAAAAGATCTGGCTCCAGCTTGAATTCTTGAAACATTTGGTTCTAGATTACAGTGACTTAGTCGGGTTTGTGATGTACTTCAAGAAGTAACTTATTCGTTCAGATAATAACCAGGTATCTCCTTGAAGGATATACTAAGCTAGGAAGGACTACACTTCCCAACATGCTTGTCACTTCCTTGTTGTGAGACTCTGCCTTGGGCTAGCGTGAAGCTTTCCATAGATTTCAGTCACACAGTGAATTACAGAATAAGGGAGATAGACTCTGCTCTGCTTTATTCCATGCCAGGTTTACAGGTTGAGTTTTGCTGTTGTTGTTTTGTATCCAAATCTAAATTTATGTTATAAAAATGAAAGGTATGGGAAGGGAAAGCCCTGACTCAGTAGCCCTTCTTCAGAACTACTAGATTCTGAGGTCTTAATGTAAATGGACATGCCAAGGTACAATCTCAAACCAGAAACTGAATTGTCATCTAATGTTGGTTGCTTGGAAATCTCATGAGAAATATTTTATGACCTAATTAGACTGGAGAAGCTGTTAAGTTTTAATTGGTAGGTAGTAAAAGAGCAAATAACCACTCACTTCATTGGGGAGGGGAGGGGCAACTACACTATTTGGGGAAAGGAAAAATGTGTACCCTAGTACCAATAAAGATATTAAAATAATAAAAGCAATATTAAAAGCCACAGCCATTTCAAGAGTTAATTCTATTCTACCATTTGGTGTTAAAACACTAATGTAATAATATGGAAATGGATAGTAGAAATTGAAATTTCCTTGCCCTTCAATGAGGATGGATGTCCTCTTTCCTTCTAAGAAGACTCTAGTTCAAACAGAAAAAGTCTAAGGAGAAGTCAGAATCAACATTAAGTTATCTAAAATTCTGAATGTGGTGGAGAAACTCAAAAACTGTACCAACTTTTGAAGTATTAATGTTTCCTTGACAGATGGCATTTGAAGATCTATCAAAGCAGAAAACATTTATTTGAATTTTCTTTCCTTTGAAGTTAGGAAGTCAAGGTCTTTGTCTCCATTCTGTCTGATTGCCTCTCTTTGGCTGGTGTTCGAGTTGGCAAAGAGGAGCAGAAGAAAGGTAGTGGTTCATTCCATGAGCAGATCCGTAGCCGCTTTGGGTTTGCGGTGAGTGTGGTCCTCATAGTGCTTTGTCTCTGTCTCAGGTCCCTGATGTGAGAGGCTAGACCCTAATCATGGAGGTGCTTCAGTGCGATGGCTGTGACTTCCGAGCCCCGTCTTATGAAGATCTCAAAGCACACATCCAGGATGTCCATACAGCGTTCTTACAGCCAACGGACGTTGCCGAGGACAATGATGATGAGCCACTATCTGGGTCCGTGAATGCTAGTAATCAGACAGAAGTGGAGTTCTCCTCTATAAAGGATGAGTTTGTGATCGCAGAGGATTTATCAGGTAATTCCACACCAAAGTCACATGTCTGATAAAGCTTGTCATTATTTGATTATTAACAACCAGGAACCATAGGTCTTATGTGTGACTTCTGAGCTTTCTTACTTCCTGGAAGGCATTTTTACTACTTAGGCATCATTTTTCTCTTAGTTATCTTAGGTTATTGTTCATTTAGTGGCCCTGTGTGTTCCGCTTCTAATGTTGAAAACAAAGAGTCTCAGAAAGTTCTAGAATAAAATTTACAGTTGATGAAGCTTGTCTTTATTCTGTATCCAAAACTATCTATGATATCTTCATCATTAACACTCTGTGGGTAGCCTTCAGTGCATCTGGAGTCATCGTGCCTGTTGAATGCGATGCTTATCCAAGAATAACTGAAATGTTGTTTTGTATGTTTGAATTTCATATTCTTTTTCGCTTTACTTTTCTCATTTTGATCTTAAATATTCTCTGTAGGTCAAAGTGCAACTGCATTGGGGAGCGGAAGTTACTATGGCCACAGTCCAGGATATTACGGTCAGCATATTTCCCCTAATCCCAAACCAACCAACAAATTTTTTCAGTGCAAGTTCTGCGTACGCTACTTCAGGTCAAAAAATCTCCTCATAGAACATACTAGGAAGGTCCATGGAGCTCAGGCTGAAGAGAGTCCCACGGGCCTCCTGTTCCAGGATCCTTAAATTATAATATCATGATGCACGAAGGATTTGGAAAGGTCTTTTCTTGCCAGTTTTGCACATACAAATCACCTCGGAGGGCAAGGATAATTAAGCATCAGAAGATGTACCACAAAAACAGTCTAAAGGAGTCCACAGCGCCACCACCTACTCCTGCTCCACTGCCAGACCCTGTGGTTCCACCTGTGTCCTTGCAGGACCCCTGCAAGGAACTACCAGCAGAGGTTGTAGAACGTAGCATCTTAGAATCCATGGTCAAACCTTTGACCAAATCTCGAGGTAATTTTGTTGTGAGTGGTGCAGCTACCAGACCCCCCGCCGAGAACGCTGGTGCGATCACATGATGAAGAAACACCGCAGTATGGTCAAGATCCTTTCTAGCATCAGGCAGCAGCAAGAAGGGACTAATGTATCTGAAGTGCAGAATGATAACGAACCCAGCCCCACATCCAACTCCACCTACCTGTCCATGAATGCTGCAAGCCGGGAGATGCCCAACACTAATGTCTCCAATTTTAGGGGCTCCATGGGCAACTCTATCATGAGACCTAATTCTTCTTCAACTTCCAAATTTTCTTCTA
Source organism: Mastomys natalensis (assembly GCA_021653895.1). Classification (NCBI taxonomy): domain Eukaryota; kingdom Metazoa; phylum Chordata; class Mammalia; order Rodentia; family Muridae; genus Mastomys; species Mastomys natalensis. The sequence continues at coordinate 365,893 of JAJTUV010000391.1, forward strand.
TGTCTTACCCTCAGATGAAGCCGAAATCACCTCATAATTCTGGCCTTGTGAACTTGACGGAGAGGTCCCGTTACGGAATGTCTGACATGACCAATTCATCCGCTGACCTGGACACTAACAGCATGCTAAATGACTCTAGCTCTGATGAGGATTTAAATGAGGTAGACAGTGAGAATGGTTTAAGTGTTATGGATCACCAGGTGGCAGGACTGTCTGCAGAGCAGCTGATGGGCTCTGATGGCAACAAACTGTTAGAGACCAAGGGGATTCCATTTAGAAGGTTCATGAATAGGTTCCAGTGTCCCTTCTGTCCTTTCCTCACCATGCACCGTCGCAGCATTTCCCGTCACATAGAAAATATCCACTTATCTGGAAAGACAGCTGTCTACAAATGTGACGAGTGTCCGTTTACTTGTAAGAGCTCATTAAAACTCGGGGCTCATAAACAGTGTCACACGGGTACGTCGGATTGGGATACTGTGAATTCTCAAAGCGAAAGCCTGTCTTCCTCATTGAATGAAGGAATGGTATCTTACGAGAGCTCCAGCATCAACGGTAGAAAGTCGGGAGTCATGTTGGATCCCTTGCAGCAGCAGCAACAGCCACCACAGCCACCTCCGCCACTACCACCACCACCACCACCATCACAGCCACTGCAGCAGCCTCCGCCACCGCAGCTGCAGTCACCACACCAGGTGCCACCTCAGCCACAGCCACCACCAACACAGCAGCCACAGCCACCCACACAGGTCCCACCGTTGCATCCTTACAAGTGCACCATGTGTAGTTATTCCACCATGACTCTGAAAGGGCTAAGAGTCCATCAGCAGCACAAACACTCATTCTGCGACAACTTGCCAAAATTCGAGGGGCAGCCCTCGAGCCTACCACTGGAAAACGAGACAGATAGCCACCCCTCTTCCAGCAACACTGTGAAGAAAAGTCAGACCTCAATTCTTGGATTATCCTCCAAGAATAACTTTGTAGCTAAGGCCTCTAGGAAGCTTGCAAATGACTTTCCTCTTGATTTATCACCTGTGAAGAAGAGAACAAGGATTGATGAGATAGCCAGCAATTTGCAGAGCAAAATCAACCAGACCAAACTGCAGGAAGATGCGATCATCAATGTCGAGGATGATGAGGAGGACGAGGATGACAATGAAGTAGAGATCGAGGTTGAACTGGACAGGGAAGAGGAACCAACAGATCCCATCATGGAGGTTCCCACTTCCTTTTCAGCCCAACAGATTTGGGCCAGAGACACCAGTGAGTCCCAGAAGGAGCCCAACTATAGAATCACCCATGATTACACTGCCACCAATGGGGCCGAGATCGAACTCACACTTTCTGAAGATGAAGAGGATTACTATGGCTCTTCAACAAGCATGAAAGATCATCAAGTGTCCAATGCGGCTCTGTTGAACACCCAGCCCCCTATCTATGGGACAGAACATAGTAATGAGAATACCGATTTTGGTGACTCTGGAAGGCTTTACTATTGTAAACACTGTGACTTCAATAATAAATCTGCCCGGAGTGTCAGCACTCACTACCAGCGAATGCACCCATACATTAAGTTCAGCTTTAGGTATATCTTGGACCCCAATGATCACAGCGCGGTGTACAGGTGCCTGGAATGCTATATTGACTATACCAACTTTGAAGACCTCCAACAGCATTATGGTGAACATCACCCAGAGGCCATGAATGTACTCAACTTTGACCATTCGGACCTGATCTACCGGTGTCGGTTTTGTTCCTACACGAGCCCGAATGTCAGAAGCCTGATGCCACATTACCAAAGAATGCATCCCACAGTGAAGATCAACAATGCTATGATCTTTTCAAGCTATGTTGTAGAGCAGCAGGAAGGGCTGAATGCTGAGTCCCAGACGCTGCGGGAGATTTTGAATTCAGCTCCCAAGAGCATGGCGACATCCACGCCTGTGGCTCGCGGTGGTGGTATGCCAGCTACGTTTAACAAAAACACTCCTCCTAAGACCTTTACTCCAGAATGTGAAAGCCAGAAGGACCCTTCGGTGAACACCGTTGTTGTTTATGATTGTGACGTTTGCTCGTTTGCGAGCCCCAACATGCACTCTGTCTTGGTTCACTATCAGAAGAAACACCCTGAAGAAAAGGCCTCCTACTTTAGGATCCAGAAAACCATGCGCATGGTGTCTGTGGACAGAGGCTCTGCCCTTTCCCAATTATCATTTGAGGTGGGTGCTCCAATGTCTCCCAAAATGTCCAACATAGGTTCCCCACCCCCCCACAGCCCCCACCACCAGACCTCAGTATTGAGCTTTACTACTGCAAACACTGCTCCTACAGCAATCGGTCAGTTGTGGGGGTGCTTGTTCACTACCAGAAAAGACACCCAGAAATAAAGGTCACTGCCAAATATATCAGACAGGCTCCTCCTACAGCTGCAATGATGAGAGGGGCTGAAGGGCTCCAAGATTCCCCTCGGCCTCCTGCCCCCATGCAGCTGAACCGGAGCAGTTCTGAGAGAGATTGCCCTCCTGTGGAGACTGAGATGTTCTTTTGCCAGCACTGTGATTATGGGAACCGGACGGTCAAAGGTGTCCTCATTCATTATCAGAAGAAGCACCGGGACTTCAAGGCCAATGCCGATGTGATCAGGCAGCACACAGCCACCATCAGAAGCCTCTGTGACCGCAACCAGAAGCCTGCCGGTTGTGTGCTTCTCCCTGCTTCCGGTATGGAACGGGACAAAACGAAACTTCGAGCTCTTAAATGTAGGCAGTGCTCGTATTCCTCCCCCTATTTCTATGCACTGAGGAAGCATATCAAGAAAGACCACCCTGCCCTGAAGGCCACGGTCACGTCCATCATGCGGTGGGCGTTTCTAGATGGCTCGATAGAAGCTGGCTACCACTGCGAGTGGTGTATCTATTCCCACATGGAACCCAGTGGTTTGCTCCTGCATTATCAAAGGAGGCACCCTGAGCATTATGTAGATTACACGTATATGGCTACCAAACTCTGGGCTGGGCCAGACCCATCCTCTCCCACTCTTACCATGTCAGCTGAAGCCAAAACATACAGATGCAGGGACTGTGTTTTTGAAGCTGTCTCCATCTGGGACATCACCAATCATTACCAAGCGTTCCACCCCTGGGCCATGAATGGTGATGAGTCTGTGTTGCTGGATATCATCAAGGAGAAAGATGGTGTAGACAAGGCCCTCCTTGCACCGGAAGAGTTGATCGGCCCTGTGAATTGTGAAAACAGTATGCCCAACCCCCTTCCCGAGCAGGAAGCTGAGTGCCCAGAGGATGCAAGACTTTCCCCAGAGAAAAGCATTCATCTGGCTTCAGCTAACCCTGCTATATCTTCCACCCCATACCAGTGTACAGTGTGCCAGTCTGAGTACAATAACTTGCACGGCCTCCTCACCCATTATGGGAAGAAGCATCCTGGTATGAAAGTGAAGGCTGCTGATTTTGCCCAGGATATTGACATCAACCCAGGTGCCGTCTACAAATGCAGGCATTGTCCGTACATCAACACTCGCATCCATGGTGTCCTGACCCACTACCAGAAGAGACACCCGGCCATCAAGGTGACCGCTGAGGACTTTGTGCATGATGTGGAGCAGTCAGCTGACATATCCCAGAATGACGTGGAGGAGACGAGTAGGATTTTCAAACAAGGGTATGGTGCCTACCGATGCAAGCTGTGTCCTTATACACATGGCACTCTGGAGAAACTCAAAATCCACTATGAGAAGTACCACAACCAGCCTGAGTTTGATGTCTTTTCCCCCTCTCCCCCGAAGCTGCCAGTGTCCCTTGAACCTGAGATAACCACTGAAGTGAGCCCCTCCCAGGTCTCCGTGACGGAGGAGGAGGTGGGAGAGGATCCTATGTCCACTGCTCACTTCTCTACCTCGCATCTGGTCTCCCACACTGTGTTCCGGTGCCAGCTCTGCAAGTACTTCTGTTCCACGAGGAAGGGCATTGCCAGGCACTACCGGATCAAGCACAATAATGTCCGTGCCCAACCCGAGGGCAAAAACAATCTCTTCAAGTGTGCCCTGTGTGCCTACACCAACCCTATCCGAAAGGGACTGGCAGCCCACTACCAGAAGCGCCACGACATTGATGCATATTACACCCACTGCCTTGCAGCCTCCAGGACCATCAGTGACAAGCCCAACAAGGTGATCATCCCATCCCCACCCAAAGATGACTCTCCTCAGCTGAGCGAGGAATTACGGCGGGCTGTTGAGAAGAAAAAGTGTTCCTTATGTTCCTTCCAGTCCTTCAGCAAGAAAGGCATTGTGTCCCATTATATGAAGCGTCACCCGGGAGTGTTCCCAAAGAAGCAGCATGCCAGCAAGCTGGGGGGCTACTTCACAGCAGTCTATGCAGACGAGCATGAGAAACCCCCACTGATGGAAGAAGAGGAGAGAAGCAGCTTTGAGAGGGCCGAGGTGGAAGGTGAAGCTCAAGACATCGAGTGGCTCCCGTTCCGCTGCATCAAATGCTTCAAGCTGTCCTTCAGCACAGCGGAGCTGCTGTGCATGCATTACACAGACCACCACAGCAGGGACCTAAAGAGGGACTTCGTCATCCTAGGCAGCGGCCCCCACTTCCAGAGCTCCACCTTCCAGTGTAAGCACTGTGATAGCAAATTGCAAAGCATAGCCGAGCTGACCTCACACTTGAACATTCACAATGAGGAATTCCAGAAGCGTGCCAAACGCCAGGAGAGGAGGAAACAGCTTTTGAGCAAGCAGAAATATGCAGATGGTGCTTTTGCAGATTTCAAACAAGAGAGGGTAAGGCTATGTTTTGATTTCCCTTCCCCCAGGAGGCCTCTCGTCACTGGTGCCCACATGCACTTCGTTGCCAGCCAAACTGCTGCAGGCTTCCTAGTGACTTAGCTTGCCAGAGAGCTCAATAAGTCAATTAAACATTTCGAGCTTGATTATTCCCCATTCTATGCTCACCCCACTCCACGGTCCTGTCCTCCTCCCCTTCTCCCTCTGACTCCTCCGATGGCTCCCCAGGGGAGGTTTGGGGTGGTTTCTATGTATGTCTTCCTGCCAAGTAGTGTTTTCTGAAGCCTAGTTTTAAAAAAAAAAAAAAAAAGACAGTGCTTGCTTTTCCTAAGGCAGTTGTGGGCTATCTCTTGCTACCCTTAGCCCTTCTCAGCCATGACACAGTCTCCAGTGTTTGCCTCGGGAACCTAACATCTCAAGGAATAGATTTGCTTTCTTCCTTCCTTCTTTCCTTCTTTTCCTCCTCCCTCCCTTCCTTCTTTTCTTTCTTTTTTCTTAAATCAAGAAGTTCACTAAAGGAATAGCTGTGCAATATGTCACCTGCGCAATCAAAACTGATCTGAAAGCCAGATAACTTAGTAACTGTTACCCTGACTGTGGGCTTCTACACAGAAATCTCTCCTCAGCAGCTGGAACCTGCGTGGGTTCCAGAGACGGCGACTAGTAGGCCATGTGCCATGACTGATGAAGTTGATATATATAAGAAACACTTTAACCTGCTAATCCTCTTTAAAATACAGTATCTAGTAATCTGTAATAGTAAAATGCCTGCCTTTGAGGGAGGGCATGCTGTACTGATGGCTACCACTGTATTTTACCAGCCTTTTGGTCACTTAGAAGAGGTGCCAAAGATCAAGGAGAGGAAAGTGGTGGGCTACAAGTGTAAATTCTGCGTGGAAGTGCATCCAACGCTTCGGGCCATCTGTAACCATCTCCGGAAACACGTCCAGTATGGCAGCGTCCCAGCTGTCTCCGCTGCCGTGAAGGTGAGAAGGGGAAGATCCGGGTACCTGATGTGTGTGTGTGTGTTGTGTGTGTGTGTGTGTTGTGTGTGCGCGCGCGCGTGTGTGTACACATCTGAGTTATTTATTAACCTATTGCTTGTAGCAACCTCCAGAGTGTGGTTTGAGATGCGGGCATTCTTGAGTTATGCTTGGCTTGCTTTGCTTGTTTTGATTTCTTTGCAGGTTGGACCTTCCGCATCATTCCATTCAGGGAAAGGTTTGATCCAGTTTCTGATTCTGAGGGACAGTCTGGTGGAGAAAGATGGCCCCACATTCTCTTCTAGGAGGCTTGGGGTCACATTATTTCATGCTGATTATCTCTAGGTCATCATTCCGAGCTGTCAGAGCTCATGGGAGGAATTAAGTGGGCGGGCTCTGTTCTCATTATCTGGACCTCCTACTGCTTCACTCCAACTGTCATTTGCCTGAGCATGGGACAGTCCAGGAGAATCTGCATTTTGCTTCTTTCTAGTTTCTTTGAGGTGTGCAAGGGGTATTGATCAAATATAAAACTAAGAGCCTTTAAGAACTGGTTTGTCTGCTGCACCTCTCTTTCCACGTGATGCTGCTGGCATCTTCCTTCTTTCCCCTCACCTTTGCTAGACTACCTGTTTTGAATTCCATAATACAAATAGCAGCTACTGTTTCAATAGGCCAGTCTCCATTCCTACCTTCTAGAATGTACTTACTACTTCTGAACACAGAAATTAATTCTGGCTTCTGCCCTTTCCATCTGGATATTGGAATATATTTTTATCATTTGCTCTTTCTTGACCTTTGTATCCTGTTTACTCTGAAGGTAAAGCTTATCTTTTCTTGAACACTGAACCCTTGTTTTTGAGAACACTGTTAACCCAGGGACAGAGGCGAAAGCTTCTACCCTTGACTGTAGTGAATTCCAGGCTTGCTTCCTAAACTCACACAAGAGAAAAATTGGTGTTCCAAGAAGCTACTTCAAAAACTGATGCCTTAAAAGCCAAACTGTTCCTTAATTTTTAGAATTAACCACACAGTGACCTTCATTTGAAGGTGGCATTTCTATCTGCAAGAGAGAGGCAGGGAATTATTCAGCTTCCCTTCCAAACGGCCCAAGGTTCTTAGCTAGCCAATATCTTAATTACTGTTCTGTCATTGTGAAGAGACACTATGACCAAGGCAAAACCATGACGTAGAAAACATTCAATTGGGGGCTTGGTTACAGTGTCAGAGGGTTAGTCCGTTATTATCAGCGTGGGTATGGGGAGTGTGGCGGAGCACTGGCATAGTACAGGAGAAGTAGCTGAGAGCTTTATGTCCTGATTCATAGGCACAGGCAGAGAAAGAGAGAGACATTGGGCCTGACATGGGCTTTTGAAACATCAAAGTCCATCCCTAGAGACCCACTTTCTCTAACACGGACATGCCTCTTAATCCTTCCGAAACAGTTCTTGGTCCCGAACAGAGACCAAGCATGCAAACATATGAACCCATAGAGGCCATCCAAACCACCACAGCTATACTATGCTTTTTTTGTTCCCTTCCTTTCTCATCCCTCCCTACCCCTCCATTCTTCCTTCCCTCTCTCCTTCCCTCCCTCCTCCCCTTCCCTCTCCCTTCAGCTCCCCTCCTTTCTTCTCTCAGAGTCATAATCTTAATCCAACTTTATTTTGGAATCAATGAGATCACAATTTAAATTTTCTTTCTGTGATTGGTAGCAAGTGAATTATCTTCAGATTGGGAAAGCCCATGTCACATGTCTCAGGCTCTCTTATTTCCAAATTAATGTTGCCTCAAAACCAACACCACTGTGGAGGAAACGACTCTCGAGCTTGCTTCTCTGTACGGGGAGCCAGAGATGCAGGGGAGAAAACATTGACGGAAATGCTGACGAGCGTGGGAGAATGAAGGGAAAGAAGAAAGCTGGAGTAGTAACAATGGATATTTATTTTGTTGGTGGGGCATGTGTGTGTGTGTGGTTCTCTTAGCAGGAGGCTGAAGACCCTTCCCACCTGTTCCTGGATGGATTGGAAGCAGCCAGAGACGCCAGTGGCACGCTGGTGGGCCGGGTGGATGGTGGACACTGCTTGCTTGATGCAATGTTGGAGGATGAGACCCGGCCGGGGGGATACCATTGCAGTCAATGTGACCGGGTCCTGATGTCCATGCAGGGGCTGCGTTCTCATGAGAGGAGCCACCTGGCCTTGGCCATGTTTACCCGAGAGGACAAGTACAGCTGCCAGTATTGCTCCTTTGTTTCTGCATTCAGACACAAGTAAGTGTCTCTGGGCAGTCCCTCGTTGTTGTTGGGAGAACATAGCTTCAAGAAGGGAGCTAGGCTGTAGCGGTAAACAGATACTCAGATGACTATGAAAGCTCACTTCCTGCTTCCTACCTGCTGCGATCTTGACCTATCAAGTGGACCTAAGAGTATCAGTGAGGAGACAGCATTAGATTTAGCCAGTGCGGACATTTAAAATAATGGGGCAGAGAGGAATCATTATGATTTACTCAAGGGAAGACATGGTTTCCGGGAGCAGATGTTTTTCCTGATAGATCCACCAAATATTTAGCCAAAAGTTAAATATCATTTGAAGAAGTCAAGTTCAGTTTGGAAAAGCAGGGGGTTAAAGATGGCAAATTACCCCAGTTAGCCCTTGTGACTGGAGAATCATTGGAAGGTAACAGGTTATGGATGCTAAGGATTTGCTCGGGATCAGCAAGGTGGAGGGGTAAGGAAAGGCACGTCTTGCCTCAGTTCAGTTCCAGGGACTCACACAGAGAAGTCAGGAGAACTGACTTCTAAAAGTGGTGGCTTCTGCATGTTGTAGCAAGCACATGGTTTCTAACACACACACACACACTTAGGAACTACTAAAAGTCTGGGGAGTCTAAGAAGAAGGAATGTCCCATGCTCGTTACAGGTTTGAAAGTGGGAACTTGGGGTGATAGGAAGGGGGCAGGGTCTAAGGGAAGGAAACTTTTTGTTACATAAATATTCTTCCTGTAAGACTGGCAGAATATCGAAGGACAAAATAAGATACATTTTTAAAAAAGAAAGATTTTGGTAAAATGCTGAGAAATGTAACAAAGGAAAATGCACCCTATACTTGGGGAGAAATGAAAGGGTTTTATAGATTATGGGAATTCCAGTCAAGTCTTAAAACAGGAAGGTTGAAACTGCCTGGTTTGAGAAAAAGTCAGGGTAGAGAGAAGAGAGGGCCCAAAGTGGAGAAGATATCAACCTAGGTTGAGGCCTAGCTGGTGGTTTTATTTCAATGAGCCTTAACTCATAAAAAGAAATAGTAGAGTTTATCTCCTGGCTACCTAAGTAGGCACCCTATTAGGATGTCTATAAATGCCAGAAATTAGTGTATTATAATTACTACACTGGCAAAAGGAAGAGTCCGGAATGAATAACATTCATAATTACCAACAATTATTGCACCTGCTGATACAGCGGGCACTATCTTAAGTACCTTCAGCTATTACCTTTTTATATTTATAAAACACCCCTATGATGCCTGCCCCATTATTATCTCCATATTATAGATGGGAAAAGTGAGGGCTGAAGAGACTACATAGTTTTCCTGAGGCCACATAGCTTATAAGCAAAGAGCTGGGATTCTGTCTCAGGCAGTCTGACTAACTGTATAGCTCAGCCAGGGAGATCAATTTAGAAGAAATCCTAGGAGCTCATGTAAGAAGTTAGGTATTGGATTCAAGAATGATCAGTAATGGCCAAATAACAGAGCAACGTGGCATCCAAGTCTGAATCTACTTGGTTGGGAGAATGGCAGGGTCACTTATGGAAATGAGGAGCATTAGCTTTGTAGGAATTCGTTGAGTCTGTGTCCACAGGATGAGTGTAGGCTAGCTAATGGACATCCAGAGAGAGCTGTCTGGAGGCCATGGATAGTGTGGCTGTGGAGCTGGAAGAATTACCTGTTTAAATGATAAGCAGCTACAGTCCCATGCCAGTCACTCAGAACAGAATGTTGGTCTCTGGGGTCTTGAACAAGAACATCCCACACTTTGATGGCTAGATTTATTACTTTTCAGACTAATAATTATTAAGAAGTACTAAGGATTCATTCTAATTAAGTAATGTCCTCATAAATTGCTTCTGGAAGAGTAATGTATGGCAATTATGGTTGTATTTATCAGAAGGGGTTTCCAGCCCACCCCTTGCACACATGATTAAAACACAGTTGCATTGTGCTCCATATTGGCACAGATCCTGGGAACACAGCAGCCGGTGTGAGCAGGTCATGCACTTTGAGCTCTCCTTTCCCTCCTGTTCCTGAGGAGAGTAGAATTAATGATGTAAGAAGGGAAAGCTCGTGCTACGTTCCTCTAAGCTTCCACCATCCCCCATCTCTCCCCACCCTCACCCCATTTCTCTATGTGAGTTAGATAGGCATTCTCACTAGAGAGCTGAGCAGAAAAACCTGTTTTTCGATTACCATGACCATGCTCTGCGAAGAGAAAACCCTGATCTGCTATAACTGTTACTATGAATCCATCTCTCAATCCAAAAAAAATCTTATTTCTCCCTTTCTTCTTCTCTTTCTTTTTCTCCTCCTCCTCCTCCTTCTTCTTTCTTGAAATAGTTTCATCCAGCTATCCTAGAATTTGCCACGTAGCCAAGGCTGATCTTGAACTCCTGATACTCCTACCTGTACCTTCCAAGTACTAGGATTATAGTTATGTAATCCACACTAGGCTTCTAAAAAGATCATTACTCTCTTCCTCCAAATTCTCCTATTAAGAATGGCTCTCACAACTCTGGCCTCTTTATTAATTAATTGGTAATGGTGCATGTGATCATTAGAAAACAACAGGGAAGACTTGGACCAGCTTAGAATCCGGATATTTGGAATAGTGGTGGGAAAATATCTGTGGTTTTTAATCCTGCTTTCCTTTTCTTCCGCCTCAAGCTTGGATCGCCATATGCAGACCCATCATGGACACCACAAACCGTTCCGCTGCAAACTCTGCTCGTTCAAGTCCTCCTACAACAGCCGGTTGAAGACACACATCCTCAAAGCCCATGCTGGTGAGTTGCTCCTTGGGGTGTCCTTCAGTACTCTCAAGTTGCCTACCTCACGGCCTTGAGGGAAACCGAAAGTTTCCCCACAGGAACAGTACACAATTTATACTTGGGATGGTTGCATGTATAGTTTTAAAGAGAACAACAAAATTAAATTTTATTCATAAAACCAAAATAACCCCCAGTACTTTGTTTGACTGATGCCTCCAGCAGCTTAGAATTAGACTGTTTTGTTTTTAAAAGAAATTTCTAAATGACCTTGGCTGGATCATGGGATGACCAAAAAAAAAAAAAAAAACTCTTTTTGAATTGTTAAAAAAAAAAAAAAATCCACTAAAGCTAATTTCTACATGAGACAGAATATACACTAACACAAAACTCAGGAAGCATGGGGTGGCTCAGGAAATTCTCAGAGATAAGCCATGTCTTTTCGACTTGAGTCACAAGTGTCTAGGAGCTGTGCTGTTTTGGTCACTGCATGGTATTCATCCCAGGCTGTGCAATAAGCTGTGATGGCCATCAGCTTACTCATTTCTATAGCATTCCAAACGGTAGGTACTATGCGATTCCCTCTGTGCCTTCTGTACAACACTCTGAGCAGTCTTACAAAAGCTTGGCTCCTTCACTTTTGCCATCCACTCCTCACCCATATCTTTCCTCTGCTTCCGAGCATTGGACCTGTTGAGCTATTCTGTTTTAGTACAGTGAAACTGCTTATGCCACACAACTGCCCTTAGCCCTGCTAGGGATCAGAGTTGGAGCTAGATTAGTTATGTAGGCTTGGTTCTGATAGTATTTTAATGTCCCTGGGAAACTTCTAAAGTTTAAGAAGTAAGTAGCTTCAGGATTCTTGTTACTTTTTAGTATTCATGTATATCATAAATTATTCAGTTGGGACAGCATCCTGATAAGCTTTTCTCATTGCCTTTGGCCTTGTCCAAAACACATTTTTACCAGTGGGGAGCTAGGTGAATGGTTTTGGCCCATCAAAGGTCTCTGAACCAACCACACGCTGCATCACCTTCAAAGCAGTAAGCTGAGTGTGTGTTCCTAGAGCTGACTGACTAGCTAGCCTCCTCTGCTCAATAGTTGGTGAGACGTATCAGAAAGAAAAGCAAAGCAATACAATTCTGCTCTCACTACATGGTGAGATCTCAGTCACTATCATGAGACTCTGAACCACTGAAAGAGATCCTTGCCTTAGAGAAAGCAATATGTTTGCTACAAGTCTCTCAACTTGCCTATTCTCAGTTGAGTGTTTTATTTATTTTTATTAGTGTCCTCAGATAGGGTCTTGCTATGTAGCCCAGGCTGGCCTTGAACTCACTGTTTAGCCCAAGTTGGTCTCAAAGTTGAAGTAGCCCTCCTGCCTTATCCTGTGGAGGCCTGAGATTATAGGCATGTACTCTCGTGCCTGGCACTCTGTTGAGTTAGAGCTAAGCAGTGCTGGATTTGACTCTTACGTTGTGAGACAGACTCATAGCTACCTAGGAAGGTTCATTCATCCAAATTCACATTAATATTAGGGACTAGAGATGTGGCTTTATGGTTAATAACACTTATTGCTCTTCAAGAGGACCTGAGTTGGGTCCTAAGTACATATTTATTAGAGAAAATTTGAAAACAAAAATATGTTCAGTCGTCCATAATGTCACTATATAAAGGCCACTGTTAATATTTGATACTTCCTGTCAACTGTTTTCTCTATAATTATTTTCCAGAGTTGTAATTATAATGCCTGTAAAGAATGTTTTATGTTTTAACTCATTCTTGATTTTCTGTCTTATTATAAGTTCCTCAAGAATTCATTTTAATTGTAGTTCATCAACAAGATATACCTACATTTGCCTAATTGTTTTCTTTCAGTATCTACATTGTTTCATAGCTTTCCATACATAACTAGTATTATTTTTCATCAATTTGTTTGTTTATATTCTCTCTGTGTGCCCATGATGTGTGTGTGTGTGTGTGTGTGTGTGTTGTGTGTGTGTGTGTGTGGTTTGTAAATCAGAAGATACCTTGCAGGAGTCAGTTCTTTCTACCACATGGGTTCCAGGGTTGTGACTTGGGTCATGAGCCTTGCCTGCATATGCCTTTACCCTCTGAGCCACCTTGCCAGTCCATAAATAATATTAATCTCCAAATAAAATCTTCTCTGTATTAAGGGTGTATTCCTCCCTCCCTTCTTCCCTCCCTCCCTTTCTCCTTGTCTCTCCTCCTTGCTCATTGGGAATTTTGTGAAAGTATCTTGCTATTGCAACCAGGCTGTCCTCTAAATTCCAATCTTTCTGCTTTATCTTAATGCTGAGGTTATGGATGTGGACCCTCATGCCTGGCTTGTATGCATTTTCTTGATAGAGACTATCAGTGGTAGGGTTATTAGATTGGGGGCCAAATTTACCTGTTGTTACTGAAAACAAGATTGATTTCCAGATTGATCAGACTAGTGTATATTTGTCCGGTAACAGACAAACTCACTGATATGAACTTGAAAGTTGGTTTATAGCAAAGGTAAACCACACTCTTGTCTTGATTTGGTCATGACTTTCTGTGCTGTATTTCTGTTTAAGTGGATTATTGAATGCTGAAAACAGTATACATGCTTCCCTTCCCACTTATGCTTACCACATATAATTCTTCCTCCTAAAGAAATGTTGCATTTCTATAGTGTTGATTATATAGAAAATAGGGTTTCATCATGAGCTTCCCCTCTGCCCCAAATATATGTGGGGAGAAAATGGTTGAGAATGTGTCAGATGAGGGGGTACATGGTTAAACAGAATAGGGCTCCCATGGAGGGACAGTATGTTTGGAAAAGCCACTGAGAAAAAGAACTAAACCTAATATTTTCTGTGGATTGAATGAAACCTGCCCTGATCAGTTTTAATACAGAGAAGGGGGAAGAAGTTTGAGACATCCTCGCTGAATTAGATGAGTTAGGTTGGTGGGGACCATCCCAAAAGCCACACTGCTGTAGGTAGAACAGGAGATTGACAGGGACTAGATATCCTTATCTTGGAGCTTGTGAGTGCTCTTTCCCAGGACTGTGGTGGTGAGAATGGGCAGGGAGTTGGCCTTGGAGGACTTCGAGAACAAGAATCCTTAGAACACCTCTCTAGAGGGAGCCAATTCACTGTGTGGTTTGCTTTCTAGCCCTCTTTCTCCTGACTCCCACCTTTCCTGTCTACCTCACCACATCTCCTTCTAGGTGAACATGCCTACAAATGTTCTTGGTGCTCATTTTCCACCATGACCATCAGCCAGTTGAAGGAACACTCCCTCAAGGTTCATGGAAAAGCCCTGACCCTTCCCCGGCCACGGATTGTCAGTCTCCTCTCCTCACATGCCCACCACTCCTCTCAGAAGTCTACCCCAGCGGAAGAAGTGGAAGACTCCAATGGTAAGAATGGGTTCCTGAGATGGAGTCCACCATGTAGGATTGGGGTGGACTAGGATTGATTCCCTTTTTTTTGAGAGGAAATTCTTATCTGAAAATATGATGGTTCAAAGGAAGGAAAGGATATGAAAGCTGTAGATCCTGGCATAGGAGAGAGTGCATATTCAGCATCTGCATGATGCCCTGGTAATAATGTCCATGGACAGCGTTAAAGCATTATGCTGGACAGGATGTGCCGGTGTTGGGTCCTTTTATGGTGGATTATACTGGGACATGAATGGAATACAAGAAGGTGTCTGTTGTTATGAATATCTTGTCTTGTAAGAAAATGTTCTGCGAGGTGTATGGAGCGTCAATTAACCAAATCTTGGAATAGAAGGAGGGGAAGAGCAAATGAATGGGGCATTCATATTGGAGGAGGTCACGTGCTATATTGGGGTGACAATGTTTTCTTATAGCATTAGTTAGGATATAAGTTTAGAACTGCTTTGCTTTTTTTCATAGCTTTGAAAGACTGGGCAGGAAGATTTAGAGATATGTACCCACTGACATTGCCACCAAAGCATGTCAAGAAGACAGAGTCTCAACTTGGAGCTAGTCAGTGAGCATAGCATTGGGAGTGAAGGGATAAAATCAGTTTTCATCAGACTACGTAGGAAACAGGCCTGGTTGACCAATCAGATTGCTCGGAATATAAGATCAGATCCTTAGTGGAGAAATGCAGAGTAACATAGGAGAGCTTGAAACTCCTCTGTTTGTGTCTGATGTATGATACCTTCTGCAGCATGTCTGAGACCATAACTGCTGTAGTCTACAGCTCTCCAGGATCTACTGTTCCATCCGTGGGAAGAGCTCAGTAGACAGAAAGTGGGACAAAGGCCTGAGTTTCATCTGCCTCCCTCTGACAGTCATGTTTCCCTAGGCAGTCTTGGTTTCTATTTCTGCACGATGATGATATATGTTGGCCTCAGCTGATTGTCTTGAGAGATTAATGAAACAAGGTACACATATAAAATGCCTGCTGTAATGTCTGACACACATGAAGTGTCAGTGAGTGGCCATTTTATTTCTGTGATTTTCATCTTCTGGTTACAGCTCTGGTCTTTGGGACCATTTATGGCAGGTGTGGATTTGGGCTCATTAACATAAAGACTTAAGTCAAGAGTTCTCCAAGGTGTCTTAAGAATCTGATAGCCTAACTTGTCAATGAAGTCTAAGTCTCACTTTATGAAAACAGTAATTAATAATCTTTAGTCAGGAAGTCTGTGAACAAGAGAGAACAGAAAGACCAAAATTAAAATAAAATAAGAAGCCCTAAGTGTCAGACAGCCCTCAGAGTTAGGAACTTCTAACAAGGAGGTTTCTTGCGATGCCTAGTAGAGACCGAGCACACAACTTCCACAACTGTGGTAGTTTAAACTGCAGAAGGAAGTCAGTGCGGCTTATGTCTTCAGTAAGAGTCTCCAAACTACAGTGGTCTAGAGTATGTGTGAGAGAGTAAAGGAAAAACCCTCTTTTCCCCTCAGATTCTGCTCCCTGGGTGGGTGGGGATGGTAGAGTATTGTGACCAGAGGGCAAAATCTAATTTGACCTAAATTGTAAGGTTTTTATTAACGTGAATTTAATTGTTTGTGGTTTTTTTGTTTTTTGTTTTTTTTTTTTTAAATCTGAAATGGAAGCTATACTCCTGCAACCTTTTGAGTAAAACTGATTCACATAAATACTATTCCCAGTAAAGCGTTTTCCTGGGACAATTCACTTGATATTCAACCTTCTTCCTTATCTTCCTTGCAAGTTGGGTCTTAGTCACTGGATAAGGGGATCCTATAGACCAGTCACTTCATGGATCATTCTTCTCTACTTTTGCCAAGAAGCACTGGGCTCTGTCAGCTCTCAGAATCTGTACTGGCCCTAAGCTGGTCTAGGCACAGAAAAGCCCTAACTAAACACAGTGTCCGTCTGGCCCTCTAGCACCGGAAAATAACATGCTTAGAAGACATTACGCTTTCGAGCTTACTACAGCCCCAAGCCTGACGCCTGACCTTTTCTCACGGTAGGGGTTGGGAGAAGCCAGTCAGGGTTCAGAGTCTTAGAAGCTAAACTGTGGAGAGGGGAGGGTGTCTCAACAGCACGCAGTCTGACATTGCGAGACTGTAGCACACAGCCGCAGGAAGATAAATTCCTAAATGCACTGCTGATTGTTATTCGCTATCTTGAAAAAGAACACATTTGCAGCAAAAGCTCTAGGTGGTAACCATTTCCTGAGACCCACACAAAACTCTTTGGACCTGTACAGTTTTTAACATATATAAATAACCCATATCCGAGGACCAGGCCCGGATTAGTTTAATTTGATGACAAAAAAGCTGATTAGGAGGTGGGGTGAATAGAAAGGAGGCATCGAATAGACTGTTCTCACGGAGGAATAATTATGTGGAAAGAATAATTAATAGTTTGTGCATTCGATAAGTGTTTTCTTAAAGCTTTGCTTTAGATCTCGCATTCTTTAGTTCGGCCAGGAGTGACTTAGGAGGCCCACGCTAGGAGGACTATTTGCCAAGGAGTTGGTGGTGGATTCCTAGAAACAGCTCAGTCTGGAGGATGGAAACACAGCTGTGGGGCTAGACAGTAGCCTGTAAATCATGCTTAGAACGGTGTTTGAAACACACATGTGAAATCCAATTGCACATTTTAATAGGGAGAAGCTGTGGGGCTATTGGCTCTCAGTTAGGGTTTCCACGCTGCAGATGCCAGGACATTGTGAGCGCACGAACCAAAAATGTGTTGCAGGCCTAGGGGAGTGGAGATCCATAAACCCAGAGAAATGGCCAGTATGTCCTTGGCTATCTCAATCCCTAGTGAGCAATGAGAGTAAAACGGGTTGACATGCTCATTGCTGTTTTGCAGCAGGCAAATGCTTGCTGCCTTGAGAACAAGCCAGTTCTTTTCTGGCAGAGGGAAACAGTCCAGAGGGGAGGTTCTGTCTAGGCTCTTCTCATTCCTAACCCAGAGGGATGCAGTGAGGGGAAGGGGGAGAGAAGCTGAAAAAGCAAAGATGAGAGGTAGAGGGCAGATCTCAATTCCAGCTGCCTGGCCACACACCTGTTCTTAGCCTCATCAAGGCCCTTGGGCTCAGAGCTGTCAGCCTTGACAGGTTTTGTGGATCCTCTAAATACTTTGCATGATCAGTTGTTGGGAAGAACAGCAAGAGCTGTGAGGTATTGGTTTTGTGTATTAAATAATGGGAAATGACACTCAGTTGCTATTCAAAACAATGCATTAGGGGGAGACAAGGAAGGTTGTCAACAAAGAGAAGTGTGTTTACTGTGTTCCTTCTCCTGTCATATAAAAGATAGGACTGGCTTTTCTCAGGCTGTTTCCAAGTCTCCTCTTTCAATGTAGCCACAGCTACAAAATAACAAAGAAAGCAGGGCAAGGCAGTTTAGCCATGGTTAGTTTAGGTCTGAGAAGCAGCACAAGATGTGAGCAATGGATGCATAGTTGGAAATTCATCCATGTCCTGCCTTTTTCCTCCTTGAGTTTCCTCTGGCTAAAACTAACCAAGCAAAAAAATAAACAATTTCTTCTGCCTATCTAGTTCTGCCATATGAAAGTGATTACTTTAGGAATTCTTAATTACCATGAGATTGTTAAGACAAAAGGTAGTCACTAAGACTAAGTGTAAAATGAACTTAAAAAAAAAAGTGTTGAGCTCCCCACTCGCTCACCTAGTTATCATCATTCCAAAGAAATGTACAAAGAACTCTTAGGCACAATACCCCTCCACGGAGAAGTCTTTGATTTTGTGAATTATTACCAAAAAAATGGAATGTCATGTGAATATTTTAGGTTTTGATAATTTTGAGGTAACAAAAAACTATACCCAGCAATGTGATTTGTTTGTCTTGTTTTGTTTGTTTTTTAAGTCTGTCCAGCCTTGAACTCACTGCATAACACAGGCTGCTCTCAAACATACAGATACCTGGTGGCCTGGGCTTCCAGAATATTGGGATTACAGGAGTCTGCTACAGTTCCCAGTTGCTCTGTGACTTGCTTGTTGTTATAATAACTTCTTTGGTTGCCTTTTAAAAAACTCTAAATCATAGAGTTTTTGACAAACACTATCGGGGGGCGGGGCAGGCATATCTTCCTGAGGAATCATAGACAACTCACGTCTGAAAAATCAGCCCTGCCTCTATTCACTCGAAATTGACTTCGGCCATTCTTTCTCCATTGCAGAATGTTTTCATAACCAATCCCGGTGTTTCCTCCCGTTTCTGTAGCTGCTAACTTCATCTTCCAGACTTTACCTTTTGAGTAAGTCTCCCTGAGTATATGGAAGGATGTTCTCCCTGGCTGCTTCCTTCTATAAGTTTGTGATTTTTTTTTTTCCCTTACTTTACAGGCTGGTTTTTAACTCTTTAGATTACTCTTTTATCCCTTTCCTGAGGTCACTATTTGCCCTGGTAGATATACCATGGTTCCATCCCTAGTCTAAATGGGATGGTTGGGTAGGTACTTTGGAATGTTTTTGTGACTGGTTTCTTGGAAGCTTCGTAATCCAGTCAATGGTGCTGAGTCCCTGTGCTTACCTAACTCCACAGAGCTATGTGACCCAACATTAAGTTTCTATTCATTTAAGAGAAAATTTCAAAAGACAACAATTTGAAGATGAAGCCTTAGGGAACTGTTCTCACAGGGAGATATTCTCACAGAGCATCTGATGCAACTATTCTGCTAGAGTGAACAGATCTTCCTTGATGTATCATTTGAAATGTTGTCATTGTCCTTTGTGGAGGAGGGGAATTCAATCTTGAAACAGAGTATCATAAGAAGGTAGCAGCATGGTAGAGCTAGAGAGAGATGGGCATTGCTAGAAGGAAGGTTCCTAGGTAGCTGAGCTGCCTCTTGGAATCAGTACACAGTTGCCTCTGCAGTGGGCAGTTTTTTTGTGTGTGTGTTTCTCAAGATGCAATGTTTGGGGTAAAATGAAATCCAAGCTCCAAGATTCTGCATAGAGTAAAACAGACTAATACAAACCTGTTGATGACAAGTAGGACTTTTATTCTTCCTGAAAGAATTGTGTCGGCAGGATGTTAACAGGAAAGGATGTAATGGCTGTGTGGCTGTGGGATATCCATTTTGTGTGCAGCTCATGTTGGCCAACATGCTTAATATATGGAATATTCCAAGGTGTCAAGTGCAAGACATTGGCGAAAGCCTTCAAAACACCAGTATGTGAGTTACATGAGCATAAGCATGAAGGAAAAGAATGTTAAGGCTATCTCTAAACTATCAACTCATTTAACCTTGGCTGCTGCGATACTTGACACCTAAAAATTGAGATCTGAGATGCTGGCTTTCAGAGGAGAAGGTTTTCAGAGCTCTAAATAGGTCAGACATAAAATTCAACCTTTGAGAGGATCCAATTAGTTGGTAGAGCATCAGACCTTCCACACAGGTTCCAATTGCAATCAGATTTCTCTTGGGGTGAAATAAAAAAAAAAAAAAGAGGTGATTTCTCTTTAAAAAAAATGACAGCAGTGAAATGGAGACTTGTGGATGAATAATTGTAAGATACAGAGATTTATATCGTTTATAGCACGTGGGATATAAGACATAATTTTAATGACTTGACTATAATTTGTAATAGGTTCTGCTGGTCTCAGAACCATCTGACCAGACACCACCAACCTTCCCTCTTTGACATCAGAATTTCTTCATAAATGCAGTCTGGAGTTTATTTCATGCTTTTTTTTTAAAGAATGACAGCTCTACTGTAAAGTCTTCCTTTGGCTTCCAGGAAACAATGTAGCATCAAAGACTCTATCTTGCACTCTGGTCTCTAGAGGATAAACTATTGGCACTGGCTTTAGTGGAATATGGGAGCCCTCCAAATTGATGGTCATCTTAAACTTGTTTGTGTGATAGACCCTTCCCAAGAAACCCACCTGCCTGGGATTTGGGACTTTACTTTTTAAAAATTGTTTGACAGTTTTGTACATTTGCACAGTGAATTTTAGTGTTTATGAGCCAGCCACATTTTTGTGTGTGAAAGATTAGATGGAATTTCTAGTGTAGCCTTTCCATGTCCTAGGAACTTAGTCAACTAGCCCATCTCCTTCTCTCCAAGCCAACAGAAACACTTGGTCATCAGAAATATAAATCACATATTACCAAACACACTTAAAACTAGTTCCTAACAACACTGGAGTTTGCTACTTAATTCCACATCTGTCTTTTGTAGCCCTGTTGAGCTAGATGGAGATTTTCTTCTGACTTCCAGAGCCCCAGGGGAAATGTCTAAAAGAAAATAAACCTACTTTTTCATGCTAGGTTAAAAAAATACATTCAGTTATTACTCCAATCATCTAAAATAGTCTTCATTCTTTTTGAAAGAAAAAAAAATCCCTTTTCATATCGTTGCCTACCTTGAGCTTTCTGTTTTACTTTGATTTAATTTGATCAAAAGCCCTTAAAGCTGTCCTAAGACTTATATGACCTGGAAGTCCTCTCTTTTCTTCCAAACCCTGCTGTTTATGAGAAAATTTTACCCATGCCACAGGAAGGATACAGAACCTGAGAAGAGCAGTAGGAATGAACGATGATTCAGGGAGAAAGGTGTGAGGTAGCATGGCTGGGATGAGCATTGCTGGGGAGAAGGATGTGTCTCCTGAGGAAGAGTCACTTGTGCAAAGAATTTTTATCCGTAAGTTCAGAGATGACAAGATACTAAAGACAGTTTTTGAAAACCACTATTATTTTTCTTTAAAAACAAAACAAGTTTTGATGATATGACTTGGAAAGCATGCCTTACTAGTGTGTGTGTTTTCTTAAGTCACTCAGAATCCTGTATCATACTGTATGGGAAAGTCCCGATGCTAATGCTGATAGATCAACAAGATGAGAAGATAAGGAAAGTTCGGGGTAGGATGAGAGATGAGGATTCAGGTTAAGGGTGTATTTATTTTCAACTGGGGTCTGTTCTGTTCCTTGCTACAGAGGCCTAGGAAGGAATCAGTTCTGGCCTTCAAGGCTCTAATCCTTTTACAGGCTCCACCCAGGGAGCTGTTTGGCTGGGGGGTGTGGGGGGTGGGGCAGGGCCCAGCTTAAGTTTCATAAACCAGTACACTGCTCCTGGGGAGCCAGTTCCACCACTAGGTTCTCTAGCTTCCTCGGAATATTCTTAGATGAATCTCACAAGCCAAGCCCTTACATCATCTTTTATTTTCACACACTGCAAGTTTTTCACCACAACTGCAGCGAAAGCCACACTGAGACCTCAGACCTTCTAAACCCTTCATCTAGTTCTTAGCTTTTAGTGCTGCTGCTGATTTTCTCCCTCTGGACTAGAGAGAAAGTCATGCATTGTGGTTTATATAAGAACTCTGTATGTCTCTGTGTTTGCTTCCTAAGTGATTAGAAATAATCATTTTTATTGACTTAACTCTTGCTGATTGCCTTAAATTGATCATCTGCCTTAATATGTGTCACAAGTGAGAGGCTGAAGTGATTCATTTGATTTTATGAGAAGGAAACTGAAGTCCTGATGGCTGAGATGATGAGTTCAAAATCACAAAACCTAGTTGTGGTGGAGTTATGTTTTACAAATTAAATCCAGAGCCTGTATCCTTACCTTCTTGCACTGTCAAGGTCTAAGAGCAAAACTGCATGTCTGGGCAGTAATATGGACAAGCTATGTCATACCTCTTCTTGCATGCTTTGGGGTTCTGGAATCTTCTGAAGGAAACCAGAGACGAGATATTGCTCTTTACTGATATTTAAAGCCTAAGTGACTAGGCACACAGGTAGTAGTGTGTTAAAGGACCAGAAATACAAAGTGAGAAGTTGGAGCTGTAGCTTTTAATGGCTAGTAGCTATGGGAAAGAGAAGGGATTGGCTCAAAGGACGCAGTGGAAGAGATGGAGCTTATGCTAGGACTGAACTCCAAAACCAATCTAGCCGGAGGAAGGGAGGGAGGGTGTGTGGTGGATGTAAGAGAAAGAAGCACAGCACAAATCAGAACTTAACCCTGGGGAAAGGCTATGGATGTTAGGAAACAGACAAAATAGGAAAGAGTGGCAGCAAGGGGGCCTGGCTCCGGTGGAAGATGCTCAATACTTCCAAGCAGTCAGTGTGTTAAAGTCTGCCTCTGGCTCTTCAGGAGTAAGGATGCATTCATAATAGTCAGGACAGGGCTGGAGAGACAGCTCAGTGGTTAAGATCACTCACTATTCCTCCAGAGGACCAGAGTTCAGATCCCAATACCCACATCAGACACATCCCAACCACAGCTCCAAGGGATCCAATATCTTTTTATAGCCTCTATGGGCACAGTATACATGCGCTCATACATGGGCACATACAAAATATTAATCTTATGATAAATAATGATGTATCAATCTATATAAAATTTCCACCCTCTTTTTGCAACATTTTTCACCTACTCATGATTAAAGACCAACTTCATGGTCATGCCTAGCAAAAACTGTTGAACTCACCTGTACACCACCTCCTCCCTACCTAGTATATAAGCCCTACAGTTCGCTGTGGAGCTATCTCCACGTTCATTCCGTGAATAGTCAAAACAAACAAACAAACAAACCCTCAAAACTTATTATTTCAATTATTTTGTTTTTGTTTAAAAAAAAAAACAAACAAACTGGAATCATAGCAAATTCTTGTGATTTTGTTCTAACATGATGGGTTCCATCACCTAATGACCCATCACATGCACATTGGAAATAGGAGAATCCACTTCTAACGATAAGCAAGCCAAAGCATTCTTTCCAATGAGAAATGCAGAGTGGTCAAAGTCTTTAGATCTTTGTTTTCATGTGTGATATACATACAAACAAACATACATACATATATACATGACAAGGTTTTCAGAATCATGTAAGACCTTTGGAGTTTGCTATTAAAAGTTAATTTCATTTTCAGAGTGACTCGTCTTCCCCCCAAAATACTTCAATAGGGCCTGTATCTTGAACCTTAATGTATTTTAAAGCCTAGCAAATTGGTCTATAAGTTAAATGACAAAATCAAGATTACAGACTGTCTAGACTGTTTAGAGCAATGGGCTTGAAAGTGAGATTTAGCCAGGGGATAAGTACAAAGTATGTTTGATAGCTTTTGACCCCTGTACTCACTTCCATTTCTTGACTTGCCAAATATCTGTATAATTATCAGCTCCCACATCTGTCTGACGAAAAACTGTGCTACCGAGGTCAAGGACTGCTTCCTATTTTTTTTTCCAGAGGCCTCACACTTGGCAGGCCATTCAATAAATATTTCTTAAATTGACCTGAATTAGAGCTGCAAAAGGAATCACAGACAAAGAAAGTAATGAAGCAACAGCTCTCTTCTGAAAAGGCCTGGGGATTTCCACAAGTTCACCTGCGTGTTCAGAAGCTGCCATGAACAGGGTAGCATTTGGAAGAGCTGGTGGGCTCTGGCTGTGTGTATCCCAGGAAGTGCTGATTCTGCTACTGCAGACTTCTCCAGTATTCTTACATCTGAGCCAGTTGACTTCTACTGCCCCACTGGCAGCATCATTATGTTTCATTATGTTTACTTAGCCTGTGTGTGTGTCTGCATGTATGTGTATGAGTGCATGTGTCTGTCTCTGTCTCTCTGTCTGTCTCTCTCTCCTTTTACTTTCTCCACCTCAGTAGCTTAATTCCTGTTATTTTTTTGCTCAGGAATGTTTGTGCTTTCTTATTTGGTATTCCAATTTTATCTTTTTCTTACATTCCAGAGTGTTCTTTTATCTTCCTCTGTGAACTCAGTTCTAGACTTACAGTCTTCTTTGCTCATCCACCTGTATCTATCAAATTCTAGAATTCCAGTAAGTAAGACTCATGAAGTAACTCAGCTGAAAACAGAGCTCCCATCGAGTAAGAGTTATCTTCTCTCACCTATATCCAATTGCCCATCTATAGCTGGATTGATCACAACACTCTACATCTAGCATCATAAACTCAAATTCTCTGTAACTACTGCTTTGAGCCTTCCTTTACCACCCAAAGCCCACTTGCAGATCCTAAGGTTAGCCATTCAGGGGAGCTTTTTCCAGGTTCTGGCTCTTCTGGCTCCCTTGTCTTCCTCCAGCTTCAAACCTGCTATGTTAGGGTTACTATTGCGATGGTGAAACATCTTGACCAAAGAACTTGGGAGGAAGAAAGGGTTTATTTGGTTTAGCCTTCCAAATCAGAGTTCATTGTCAAAGAAAGTCAGGGCAGGAACTCAAAGAAATCAAGGGACCTGGAGCAGGAGCTAATGGAGAAGCCATGGAGGGGTGCTGCTTACTGGCTTGCTCATGGCTTGTTCAGCCTGCTTTCATAAAAGACCACCATCTCCTATAGACCGAGGACCACCATCTCTTACAGGTTTACCTATTACCTTATCTTATAGAGGCAGTGTCTCAACTGAGGCTCCCTCCTCTCTGATGATTTTATCTTGTTTCAAGTTGACTTAAAAATAGCCAGTACAGTTGCCAAATCTCAACCCTGAATAACGTTTACTCTTCCATGGCTCACATCATCCTCTGATGTTAGCCCATCTTTCTGGCTCTAACCTCAATCTTTTCCAATCTGTTTTTCCAGGTTATCGTTGTTAATCACAAATCCGATTTGCTTTTAAAAATAAACGTGAGATCCTTCAGATTTATCTCCGTATAATGTCAGTGTATTCATAAGTATTCCGTGGTAATTTCTGGAAAGGAGATAAGAGTAGCGATGATGATGTGGTGGATAGCTGCAGCCTATCTTTCTTGTTCCAAGGAAAACAGAGTGTGCAGCTGTATCATTAGTAGCTATGGCAATCACAAATTATCATACTTTTAAGTTGTGATTTTATTATTATTCTGATTTTTACAGTGTTTTAAAATTTTGCCCATGGGTAAATTTTTAATTAGGAAAATGGAGAAAGAAAGATGAAGGAATCCACATCTACCTTGTACACAAGCTAGACTAATGCCACCAGCACTTTTCTTAGAAGAATCATGGTGACTATAACTAAACCACAGGCAGACAGTTGAATTGTAAATGAAATTCCCCATACATACATTAAAACCAGTGAATTCTATATGTTGTTATGGCAACAAAATAAGATGTTTTTCCTAATTCATCTGCAGTATTTTTTTGCATTTTAGTTTATAATCTCCATAACGGAACCCCTAAAAGAATAATTCTTTTTGCTGTTATTCTTAGTGACTGTGTTTTAATTTTTGACATAGGTTTTCATTCCATAGCCAAAATAATCCTTAAATTGTTTAAATTTATTATATGTGTTCATAGATACATAGTTCATACATGCTGGTTGTAATTTCATGGTAATCTGCCTTTAGCCTCCCAGACACTAGAATTACAGATATGAGCCACCACACCCAGCTACAAAACACTGATTCTTTAAAAGATCAATATTCAAATAAAAGATTGCTATTTTAAAATAGGTCTTTTTGTTATTATTTTTGAAAGGCTTTATTACTGCATATCTCTATTTTGTGTAACCTTTGCTTGCCACGAATGAGTCCCCATATACTCAGGCATGTGTTGAGGACATGTGTGTATGTATGTATATATATGTGTGTGTGTATATATATACATATACATATACATATACATAACATATACATATACATATACATTGTGTATATATATATCCTGCTAGGAAAGAGAACTGGAAACTGTTGACCAGAAAAGTAGTGTTTCCGTGCAAGATCAAATTGATTAGTTATTTGCTTATTTATTTTTTCATTTTTGAAATTCAGAGAAGGCATAGTAACAGGAAAAGAAGCTTTGGTTGTTACTTCTGCTCTCAGGCTCACCTCAGCCTCAGGAGGTGACTGATCACAACACATAAAAAAACTGTTCAGACCAGCAGTTCCTCAGAGCCCACTTGCAGACTGTCGAGGGCAGCTTGCATCGTGCCCCTGAGCTTCCTGGATGTAGAAGTGAAGTGAAGGTTATCAGAATCATCGCATCAAGACATCTGATTATTCCACCAGCCCATCCAAGTTCCACCCCAGACATTCATTCTTGGTTGCTGTGGTGCCAATCAGGCATTCCCACACAGGTGAAGCATCCAAATGTTCCATGGAGCCTCGGCCCCTGTCTCATAACAGTTGCTTTTCGGTGGAATTTTGGAGTGATGTAACAGTACTGGCGTGGAGTATAACCCTTACTGTGTGTTACTGCATTCGTTTTTGATTGAGCCAGTGCCAACAAAGATCATTTTCATTCTACTAGAGCTACTGGAAATTAGGCAAATGATCATTTTGAAATGAGTTCTCCGTGTAGACCACATTGACTCGGATAACTGAGTTTGGGGAGTGTTGGAAGGCTGCTGCAGACTCAGGTCCAGGAAGTACCATTCATGCTGTAATCGAATGCGCACTCTCAGGTGCGTGTCCTGCCAAGACCCATATCACACATATCCTTGAATCTCTGAGCCTTGCTTTCCTAAAATATGTGAAATAATGATGCTCACTTTCTGAGGTCATTTTGGGGATCAAATAATATAAGATAGACATGCTCTAATATCTGACATAATTGTAGAAATATTAGATATTACTAAGGTAGTATAGTTGAAGTAAATATCTAAACAATTCATGATAATTTAACACTGGTCAAAGAATAGTGACTTTATTTTTTAATAAAAAGGGGAGGGGCGTAGGTGGGACCCTCCCAAACCCATGTCTTACCTTGGAATCTGAAATAAAGTTGCTTTACTTTGTTTTCTTGGGAATTTAAAATAACTCAGTGTTTGGAAGTGGTTCTGATGCTGGAACCCAATTGATATACACTTGAGCTTTCGAGCTTAATGGAAACTTCTATAGAGAAATTCTTTAGCATTTAGAGTCCCGAATGGACTAACGGGATGCTAAGTCCCAATATCTGACTGGTCAATTCCTACGATTCTGGTCAGTTACTGATACATATTATAATTCATACCTATTATTATTTACCCATACAGACAGTGAGAATTGTTTTTCTACACAACAGTCCCATGTAACAGGAACTATTCTGACCAGGTCCCTGCTGTTTCATGATGAAAGAAATAAGTTAGTGAAAGTAGGGTGCCTGATTTGATAACACCTGTAGTGTTGAGGATAGTGTTGGCAGTGTGGTGATACCAGAGCTGGTTGTCCAGGTCACTCTGCTTTCTTTAAAAAACAAAACAAAAACAGGGTCTGACTACATAGACCTAACTGGCTTAGAACTAACTATGTAGACTATGCTGGCCTCTAACTCTCAGAGACCTGACTGCCTCTGCCTCCCAGGTGCTAGGTAGGATTAACAGCATGTACCGCTATGCCCTGCCTTCCAGTTCCGTAAACCTCATTTCTCAATGTGCCAGTTTTCCATGAGCCCTAGGAAGGTGCTCTCTCTGTGTTTGAGATCTTAAAGCCATTTTTTAAATACTACCTTCTGCAAGTCCGTGTAACTGGGATATCTGTCACCCCTGTATCTTGGAAGGAACACCATCACTACCCTTGCTTCCTTGCCAGCTAGTCATTCTTGCCTAAAACTGCTAGCATCCCGTGTTCTTTCAGCATTTTATGATACAGTTCTCCTTAACTGACTCTTACTGCTTGACTCCAACAGCATTCACTCAGGGAAAGAGCCCTGACTTCTTGCAGTTTACCTCCATGGCTCATTCTTCCTTCAGTAGTTGCACATTGGTCCCAACAAACAAGTCTCTGGTTTCCACTCTCTTCAAGTCCTTTTTGGTGTTTAAGTTTAGGTTCAAGTCCTCTATGGCATTTAAAACCACTGATCTTTCTTCTAGGCAAACCCTCCTCCCTCGCTTTGGTTCTGCTGCCTGTCTCAGGCTCTCCTATAGCCTCTCAGATAAGGGTTTCCCTTGACCTTGTCATCACAGCGTCTGCTTCCACCATTTACAGAGCCTGGCTGTTCATGCCTGACTTTGCCCTTCACAAGCTCACACACTCAACTTTTCTGTCCTCTCAGAGTGAGTCCCAGGCTCTGCTGTTCGCTCCTCACTTGCTCCATCTGTGGGATTCACTCAGCTTTCACCTCAAAAGTTCTATAATACAATATAGAAGTCACATCCCAAACTGGCCTAGAACTTTTGGGGCTCATCAAGAATCCCTCTTCATCTTCTGGCCATCATCTTCTGACCTATTTTACATCTGTCAATCGGTTGCCTACATTATCATCTCTTCTTACCTCAGCCATCACCATCCCACCTCCATTCAGTCTCTTCTCAGCAAGACTGATTTTGGTCATTCTCTATTTATAAATCTTTAAAAACTCTCAATGGCCTAATCAAAAGCTATACGACTCAGGACCCTCCTTACCCATACCAACTCCAGCATGCTTCCTTCTGTCGGCTGCTCATTCCCTGCCTTATAACAAACAGGAGTGAGCATCAATCAGTCTTTTACGCTTTTTCACTTGTCTGTGCTTTTCTCCTTTCATCCATGCATCTTCACACCCTACTTGTCCTTCAAAGCTGCATGTAACCTCCTGCACCTCTGTTATGACCCCAGATAAGAATCCGTTTTCTTCCTCTCCAGTCCCATGATTCTTTGCCCTTCCTTCTGCCTGGTTCTGCTATCTCCATAATATTACCCAAAAGGAACTCATTAGTAGCAAAGGTTTTATCATCTTTCTATTCTAAACATCTGGCATAAAGCCACCTCTTCCTGGAGTAGATATCTTCCTATAAATGTAAAATTAAAAACCATTTATGTTCCACAATCCAAAAGTATAAAGCATTGAATCAAGACCTTGTGTGTGTCTGTGTGTCTGTGTGTCTGTGTGTGTTCATGTGTATGAATATATGTCCTCATGAGTCTCCAAAGCTCCAGACTATTTTTTACAAAGCAGGTATCAGAGGCTCAGGGTGTTTCTTTCCTTTGCACTGTATGTGTGATTTAGTGATTTCCCCTGTTAACCTGAGAGTTCTTGGAATATGAAGTCCAATTATCTTTGTCTTTATCAATTGCTAATGTTGAAACTGGCAAGATGGCTCACTGGTTAAAAGTGAATAGAACTCTTACAGAGCGCCTGAGTTCATTTCCCAGAACCTATTTCAGACAGTTCACAACAGCCTATAACTCCAGCGCCAGAGGTGTTCAACAATCCTCTTCTGGTCTCCTTGGGTACCTTGTACATTCACACTTTACACAGATACACACACACATAATTAAAGCTAATAAATCTTTTAAAAATTACTAATTTGTAATAATTTCATATTTGTTATAAATAAAGAAACCAATTCAAGAGAGCTAATACATTCAGAAGAATATGGTTTCAGTAGACAAAATAGTATTTTGACTTCTAAGTGAAGTCAAGATCAGGACATGGGTATTAAGTGTCCTTAAGTTGACTCATGAATGTTAAAACTAAAGAGTAAAATGCAGCTCTGGGTTCTTTGGGTATCACTAGGTCTCAGTGTTCTGGCAGTGTTCCAAAGATTCCAGGCTATTGGCCACCCGTTTGGATGCTGAGCGCATGCTGTGTGCAGTGTGCCATGCAGTCACCTGTGCTTACTGTTTGCACATGAAGGGGAAGTAGTAAGCAGAAAAGGCAGGCCCCTGAGTTGTGTTCTTTCCTTTCCCTCAGCAGGCCTGTAATAGATTCCAGATGTTCGTGGCAGAAACAGTAGGGACTGAGTTTCAAATGAGCAGTTCCAACATGCTAGTAAAGTCCAGATGAGAAACAGTAGTAGATTCTACTTAACAGAGCGTGGAGTCTGGGGTTGCGGGTACACCTTTGTCATCAGTAGGGATGGGAGTCCATTTAAGGTGAGCTGCCTTCCTCGTTTGTTTGTGTGGGCAAGGCTATGCTACAGCTTCTAGACATGGGAATGGGTAAAACATAGGCTTCTATTCTCACCTGCCCTGTTTTCAAGCCTTCCAGTGAATGTATACTTTGTTTTCAAAATAATTTCCAGGTCAGCATAAAAAGTTCTTACATGAACTGCATTTTGCCATATACTTTCACTCTTGCTCACTGAGCTACAGATGACTCCTGATGCCTTGTCTATTTGAGACCCACATTCTAGACAGTCACCATATTGCTCTTTCTGGATGGCCTTCTTCACTTGCTTGCTTTTTCACTTGTTTTGTGGATCTACAGTTAAAAGAAGACTAGACAGACTCCTCAGGACAGGTAGTCCTGGGAAGCAATTCAGGGTAAGCCAGAGGTTCGCAGGGGATCAAGGATGCCCTCTTCAGTCACATAATAAAACCCAAAGTACAAACTCAAACCTAGACATTTGTAACACTGCCCCTCACAGACATCAGGGAGAACCAGAAATGCTGTTGAAAAAAAAACCTAGCAAAATGACTGGGAAAGAATCCACAGGGTGACAAGCCACACCTATAAACTGGACATCAACAACTGTGTTCAAAATACAAACAAGTTTGAAAGAAAGCAAGAGGAAATGAATCCCAGAATATTTGCCAGGGAAAATACTTCAATTTGGAAATTAGATTTGCTCTGACAAGTCTGTTTTTACAAGTTGACATGTGACCGTTCTGTGTACCTCATTACCTAACATGGGTGACCATTCCGTCTGTATTATTTGCATTGAGCTCTACTTTTGATCTAGACCCAGGCCCCTCCCACCGTTGACCCCTCCCCACTTTAACCATCTCTACTTCCAATGTATTAGTCAAGCTAGCAGTAGTCATGAATTTAGATTTGTTCAGAGACAACCAACCAAAAAGGAGCTGTGAGCATCTATGTTGTGTGTAGAGATGGAATGACTGTCCTGTCCTATCATTATGGCAGTGTGGGAGATTGCCACTCTAGTCAATGTAAGTCACTTAAGGTGGTCAGGTTCTTTCGCTTGTGAAAAACAGTGCCAGGATACTCTTCTCCCCACCTCCCTCTCTCTTTCTGTCTCTGTCTCTGTCTCTGCCTCTCTCTCTCTCTCTCTCTCTTCTGTGTGTGTGTGTGTGTGTATGTGTGTGTGTGTGAGAGAGAAAGAGAGAGAGAGAGAGAGAGAGAGAGAGAGAGAGAGAGAGAGAGAAAGAGGAAGAGAGAGAGAAAGGGGGAGAGAGAGAGAAAGGGGGAGAGAGAGTGTGTGGTTTTTTGAGACAAGGCTTCTCTGTTTAACATCCTTGGCTATCCTGGAACTCTGTTTGTAGAACAGGCTGGCCTCGAACTCAAAGAGATGCCCCAGCCTAGGCCTCCTGAGTGCTGGGATTAAAGGTGTGTGCCACGAAGCCCAGCTTTGTTGGAATAATCTTATTCAGTGAAAAGCTTGTATGATATGGGCTTTAATTAATGTGGAACTGACAGGTTTTAGAGGCATTCCTATATAATAGGCACTGTCCTTCACATGATGGCGTCACACTAACTTGACCATTATTATCGCCTTTTGACAAATGGAAGATCAAGAAGTCTGCTTGGTTAAAGTCTCCTGGGCTATGAGACGCTCTAAAGAAGGAGTATTGTCTAGCTCTTATTCTCCCCTCAGTTTTCTCATCTGTAAAATGGAAGGTAATAGTTCTATATGCTCATAGTAAAGTTCAGCGAGAGACTATCAGACATACCAGACAGAGCCAGTACTAGGTGAATCTCTGTCTCACTGGCTGAGCCCTCCAGATTTGGGGAAGCTTACATTACTCACCCCCGGCAGCTTCCCTGAGCAGTGCTCCTCTGGGTAAACTTGAAGTGGGTGGTGGAACTATCCTAAGGGAAGAACCTACTGCTTTAGTGGTGATTAAAATATAGCTTAACCCAGAGCGAGGATTTTCTTCCACTGCTTGAGAATAAGTGGAAATAAAGGAATAAAGGGTAAAAAACCCACTGGGTTTGTTGGTTCAGAGACTCCAGCTTGGGGACGGTTTTAGAATAGCTTTGTGCTTTGAAGTGTGGCTGCTCATCCCTGTTCTTGATCAGACATCATCCTTCTCACCTGATTTCCATACATCCCTTAGAGCACTACATGCCTCTAAATATATGTGCTTAGACCAGATGTGCTTTCTTCCTGATTAATCTTTTAAGCAATCTCCACAATGGTTTCCTGTCTGGCTCACACAGCCGGGCTTGTAGCCAGCCTTACATACACTGTGACCAGCTCCTTGAAGTCAGTAGGCATCTCCCTGCAAGGTAGGTCTTGAGGAAGAACCATGGTTTCACCCATGGCCTGTGAGCTCTAAATACCTTCTGAGGTTACTCGGGAGCTCTCTGTAGAGGAGGCCAAGTCATTTCTAGAAAGGAGCCTTTGTACTCCCGTGCTTTTTGTTGGATAGTTCAGGGTGGTAAAGACATCTATAGGATCTAAACGAACAGCAGGAAACATTACTTCCTCGTTGCACAATTCAAAGGAGTCATAGGTGAATTATGCATTTGGTATTGTAAGAACCTCTCAATTAACAATGGCAGATGCCACCCAGAGTTTCCTTAAAGAAAGGGGGAAAAAAGCTTAGGAAAAGGCCCCTTCCCCTAGTATTCATTTGCTTCCCTGCAAATTCCCAGCCTGTTTCAAGGAGGGTTGCAAAGAATAGAGTCTTTGAGTTGTGAATACCATCTAGTGAAGAGTGTATCTTAATGACTGTAGCAGGAGGGGGAAAAAGACACTTTTTAAAAACTGGGCCACACAGAAGCCACAGGTTAGGTTGCTGCTTCTCCACTGATTGTGTGCCTAACATGAAACCATCACAGCTTTGCAGAGCTGCCATAAGCCCTTATGTAAGATGAACAACCTGTTTACTACCTATATAGAAGGAAAGTACATTCCTGATGGTGGACAATGTTATGCAGGAGAAATGCCTACAGGTAATCCAGGGATACTTTGTCATGGGCTGCAAAGTGCTCAACTGCGTGAGTCTCAGTGTTGACTGTGTTAAAGCCATGGTGTATTCAATGGGTGTGACTCATATACAGCTGAGGATCTCACAAACATCTGTCTGCCACTGGCTGCATAAAAAAAAAGAAGAAGAAGAAAATGCTACACATGGCATCACCTCAAGTGGCTTCCAGATGTTCCAGCACCCTCTATTTCACAGTGGTATCTTACAGCTGATTTCAAGGCAAGGCCAAAAATGAGTGCCTTTGGCTTCTTAGAATGGCTGTGGCTTCTGAATTCCTTCCCATTCAAATTCCAGTGTCTAGAAACCATTGTCCTTGTAATTACGATCTAAGCTCATTTCAGTGGAAGTAGGTCAGTGTTTCAGGGGGAAGGCTCTATTAACCCGGCATCCAAAACGAGAATGGCATTTGGCCAATTGCATTTTGCTTTTTAAATCTCAGTCTTGCAGACCCATGTTTTCAGTTTGAACTCTGGATGCTTACAGCACATTTGTTAGGTTCTTGTTTTAGGGTAGGCCCTGAACAAAGTGCCAAGGGAGGTCAACTTGCAAAATGGGAGTAGTAGATAGATTGATGCACAGATGCGTAGTGAGCTTTGAAAATGTGCTGGGCTAAATAAGTTAATCTCTGTATGGCATCGTGATTACTGGTAAAAAAAAAAGTCCCAGAGGGGAATGGAGTAAGGACAAATCCAGAAGAATCAAGGGGAATCTTTTTAGTGACAGCAAATTTGAATTGAGTTCAGTTTGATTGACTTAGGTATTTCCTAAGAAGCTTTTGTGGCTGGTGTTAAATACAGTATGGGAACCATGAGTATCCGGAGGGGATGTTTTCTTGTATGGAGTGGCTGTTATGGTCACACTTGTATATTATAATAGAAGCGACTCCAAGGGGGGGAAGCATGGGGAGTAGGTCTGCTAGGAATGCTTGAACAACCAAGAGAGCCTGAACACGAGCAGCGACAGTGAGTAGACCACAAAGAACTTTCTAGAGAGTTTGGCTCATGCGTAGACAAAAGGAGGAAAATGAGTCAGTCAAAATTTCTTTGACCTCCTTGACTTGATGATTGCTGATGCCACTGGGTTGAAAGATATAGCAAGACAAGTGGACTTTTTAATTAAGATCAAATGAAAGCGAAAGTAAGATGTCTTCTTAACTTAGCTCTGCCTGGCCCAGATTCCCCCATGTACTGAAAGAGAGATAGCCTGAAGCTCATGCACAGTTAAGCCTCTGAAAGACACTTTCAAAAAGCAAAGTGTGATGGCAAATAGGTCTCAGAGAAAATCTCCATGTTTTGTCGGCTTCTGTGGTTTTGAGGACTAGGACATTTTATATTGTTTGTGATTTCCACCTCATCTATTCCCTGATCATCTTTCAAGGTTTTGTTTTTACTCATCAGAATGACAGGAAGTTTTCAGAGTCTGTTTCCTTCAAGTCTGGCCTCAGACTTATTTTCAGGATGAGGTGTTTGTTTTTCCATTTGTTTCCATGACAACCAAGTCTAGAATTCCTATATATAGTCACCCAGCATCCATTGTTCCTCTGGCCATTGTATCATAATCTTATGCACCCAGGCCAGAGAACTCCACTGATGATAGAAGACAGGGAGGTGCCAGAGTCCTTGGCCTGGAGATTCTCAAGACAAAATCAAAAGAAGGAAATAAAATAATGTAACTGTCCCTAGAGATTTATGCTCCGCCACAGACACTATCCAGAAGTGAGATGGCATGTGTTTGAAAGCTTCACTTCTTACAGTTTTCTTTTGCAGTGGCCTATAGAAACAGCATCTTCAGAGGAAGTAAGTGGAAAGTTATACTGACCACCTTTAGGTTTTATTGTAATTCTGCATGCCAGCTTTCTTGCACAGCAAGAATCTTGAGAAAGAGAGTAGAGTTAAGGTACAAAGGAACTTAGACACAGGCCCAGAAATCTTTTTACATAATTAGATTTATTGAAGTCCATGAATTCTCTTGACAGCTCTAAGCTACATACTCAGTATCGTGGCCAGTGTTTTATTGTTGTGAAGAGATACCATCTGTATGGAGGAAAGCAGGATGGCCCACAGGCAAACAAGGGCCTGAGGGTTCTGCATCCAGATTCACAAACATCAGGAAACAGAGAGAGACATTGGACCTGGCTTGAAGATGTAGCACCACTTCTTAATAACCAAGCATTCAGATAGATGAGCCTATGGGGGCTATTCCTATTCATATCACTACACGAAGTAACGGTGTGTGTGTGTGTGTGTGTGTGTGTGTGTGTGTGTACATTTATACATGTTATTTTTTCTTCATAAATTCAGTCTAGCAACTATTTTCTTATATACTTTGCCAGACATTTGTGTATACTTGACATTCTTGCTGGGGAGCCAACAATGAACAAGAAACCTTGCCCCTGTGGTACATATCACATTGTAAATAAATATAAAAACACCTATGTGCTTTAATAGCCACAGTTGTTCACAAAATCAACTCAGCAAATATTATCTTAAATACCATGATTAAGTAATCCTAACAGATGACCCATCCAAACACACTGAAACATTATTATAAAGACAATAATAGAGCTGGGTGATGTGGTGCATATCCTTAATCCCAGCATTCTGGAGGCAGAGGCAGGCAAGTCTCTGTGAGTTCAAGGCCACCTTGGTCTACAGAGTGAGTTCCAGGACAGTCAGGGCTACACAGGAAACCAAAACACAAAATGACATGACACAAAACTTATACCCTCCTACCCAATTTTAAATACTAAGCATCCTATTAACTACATACATGTTGTTATGCAGTTTGTCTCTCAGCCTTTGTGTTTTTCATGACTGTGCTGCCTAGTTTTTATGTCAACTTGACATAAGATTGGGTTATCTGAGAGGCAGCAACCTCAATTGAGAAAACACCTCCATAAGGTGGGGCAGTTGCAGATTTTTGCAGTCTGTAGCCTTGGTCTTCCCAAGTGTTCTGCTGCTTAAGAGGGCTTAATGTAGTACGGGGTGCAATGAGGTCAGGGAGAGAACTGTATCTATAGTTCTACATACATCTGTGTATGTGTTGACAGGGGGAGAGTTGAACAAAAAGTTCATCTGGATTGGAGGTGGTCCATTGGCTCATTTAGACTTCACAAAAGAGGTGACTTTCAATAGAGTTTTGAAGGCTGGTTGGGAATAACAGAACATGGAGTAACTTGGCCTGACCAAGGACCAGCATCAATGACATACATGACTAGATCTTGGAGGAAATCAGAACTGGCAGTATTTGTGGACTATGAAGACCCAAACAATCTGTGGGTGAGAAGGCACGGGATGAAGAGGAAGAGTAGAGCTGTTGGTTGACCGTGAGACTTTAGTCTAGCACATGGTTACACCTCCAACGTGAAGGAAAGCAGGAGCCATCCACTAACGTTCAAAATGCAGGAGGAAGAAGTTGAGATAGCTGGTTTCTAGCATACTGAGTGGTTCTGAGGCATCCCCTGAACCCAGCTGTAGATGAAAGACTGGTGTCATCATCCAAAAGGGGCATTGTGATTCTTTCCCAAGGCAACAGAATTCTCTGTTCACTCCAGATTCCTAGGATATTGTTGACATACACATAAAAACTCAGACTACTTTTGTCTTTTGTCAAAATTTCAAAGTGGTTATATCATAAAAGGTGTATACCAGGCCAGAAGACCCCTGCTGCCAACTACAGTATGTCTTTAGCTGTTCCCTTGCCATCATTTCATAGCTAGAGGCAGTGAAACCATGTTCCTGTCTATCTCAGTTTTACCTTTCTATCCCTCGCCCTGTTTTGGATATCTACACCTATGTTTAACCTTTGCTGATGAATCATCTACTTTTCTGGAGAAAATTTATAATCTACCTATTATTATTATTAAACCCTCCTTTTGTTTTTTTGCAATGTGATCTTGCTATATGATCTGGGCTAGCCTGGAACTCAGCATGTAGACAAGAAGACAAGGTTGGTCCTGAACTTGTAGCAGTCCTCACGCTTTTTCCTCCTGAGTGGTGATGGGATTACAGGGGTCCATCAGCATGCGTGGCTGTTGGAAAGTTTTATATTGTTGTTAAACTTCAAGGTTTTACCAGTTTGTTTTCACAACCCATATACCTTCTCCTTTCTGCTGCTTATGCTTCTGTCTCCATTCGCTCTCCTTGTTCTCATCCTCATTTAAAAAAAAAAAAAAAAGACTTATTCTTAATATTTAGTTGGATTTGTGTGTGTCTGTGTCTTTATATGTGTGTATATATATATACATACACATACACATATACATATGTGTTTGGTGCCCACAGAGGTCAGAGAGGGAGACAGATGCTCTGGAGCTTTCGTTATAGGAGATTGGGAGCTACCCAGTGAGGGTCCTGGAATGTGCACTCAGATCCTCTGCAAGAACAACCAAGGGTTTTTGACTGGTGAGCCATCTCTCCGGCCCCTTGTTTTTATTTTTAATTGCGAGTGCGTACGTGTGTGTTTCTCTGTGCAATTAAGTGCTTATACATAAAGAAGCCAGAAGAGGGTATCAGATTTCCAGGATCTAGGGTTCCAGGAGTTAAGAGAGCTGCCAGATGTGGGTATTGGGAACCAGACTTGGTTCCTCTATGTAGCAGTTCCTACTCTTTACCACCAAGCTTTCTTCCAAACCCGTCATATTGTTGGGTTTTTTTTCTATTGTAAGATTGTAGTTGTTTAAATTCCTCTTTACTTATCTCCAAACGTATGATGTAAACTAGAGCTGGAATGCACGGAACACTCAACTCTGCTGCTCTTATCTTGATCTCATTAATTAACAGTAATTAATACTAGACATATTTATTAATGGATACTTGGGGTACGCTTGACAGCCCTGCTGCATCTTCCTCGCTCTCACAATCAATCACCAAATGATGCTGACTGTCCCTTCTCTAACCCTTTTTGCAGTTGTAAAATATCCAATTGTTTGCATTGTATCATAATCAATCACTCACATGTCTTTTCTGAGACAATGAGTTGCTTGAAGACAAGGATCAACTCTGACTGTCCCTGAACAGGTGTCCTGTTTACTTGAATGCTCAGTAACTATTTGCTGATGAATAATCCTTTGCCTCTGTCTACCTTAGCAATGGACTTACCTAGAGTTCTTTTGTCTTTATTTTTCCCGATATTTGATTCCCACTAACCATTGAGCCTGTCCTCCAAGTCGGCATTACAGATATGTGAATGTGGTTGCAGGCTACCCTAGCTGTCCCTCACAGCTTCTTTGTGGAGCTGGAGAAGACTGAGACTTGACCTCCATTGGCACTATTCTGTATCACTCAGCAGCATGCAGGAGGACGGTGCTCTCCCTGCCCCACTGATTCCTGCTCTTCTCTAGCCTCAGCTTCCCATCTCTCTGTGACTCTCCGTTTGTTCTCTTCACCTCTTTTATTGCTTCAGTCAGTGGAATGAATTTTGGAGCTGTGAAGGAAGGTCTGTGTTTTCCTAACAATCAACTGCCAGCTCCCTTCTTTAACAGATGTAAGTTGCTCAGAAGATACCTTTTATGACTTTGGTCTTAAGTCCCCAGAGCCAGCA
The DNA here is from genome assembly GCA_021653895.1 of Mastomys natalensis. Lineage (NCBI taxonomy): Eukaryota > Metazoa > Chordata > Mammalia > Rodentia > Muridae > Mastomys > Mastomys natalensis. Next base: position 404,476 of record JAJTUV010000391.1, read on the forward strand.
ACAATCCTGGCCCCAAGACAATGCTAACAAATGTGTGCTCAGCACCGTGGATTCATCAAAAGGCTCCTTCTTCCAGGGACATTACTCTTGAGAAGTTTATTTTTCTTATTTTGCCCTTGTGAAGTCAAGTTTTGCGGTTGTTTCTGCAATGGTTAATGTTTGGAGAGTAAAGAAAAATGAAAATCCAGAAGATTGACACCTGGCTTTGGCTAGCATTTCAGGGGATCTAAAATTAGCAAGAAATCTCCAAGTAGTCTGCTAAGAATCCAGTAAACCAGAAAGGGCTGGGAAGGAACCATTAGAAAGAAGGTGATCTTTTCCTGCTTTGAATTCTCCAGCTGTCCTAGAGCCCCACCTGCTCTCAAGTGCTAGCCCTCCATTTGCATATGGGTGCCTTTCCAGCTCCCTCCTCAGCATGAGAAAATTTAGAGTGTTGTGTGAGAATGGTCTATCATGTACCTCATCATTTTAAGGTAGAATCTCACTACTTAGTCTGGCTACCTTGGAATTCACTATGTATTCTAGGCTAGGGTCAAACTCATAGCCTGTCCCTGCCTCCACGTCCAAGCAACTCTTATTGGTCTCAGGTTTGCAATCCATTAGCTAACTGGAATCTTCTGTTGTTTAGCAAGCCTTCCTTTCCAAGAACAGTGGGTTAGCCGACAGTGCTCAAAGAGTTACACTTTTTTTTTTTTAAGGTTTTTCGAGGCAGGGTTTCTCTGTGTAGCTCTGGCTATCCTGGAACTCACTCTGTAGACCAGGCTGGCCTCCAACTCAGAAATCCGCCTGCCTCTTTGCCTCCCAAGTGCTGGATTAAAGGCATGCACCACCACTGCCAGGCGCAAGAGTTACATTATTTACAAACAAGAGGGTGGGTGTTGGCACCTGGGAGAAAGCCAAGCTCTAAAAGGTCCCACAAAGTGGGTTGCTGCCCTGGGAACTGTTACAGATGTGTCATAGCTGTGGGATTTGCTTTTTTTGTGTGAGTTTACTTGTCCTAATTTTAACCAGGAGGGGAGAGAAGGTGCTGAGAGCTCGGGTAGCAGCAACTGCTTCTTGAAATGTTCTGCTGAGATGTCTTGCATTTTTCCTTTGAGTTTCATATAACTCTCGAATTTACACTTTAGAATTTGGGTGGGGTTTTGTTTTGTTTTTGCTTTTGCTTTTGTGATGGCTGGAATAACGTGCAGCAGAGTCTAGAAACAACAACAACAAAGCAGGTTCACCAAAAGAAGCCATGCTTCTAGAGGAGTCTACCTAAGCGGCAGGTAGACACGAGTCTGGTTGGGTGAGTGGCGGGCAAGGAAAGAGATTAGCCCTGCTTAATGCCCATCTAGGAATCATTTATTGCTTTCAGCTTTGCTGGAAAGGGATTTAAGCTGTCAGGTACCTAGTGTCTGAGATGTGCTCCACATACATACTAACCTGTGAGTCTCCCTAGATGAGTACCATTTCTTAAGGGAGCTACAAACCGATTAGTAAGATATGGGCCTTCCTTTAGGGCATTTGTTTTGTTCTCTGGGTGGATTTGTGATTGAAGAACAGATCTCCTTCATCAAGACTTGGCTTTGGCCTGTTGCTTTCAGAAAAGCTATGCCACAGAGCTGATAGTTCAAAGGAGGGCCATCTCTATCAAGAGGACAGCAGTTCTGGGGACACTGGCTGGTTGTGTTCAACTCATACTGGAACTCTGTTCCCAGGAGAGGTAGAGTGTTGCTTCCCCTAGTGTGTGGTGTAACTGGGTCTTGGGGCCTAAACTGTCTTAAACAATCTGAGAGATGATAACCAACCCTGCTAGTGAAGGAAAGAAGTAGACAAAAAGCAGGATTGCAGTCCTGGGTGGGTTCATCAGCATAGGAACAAAGGAGAGGATGGAGATAAAGGAATGGAGACAATGCACCGGCTGTGTCTTCCCTTTCTTCCTTTGTCTCCCCTTGTACACCTGGTGAGGAACCCTTGGAGGCTTGGGGGAGATTGATCTGCCTTTCCTTTTGTTTTAGTGTGGTGCCTGGCAGGTTTGTTTACAAAAGGGTCTCATACTATAGTAAAGAATACGCCTTGGGGGACAACAAGGAGCTGAAGGCCTCTTAGTACTTTGATGAGGGTGAGGTGGGGTGGTGGTTGTGTTTGCAGTCAGGTAAGCTCCCTCACTGCTTTTCCAACGGGATGACCGGTTGATCTTGGTTTAATCAAATATTAGTTTTACAACATTAATCCATGCCCTGTCTGAGGGAGCCATGCTTTGGAAAGTAAGGTGTCTGTCAGATCTAGAGAAGGCTTGTACAATGTCTGTCCCCCACTTTGCCTTATGGAGGAAAAAGAGAGCTCTGTGTTTTCATCCCAAAGAAAGTTACTCTGAAATTCTAGCTTCTGCCTAGCCTTCACAGACAGTAGCAGGTTAGATGGGACTGTGTTGCTGAATTTGGTCCAACGAACCCCAAGGAGCATGCTAGGCAAAGGTGCAGCCTCTCCCCTTCCCGTATCACCAGCACTTGCCATCATAGCTCCTGGGGTTATACTTCCTGCCATCCATTTCATCATGTCCCCTCGGAAACTGCAAACTTAAAAATACCTTTAAGAGAAACTTGTTTGGAATTTCATTTTAATGGGATTTGTGAATAAATCTCCATCTTAATGCTAAGTTTTAAACGGCTCTTCCAGGAGAACACTATCGGAATTTTATATTTTAAAATTTAAATCTCTTGACTCCAAAGCCATAAACCATTTTTGTATATGTGGGTGTACCATGTGCCTGAGCACTCATGTTAAAGACTGATTTTTAAAAAGAAAAATAATAATAATAATGGTGTGATGAATTCTGGGATGCGGGGGGGGGGGTCGGCGGGGGGAGGAGCTGTTGCATCATCTAGTCCCTTCCTGTGTAGACATCTGTATGGACTGTGCTGGTTCATTTATTGCACTCTATGAGGATGGGTGTTCTGTGGTAGCCTGTTCTCACTATCCTGTGTGCCTCAGCTCTTGGTTAAGTAGTGTAATGTCGAGGAGTGATGTAATCTCCCCTTAAAAACTACTCAGAACTGACTAGATGATGCTGGCCAAAGGAAACAAACCTTCGGTGGAAGGTAGCAAGCCATGAGGGAGGGTCTGTACACAGCAGGTACTACAGTTAGTGCGGATGATGCCCTTAGGATCTAAGGTCTTAAGTGTGCCCACCACACACCAGAGAACACTAGCTATGTGACAGACGGAGGGGGTGAGTTGGTTTACTTGATCACAGTGATACTTTCACACAGGATGTGAGCTGTGTATATATGTGTATGTGTACATGAGGGACACTGGTCAGTGTCTCCTATCTTCCTCGGTTGCTGTCCACCCCGATTTTTGAAACAGGGTTTGGCTAGACTGGCTGGCCAGTACCTCCAGGTATCTATCTATCCTCCTGTCTCACGTCCCCAGCACCGGGATCACAGGCCTGCTATGCTGTGGGCAGGTGCTGGGATGGAAACACCTTGCCAACTGAGCCAGCTCCTCAGCCCCAGTAGGTTGTTCTTGTTCTATTTTGCTGATTATGTCTTAATAGAAGTGGCAGGGGAGACTGTGCAGTAAAGGGCTTCCAGGCAAGCACCACCCCTCCCTACCCTTCACACCCCACACCCCACCCTACCCCCACAACACTGTGTCCTCTGTGGTCCAGCTCACTGTCTCTGTCTCTCCACAGACTCCTCTTACTCAGAGCCCCCCGATGTTCAGCAGCAGCTGAATCACTACCAGTCAGCTGCCCTGGCAAGAAACAACAGCCGTGTTAGCCCTGTGCCTCCTTCCGGGACTGCTGCTGGCACTGAACAGAAGGCAGAAGCTGTTCTTCACTGCGAATTCTGTGAATTCTCCTCTGGCTACATCCAGAGCATCAGGCGCCATTACCGGGACAAGCATGGTGGGAAGAAGCTTTTCAAATGCAAAGACTGCTCCTTTTACACCGGCTTTAAGTAAGTGGTGTGAAGAATGCCTGTGGAAAACCTAAGTGGCTGCCCCTGCTCCAGCCCTCACCACACTTCCCTGCCTTCAGCTCCAGAAATTCTTTGCCAGTACACGATAGGAGGGTTGGGTTGAGTCTTCACAGAAGGAAGCTAGTTTCAGAAAGACTAGTTAGTTAGGAGCTGTTGAAGTGGATGAAGAGTTACATAAGAACAAATTATCTTAAAAGTCAGAGCATACAGTCTTTTAAACAGTGTGAGATTGAATCAGAGGACTGCCCTGATGGGACATGTTTTTATTTCAGATTTTATACACACACACACACACACACACACACACACACACACTCACACAAGAAGGGGATGCTCTGTGAAATAAAAACATGTTCCCTTTGACAACCATTCTATAACCAGCTCTTTTTCATTTTTCTTTAATAAATCTCTATTTGCTTAAAAAAAAAAAAGGAAAAGCTCTAGAGTTAATCATGTGATCCTCCAGCCCCAGCCTTCAGAGTAGCTGGTGTTTCTAGACCATACCTAGCTTAACAGGCAATTTCTAATTTCAAGAATGAAGTATATAGGGTATTTATTTCTTTTTATATAATCCTAGCCAAGAGGCGAAGGTTCTGAGTATCTCTCAGGTTGCCTCCGTGTCTCTCTTCAATGTTCTTTGATAACCAAGGAGCGTGTGGTCAGCAAACATGACTAACAGCTTTAGTTTATGCTTCTCAAGCAGAAGAGCCACCCGTGAGACACCTGTGAGAGACATGCAGCAGGAGACGTCATATCAGTGACCATCATGGTCTCTGTCTCTTCTCTCTTAGATCTGCTTTTACTATGCACGTGGAAGCTGGGCATTCGGCGGTCCCGGAGGAAGGCCCCAAAGATCTCCGCTGCCCTCTCTGCCTCTATCACACCAAATACAAACGCAACATGATCGACCACATAGTGCTGCACCGAGGTAATCATCAGACTGACTCAGTTTTCCTGGGTCCTGGTGGGAGGGACATAGTGCCGTCGCTGGGAGATAGTGCCGAAGCACTTTGAGGATGCTCCCTGTGTACCACAGCAGCATTGCCCTCTTCCCTGAGCTCTGTTCCTTAGGCAAAAGTCACAGCGACAGTCAATGATATCCCCTTTCTGTCAGTAGAATTCCTCCCTGCAGGGAGGCCGAGGGGGAGTGGAGTTTCAGGAACTCTTCCATCAGGATTCTGGAGTCAGGAATTTCCCAGTTTGAATCCCATGCTACCATCGAGATTACAGGGTGAGCCTGGGGCAGGATGGCATGAAAAACAAAGACAGAAATAGTGCTTTCCAAAGCACAAAGTGGAATACACTTTGAAATGGTCAAGGAGAAAGAGTTCTGACACACAGAAGTAGACTGCTAGACAGAATACCCATAAATTAGGTACTGGATTGTTCTGTTTTGGATCCTGCTCTGTATAATATGAGATTGTTCCTGTGAGTGGGTGGTGGGGTTCCATTGTGGATACACAACAATGAGTCTGTGAATGTACATCCCGCTGACACACGGGGATCCTTGTGATAACAGGTGGGTTGTTTCAATTTGTTGTTTGTTTGTTTGTTTGTTTGTTTGTTTCACATTTGAGTGAGAATCTCTCAAATCCAAGTTGGCTTCAAACTCAAAATCTACCTGCCTCAGTAATTCCTGACGTTGCTGGGATTATAGACAGATTTGGACAGGCCTGCTTAAGCTATATTATTATCATTATTATTATCATTATCATTATTATTTGAGTTTACTTTGTTCAATTAAAACATCTTTGTTCCCCCCCCTCCTTTTTGCTTTTATAGGGAGTTCTAGGGAGGGGAAATGGGGAAAGGGGATGACATCTGAAATGTAAATAAATAAAATATCCAATTTTAAAAATGGAAAAAATTAAAACAAAAAAAAGGAACAAAGAAATAAAGAAAAGAAAACACACAAAAAAATAAATAAAAATAAAACATCTTTGTATTGGAAGGAAGCATGTTGGTAACCCATTTTGTCCAAAAGACCCTCCTTCAGGTGGGTGGGGAAAGGTTCCTTGGCATACCCACTGCCAGTCTTGTTTGCAGTGCAGTCCGCTGTTCTTTGCATCTCTTCCCATTCTTCCTTTCTGCCTCTTTTTATCTCATCTTCTTTCTTTTGCCTCTAACCTTGGAAAGCTTTCCAGGATTTGCCACATATGTGCAAAACAGCATGTGTCCTCTCCTTTCCTGCTGAGGTGTTCCTTAGATGCCAGTGTGGAGGCAATTATAAAGTGGCTTACATTTACCCAGAACTACAACCTTTAGCCAGCATGCCTGTGATGTGCCTACATCTGCCCAGATCTCATAGAAGACCCAACATCCACAGTGCTATTTCCTCTTTCCATTGCAATCTAATGAGATGAGAGATGGTAGCTGGCTAGGCCAACCACCTATGAGCCAGGCAAAAGCAGCACAGCAGTATGTAGGCAGGGATTCTTGGCCCTCAACTTCCTGCCTCGTGTTTTGCCTTTCTCACCTGGCTTCTGATCCCCCAACCCATGTGATGCCAAAGCTGTGCACCCCATCCCATCTTGGGTGGAGGCCATCAGTGGAGCTGGTGCCCAGAAAACATCAATGGCGAGTCCTCGCTGGCTGTGGTGGATCTACACTGGCTGCAGTCATTTCCCATATGGATGCCCCGTGGGATTAGAGTTTTGATGGCTGGCAAGCTCAATGACTTTCCTTGTCTGAGCTGAGACTTAAGGAAGAGAGAGGTAGAGTGATTCTGCACAGAGGCCAAGAACACCTGACAAAGGGCTCCCTGCAGCCAGTCGCCTCATCAGCAGCATACAAGCAACAGCTCCTCCTTACAAAAACATGGCCTCCTGTTTTGTGAATAGGAAGCTCAAAGCTGAGAAAGACTATGGGGGCTGGGGTTGCTTGTCTGTATCCTTTCTGCTTTTTAAATTCAGTGTATTTAATTTATTGGAGCGCTGCTTCATTTCACAAAGGATTTAAAGTAGCTCAAAGTCATTCCTGCAGAGCTATTGCATGAAAAACAAATGGAAAAATGAAGGCAAAAGTGAAGGAAAGTGAGGCCAATAGAAAGAGCAGCCAACAATAGGAATGATCTCAGCAACAGTTTGGAGATGCCTTGAATGTACAAGATCACCAACTTTCAGTAGCTATGTCTGAGATTAGGCCTTGGAATCTTTGCCTTCCTTGAGAGACAAGACAACAGAATCAGTTTAATTTTTTTTATTAAACAATTTCCCACAATTCAGACACTGAAGTCTAGAAGGAATCTCTACAGTGAACATACAGGGATGCTACAGTGTATATTGATCTACCACAATATAGTTCACCTTAAACATCCCATAATATGAAATGATGGAGATCAGAAGTGTTTCAGAGTTCCAAAGTATTCAGATTTTGGAATATTGATATAGAACATCAAATGAATATCCTTTATCCAATCATATCAGTGCTGGTAAAGTTTTGTGGTTTTGGTTGAATACATGAAGAGTGTTCATGTCTATGCCATGGGGTCGTGGAGAGCGGTAGTAACTTAACCAGAATCATCAGGTGATGAGTCAGCTCAGTATTTTATTTTGTCTGATCACATCACGTGTCATTAATCATAACCTCTTCTGTTCACTTGTTCTCTGGATATGTGAATATTATCCCCAAATATGTGCAGTTAAAGATCAGTAGTGACACCAATATCCGTGGCCACCATCAGTAAGTGTTTACTGTCGTGGGTGCTATGCTGCATGCTTTATAGTAAACATACCAAACCCAGCATGGTAGATATGACTGTTATCCCTGATGACAAACAACAAAAACAAGTTCAGGAAAACTGAGTAACTTCCCTACGGTCCAAGGACTCTTGGGTAACAGGCTGGCATTGGAACCCAGGTGTGTCTGACCCAGAGCGCTTGCTTTGACTCCCTGGTATCACTCTCTTCTTACCCTTGGGAAGCTGCCACCACCCTGCTCAGTGTTCCAGAGTCTGTGAAAGTTGGGTCTAGGGAGGGAACTTTTTGTAGGGCTGGAGATCAAAGATGGGAACCCCAATCCACAGGTGGCTGAGAGCCCTAAGTATCTGCTGACTTCTGGCTCTGGTGTCCATCTACACTTCAAGCAAAGCAGAAAAGAGCCTAATCTTGACGTCTCATCGATGTGGTCAGATATCTGCCTTGTAGATCAACACTGAGGCTGATCCCAGAGTAATGAGATGAGGCTTCTGCACCTGTGCACTCCCTGCTCCGGATGAATAAACATCTTTGGTCTCCAGGGTCTACAGCATGAATGTTTCTGAGGCCTCAGTTAATTAAAAACCTTGGAATGAAAGGCAAGAAAAACAACTCTGAACTGGCCCTGAAACAGAGCTGCTACTGGCAAGGACAGTTGCCATATCTTTTTGTTGAGACAGAATGATGCATTTAAGGAAGGATGGATGGGAGAAGAATCCATCCCACAGAAGTCTGATGAGAACTAGTCAAGGATGTGTACTCCTGCCGCAAAGGGAGCATTCTACTGATCCATGAGTTCCACAAACACTCGTCATTTGCTTGTTATTTGCTGCACTCTGTTATGACAGCGTTATATATGATGAGGTATAGGAAACTCATACTAGACCTCAAAATGAACACATACAGAGCATATCCAAGACAGTGAGTGATGGGTGTCTAGGAGTCCTATTTATGTTCCTGGAAAGAGGTCATGGACAAAGGTGGCTTTCAAACTGAGCCATGGCAGCATTTCTCCAGACAGGGAAGACTTAAGACGGGCTATAGTCTCTTTCTAGGTTTACTGAAATACACATCTACCAATTTATTGGCTTTTAATGATGTATTCTTTCCTAATTATAGAGGCTAGAATTATCAGCCTCTTTAGATGATGCCTGTGCATCATCTAAAACTTCAAGAAAAGCCATCCTTATGGGGAAAGGGGGATAGATTCAGTGGTAGATCACCTACCTACTCTTTGATTCCTTGTCATACCCTAACTCCTTGGCATGCTTTGATATCCTTAGCTTATAGTGGCAGCCATCCAACCTCTGCCTCCTTCTTCTTGAGGCCTCATTGCCAGTAATCTGTGTTGCTTTTTGTGATTTCTCTTACAAAAACATCAGGCATTGAATTTTAGGCCAGCCATAATCTAATATGACCTTATTCATTGTAATTATATCTCAAAAGTCTATCCCAATAGTGACTTTCTGAAGTTCCAAGTGGACATAAATTGGGGATGCTATCAACCACTACAGGGTGGGGGTTATTTATTAGTAAACCAGTGAGGTCACTGGAGGCAGAACCTATTTGCAGCATGTCGTCAGACTATTCCAAGTACCTGAGAAGAATGTGTGTTCTTGAGGCTTTAGAGACCGATTCAGAAATGTGACCTTTCCTTAGTAAATACATAGAAAGTAAGGAAAGAAGAAATTTAAATCAGATTACAGGTAAGACACCCACCAAATAATTTAACCAAGGTTGAAGCAAAGGATCATTAGATCTCTTTCTTATGGATTTAGATCAGTCAAGATCTGATAAGTCTAACTTGGAAGTTTGTTTCATGAACTCATTTGGTAGGACTTCGGGTAAGTTTTCATTTGAGCAATGGATGTGTACCATGCCTGCTGGTGTTCTAAGATATAGGGAAGTTCAGTCATGAAGAGACAGAAACGTTTGTTCTCTGAGGTAAGATGAGCATTAGTGGAAGCTTTGTGATTGTATGTCTGTGAGTACACAACCATCGGAAGCGCAGTGCTCACACACAGCTTGCCCAACTGTGCCTTGCACCTTTATAACACACCTGAAAAATTTGGGTGTAGATTGAATCACAGGGCTGAAAGCTTTTTGACAAATATTTACATTGTGATTATGTAGCTGTGTAACCACGATGGTTGCTCTCCAGTTGGCATGTTAACTTCAAGGGTCTGTTTCCTGACAAATCCTGACTGAGGCTAAGCCTTGAAGGAGGACATCCTGAATGGAAGTCAACTTCCCTAATTTGCCTGATTAGGGGCACTTTGATTTCAGGAGAGAAAATCAATAAGAATGACTATTATTTTGATTTAGTGAAATTATATGTTCCTTTCCATCAGTATCCTTACCTATGAGAAGGTACTGACTGTTCCCAGCTTTCCCTAGAAACCTGCTACTGTCAAAACTTAATAGCTCTTCCCAGGAGCTGGTTGCTTGTGCTTATGTATCTATTTGTAGTTTTATTGTAGGGCGGTTTTAAAGATAATAATGCCTTTTTCTTTTTCTTCTTACCATCTTCCTATTCCTCCAACTTCTCCTTACCCTTCTCCTCCTCCTCTTCAACAGACCCTTTTGAGAGGGTCTTATGTATCCCAATCTGACCTGAAACATACTACCTTGCCCAGACTAGCCTCAAACTCTCCTGCCTCCATTTCCCAAGTACCCCCACATTGGGCTAATGTTGTTTTCTTAATGGTTTTCTCTAGTCTTTTACCATTGTCACTCAGTTGTCCAACAACAAGTAGTGAATGAGTCTTTGGGCTAAATCCTCTGCGTTGATGCCTTGCAAGCAAAGATCGTTGGGGTTAAGGAGTTCCAGTTCTTTTGCTGCCTTATTTAAGACTTTCGGTATTCTTGAAAGGGAACTGTAAACCCGGCAGTGGTGGCGCACGCCTTTAATCCCAGCACTTGGGAGGCAGAGGCAGGCGGATTTCTGAGTTCGAGGCCAGCCTTGTCTACAGAGTGAGTTCCAGGACAGCCCGGGCTACACAGAGAAACCCTGTCTCGAAAAAAAAAAAAAAGCAGGGGGGAACTGTAGTGTGTTGCGGTTTCTCATTCCAGAGGAGTTCTTACCTGGTGACTCTGGCTCCACATCACATGGCTTCTTGCTGAAAAATGACCCCTAGTAATCGGCACTTCAGCAGCTTTTTCTAATGGGTTCCTTGTCAATACAGCAGCATACCCTGCTCTGATCTGACACACCGTAGGGCACAGGTATTTCAGTGATGACTCTGGAGTCCTGTCTCTCCAGTTTCAAGTCTCCCTGTAGCAGTGAGTACCAGTTGAGTATAGGAGGAGATGAAATTGATAAACCATCTTTGTCCTGAACTGGTGATACCTTCTTTTTTTTATTTAACCTTCACTGGATGCTGAGTCACAAGCATTTCTTAACCAGGGTAATTTTGAGAGGTATGAAATCAAGAAAGACTCATGATACTAGGGCACTCATAGAAATATGAGCTTCTAGAGCCAAGGCAGGATTCAGTCCATGCCTGGAGCATTCATTTAAATAAGCAACAGATTTGGTCCACCGTAGCTCATATATTAGTCTGGAAATGGTAAATCTTGTATTTCATTTTTAATTTATTACATTTATTTATTGTGTATGAAAGATTGTACAGACATCTTCAAATGATAACAATAATCACTGATGTCTCAATATACAGCACGATAACATCTAATAGACCTCACCTCATAGCAAGCTTTTAATCAATTGTAAAGTCATATATTAGCTATTATTGCTATTAGCATTTGAACTTCAGGGCATGACTTTGAGGCCTTAGGCCTTTGGGTAAAATTCATAATGATGTATCATGAAATTAGAAACTGCAAAGAAAGCTAACCAATGTGGTAGAGGAATTGAAGTGAGGGATGCATGAAAAGGGGGGTTGGGGAGAACCATTTATTGACTTCGGGCAACAGGCTGTTGAGCGGCTGAATAGCTCTCCTCATGGCATTTGAGGCATTGTTGCTTGGAAAAGTGTGCCCAGCTGTTCTTCATCTCCACTGAGGTTGACAGATCTAGGGCAGATGGGCCAGGCCAGAGCTGGAAAATAAAAGTGAAGCAGTAAAGATGACAAAATAAATCAGGAATAAGTGAGGAGGAGAGCGGAGGGCCATAGCCTCATGGAAGTGCCAGAAGTGAGCATGGCAGCCCTCTCCTTGAAGTACAACCTCAGTGTGCAGGTTGGTCCCTGGTATTACTGCTACCCCTCCATTCTATGCAGCAGTTTAGGCTCCTAGGGTTACCTATTCTGAGCCACTGTAGTTCATGCCTAGTACTGCTGAACCCAATTGTTCTCAACCAGCCAGGCGGTGGTGGCGCACGTCTTTAATCCCAGCACTTGGGAGGCAGAGGCAGGTGGATTTCTGAGTTTGAGGCCAGCCTGGTTTACAGAGTGAGTTCCAGGATAGCCAGGGCTACACAGAGAAACCCTGTCTCCAAAAAAAAAAAAATTGTTCTCAACCGGTTCTTCCAGCCTCCCAAGGGTGTACTACCCTGCAGGCATTCTGGGGTGTCATAGGAATGAGTGCTAGAAGAATCTGGTGAGTGAAGACCAAAGAAGCTTCTAAGCATGCTACAATCCACAGGACAGTGCCTGCTATAAAGAACTGTCTAGCCCCCAGATGTCTGTCATGCTACTGTTTTGAGAAACCCAGGAGTAGAGTAGTAGAACGTTCTAGAGTGGACTCCTTCAGGCTAACTAAATTATGCCAAGGCATTTCCCCCTCCGTTTACACCAAACCATGGAACTGAATGGTTTAGAAGCTTGTTAAACATTTGCTATTCTAAGAAAATGTGCAGATTACTTTATAATCATGTGTTTCTTAGCTGTCTGCTGTACTTTGGTTTAAAAATATTTATATTTCTAAATAAGCAACTTACTCTTTGTATAGGGAAAATAACATATGCATTAGATCTCTGGGGAGTATGTTACAGATACCACCTTTAACACTCTCTGCCCAGCATTTTGCTGGCCGATGAGGCGCTACATTCAGGGCTCCAAGGCAGTGAGTGCCCTGTAGTTAGAATGTTGTGGTTGAGATGAAGACATGATGTTGGGTGGGGGAAGTTCCCTTTGGTCCAAATGCAGCCAACAACAAAGGGGAGGCTGGAGGAGACAGTGGCATCAGCATGCAAAAGACTAACATCACTACTCAGTGTCTCTGGGAATAAAATCATGCTTTCCTGACTTAATAATACATTGCTGTTTCTAAATACCATAAGTATATGTTGTATGCGTCCATTTGTAAACTTTACGAGTCTTCCGAAATCCAGACTCAGCATGAAAACACACGCTATATTTGATTCTTGCATATATAGCACAGATTTTAATTTTATCCCAGTTATGGATATCTGGCACGTGCGCCAATACTCTGGGCAGACTGGTGTGAAATTCAATTTGAGCAGTTAAACACAAGGGTGAGAGAGTGCAAAATACACAAGTGGATGTGTTTCCAGCCCTACAACATTTGGTGTGTGAGTGGGAAAGGCACCCAAGTCCTCTCTTTCCAGCTAGCAATTTTCTTCTTCCTGCGGCAATCAGATTACAGATTTCTCTAGAAAGACACAAATCTTTAGTGGTTCCAATGGACCCCCACCTCTCCCTCAATGTTACCCACAGCACTTTTCACTTGTAAGCTAAGTATACTGGTTGGATGAGTTCTAATAGTAGCTGTTCTATTTGAGATCTCCCTGCTGTCAGGACTGGAGAACATCTTCAAGAGGGGAACGGGAATGAAAGTAGCAATGAGGCCAGCCTGGGCTCATCTCAGCTCTGTCAGTTGCAGTGTCTGAAATTCAGAACATTTTCAAAGATTGTTCCTCACTAGAGATATAGCTCAGTGACAGAGTGCTTGCTGAATGTATATGGAACCCTGGCTTTGATCCCTAGTATGGAAATAGGGTGCTGCTCCTCATTTTTATTTATTCTGAAAAGGGAAGTAGCTCTAGCCTTGGTATCATTGGAAGGTGAAATACAGTGGAAGTCTAGGTGCCTGATTTAATATCCGTTTCCTTCCCTGAGAGACACCTGGCACCCAGCCGTCATGGCACTTGCTGAAGAAGGACATTAAAATGATCTTGTCAGTGGTTATTAATGTTGGTAAAAATGGCAGCCATTCCCATGTTCAATCTGCCTTCATCCAGAAATTACCTAACACCTTTCCACCTGCCCAATCTAATTATGTATCACGCCTGGTATTAAGTACACAGAAGCTTTTGATCTTCCAAGTACCCAGTTGTGCTGGAAGATTGTGTGAAATTTGGGGAAGTCAAGGAGGGATAGTGTGTATGTGTGTGTTTTTCACAGACTGAGACCCACAGGAAATATCAGAATTAAATGGGTCCGTTTCCTCTTATGTTCCAAAGAAAGAACATCTGCTTTCTGTCAGTAAAAACGCCCATCTCTCCATTCGATTTGTTTCCACAGAAGAGCGAGTTGTCCCCATTGAAGTGTGCCGTTCCAAACTGTCAAAATACTTGCAGGGAGTAGTTTTCCGCTGTGATAAGTGTACCTTCACCTGCTCCAGTGATGAGAGTCTCCAGCAACACATAGAAAAGCACAATGAACTGAAACCTTACAAATGCCAGCTCTGCTACTATGAGACCAAGCACACGGAGGAACTGGACACGCACCTTCGGGATGAGCATAAGGTACTTGCCCAGGACTTCCTGCCTTCCTCCACCTCAGCACTCCCGTGGGGAGGGGCCTGGCCGGGGAGAGAGGTTAGTGCAGTTACATCTACTGTGTGTAAGCCAGGGAGATGAACTAAAGTGATAATTACAGTAAAACTTCATTTTCTTAGAATAAAAGAAATGTAAGATCACTTTAGAACTTGGGAAAATAGATATGGCAAATAACTCACTCATACCTCCACTGTCCAAAACTTTGGGAGAATTTGTTTTACATAATTTTGTTTATATTGTATATAAAATGACATGCTTGCTTTTTGTTTCTTATCCTGTCTAAAATTTTCTGTCTTATTTTAATTGTGTTTAATTATTATAGTGTTAGCAGACTTCCTATAAAGGGCAGTCAGTAGATCTTTGGGGTTTTGTGGGTCATATGTGATTTCAGTGGCAGTTGCTCAAACCACCACTAGTATAGCAAGAAAGCAGCCACAGACACAGTAGTGTTCAATAAAACTTTATCCAATAAAAGATGACAAGTTGTGGGCACTTTGTTGCCAATGCTTTGACTCTCAATCATGTATATGTTCTGCTAGTTGCAACTTTGAAAGGCGTTACTATACATATGTGATCAATTTAAGAAACCGATATTTTTTTTAATGGATTAGGAAGGAGACTTTGTGGAGAAAATTCTCTTCTGTAGATTTGCTGAGAATTAGAGCCATACATGATGGCTATCTTACTCATTATCGGGTTTATTTGGCTCACTGTAGTTGTAGGTTTTGCATATTGCCCCAAGCACAGGAGGAGTTATGATTAGTATTTGTTTCTGAAAATAGCCTTCTGCAATCCTTTCTAATTAACCAAATCTAAAATATCTATTAAGCATTTACTCAAGACATACTGAAAAGCATTCATGATCCCATTTCCACTCAATCCTCATCAGTAGAAACATAGCCATTCTTTCTTAGCAAACCCATGTTATAACTACTTTAGTCCGAATCATCTCCTGGTAAGGGCTACCAGTGCTTTCTTTCTCTGGGTCCACAATTTAACAGTTTGCTGGCAACTTCTCTGGTTGCCCATGACAGCCCCTGAAGTAAAAAAGAAAAGAAAAATCTAGATTACTGCACTCAGAAATCTTCAGATCCTTTCTTCCTGTGTCTTCCCAGGCATTTCTCATCGTAACTCAGGGGAAAATGTATCCCAGACCAAGCTCCTGGTATTCATTCACGTGCACCTTATTTATGCACAGTCATCCTTCTATTATGGCGTTCAAGCCTTCGGGCTGGTATTTGGGAACAAAGCAAATCAGGAAGAGAAACTCTTCTCTGGTTGTTGCAGTGGATTCTACATTACTAGGAAATCCAGAGTCTGTTAGAAACCAAACCGATAACAGAGCCAGAGGCTTCCTGAGCAGCCGGTTGAGGACCGGGGCTTGGAATTTGAGCTGGGAAGTGTGTTCTCCAGAAAGAGGGGACCGAATTTAAAACTTTTAGAACAAAGAAACCTGAGCAATGGAGCTTTTGCTCCATTGCTTATTGTGTGTGTGTTAGGAAGCTGCGCATATATGAAGGCTCATCTATGACAAGTTTTCTGACTTATCAGTGGGGATTGATACTCCATGCACAGAAAGCCTTGTAAGAGCCCTTGTACTTTCTACTTGTTGGCACTCAGCCTATGTCCCATAGACTACGTGTGAATAGAATTCTGTTCCAATATAGCAAGAATTTGTACTTAACATAAAGGCAGTCATGCTCTCAAAAGCCTGAAATGTGAAACCAGTAATGATATCTTGTATTTTAGATAGTTCTGTGATGCTTTTACTGTGTCATGGTATGTTTTTAAATTTTGCCCTTTCTTATGGTTTGATGAGTGTGTAAGTCCAGTGAGTACCTACCTGTAGCAGAGGACTTGCCACTTTGAGCATACCCTATGGATTCTATCTGGTTTGGATTGTTATTAAATTGATGGGATTCATGCTTATTAGATAGCAGCACTTTTTTTTTCCCATTTTCTTTTCTCATTTTTTTCCTCCTAAATGATGATCACATAATGCAATTCAGTGCAATAGAAACTGGTGTTGAGCAGCTGAGCACTGGCACTGTGCACTAGCAAAGTATGGTTGTTCATCAGGGTGAATGGTATACAAATGCCTGACTCCACAGAAAGGTTGTGGGGGCTGTCAGTGTGTTCGAGGCTGACTGCTGATTCAAACGGAAACCTTAATGACTCTAAGACAAAAACCAGGAATTAAAGGTCTGAGAGAATTAGAAGGAAATGGAACATGTTTTACTCCTAGATTTCAATAGCTACAAAATCCTGATGACAGTATTAAAAAGCTACTAGAATACTCATGACATAATTGAGGTTACAGGATTTGAGACAGATAGAAAAATAAATTGCTAAATGCTGAAAAAAAATATTGTAAAGATTAATTACATGTATTAACATCATAGGGAATAAAATAGTTAGGTATGAAATTAACCTTAGAACTGTAGGATCTAGTCACTGAGAGCTACATAGTCCTACTGAGAGAAACGGAAGACCTGTATTGTTACCAATATATACCTCCATGTACCACATTCATGAAATAGGCAACTAACTCAGTATTGATCATTGTTTCTAATCAAATCTATAGATCTCATATAATCTCTATCCAAACTGGGAAGTATTTTTTATAGACGTTGATAAACTAAATCTGAAACATATGTGGCAATGCAAATGACATGGATTTGTCTAAACAAAAAAGAGAAGCAAAGTTGAGAGACTCAACCCTTCTTACTTTCAAGACTTAAAGTAAAGCTACAGTAATTGAGAGAGTGTGACACTGCTCAGTTTAAAGAGCAGAAGAAGTCCAAGAGTAGACTGTCTTGAGAGTGTGGTCAGTTGATTTTCATCAAGCATGTCAACACAATAGAGAGATGGTATTCTTCCTAAGGGACCTCTGGAATAATCAGATTTGCACATACATGTTTTGGCCCTTGGTCTCTAAACAACTCTACATAAAAAGCAGTTTAAAATGGTCATAAGTATTTGGGTTAACCTACAAACATTTTAGTGAACCAGGAATTTTGCTAAAAATAAATGAAATGTTGGATGTCAGCATAATGCTTAGATAAGAAACAAAGGCTGTGAGCATTGAGACAAAAGATAAGTTGAATGTCATCAAAACTAAATGTCCTTCTGTGATGATTTGTATATGCTTGGCTCAGGAAGTGACACTATTAGAAGGTATGGCCTTGTTGGAGTAGGTGTATCACTGTGGGCATGGGCTTTAAGACCCTCATCCTAGTGCCTGGAAGCCAGTATTCTGTTATCAACCTTCAGATGAAGATGTAGAACACTCAGCTCCTGCTGCATCATGTCTGCCTGGATGCTGCCATGTTCCCACCTTGATGATAATGGAATGTGTGAACCTGTAAGCCAGCCCCAATTAAATGTTTTTGTAAGAGTTGCCTTGGTCATGGTGTCTTTTCACAGCAGTAAAATCCAAACTAAGACACCTTTATAAGATCCCATTAAGAAAGCAAAAGGCCAATAAACAGCCTGAAACAGATATTTGCCAAATATTTATGTACCAGGCAACCAACACATACAAAGAACTCTTTTAACTTAACTCAGAATGAGTAAAAAATTTGAATAGAGACTTTTCCGAAAAGCATAGACAAATGGTAACTATGTCCATTCAAAGATGCTTGACACAATTTACCACTAGCAAAGTAGAGATTAAAGAAACATTAAGTTTTCATGATCTGCTAAGGTGGTTGATACCAAGTTGTCAATGCCAAGTTGTCAATACTAAGCTGTTGTTGAGAATCTGGAGAAAGTAGAAGTTATCCTGGAGTTCTGGTGGAAGCAAAAAGGGATACAGCTGCTTTGGAGCAGTTCAGCAGGCTGGTTAAATGTTAAGTACTGTGTTACCATGAGACCCAGCAATTCTGCTCTGGCTGTCTTAGTCAATGTTTTACTGCTGTGAAGAGACACCATGACTGCAGCAACTCTTATAAAGAAAGCCTTTAGTTGGAGTTTGCTTACATTCAGAGGTTTAATCCATTACTGTCATTGTGGGAAACATGACAGTCCACAGACAGACATGGTGCTGGAGAACTTGCTAATAGTTCTACATCTGGAGCATTAGGCAACAGGAATAGAGATTCTGGGTCTGGTGTGGGCCCTTGAAACCTCAAAGCCCATCCCAGTGACAGACTTCCTCCAACAAGGACACACCCACTCCAACAAGGCCATACCTCCTAATTCCTGTCAAGTAGTACCTCTCCCTGATAACCAAGCATTCAAATCCATGAACCTATGGGAACCATTCCTATTGAAACCACCACACTGGCTTAAAATAGAATTAAAATACAGACTGTCTATCCAGTGGAAAACTACTTATGAGTAAGGAATAAATTACTGACATTTAGTAGCATGGATGGATCTCAGATCTTGTTAAAAGGACAGAAATCAGACTTCTGTTTTATATGAGCTTCTAGAAAATTCAGAACTGTAGCAACAAGAAGTATCTCAGAAGTTCCCTAGGACTGAGTCTTGGGATAAGGTTTGATTATAAAGAATTTAAGAGACCACCTCAAAGGCGAAGATTCTAAACTGACCTGGGTGAGGATCTAAGTCAGTCACTTTACTTTAAAAAAAGAAGTTGAATTGTTCACAAGAAATAGATAAATTATATAGCCAGTGAATTTTATTTCAGTGCCCAAACTCTGCCACACAGCAAGTCCTCAGTCGATTCTATGTTTCAGAAGCATTTTCTGACTAATTAATCATTGAACCAATGGAGCTAGACTAATGCATAAGTAGTCAACAAAGAAATTCAAGGATTGAGATTGCTGCTATGTTTTCAATAAGATAATGGTGAGTGTTTTGCTTTTTGTATCCTGACACAAATCACTTTAGGTAATGTTATATGGTGGAGAAAATCTTAAAGAATCTGTAAGGCTCTGTTGGATGTGTTTTTCCATCAGAGGATTTCATTAAACAGACCTGGGCAGGCCAACCCTGGACATCTGAGTTCTCCCTGCCAAGGCTGTAAACGTGAGGCACATCTCTAAAGATACTGATCCATGTGCCGTGGACAGAAAGCTAGTAATAGCAGAAGGGGTCCTTGAAGTCAAATACATCATTGCATTTAAGAACCAAAATGTCAAGTGCACTCGATGTAGGCTGCCATGTTTATCCTCAGAAGCCAGAGTGCAGAGGAGAAAGGGTGGTGATCAGAACCCTCATTTTAGAGGTGACAAACAGAATCCTGTCCTTCTAGACCTTTCTCTGTGCCAGCAAGCAAAGAATCATGTGTAATCTCCCGGGATCTAAAGTAAATAGTATAGGCTGTTTCATTTTTCTCATCCTTTGAGTCACTGTCTTTTTCTGATCTCACTCAATCCTCTAGAAGGCTGCACTTTACTCTCTGTCACTTCCTCCTCCTCCTCCCTTCCCCCTGCACATGCACAATAAAACGTTAGCTAGTGACACCTCTTCTCCACCGTTCCCATGAAAGACACAGGCTTAACACTTCCACGAACCTTAAAGTCTTACTAAAAAAGAGCTTATATTTCTTATATTTAAAAACAAAACAAAAACCACTCTTATTTTGAAGAAAATTTTAAGGATATTTAGTACCTTGTTAATGCTGTTTTGTGGTTCTAAAGTCTCTTTGCAACTTAAAGAAACATAAAAATATATTATCTCTAACTTGGTTTTCTCATAAAATTCTCATGTTCAGTATATTACATTTAGGATAGTCTATTCAGGCAGTATACATTTACTAATTGAATTTATTTTGAAATGTTTTTAATTTTTTATACAAATGGAGTCTCAGGCAACTGAACTCTAAGAAATGTGTATCTCCTTTCTCTCTCTCTCTCTCTCTCTCTCTCTCTCTGTTGTGTGTGTGTGTGTGTGTGTGTGTGTGTGTGTGTGTGTGTGTGTGTTCAGTTTCTGAAGTAAGTACCAGTGAGCAATCCCGTGGCTTCTGAGGACGTCCACAGGCTGCAGGTCTCTCCGGAGGCTTGTTTTACTTCAACACTGATCTCCCTCCTGTTGGCTTTGTTTGTTGACGTGTCAGCTGGACATCTGTCTCTTTCGTGGGGTTGAAAAGACAGATAAACCAGAATCAGACAAGTAAGAAATGTGACTGTTTTCCAGAGGTGTGTGCTTCCATGAGCCCTGGGCAATATTTATTAAGTCAACATTAGACAAAGACATTATTTGCCCATAACCTTTGAAAGTATTCACTGTCTTCCTTGATCAAACCTGATGCTCTCACTTCTAACCTGCTTTTCTTCAGACATTCCTGTGTTTCCTTCCACAATCTAACAGTGCCTCTCCTGCTGCAGAGATTCAATGAAATGAATCCTTGAGTGAAATCACTTTTCAAAGATGAAATTTGAAGAAGCCTGTTGGTTGAATTTATCAAACCTTGGCAGTCTTGCCAGCATTCGTGCTTTGGGTCTAGAAGCAACAGCTCAACTAGCCAGATCAGAGCCTCTTGATGCTTTGCTTCTCCTAGCTCTCCTCAGAGATTGTGTCTTGAGTTATGCCAGGGTCTCCAAGTGAATAGATTTCTTCTGGACTTTGGCTAAGTTAAGTTGGTCAGAAGCTGAATTCAGTTTCAAGAAATTGGATCTGGGCCTTGTCTTCTGTGCTCTTTCCCCCTTTGGCTACTTCAGGATTATCTCTTTGTACTGTTCTTTAAAAGTCTTTTATTTTAAAGAAAACTTGTCAAGGGATGCCACCTACCCATCAAGTTTCCAACACAACATTGGTATAAATCCTACTGGTTTTTTTGTTTGTTCGTTTGTTTATTTATTTGTTTTCACCTGGGTTATCCTCCTTAGTGGGCCTTTTTTTTTCTACCTCCTGAGAGTGCCTTTGCATTCTTACAGATGGTTTGTACAGTAGAAAAGGCCTGAGCTATCTTCCTAAAGATAAGAGAGTCACATCATGACTTTAGCCCTTATTTCCTGTTGTGTTCTCATCTTCTGATGTGGAAGATAACTGTAGCATACTGCACACAGCAGTCTAAGAAAAATGGATGCATGTAAAGACCACTGGATACATTTATAGTATGTAACAAATATTTACTAAGTATTTTTTTAATCTTTAAGGGAGTGTTCAATTTTATTCTCACATCAGCAAGCAGCCAAATTTATGGGATGTAAATGTCATGAATTCTTTATACATTGTGATTTCGTGTGGGTTTTTGTTTTTCTGGTTTTTGGATTTTTTTGAGACAGGTTTTTTCTATGTAACAACTCTGGCTGTCCTGGAAATCATTCTGCGACCAGGCTAGCCTGGTACTCACAGAGATCCGACTGCTTCTGCCTCTTGAGTACTGGGATGCCTGATTCATGTGGGTTATCATGTCAGCAATAAATTTAAATAACACTCACTGAGTGTGAACTATGTGTGTGAACAACTGAGTGTGGAATAGTATTCAACCAGAAAAAGGAAAGGACTCCTGCCATTCAGGACAACATGAATAAATATTAATGTCCTCTCTTTAAGGTTTTACTCTAACTCTTAGCAGGGGTGCTGCTAACTGAGAATGCAGCGTACTTCTAAAATTATTATCTTATTATTTTTTATGAATATGGGTGCTTTAGCTGCATGTGTCTATGTACCACATGAGTATCTGGTGCCCACAAAAGTCAGAAGAGGGTTTTGAAAGTAGAGTCACAGATGCTTGTGAGCTGCCAAGTGGGTGCTGGGCTCCTACCTGGTCCTCTGGAATAGCAGCTAGTGCTCTTAACTGCTGTGCCATCTCTCCAGCCCCTTCAATAGAATTTTTCATCTGCATCCCTGACCATTCTCCTGTGGACAATCCTACAGATAATACTTGGTTGTTCACACTAATTCCCTCCCGACATCTCCATCACAGACAGCCAGGGACCTACTTGCAGCAGGGATTAACAAAGGGTGACCAGTTGTCCAATTCCAGCACACCACTTCCAGTGTCTTGGTTGAGTTTACGTGGCTTACCATCCTAGAAAGTGTTTGAAGTTTTTTAAATAGTTGAAAAACTCAAAAGCCTACAGATTCCAAATTTTGCTGTACATACCTAGGTGTTTATATGTATACATTTGTATGAATCTTTACATATTTTTCCTAGTGACTTTTGAACACTTAAGTTTTTGTGGTCCAGAAAGCTTGCAATCATCAATTATATGGCCCTTTACAAACAAATTTCTTATCCTGCATGTAAGTCATTCTGAGCTCCCCAGTGTCGGTTAATGACCACACCACAGGCCCTGCTCCATGTTCTCTGCAGTTACTTTTCTAGAAAGGAAAGTGTACTCTGGCTATTCTTTCTCACAGTGATAATAAACTGTAGGCGACGCAAGCGTCTTGGTTGGGTGTCTCATAAAGATATGTACAGCCATTAGGAGGCTGAACTCTGTCCCCTGAAAACTTGGAAACATAGGGTCGATTTGCTTTGTCACAGTCTTTCCTACTTGATATTTGTGATGTCACCTGAAGATGAGGGTGGCAAGTTCCATTCTGTCTCCAGCAAGCAAGTCTATATCAATCTTTTCTGTACCCATCTGGGCTCAGTGTGAAAATTCGTGTTCAACTTGGTAATCTTAACCAATTGCATAGTTCTTAAAGCAAGCTGGCATGGCAGGAGTGAGGTATATGCAAAGAACAGATCTAAATCTCTTTCATCTCCTCTTCCCTATGTCCTAAATGGTTTAAACTCAACAAATAGGAAAGGCTGTGAAAGTTGCCATTAGCTGAGAAAGGGGATTCTCACATCAGAGCTCAGGGGTCAGTGTTTGCTGATCGGCTCATGGATGTCATTTCTCATGTCCCCCTTCACAGCTGCTTCCGCCTGGCACTAGATTAGTGGCTTTCAATGGGGATGTGGGGTTGGGATCACTCATGTGTAACTTTCACAGAACATGTGGTCACCATATAGTTTTATAATCTGAAATACGTGGGCTTCAGAAACATGGGGCTTCTTTCATCTGTGAAATTCGGGGAAGGGTTCTAGGCATAATACTCCTAAACCCACTCTTTCTCCTTGGTTGTCACCTCTTATGGAAACAAGATGATGGGATATTACTTCTGGTCCTGGGAGGTGGAGGAGGTGGATTGCCTGCAGTTTATCTTTCTGGACTATCAAGATATGAGTCACTTAGCCATCAGTCTCCTGGTCCAGGGAAGACCTTTGGTCCTTTACAAAGCTAACTGAGAGGTACATTGGAACCTTAATCAAGTCTATACCCTTTGGCTCAGACCCTTTACCTTTACATCTGGAAATTTCAGTTATAAAATGAAACCTTAACATGAAAGAAAAGAGAGCCAGGAATAACATAACCCCAGATAAATACATAGAGGAATAGGAGTCATATCCTCTTATGAAATATGATAGGGTGATTAAAGATGACATTTGCTCACAAAACACTATATGTGTCACACAGGGCTGAAAACATTGGAGATTCTTGTTAAAATGAAGCTAGATGGTAGCCAGGCAGTCTGAGCAGTGCTCACTCTGAGGTAGACACTGCTGGTGAGAAGAGATGGAACTGGACAGGACAGAAAATCTATCCTCAGGGTTTGCAGTTTAGTGGCAAAGAGACAGAGCAGGAGGATTATTTAAGGACTGTGGTGTGTGTGAGGTGAGCAAGTTTGGGTGCTGTGAGAGGAAGAAGCAGCATGATTAATGGAAGAGCAACAACAGGAAGGCTTCCTGGTAGAGAGATTAGGATGGGCTGGGGCACTGAGTCAATGTGTTGGAGGAATATGGCGGATACAGGCTTAGGAGTAGGGGCATGCTGGGAAGCTCAGTAAGTTAAGATGATGGGAACAGGAGAGCTTGGGAAGGCTTGTAAACCAGCACAAAATTTGAATTTTACCTCAGGCAAAGATAGGCATTTTCTGCATGTCCATGTGTGTGTAGAGGATGTCATATTTTATAAAAATAAAGAGAGTAGAGAAGAAATATGTTTGGTGAATGTGCAGTCAGGTGTGGGGAAAGGGGGAGCCTCTGAGAGCCAATGTTGAGGCATCCCTTCCTCCTGAAGGACCAGCCACATAGTATAGAATAGAGTTTATTCAGGGCATGGGCATTGAGAGGGTAGTAGACACAGAGAAAGGCAGATAGAGGGGGGTAGAGAGAGAGAGAGAGAGAGAGAGAGAGAGAGAAAGAAAGAATAGAGAAGTAGAGGCCGGCTATGAGCACATGGAGAGAGAGAGAGGAAGGAAGAGAATAGGGAAAGAGGGGGAGCAGGAGGGAGAGGACAGAGCTAGAGCAAGAGGTTAGAGAGAGCAAAGGGGGCAAGCAGCCACTTTTATAGTGAGTCAGGCATATCTGGCTGCTGCCAGGTAACTGTGGGGTGGAACCTAGAGAAAATACTACCAGAGGGAGCTTTATATATGCCCATGTATGGAGGCCAGAGGTGGCCACTGGGTCTTTCTCAATCACTCTCCACGGGAATTCTCACCAACCCTGGAGCTCACCCACTCAGCTCCATTAACTGGCCAGTTAGCCCCAGGGAATCTTCCTTCTCCAATTCCTCGTAGTTAGGACTGGGGAGTTTACAGTCACACCCGACTCTTCTTATGGGTCCTGTAGATCCAAACATTGCTCCTCACACTTCTACAGGAAGCTTTTACTGACTGGGGAGCCATCTCCCTAGCCTCTTAATATTTTCTTAAACATGACTCTGCCCACACTGGGGAATAGATACAGGAAGAGGGGAAATGGATGCTGTAGAACCGATTTTGGAATGGGGCTTATGGTGATCTAGTCAGGAGACATGATAGGCTAATAGGGGCAGAAGAAGAAAGGAGTCCTCCCTTTGTGTTCACATTAGCATTTAGATGGCTAGTTTGGGGGTTTTAAATGTTAGAATAACCCAGCACTATAAAGATTTTTTTTTTAATTTTAGAAAACTTCTCATTACATAGCACAAAAATAAAAATGGTTTTAAGTCTTAATTGCCTAGTAGAGATTATAGACATCTTCAGAACAGATAAATCCTGGGTTGTCCTGGGTTGAACGTCTACCATGGAAATGCCACATACTGTTTTAAAATTGTGCAGAATCTGAAATGTGAACAGTTTTCTAGCAAGGAAAAATAGATAAGCATAGTTCTTCAGAAACCCCTGAAAAAGGAAAGGGACAAAGGGAACTTGATTTAATGACAGATCTTCTGTTGCCATGAGCTCCATGAAAACTAGGGCCTTCGACAAGGAACCCCAGGCCTGGCAGGAAAAGAGCAAGATCAGTTGACTTCATGGGTTCCATTCTCATAGGTAGAGCAGTGTATTATCATGAAGGTGCTTTCTACCTCCGCATAGCTGTACCAGTCTCCTATTGCCAGAGCAGTATTAAGTCTCGTCATAGCACCAAGTTGGCCCTGGTACCCTGAGTTGAGGTCCCTTTCATTTGTCACAGCCAATGATGACCATCCCATCTGCTGAGCATATGGAATTGGTGGTGTTCAGCACATCTCTGTCCCAGCCTGGCCCCAGAGAGTTCTCTGGACTGTCTTGTAAGCCCTCTTTCCTCCCCTGTGCTCTCATTGCTCCGTCTACTGTGGCAGCTGTGGAACTGGCCTACCTAATTAATGATGTCTGCCTTCATTTGTTAACTATACTGTGGGCCTCTGGAGGCAGGGACTGAGTGGCTTTTGTGTTGATATCCCCCTGCCCTGGCCTTCAAAAGGGGGATTTAGAGCACACACATAAGCTCTGGCTTGTTCTAGCGGCCTCACCTGTCATCACTAACAACTCTATGTGTGCAGAGAAGACACATTGTGTACTACTGTTGATCTGATAACCCCAAACCAGAGCTCGTTAAAACATAATAGTTTGATTATTGCTTCCTTGAATGATACTTTGAGGGAAGCTCAGGTTCTTGCATTATTCTAACTACATTTTAGATAAATAAAATCTGTGTGTGTGTGTGTGTGTTATACATGCTCTCCTCTTGTGTTTTGTGCAGGTAATCTTATTCTTGTAAATAAGATATAGTCAGTTTTAAACACGTAGCTTAACTAGTAGCAATAGTATGGTCTTCCATTTTAAACTAGAGTTAAAAGTCTTATGGTCCTCACTGGTACAGCCCAGGACAAGGAGCATGGTTGTCAGGTGGTCAGGACACCTGCAGGAGCCTCTTTGCATGCCGAAGTGTTGAAAGCTTGGGTAGTTAAAGATAGACATGTTTGTTTTAAAACTCAGTGTTGATGCCATGCAATAGGTTTTGTGATGTTTTGGGCTCTGTTTTCCATACCTGAGTCCACAAGTTTGGTGAGGAGGCTCAGTGTTTGGAATGGGAAGCCAAGGAGAGATCTGTCTCTGAGAGTCAGAGTGAAGAAACAGACCTCTCAGATTCCTAGCTTGTCTGGACTTGGATGCAGAAACACAAACATAGGGGAAATTATGCTGGAAAGATCTCCTCCAAGAGTGGCCATGCAGTCTGTGGTTCATTTCTCCATCATCTGCTTGGACCTTTTTCAGGTCAGCCGTAACTTTGAGCTGGTTGGCCGGGTTAACTTGGATCAGCTGGAACAGATGAAGGAGAAGATGGAAAGCTCCAGCAGCGAGGATGAAGACAAAGAAGACGAAATGAGCAGCAAGGCTGAGGACAGAGGTTAGTCTTACCCTGCTCTCCAAGTCCCAGATGGCACCCAGAATGTCCACAGTGAGACAGAAGGGAGGCAGGAGGCTGCTGTGGGAGAACAGAAGGAAGGATCCTTCTTGGTTAAGTAGCAGAACAGACTGGCTTAGGCACCATCAGGGGCCCTGTCTTTACAAACTATTACCAGCTATAGAAACTCCAAGGAAAACAGACATTTTCTTTCTAATTATAGATGTATGTTTGCTAAGAAAAAAATATATGGTTCCTAGCAAGGAAAACTAGTGTCTGAGGAGCCTTGAGAATTCAGACAGCAAGGAGCAAGATGAATGACAAGCTTGGTGCTATCGAGGAGTGAGAGTGAACTTGGATTACTGCTGGGATCATAGTGAGAGCCTGGAATGAACTTGGACATTATACATATCCCCCCTGCAGGGCCATTCCCTTAACCCCTGAGGGCTCTTTTTTCACTCTGCCAAGAAGAGGAAGAGACTGTCTCATCCTCCCTGTAATTGCTGAAAACACCAGCAAAAGTTTTGTGGCAGTTTTGAACTATTGTCCCAACCCTTCCATTCTCCCATTATTCTAAGATAAAAAGACTCCAAAATGTGTTTAATTGCAGATAGCATGTTTACGGGATCTAGAGACTTGTTTGCTATTTAAGCATAGAACACTGTGGACATCCCCAGAGTATATAAAAAACACAGGTTGGGATGGGGAGTGAAGGGCTGGAGAGAGGAGGGCCCAGCAGCTAAGAGCGCTTGCTACTCTTGAAAGAACCTGAACTCAGTCCCCAGCACCCATTTCAGGCAGCTCACAATACCTGTAACTTCAGTTCCAGGAGATCAGACTCTTTCTTCTGTCCTGCCCACACCCACACACATATTCAAAATTAAAGAAAGACTGCAGGTTGGAATGTGTTCCTTGAGTTGCTGCAGATTGAGCAAAAAAGTTTCTGCAAAGATACTGTAACTTTGAGCAAAGAGTATAATAGCCACTGTCATTGTGGTGATGAGAAGAATCATTAGCGGCCATTGCAGAGCGTCGTTTTTTTAATCTCACGTAGTATGGAGGGTTCTGAAGCTAGCCCACCAGAGCTTGGCCCCTAGTCTATAGGACCTTGCTTTCTATCTTTGTGAGTTCACCAGATCTCAAATAATAGTGACAGTGACAATAATAATAGCAGTGTCTGTCTCCTAAGGTGATCAATATATAGACTTTTAACTTAAAAGCTTAAAAGATTTTAAACTTTGGTATTTTCTTTAGTTTAAATTGACAAGTTTTAAAAAAACATGTATTTGTGATGTTTTAAAATAGGTACATATTGTTCAATGGCTAAATGGAGTTAATTAACATTTTCCTCACTTATCTTGGGGAATATCTTAATCAACTGAGCGATTTCAAGCTGCAGTAGCATTATTGATTATAGTCAACATGCCACACAATTGATCTCCTAAACTCATCCTTCCAATCTGCCTGAAATGTAATGTCTTTTGACCAATATGTCCTCAGATCCCCAACCTTGAGCTTTGGAAATGCCCTTCCCACCAAACAGGCCCATTCCACAGTCTGAATCACTGGACTTGACTGAGGTTTCGCATGGAGTAGAATCACTTAGTTTTTGCATTTATGCCTGGTTTATTCCTTTAACATACAATCCTCATCCATGTTGTCACAAACGACAGGATTTCTTGTCTAAAAGTGGAATTGTAGAAATGATATACCAGTGGGTGTATGCATCACATTTTCTGTATCCCTTCATTCATTCATTTCATGGCCACTGAAATGAATTCTATGTCTTTGCTGTTGTGAATAACGCTGAAGTGAGCACGGACATCTCTTTGAGATATTCTCTTCATTTTCTTCGTGTGTCAGCCCAGTAGTGAGCTTGCTCAGGAACTTGCATACACTATCCCCTAACGGCTGCCCTAATGTGCTACTAGTCTACAGCGTTGTTCTTTTCTGGCCTTCATCAACACTTGTTATCTGTCCTTTTTTTGGTACTAGGCACTCTAACGGCCATGGAGCAGTACTTAAGGTTTGAATTTGCATTTCCCTCTTGTTCAGGTGTGAAGTCCTAGTATATTGATGATGTCTGCTTGAATATTTTCTGAGAAATGCTTATACAGAGCCTTTGTCTATTTCTTAATTGGGGAAATTGTTCACTCCAATATTGACTGAGTTGTTTGAATTCTGCATATATCCCGATGTTGACCCTGTGACAGGTGTGTGGTCTACAGATTTCTCCTTCTTCTTTCTTCTTTCTTTCTTTTTTTTTTTTTTTTTTTTTTTTTTTTTTTTTTTTTGAGACAGGGTTTCTCTGTGTAGCCCTGGCTGTCCTGGAACTCACTCTGTAGACCACACTGGCCTTGAACTCAGAAATCCGCCTGTCTCTGCTTCCCAAGTGCTGGGATTAAAGGCGTGCGCCACCACCGCCCGGCTGCCTTTTCTTTCTTATATTTTCCTTGGTAGTACAGAAACTTTTCTGCTGGATTCAACTTGCATTTGCCATTTTTTTCTTTGGTTACTTGTGATTTGGGGGTCATGTAAAAAACTTTAAAGAAAAAAATCATGGTCAACCAGTGTCATGGAGATCACCCCACCCCCACCCTGTGGTTTCTTCTATCACCTTTTAGGTTTTAGGCCTATGTTTCAATTTCTTACTGATTTGTGAGTTGATTGTTTTTCCATCTGGGAGATCAGGATCTAGTTTCCTCTGCCTGTGATGCCTGATTGTCCCAGTGATTATTTACAGAATTGTCTATTTCTCATTGGGTGATATTTGGCAACTTTCTCAAAACTCAATTGACTAAGAGAGTGTTTCAGGACTCTCTTCTGTCCCATTGCTCCATGAATCTGATTCTGGGTTAGTGTCGAGCTGTTTTGGTGACCTTGATTTTCTTTATATATCTTAAAGTCATGGACTGGAGTGCCTAGAACTTCTTATCCTGTTCACTCTAGATTGCTGTGGCTCTCTGTGGCCTTTTGAGTTACTTTGGTACTATAATGGAAAGCAAAGAGTAGAGCTGTAACTCAGTGATAAAATTCTTGCCTGTGGTGTGAGAGGCCTTGGATTATAAGATGCCAAAAACATTAATTAAATGACTTAACATCTAAGTCTTGGACCTAATAAATAATAGTTCTGACAAACTTAAGCTCTATCTAAAGTAAGGTAGGAAGATAAATAATAAACCCACTGAAGGATGAATCTCCGTCATCTTGTTCCAAAGCAGATCTCTTAACACTACACACATCTCCACCCCTTTGAGGGCTAAAATGTTCTTTTTTAAAGAGACCCCACTCATGAAATGCACTAGCCCTTGGGCTAGACTAAGGCCCCATGGCAGAATATCTAGCAGATCTGAGCAGGTGTCTTCCTTAGGCCATTTTCTTCTATGGTACGTTTCTTGTGCTCACCTTCTCACTGTGATAATCAAGGGATCTAGTTGGGTCCTTCAATCTCCAACCAACACAGACAGCCATGACTTACTGCCAAAATGTGCTAAGTTGTTAAAAGCTGCTTGCTGTGGTCGACCTGCAAGACTACATAAACCAAACAGCCTCACCTGTGGGTTGACTAAGCTATGTTCAGCCATTTCTTATCAGGGAAATGCTTGTGATCTTAGAAGTATGCCTCATTTCTTTTCCTTCCCTTTTTTTTTTTTTTTTTTTAAAAAAAAAAAGAACTCTTAACAAATATGTTCTTCACAACAAATTCTTACCATCTCTGCAGTGTCCTCGGGGCAGGGGAGGGAGGGGATGCTTCTGAGGAGGCTACAGAGGCTCCTTTTTCTTCCTAGTACTCTGTGGCCCTGTTTGTCCCTCTTTAGGAGATAAAAGCTTCCTTATTGGATATTTTGGCTTTTTTCATGTCTAAGGCTAAGCCTAGGCTATTTCTGAAGCCATGAGCATTCCACAGTCCTCCATTTCCCAATGCTCTTCCCCAAAACAAGAAAACAAGTATAGGCCATGAAAAAAACAAGCATCTGAAATATGTGAGGTGCGTTCAAGCTTTTCGCTCTCTCTCTACCCACTGGGCTTTCAGCTTCAGACTAGATGGAACTGGAGAGAACTGCCTGGCTTCTGCTTCCCCCTGAAAGTGTCATGTCTACATCTAGAGACCTAAACAAATGAAGAAAACTCCTCCTTGGGTAAACAACTTGGTCTGGAGGACTGACCTAAGTACCTGACTGTCCCTTCTCTGTCACACATCCTTGCAAGAACGGTTCCCTTTGTCAGATCTCCTTCTCCTTTGAAACAACTAAAATCAATCTTCCACCATCTCGTAGATTGTTGCCAAGAAGACAGGGCCAACAATAGCCTGGGGTGTTTTTGCCAGACATCCTGGCTTCTGGCAGAGTGCACGAGGGGCTATTAGCTCAGCTCTCAAGCTGAGGGAGAGTGATTTGAGATGTGACAGGTAGACTGGCCTCTTCTTTGAGGATGAGGCTTAGCATGTGTCCTTGGAGACAATAGATGACTGGTTTCATGTTTCCTGAGGGCAGAGGAGCAAGTACTGGAACCATTCTCCTTGTGAATAATTTGGACTTTCATATAGACACCTTCAGTTAGGGAGTTCATGGCCTTCCTGCTACCCAGTTCCTTTCCAGACATGAGAGCTAAGGAGCATACTCAGAATAGACACACAGCAAGATCAGCCTGGGAATTTCAGAGAGAAGCCACGCATGAAGAAATTGAAAGGAACCCAAGCAGAACGCTGCCCACCCTGCCCCCTCTCATTATGCAACTGGGAGGAGTCAGGAAGGCATTCTGTTGATTTCTTGCCCAAGATAATCCCTGCTAAGGAATTAATGCGTAGAGCAGATGGCGCTGTGTCATTTCCAGTGAAAAGAATCAAGGAAGATAGTCTGTGCAATATTTTTAATGGCTTGTGTGGTGATCTTCTTAATTTGTGAGAAAATGTCTTGTCTTTTGTGAGAACTAGCCCTGTTCACTTAGCTTTCTGTGAGGAGGATGAAGGTGCGTCATAGAGCCCAAGCTAATGTCTGGAAGGTTTCATGAAATACAGTGCATTTTAACCAGAAGGTGTCTTCCTGTGACATCTACTCTTTGGGGCCCACAGTAATCAGAGATGAAAATGATCAAATTTACCCAAG
Organism: Mastomys natalensis; assembly: GCA_021653895.1. Taxonomy (NCBI): domain Eukaryota; kingdom Metazoa; phylum Chordata; class Mammalia; order Rodentia; family Muridae; genus Mastomys; species Mastomys natalensis. The sequence goes on from JAJTUV010000391.1 coordinate 436,500, forward strand.
CTCCACCTCTTTTTTAGAACCGTGTAGTCTGCTACTTACTACCCATGTGAGGACTTGGCTCTCCGTGGGCTAATGAAAGACATATGGGCTTAGGACTCAGGACAGCACAAAAGCCGTGTAACCCTCATCTTTGAGCTTGCCAGGAGGTGTGGCTTAAAAACAATTAGCTACCCGATACACATGTATAAGGCCCCTAACGTGCCAGCATCACAGGAGTAAAGGAAACAACTAGGCCAATATTTGATCAAGTGTACACCAGACCCATTCAGAAATGTCTGCTAGTCCTGTATTTGTGAATATCATCCGTTGAGAAATAAATCCTGGGCAGTTGGCCAGGATCTGTCAGTGGCTGGGACATGCTTGCTTTTATTAGTAGTAATTCTTATTACATGTGTTTATTTATTGTGTGAGAGAGTTGCACATGCAGAGGTCTGAGGACAATTTGCAGGAATTGGTGGTTCTCCTCTCCCACCATGTGGGCTCCAGGGATCAAACCCAGGTCATCGAGCCGGGGAGCAACATTAATCTACTGAGACATCTCAATGTCCCAGACACACTTTTATATAAGCTCCCGCCTACCTCACAGTTGTTTAGGGTACCGCACAGGAGGGTCTTTGCAGGGCTCCATCCTACAAAAGTGTTACACATGTTGTGAAGCTTTGACCTAACTTGGAATATGAAGAAGTCCTGTGGCCTACACTGTAGAACCAGGTTGGGTGCTTTCTGTGGTCTATTTTCTTAGTGAGGAGATAACCCTGTTTCAGATAGACCAAGCTGTCAAGCCCTCAGTCAGATCATGCAGAAGGGATGAGTTAATTAGAAAACAGATGTAATAGGGTCTTAGAGTAGGCCAAGGAACCTTCTCTGGCAAGAAGGAATCTGGGTTGTTGATGATAGAAGAAGCTGCATAAATGAGGAGAAATGCATATCCTTAGTAACTGAACCCAGGACACCTCCTGAGATCTCTTCAGGGAGTGTCCTTAAGAGAAGTGCAGAGTCAGTGGGGAGTCTGGAGATGCCAGTTTAGCTTTCCAGGTAAGCCAGGAAGTATTTTCCTGTGAATGTTGACTAATCCTCTCTAGATTCCAGAAACACAAAGGTAATGCTGGCCCTTTCTCTCTGTTTGCAGAGCTGATGAGATTTTCTGACCGGGGACCTGGTATGAACACTGAGAAGCGATTTCCATGTGAATTCTGTGGACGGGCATTCTCACAGGGCTCTGAGTGGGAAAGACATGTGTTGAGACATGGCATGTAAGTAGGGTGACAAAAGACCTTTGTCCCAAAAGAGAGGGTGGGAGGGAGGCTAGAATCCCCTAATACTACATAGAGCCCCCAGCACCACCAAGTACCACCTTACTGAGCGTGAAGTACAGGCAGTGATGACTGAGAAAGCAGATTCCTCCTTCTTCGTTAAGTTTTAAAATGGCCACCCTGTCACAGTCAGGTGAAGGAAAGCCCCCCAGACTCTAGGGTAGCATGTTCCTTTACTTTGCAATTGAATCTTATTCTCTGAGAGAATTTGGATTGTGGTCTGAATTTCTGGCTTCTGTGTTTGCTCGTTCCATGAATGGCCTTGAGCATGCCAAGCCTTACCTCAGAGACACACCGCCATTCCACACGTGCCTCCCAGGTAATTGAGAGCATTCCTGTCAGGTTCTGACCTAACCTCTTTGAAAACCGAATTGTCCTTTGCACAAGGAACCCTTCCTTAATCCACCAGACAGGAGAACTAATTTGTGGTTTGTATGAGATAATGTCATGAAGTGTCCAGACCTCTGAGAGCATAACTAAGTTTCTCAAGTCGTAGTTGATGCCTGCAGGTTTTTAGTTTTTGTGTGTATGGATGATTTATTGACTAATAAATCTTCAATATCAGAGTTGTTCCTTTGTCTTAATCATTACTGGTCAATACCTAAGCTTCTGAGTTCAGTTGATAGATCCGAGTGTGAGTCAGCTCTTGGTATTTTTCCAAGAACTCAACTCAAGGGAAATATAATATCAAAAAGCTATATTAATTTGGAAACAACATGGATGGCATAATCAAAGCACAGTACAACACTGGATATTTTTTAGGGGTCCGAATCATCAGAAAGAGGTCTACATGACCTATACATAACAAATAGAAAGTCACCAGCAATTTAGTTACATACACATAGAACTCATTCATAGGAAACTTCAGTGCACTTTTAGGATCTGAGAAGAAAGGATAGATGAGTTTTTAGTTTGGTTAGAAAAAGGATGTGAGAAGCCAGGAAGGTCATGCTTAAGGATTTCAGCTCCACACCCGGAGTGCAGCAAGCTGGGCATGGGTTTGTCATCCCAGCTCCGGGAAGGCAGAGAGAGGAGTTGTGCTTACTAGCTAGCCAGCTAGTGTATTTGGCCTAGTCATGAGATACTACTCCGTCTCAAAACGAACACACACAGAAAAGATGACGGTTGCCTAGGTAATGATCCCTGACCTTGAGCTGGGCCTCCAGAAGCGCATGCTCACCACTCCTGATCCTCCTGTCTCCACCACTTAAGCGCTGCAGGGAGAGCCACGTTCCACCACATCTGGCTTATGAATGTTTCTGGTTTGCTTTTCCAGGGCATTGCATGATACCAACCAAGTGAGCAGGAACGAAATCCATACAAAGGAGATGGTGGAGGATAGTATGCAGCTGCCCTCCATAGAGGCCAAGGAAGACGACGAGCCAATGGGGATAGACTTTCCCTTAAAGAGTGAAACAGTAACCATTTGTGTAGTAGCTACCGACAAATCTCTCCTGGAGAATGCCGAGGCCAAAAACGAATAAGAGTTTGGTGAAGTTCTTATCAAACCTTACTTGAACCGTGATGAAAATGTGGGAGGGCCGGCGTGGGCTCAGAAGGGCGGGGACAGACAGAGGAGAGAAGACAGAACAAAGCTGCTTTTAGGACCGAACAATCTATTTTCAAAGCACTGGTACCTGTGTGAGTGAGTATGTAAATTAAAGTTATTTAAATGGTTGGAATATGTGGCTCCTTTCCTGTCACTACATCCTTCCTTCCGGATCTTCACCACGGAAGTTTTCATCTGCTGCGGTTTGGGAAGTACCTCCCATGGGCACGGTGGTCTCTGTGACCCCTCGGACAGTGCGTGGAAACGGAGGCTCCCAGACACAGAAGACTTCTCCTAGGGGAACAACTTTTGGGCGCACAACTTTCAGTGCGTTTTTCTAGTTTTAATACCTTAAGCTTTTTCAAGACCTAACTGCAGCCGCTTTGGGAGAAAAAAAAAAAATAACAAAACAGAAAACAAACAAAAAACTGCTTTGCATAAAACAGTCACCTGTTTCCTAGTACCTCAGACTTAACCAAGGGAATTCTCTGCATTTGTCTGTACTACCTGTGGCCCTTGTGGTTAAATGTAGAGAGAACTGCTGGACGGGATGGTGAATGGAGAAAAAAAAAAGAGTTTTAAAGAAAGGAACACAAATTGTGCTTAAAATCCCCACGTGGGTTTTATTTCTTAAAATACTGTGATTTTTTTAATTATTTTAGTAAAAAACAAAACAAAAAAAAAAGAAACAGACTTTAATTACTAGATAACTGTGTGTGAATTGTCATCTTGTATTCCAGGTAAGCTGTTTATTAGTGTTCAGCTATAATTTAGAATTTGTAGGTTCATGTGAACTAATTTTATGGTGATTGTGGGCTTTCGTTGGCCACATGTTTATTTTTCTCTCGATTTGAGTGTTACAAACACAGCACAAATTCAGTTGTTCTTTCTTCATGAGTTGTTCTCTGTGTGTTCGTTGTTTTAATTTGAGGTCAAGGGAGAGTTAGAAGGTGTGTGTGTGTGTGTGTGTGTGTGTGTGTGTGTGTGTGTGTGTGAATTTTTATAATTTTAAACATGAACATAACAAAGAGGTTAACTTCCCTTTTTAATTTGTTTTTGTGTTTGTTTTCTTTTTAATTTAACTAAAGAACCAAACTCCGAGCACAGCTATGCAGCATGGGGCCAGACAAAGAGGTCCCATCACCCTTTTTTTTTTTCTCAAACCTACACATCACACGTCTCACCAACGATTTCTGTTACATTGGGCTGGCTTTCGTGTGTGCTGTGAGCTCTGTGTTTTGTTTGCTTTGTGTATTGTGAGGCTGTCTCATTTCTTTTGGGAGCCATCCCTCTCGTGAACTTGGACAGGAGATGGCATTTCCTGCAGGGAGCATGGAGAAGTGCTTTTTTCTTTGCATCTAGCTACTCCGTTTCCCACAGTGACTTTTTTTTTTTTTTTCCAAGAGCAGCTTAGACTAAAAGCAAGTCTACGTTTATAGCACATTATAATTGTGAACAAGGGGTTTCGTTCCAAAAAGTAGGAAGGAACTTTCTTGAAGCTTAGGTTAGTGTGTGTGTGTGTGTGTGTGTGTGTGTGTGTGTGTGTACATCTACGTGTACTGGTGTTTGGATGTATGTGTGTGGGTGAATGTGAGTCCTTGGTTTTCATGTTTCTTTTGTTGTCCTTGTTTGGGTTTTTTTTGTTTTGTTTTGTTTTGTTTTGTTTAACTTGGAAGGGTTGATGGGGTGGGTGGGCGGGCCAGAAGGGAAGAGGGTAAACTGAGATGTCAGTGTCCCACACAGCTTCAGAGAAAATCCATGGAAAGATGTCGCATTTGTGAAGTAAGTACGTACTTGAAAAGCATGATCTTGTTTTTGCTTTGTTTTGTTTTTATTTTATTTTTTTTTGCTATTAAGATTTTTATTTGTAGGATGTTTAATTTAATTTTTTTTTGGGATGGGGGCCATCATGTGGAAACCAGAAAAGGGGAAAGTGTGAAATATCTAGACAGAGGTTCTTCTGTGTGCTTACTTGCTTTTGATTGGCCTCATTTGAAATGTACTGAACAGTTTCCTACCTGGATTGGATGTCTGTGATGGTTACCAAAAACAAACAAAACAATGAAAGGAAAAAACGAGAAATAATTGTGACATGCTTTTATCACTACTTTATTTTTCAAATAACATGTAAATATTGTAATCCATTGGATTTTGTTTTGCTAACTTGTTAATAAAAATATGGGACCATTATCCTTTTAACAAGGCTAGAATGTCATTTTTTTTTTCTTTTTCAAACATATACCTGATATTTTGTGGCCGCACATTTTGGACACATTCTGTTTTCTGTTGACTGTAATGACATAGAATTTACAACATTTTTTTTGTTGTTGTTGTTTAATTTATACAGAGGACATTTTTTCCAGAGCTTGAGAGAAGAAAATAAATAGCAAAATGATAACCTATTGACTCCAATAATCAGTGTCTCCTGAAACTTGATGAAAGACAGGGGGGTCCTGACTCCTTTGAAGCCAAGGGTTTAAACACAAAAAAATAAAAATAAAAAATAAATAAAAATAAAAAAACACAAGTAGGTTATTCAAGTTGTTTGCAACATACATTTTGTAATGAGATGTGAGAAATTAATAAAGAATTTTTTTCACATGTATCTATGTGCATCTGTTGTTAAGTTATTTACGGATGTGATTACAGACAGGAAGGCTGGCAATGACAAGACCAGTTTTGAACCTATGTGCTGAATCTATACAGATGAGGAAAGCAGGAAAAATCAAGGTGAGGTCTGAGCTGGAGTTTAGAATATTAGCGTTCCTGCACTGAGGTATACATCAACAATGAAAATTTTATGGGAAGAATATTTTCCACCAAAAATGAGAATCAATTGGTTGTGTACAGTACCTCGCACATGAAATCTTACTGTTTGTGAGGCTGATTCCGGAGGATCACAACAACTACCCCACCCCAAAACATGAATCAGTAGGCAAGGCAAATGGAGAATCAAGTCAGAAGAATCATCTTTGCATCGAGTTCTCAAAGATCCTTACTTTCTTGTTTTCATAAGAGAGTGATTCAGTGAGCTTCCCTGTTGCAAAGCTGCTGTTCTCCAGTGGTTTCTGTCAATAGTTATGAGCAGAGTCTAACTGAGTTGATGTCTAACCCATGCTTTTGCTCTATTTAATGTTCTGGAAATGAGATGTGTAGATGCCTTGGCCATTCGTAGGGGCTACAGGCAAAACTCTGACCCTTCTGGCTTAGCACCATCTGCTTCAATTCTATGCAGTGGTCTCCCTCCTGTGACTCTGTGACCCTACCTTTTTCATCTGATCGTGTGATGTTGTGCCTATTACAGCACATGAATACCAGGGCCACTGCAGAAAGCTCAGTAGCAGTCTGCCCACTGGAAGGCCTTGCCCTGATACTAGCACACACACTTTATGGGCTAGACCTGGTCACAGCCCCAACTATCTACATAAGGGACTGAAAAGTGTTTGGTCTAGACTACCAAATGAGTCCAAAAGAATGTGAGCTATGAATTTCTACCATGATGAAAGAACAGCAGGGACAGGGAAACCTTGTGTTCTTCAAAAACAACAGATGCTGGCCCCATCAACCAAGGACTTATGCAATATTTCTTAGCAGGTAGTTTGTGCCAGACACTGGATAATGAACAGACTGACAGATACAACTATGGTCTTCTGACAGCTTATAAATGAGGAAGGTGGAAATAGGAGATTTGGAAAGGGACCTTCCATAGAAGGTGCTGGGTTCTAGAAACTTTGGGCTTTTGTGTTGTTGCAGCCAGCCTTCTGCATACTGATCTTGAGAGTGAACATGTTTTTGTCTGTCCAGCTAAGGGAATGTCTTTGGTTTAGGAAGGCATATGGAGAACTTGGGTATTCTTATCCCTGGGTGGGCCCTCAGTCCTATGCTTAAGCTTTAAGATATGTATCCACCCCTGTCTTTAGCATTTTGCCTGCCGTCAATCTATTGCTCCTAGAAATAGTTTAACAAAAATCAAAGTATCTCTTGCCTGATACAAGTGAGGTGAGAAAAAACATGGGGCTTCGAGCATTGGTGAAACTATAAGAATTTCTTTTTAGCCAGGCATGATGATTTGTATGTTTAATCCCAGCACTCAGAAGGTGGCAGCAGATGGATCTCTGAGTTCCAGGACCACAAGTTCCAGGCTGGTAAGGAAATATGTAGTGACACCTTTGATTAGATAGATAGATAGATAGATAGATAGATAGATAGATAGATAGATAGGATAGGTAGGTAGATAGATAGGAATGAAGTCAACTGGGAGAGGTGTACTAAAGTCACTTCAGTATCTCCCACATTCATATCCTGGGACGTTTTCTAGCCCTTTCATTGCTGATCTCTCCTTCCATGGTTCAAATAAGATAAATAAGTTTATGACACTCTTTTCACCTCATGGTGTAAATATTTTCCGTGTTTCTATGCAGTCATCATGCATCATCACAATTAGAAACTTTTCTGAGCTGCGTAGCATATTGGATGAGTGAAGTGGGTAAGTATAGTCTGTATCCAGCTGCTAGGTGTTACATTGAACACTCAAGCTTAATGTTTTTTGTGATTCACACAATGATGCAGTTTGTATTTGTTAGCAGCGTCCTCACCTGCCCCAGTTTCACTAACACACTACCAGTGATGTGTTAAGTTTTAAAAGGGCATTGTCTCAATTGAGTTTCTGTCATGATCGTGACCATAAGCAACTTGGAGAAAGGAAAGCTAACTTTACTTACACTTCTGCACCACAGCCCATTATTGAGGAAGTATGGGCAGGAACCGAAAGTAGAGGCCACAGGTATACGAAACAGAGGGAGGATATTGGTCAGGACTAGATTTAAACTCAGATCACTTGCACTTAAGCCCCAGTTGACCTATTTATGGTGTGATATTATGGGCAGTTTACTTAAACCCAAGTACCTTGCTTTACTTTTAAAATGAACATGTGGGGATTTAACATGAGTCTTGCTTACTTTTATTACTATTTTAAATTTTCTACATACTTCAGCATGGTAAAGCTATTCAAACAAAGAGGCCAGACTTCCAAACTGAGCAGTCAGTCTTAACAGCTGAGTCTCCACACAAGTCTACTTCATCAGAAAGGGAAGAATTCTTGCCTATTCTAAAAGGTCAAGGATCTCACAGAAGACCCTGCTGCCAAAGCCTGCAATGCACTGCATGAGAATAATTTTGAAATATGGAGGAAGGGAGCCAAGGAGATGGCACAGCAGGTAACACACATGACATACAAGCCTCATGATCTGAGTTCAATCTTAGAACCTGCTTAAAGATAGAAGGAAAGAACTCAATTCACAAGCTGTTGTCTGACGCTCAAAATGTGCTGCCCACAACAAAACCAAACAAACAAACATATATTTAAAAGGAGTCAGGCAATTGTGGCACACACCTTTAATCCCAGCATTCAAGAGCAGAGGCAGGTGGATCTCTGTAAATTCCAGAGATCCAAGACCAGCCTGATTGAAGAGTTTCAGAATATCCAGGGCTACACAGAGAAACCCTGTTTCTATAGATAGATAGATAGATAGATAGATAGATAGATAGATAGATAGATAGATTTAATAATATATATACATATTTTTAAAGATAAATACAAGGAAAGCCTCAGAGGTCAGGGTTGTAGAGCTTAGAAAACAGGCTAAGCTGAAAAAGGACTTAAATGGTGGGTGTGGGATATATACCTGGATACATACCAGGAACTAAGAGCGATCAAGAGGGGACGTTGAAGGCAGACAAAGAAGCAAAACACTGAGTCTGGTAAACTGAATGACAATGTTGGTTGATCCCCTCCAGGAATCCCAATGTCTGTTGCCCAGGAAATTAGCTCATTAGAGCGTTGAATATCATACCAGGGATTTTTAATACAAAGAAATAGAGATGCCAGTAGGAACTGTAAACTAGTAAGGAAGTTTAACCAAGGTATTGACCTGTTTAGACTTAGAAAGGACATATTTGTCAAATTACTCTGGGGTATCTGGCCCTCATCACTTTCCACTCAGCATTGAAGCCTAATTTTAACTGGAATGGTGAAATGCTCAGCTGTCATTGTGTTTTTTGAGACAGAGGCTTAACATGTAGTCTCACTTGGCCTGGAATTCACAATGTAGACCAGTCTAGTCTTGAACTCAGAGATCTGGCTCCTGAGAGCTGGAATTAACGGTGTTTAGCAACCGTATCTGGCATGCTTAGCCTTTTTAGAATGTATTTTTTCAGCTTTTCTTTGTTTGTTTTTACGTTCTGTTTTGTTTTGTTTGAGCATTTAATAAATGCTCCACAAAGACTGGCCATGTCCAAAGACAGATGGCCATGCTCCAAGAAGACCATCATTCTCTTATCTCTTATCTTCATTCTCTCAGTGACACAGTCACAAATGACCACAAGCTTGATGAATGACAGCAACAGCAATGTATTCTTTCATATATATGAATATTCTCGTTGTTTTGGAAGCCAGAAGTTTTATAATTTACAGATGCATGTCTCTAGTCTTTGCTTCTTTCTTCACATCACCTCCCTTATGCTCTCTCTCTCTGCCTCTCTCTCCCTCTCCCCACCCCTTTTCTTGCCTATGCTTTTATGGTTTGGAGGATGGGAACCCAGGGTGGTGGGTATGCCAAGGTGTCATGTTGCCAGAGCCTCCTTTACTTCTTAGGACACAAGTTATTGGATTTAGAACCCATCATTTCATCTCGTGATCCCTCATGACACCCGTGAACATTCCTGTGAATGCATCTTTAAGATGGGCAGATCACTATCCAGCCCACCCTGATCTTAACCAACCGCTGAGCTGGCTGCTATCTGGCATGCTTTGTAGATTAGCATCCTCAGGGAGAGTCCAGTGATTGCTGAAGAGTCCCAGCTCAGACAAGGTTTACAAGCAACCCGATTATCCTCTCTCCACCATGGTCCCACCACTTCTGTTTGTCGCACATGTTTCTATCTTTCAGCTGCCATACCCAGAACCTGGCCCCATATCAGAACTCAATAAATAACGTCTGAGGGAGAAAGGATGGATGGACGGATGATGAAACACTCTGCTCTCCCCTTCCCCCACCCAACCCAGACTTTCAGTAGCAGAGACACATTGCTGTCAGATGCAGCTAGCCTTTTTAAATTCAAATATATTCCTGTTGATACCAAGTGTTAGTTCTCATCTGATTTGGCATCAATGTTACATTTACTCTCCGAGCTTGATATTGCTTTTTTAAATATCTAAATAAAAATATGCAGCTCGGTAGATGAAAAATGTCTTTGTCTGCAATTCTAAGCTCTCCCTAAGAAAACACCAGAACACAGAACTCCAGCACTTCTGCTTAAGGTCTCCTTCATCAGTCCTTTTCTCTTCAGAGACGGACAAAGACTGGGCAGATTGATGATTTGAGCAACGACTGCTGGGAAGTGAGGGGTGGCAGAAGCCAGAATTGTCTGTGATGGGGGTAGAGACACATGGTCATGTAAAGCACGGTGGACTGTGTCCGCATGCTTGATGTGAACATGGACAGCACTGGGAGAGTGTTTTTAATAGTGGGAGGAGATGGGGGACATTGTTTACACCCCATCCTTCCACACACCACCATCATCACCCAATGAATGAAAAAGGACATAGTCACCTAGGAGTCTAAAGGGACTCTTCCTTTTCCCTCCAGCTTAATCATTTGGCTTCTTGAATTGAACTTGGAAAGCAAACTCCATCTCTGTTCATCGTTTCTTTCTGGAGCTTGCTCTCATTAACAAAACAGCTAAGTTTGGTTTAGCTGACTGCATGCATGACTTCCAGAAACCACATCACAACGCTGGAGGAACGCAGCCTCTCAGAGCGACGGCGGCCTGACCACATTGTTTAAAGACTGGAGCCAGGCAGCAGCAGTACTTCTGAAATCCATTTAATATGTGTGAAAACATCAGATTGAAATCCTGACCTTTCCCCGGAGCTGAAAGGACCCGCTCCAGGAGGCTGCATGAAAGACCACAGCTACAGGCCCAGGCTCATCTGTGGTTCCCATTCCTCATGCTGCTAGTGGCCCTGCCTCTTGTCTGTCCTTTCCAAACCTAACACGAGCAGAGAGGCTGCTGGGTGTTTCCAAAACGGAAGTGTTGCTTGAGACTGAAGAGGGATAGGGTTGTGATAATTAATATGGGTTGTCAACTTGACAGGCTCCAGATTCACCGAGAACAAACCCGTGGGCATGTCTTGTGAGGGATTTTCCCAAATTAGGTTAAATGAGGCGAGAAGACCCTCCTTAAAATGTGAGCAGCACCGTTCGATGGACTGGGAGTCCTGGACTGCTGGAACAATGGTCAGGTATTTTACCACAGCAATGAGAAAAGTAATTGGTACCAGAGCAATCAAAATGTAAGAGTCACAAAAATCAAAATCTTTCCCTAGAGTGGTGGGTGAGCTCTGGGCTTCAGTCACTCACTGCCTTTGTCCACAGGCCCAGGCAAGGGACTCTACTCTGAAGTGCCTTTTAGAGATTTTGTTTTTCATTCTTTTTTTTTTTTTTTTTTTTTTTTTTTTGGTTTTTCGAGACAGGGTTTCTCTGTGTAGCCCGGGCTGTCCTGGAACTCACTCTGTAGACCAGGCTGGCCTCGAACTCAGAAATCCACCTGCCTCTGCCTCCCAAGTGCTGGGATTAAAGGCGTGCGCCACCACCGCCCGGCTGTTTTTCATTCTTAACTGTATGTATGTATGTGTCTGTGTGGAGTTCACACACATGGGTGCAGTTTCAGCAGAGACCAAAAGAGGGCGAATGCAGGTGGAGGCAGTTGTGAGCCACCAGAAGTTGGAGCTGGGAATGAATTCAGATCCTTTGTAGGAACAGAGTGCATGCTCTTAACCACTAAGTCATCTCTCCAGCCTCTGATTGGCCTTTGAGTGAAAATCTAGGTGTTTGGAGGCACAGTGGGCTAGGAAATGGGGCATTCAACCAGAACCTTAAGGTAGCTGAATTTTCAAACTATGTCATGACTGTGAGCTGTGGATAATAGTCAGATCCTTACTATTCTACTTACTCTATGCCCTTGGCCAGGTAACTTGATCCTGCTCTTCTCCCCGTTGCCCCATCTTTATTATTGACACAGTAGTATGTAGTCACATACGATCAGCTTTCTTCCTCAGCTATACATTCAACCACAGGGAGAAACTATTTGCTTAACAGAAACTTGCATCTGGACTGAACATGCACGGACCTTTTTCTCTCGTCACTAGGTCCTTAACCACACAGTAGGGCGAGTCAGTTTGCACTTTCACTGTGTTGGGGACTACAAGTAACTGAGAGATGACTTAAAGTGGATAGTGAGGTATGTATGGATGGTATAAATACTGTGTCAGTTTGCATGAGGCCCTGGAGCATCCATGGAATATCCAAGAACTAATCCCCAACAGATACTGAGGGATAAGTATACATGTTATACAGGCTTAAATGTTAGGCATTTGGCACTGTACCATTCCCATAATGTACTCCCATAGTTTCTTTCCCATAATGTCTTTCCCATATTGTCTTTCCCATAATACCTTTCCCATAGCGTTTCTTCCACAATGCCTTTCGCAAGCATGCTCAGTTAATTCAATGATTTTCTCCCATTGCCATGTGGTAGTTCTTGGTGATTGGAACAATTATTACCTAATCTATGAGATAAAAACATCTCTCTGTCTCTGTCTGTTTTTCTCTCTATCTCTCTCTCTTCTCTCTCTCTGTCTCTCTTCTCTCTCTTGCTATTGGTTTTGAGACAGACTCTTGCAAAAAGCTCATGTTGGCCAGAAATTCACTATAGATTGGGCCATCCTTGATCACACAACTCTCCTGCCTGAGCCTTTCAAGTTCTGGGATTGATTGTAGGTGTCTGACCCTAGGTCTTCAGGGCATCGATATGTATGAGCACTTAAGAGCGAGACGTTCTCTACTCCATAGTCAGCAGAAAGATCATTCTGAAATTTAAATATGAGCCTGTCTCTCTCAAACTCAATCGAATCTCTCTTCTTCAGCCAATTACCACTGTTCAGGGCTCAGTTAAGCACCACCTCCTCCAGGAAGTGTTCCTCAGGCCTGTGATTGGATAAGGCTTTGCTTCCTGGTGCTCATGGGCCCTTCAGAGCTTCCTGAGATCCTTGCTGTGATTTCTCTAAATGTTCTGCTTACTTATGTGCCTCCTCTATCCCACCAGAAGCAAAAACTGTGTCTCCCTGACGATGATCCGGAGCCTGGCACTGTGCCTGGCAAAGGGATGCATCAATGAGCATAAGATGCTATGCTATGAAAACACAGTGATAGAAAATCCCAACTCAAGAGGCTTAAAGAATGAGGCATAGATAATTTAAAAGAAGGGGGACCTGTGGAATGGTTTCCAAGACTGATATCTCCTAAATACATAGCAAAGAAATAGAACAGATTTCCACAAGTTGTCCTTTGACTTTCACAAGCACACCATCCCATGTGTTCCCATGGTGGTTTGGAAAGGAATGGCTCCCTTAAACATACGTATTTGAATGCTTGGCCCAGAGGAAGTGGCACTATCAGGAGGTGTGACCTTCTTAAAGGAACTGTGTCACCGTGGGTGCAGACTTTGAAGTCTCCTGTGCTCAAGCTACACCCAGTGTGGCATACAGTCTCCTTCTGCTGCCTGAGAATCAAGATGTAGACCTCTCAGCTCCTCCATACCATGTTTACCTGCAACCACCAACTTCTCACCATGATGAAAATGTACTAAAGCCCCGAAACTGAAAGCCAACCCCAATTAAATGTTTTCCTTTGTAAGACTTGCTGTGGTTGTTGTGTCTCTTCACAGCAATCAAACCCTAACTAGGATAAGCTCCCCAATGACAAATAAGTAAATGTAATGTTTAAAATAACAGACAACAACATACATCATATACAAAGGTTAATGATTTGTGGTGTCATCAATGTCTTGGATTCTGCTGATCTTTGGCTCTGGTCACTAGTAATATCATGTACACCCAGAAGCTAATTCCCCTTGAGGTCACAGCAGGATCCCTAGTTACTTTGTTGTTCACTTTATTAGAGAGAAAATGCCTGTCTTCCAAGAAGTGTCTATTGTACCTTCCTTGAAGTGTGCTTGGTCAATTTAGGTCAGTCTTGAGTACAGCCCCTAGCAGGTACTGGCCATCATCTGGCTGTTTCAAATGAGGAGGATTTCTATCTGGAATAGAATTGGGAGCTGGGGCAGGGGAGTGGGGTAGGGAGAAAGAAATCTAGGTTCCATTAAGAAAGAGCAGGTCAGTGAGACCACTCACTGAGTAAAACACTTGTCACCAAGCCTGATAATTTGAATTTGTTCACCCTGGACTCACCTAATAGAAGGAGAAAACCAACTGCTACAAGTTGTTCCTTTGTTGGTGGTACACTCAAAACCATGCACATATATACATGTGTACACATAAAATAAATTAGTAATAAAGTAACTAAGAATTTAGGAAAGGGGCAATACAGATTGTTAATTAGGCAAGGGTGGTGCCCTTACATAGGTACTTAATAATTATTTTGTGAAGGAATGTTATAAATTGAAAGCATGGCTTGATGCTCGTGGGAATTCTTGTGATATTGGAAGTACATCTACTAAGTGTGTGTGTGGGGGGGCTGGATGTAGTGTGGCTTCCCATGTATTAGGATGGCTTCCACCTCAGGAGCCTGTCATCCATTGTAGCAGAGTAAGAGCATTGCCAGACATCAGCTTCTCTCAGTTACCTTTGCTCAAAGCTAAGCCTCTCCCACCAAGCAAAAACACTTCTAGAGCTTTTGACCAAAACACTAGATCTCTTCCAGAACCCTTTCTGGTTATATAGGGTGATGTTTCAGACACCTGCTGCTCTTGCCTTATGAACTAAACCAAACCTTAACACATCATTCTTTTTAAGAATCAGAGGTGTCTTTGGAGAAACAATCAAGGCACCTCAGGTCTTTTTTCAAGGACTGTCCAACTCCTAATATTTCACGTGGAGTTGTACAGCAAGGACATAACAGAAATGAGACCAAGTCAAATATAAACAACATACAGGAATAGGCTTATGTGAGGCGCTTCCCTTCAAGCTGATCTAGAACAGGACAGAAGCTACTTTCCAAAGTGAGTGCAGTATTTGTTCCTCTTGGGGCAGCTGAGGTTTGGTAAGTTTTTGTGGGCCACGGATCTGGTTTAGGAAGATGTTTTTCTTCCTTGTATATGGTGTAGATTCCCTAGCAGTCCTAAATGCTACTGAGCTCCTTCTGCTTCTGATGCCATCATCTTCCCCAGATGTCTCTGAATCATCTTGCACAGATGTCTCTGCATCTTCCACAGATGTCTCTGCCTTCTGACTTGCTTTGGGCATTATGATAAGGATGAAGGCCTCTGATTTATAGCTGCTGAAAGAGCGCAAAGGTCAGGAGAGAAAAGTTATCAGCTCCTACAAGTGACAGGTCAAGTTAATCCTGTGTTATAGTCAGGCAAAATTTGTATTGCATTTATTTATGTATATGTTTGTGTGTGCATGTGTGCTATGGTATTAGCAGGGAGGTCAGATAACAATGAGCAAGCCAGGCATGGTGGCACGGGCCTTTAATCCAGCACTCGGGAGGCAGGAGTAGGTAGATCTCTATGAGTTCAAGGCCAGCCTGATCTGCATGGTGAGACCCCGTGTGATGGTTTGTATATGCTCAGCCCAGGGAGTGGTACATAGTAGGCCTTTTAAGAGGGTATGGCCTTGTTGGGGTAGGTGTGTCACTGCGGGTGTGGGCTTTAAGACCCTTGTGCTAGCTGCCTGGTAGTCAGTATTCTACTAGCAGCCTTCAGATGAAGATGTAGAATTCTCAGCTCCTGTTGCACCATGCCTGTCTAGATGCTCCCACCTTGATGATAATGGACTGAACCTCTGAAAGTGTAAGCCAGCCCCAATTAAATGTTGTCCTTATAAGAGTTGCCTTAGTCATGGTGTCTGCTCACAGCAGTAAAACCCTAACTAAGATGCCCTATTTCAAAAATTAAAAATAAAAATAAAAACAAGGAAACAAAAAACAAAAGTGTGCTTCCAAGAGGACAACATGGAGGAATCATCTCTCTTTCTTCCAAGTGGGTCCTAAGTCCTGAGGCATCAGGTTTGATAGCGAGCATCTTAACGCACAAAGCCAACTCTCTAATCTGGACAAAACATTTAAAATATAATTAACATGTCTCCATGAAGAATCGAGCAGAATCTGATCCGAAGGTTAAGGCAGCAAAGGGGACAGATATAATGTGAAGACAGAGACAGCAAGGCTTTTCATCACAGTCCAGCCAGCCATCACTCAGGTACAATCCCTGTCAAGACCCCATGAACTCAACTAAAGCAGCCTTCCAGTTTCTGTTAAGTAACCTAGGCAACTGTTATCAAGGCCAGCACAGTAGAGGTGTTATCTTTAGTCAAGCTCAAAGCAAACTACTAATGGATTGCCCAGCTGTGTGATCTCAAAATCTTGGGGTTTTAATTAGCAAATATCAAGAGTTGTGTGCCCCATCTGATATCTGAGTTGATCCTGGAGGCTTAGTAAGGATGTCTTATGGAAGAAGATATGGAGTTAGTTGTGATTGTTGCTGTTTGCTGAGACAAAATATCAGGTAGCCCCAGCTGACCTTGGACTTGCCATGCAGCTGAGGACGACCTCGAGTTACTCTTCTTGTCCTGTTCTCACAGGAGTGTCCTAGTACTTTCCATTTTATGTTGCACTTCCTGCATGCTAGGCGGGCGCCCTACCATAGGAGCTCATTAGTGTGGCCATCTCCAGCTCTGCTGGTTTTACCTTGATTTAGTCACAAGGTCATACTGTTATATGTAAACATTCTTGCTTTCTTGCCTAATCTGTTTTTGTTTTTATTTTTATAAAGCCAATGAAAAGAAATAAGGATGGAACAGTAGAATGCATGTTTTAAAGACTATCCTGTTAAGGAAACAGAGTTTGTGTTTCCTGTTCTTGTAGTGGACCCTAATTTCTATCCACCTTGCTTCTTAGGAATGTAATAAGGCCAGGTGAAAGTAGGGGATATTGGGATTTTTCTGAGTCTCTTTGAACTCCAGCTCTACCGTTGACATGAGATGGGCCTTGAAGACGTCCAACTGCTTTGGCTCTCCTTTTCTATTCTGTAAAATAGGATGGTCATAATTAAAGTACTGCTTATCTTGCTTC
Source organism: Mastomys natalensis (assembly GCA_021653895.1). NCBI lineage: Eukaryota > Metazoa > Chordata > Mammalia > Rodentia > Muridae > Mastomys > Mastomys natalensis. The sequence goes on from JAJTUV010000391.1 coordinate 453,512, forward strand.
TATCTTGAGCACACCTTTAATCCCAGCACTTGGGAGGCAGAGGCAGGTGGATTTCTGAGTTCGAGGCCAGCCTGGATCTACAGAGTGAGTTCCAGGACTAGCCAGGCTTACACAGAGAAACCCTGTCTCAAAATCAAAACAAAACAACAACAACAACAACAAAAATGAGGCTTCTAAAATCTCCCCCATGGTCCTGAGACCATGAGCTTGAAGAATTAAGGCCTGTGATGGTTAATAGTGATTGTCAACTTGACAGACTCTAGAATTGGTAGGAGACAAACTCTGGCATGCTTGCAAAGAGCTTCCAGATTAGATGAATTGAGTAATAAGACCTGCCCTAAATGTAGGCAGTATCACTCCATGGACTGAGGCCTCAGACTGAATAGACAGGAGAAGGCAAGCTGAGGGCCAGTATTCATTTCTCTGCTTCTTGACCAGGCATAGTGTGTCCAGCTGCCTCATACGACTGACACTATGCCTTCCACCCCCAAAACAAACACATTCTTAAGCTGCTTTTGATGAATATTTTGTCAAACCAGTGAGAAGTGTAGCCAGAACAAGCTCCTCCGGAGAGCAGAGGGGAAGATGAGGCCATATTAGCAGTAAGTATGTGAACGATCCCCAGAATGCACGCTTGTATGTTTTTAGCAGTTTTATTTATTTTTATAGATCTCTCTCTCTCTCTCTCTCCTCTCTCTCTCTCTCTCTTTCTCTCTCTTTGTGTGTGAGTGTGTGAGTGTGTGTGTGTGTGTGTACCCATGTGTAAGTAGCCACAGAGACCAGGTAGGGTGTCGGATTCTCTGGAGCTGGATTCATAGGTGTTTTAAGCTGCCTGATATGGACACTGAGAACCAATCTCTGATCCTGTGTAAAAAACAAGCACTTTTGACCATCGAGCCATATCTGCACTCCACTTTTTCCCTAAAATAAAGAGACACAAAATGCCTTTCTTTTACTACACAACAGGCCAGTGCTTTACGATTAATGTCTATTTACCATCCTGTGATCATAAGAGCATCATCAAGATCTCCTTCCTCTTTAGTTTTTCATAAGGATACTGAAAATCCAGACTGTAGACGGGGAGGGGCAGCACACAAGGTGTTCCCTGTTTGGTTGACTGCTTGGTGGATCCTGAATTCAGGATATTCTTTTCTTTCTTTGCTTTGCTTGGCCATTGTTTTCCTCTGTTCCCCAGAGACTCAGTCTCAAGGCACTGAAAAAAAAAAAACAAACCCTATGTACCATCTGCCCTTAGCAGCTGATTCCTCCCCTGGGACTAGAAACCCCAGGGAAACACCACCATTAATCCACTTACTAAAGAGAGATCTTGCCCTTGCCTGATTCCTGCGCTGTAGCTCCTCACCCTTGATGAGTCCACCTGTCCACAAGCCTGTATCCATACTCACTCTACTGTGACTTACTTTGCATATCAAGGCCACTCTAATCCCTACCTGTCTCCTCCAGTCCTAACTAGAGAACACAAGGCTGCCTAGAGGCAGCAAACCTGATCCATCATTCTCTGAACCCCTAAGCCCCATCTGTCACCTGTGTTCCCCAAGCTACTATCTCTCTCTTCCTCTCCTCATTTTCTTTCCCGTTCCACATTTTTTTTTTCTAATTTTGAGGAACACTTCCTCCACTCCAATCCTAGCTGTTTTCGTTTAGCCCTTATTTTTATTATTTTCTTTTTGAGACAAAGTCTCTAACTCAGGCTGGCCTCAAACTCCCAATGTGGTTGAGGATGGCCTTGACGTCTGATCCTCCTGTCCTCCACCTCCTAAGAGTTGGGATTGTAGATGCTTAACAGTGTTCCTCGTTTATGACGTGCTAGGCATGCTTGCTAAAAGATCACTCTACTAGGACTACACCCTGAGCCTTACTTTGCCGTAAAATATATCATATTTAACCTCTCTGAATTTGGGCTTTCCTCCCATAAACCAAGAATAATAGTCCCTATCCCCCAGGTTGTGGGAAGAAATAAGTTAATCCGTCGGAAGATCTGTGCCTAGCAGTTTAATAGACAGACATTAACCTTTTTATCTCTTCCATGGAGCCTTGATCTTGAGCGACCCCCCTCTTCATGGTTCTATGTTTGTATAATATCCTCTGCTTTCCTTATCCCAGCCCTTAACAAATGGAATCCAAAGTGGCTTGCTAGAATGTGCATTCCTAGAGAGTACATATAAGGTCATAGTAATCCATGTCTCTTCCCAGTGTAGGCTCAGGAACACCGAAAGGACCTAGTGAATTTTAGTTGAGTGAATACATGTCCAGGAGATGAACGTTCTTTTAGCATTGAATGAAAGTTCTCCCAGATAAATCATGGAAGCTCTTTCCCACTAGGGCCTCTGATAAAATACCCCTGAGATGTCTGGCCTCCTGCCATACTTTTTAATAACTAGGGACAATCATGTCACCCCACTGGGTTAGTGGCATGACAGACAGAGCCACTTCCTCTTCTTCTTCACTTAAAAGGGGGGAAGGGGAGGAGAATAACTTAGTCATCGCTGTCAATCCTGACAAATGAACAGCACTATTACACACTCCAGAACTCAAGCAGCAGCACCTAATTAGGCACAGGTACAATCAGCAGCAAGCTCACCAGCTCACGGTACAGGCTGTGAGTGGCTCATTTGCACTGCTGAAGAGATGGGGATGCTGATTTGCATGCAAACAGGGCTTCAGAGATGCTCAATTAAATAAGGGCATTAATATATTTTAAGGCTCACTCCAGATAAAATCCCTTCTTTTTTTCTATTTCCCTGAGAAAAGGCGCAGGGAAGTTGCCTAGATGTGTGACTGGGTACCTGTGACAAATTTATTAAGATTTTTTTCTTGTTTTGTATTCTGATTATAAAAGTAATACACTCACACTGTGAAAACCTCTAGAAAAAAACAGACAGTAAAGAAAGGACAACCATCGGCAATAACCTAAGGACACTCAACTGTCCTCCATTGGACTCTTACACACAGTAACTCACAGCTGATCTCGACCAGTGATTGGCTTTGAATGCTAAATGTGTGCTCATGGTTCTCAAATGAGTATCTCTGGTCCTCATCATCACATGCAGACTAGAGTCAAAGAGTCAGAGCCAGAGCCTGTAGATGTTCAACGCTATCAAAACCTCAATAGTGTCCACCTATACATAACATACACACATACCACCCGACTAAGGTTTCATTCTTCTCAGTCCTCTGTCCCTCTGTCGAGCTTTCCCACATGAATAGTTTTGCCCTGCTGCTTAAAACCCAAATGAGAGGCCATACCCATGTCCTTCACACACACTTAACCCATCAGCAAGTCCTAGCCAGTCAGAGGTGGAGTTGGGGGCACACTGCCTGACTTCCTCTATACACAGACAGATGTTTGCCCAGCTGCAGGGAAGGGAGCAGACCCCTGTCAGTCTTTCCAGATGCAGAAAGCCACAGTTCCCAAGACCATGCGCTCCGCAGGGCAACTTATGTTCAGGGACTGAGTTAAGCGCGGTACGGAACTCCAGTCATTCGCCCACAAAACAATGGTGTTGAGTCATTCTGATCCTACTCCTCCCAAGACTTAGTCACTAGCCCCTCCCCCTGCCCAGTCCTGCTTATTTCTGCTTCCTGTCTGGGGTATTAACTGCTAGTTAGTATTTTACACCCCAACATCATCTCAGAGTGGACTCGTAGAGACCCTAGCCTACCACATCTGAAAATATAAACTGTGTTCCGGGCTCCTCCACAGAAATACTACAAATCTATTTCCCTAGCCCCTTCCCCAGCCCTGTCCTTGGAAACTACATGCTCTAGAGAAGTAGACCTTTGGATTTTTTATAGTGTCACTCAAAAGTATCCTAATCTTTGGACATTCACACACACTAAAGCGACTATTTTGAAAGAAACTTTTTATACCAAGACGGTCTCCTTTCACCTGGTCTTCGAAAGGGTGCTTTTGAGACTCAAGGTCGAGGATGAATGCTTTGTCTGTGGCCTTCCATCATGAGGTAATGAGCTTGAAATACTCTTGAGTGCTGCCTGAAATAAGTGGAGGGTTCTTGTGATGCGTGAGCATGGGGGTGCGAGGGAGAGGAACGCCGAGAGTGTGTGTATTACCTCAAAGGCTTTTTTCCCCACCATCTCATGTAGCCCTGGCTGGGCTCAAACTTGCAGTAACAGAGGATGATCTCTAACTTCTGACCCACCCAGCTGGTGCTATGATTGGAAGCATTTGCTGCCACACCCTATTTACTTTGCTGCCACACCCTGTTAACGTGGCCGTGAGCTGCACAGGACTTTGCAGGTCTTAGGCACATGTCCTATCTCTGAATTACATCCCCAGCTCTTTAATTCAGTCTTACCCTAGCTTTCTTAGAAAACACCTGTATTGTCAAAGCACCAATGAAAACAACTGGAATTTACATCTGTTCTGGTTTGAAACCCCTACAGAAGGCAAAGCCATAGCGAGAGGGAAAACTCTAAAACCTTAATTGCCAGCACCTGAAAGCTAAAAGACGTTCTATCAAGAACTTGGAAATGAAGACTCTTCTGGGAGAGATATGCAAATTCATCTGAATTAGAGACAGATTAGCACTCTGAAAAATAAATCAGCCTGCAAATCCCACCACTTAGAAAGCTGAGGCAGGAGAATTTCGAGGTCAAAGTCTACCTTGGGCTACCGAGTGAGGTGGGCATCAGAAACTTAGTGAGATACCCCAGCCCCTTTCATCACCCCCACACTAAAAGACAAAAAAAAAAAAAGTTAAAAAGAAGAACCGGGATGTAACTCAGGAGTTTGACCACTTACTAAGCCAGACGTCTGGCTTATGTTTAATCACAAGCACTGGGAGATGGGAGTGGGGTGTTAAGGTTTTGTGGTTTCCAGCGAGTGAATGAATCCAGTGATTAGTGAATACATTATTCATCTAGATAGCAGAAATAGAAATACAAATGTTAAGCAATATCAAGAAAAGAGTCTGAGAAGCTGATGGGAAGAGTTCTACTGGAAACGCCTTCCCTGTTGTATAAATCAACGTGTTCAAAATACCTGGTACTCTGTTACAGTGCTGGCTTTTAATGAGTTGAACTTTGTTAGCTCCTTCCTGTTAGCTTCAACTGCCAACAAGACACAACCTATAATCACCTGGGAAGAGAGCTTCAAGGAGAGAGTTTTGCATTGGGTTGTGGCATGTTGGGTTGTGTTGGTCTGTGGCATGTCTGTCAGGGGGTTATCTTAATAAGTTAACTGATGTGGGAAGAACCAGCCCAGCATGGGTGGTACCATTCCCTAGGCATGGAGACCTTACCAGAAGAGTAGAAAGATGAACTGATGTTACTGTCTGAATTCCTGCTTTGACTTCCCTTAACAGTGAACAGTGAACAGTGAATTGTAAGGTAAAATAAACCCCTTCCACCTTAAGTTGCTTTCTGTCAGGGTATTTGATCACAGCAACAGAAATTAAACTAGAACATTTCTCTTGAGTCTAGAGTGGTCCTGAGGTACCAGGTCTGGTATGGCTTTGTTGGGGACAGAACAACATGTTCCTGACTCTGGGACAGGGCCAGAGGATGTAGACCTCCACAGTGTCAATGACTGCCATGGGTACTAAGTCTTGTTTGTATAATAATGTGCATATTTTACATTCCTCCTTTAAGAGATGTTCTCCCTGTTAACATTAAGACTCCATGATGATCAGAGACAGCATGAGTCCAGAAGGTGAAGGTGTGGCTAATGTCTCAGCAAAATGAAAAACACTGGGCCCTTTAGGACAGCCCTTAAGGCTGTGGAGAAGAACTCTAAAACCATGAGTTTAAAAATATATAATTTTTCAACTATGCAGAAATATAAGGATGCAATATGAATTGTGTGAGTAGCTTCACAGAACTAAAGGAAAGAGGCAGCTACACTATAAGCCAGCTTGTCAGAAAGATACAAAGGCAGGCAGGCAGATTCCTGGTGCAAGGTCAGCCTGGGAGAGATCGATTTAGGTCCAGGTATGGTTGGAATGGTAATCTCAGAACATGGTCTTACACAGTTTATTGTCTGTGCTTAACAGAGGCAGGCAGGTCTCTGAATTCTTTTGCAATATTAAAAGAAAATGTGTGCTTGCTGTCTCCTAAGAATTAAGGGGCTGGAGTCTCGGGATGCTGATTCACAGGATAATCAAAAGGAAACCGGAAGCAAATGACTGGATGGATATGTAAAATAAAAGACTGGGCTATGATCTGCAGGAGATGAACTATCCAGAGAATTTCAGAGAGGACTGCTTGGAGAACTGTCTCAAGCAGAACGGGAGGTTGGGGGGGGGGAAGAGGGGGAAGGTGGGGGGAGGCGGGGGGAGGCGGGGGGTGGGGGGAGAGCTGTTTGGAGATCTCGAGAGAAAGTAGGACACAGAGAAAAGCAGGCTGGAAAGCTGTCTCCAGCAGAGCACAGGTTGCCAGCTTGGATCACGACTTGACTTCAAGTTGTTTGTTCTGCCATTCCCAGACATCCCTTTTTCACAACCCTTCTCCAAGTCGAGGCTGGTCCTAGGCTTTCAGTATCAGACTGTACAAGAAGTGATATCAAGTCTTTTAGTCATAAAACCCAGACTTAATGGCTTCTACTTGTATTCTGAGAAGCCCTGTTCCTCCGTGTTAGGGATCTGGATGCACTCCTGGAGACTTTGTCAAAGGGCATGTGGAAAGAGCAGGACATAACAGGGGGAAGAGAACAGACCCAATGATTCTAGCATTCCCAGGGACATCAGCCCTCAATGGCAAACCAACTCTATGTAGCCTCATGAGTAGTCACTACTAGCAAGACAGTAAAAAAAAAAAAAAAAAAAAAAAAAAAGACTGTCCAGACAAGACCACCAGTTTTGTAGACTTGTGAGACAGAGTGCAATGTGGTCTTTTTTAAGCTAGTAGATTTTTAAACTTGGGGGAGGGTCTACTATATTATAATGCTTTAGATGACCAAAAAGAGGTTGTAGGTTACAGACTTCAAGCCCTCGCGGCAGGCCCTCCCAATTAAGAGATGAATTCACCACAGACAACTCAGTGTATTCCATTAAACACGCACTTCACCTTCTGTCCTCTGTGCTAATTACAGGCTCACCTAACAAGCTTCCAACTCTTCCACGAGCTCCCCGGTCCTGCCTTGTCACGTACTGCTGACTTGAGACATGGAAGGTACTCGTTTAAAAAAAAAGAAGAAGAAAAGAAAAAAAGAAAAACTCTAAATTAATTCTACTGTTGTATTTTAAAAGGTATAAATTATAGAAAAATGCACAGATCTTATAGTTAGATGGATTCTGATAAAAGGAGTGCACCTTTGCAAACCACACTCATAATAAAAGTATCAAAGATCTGCATAAGCCAGAAGATTGTGCGTGTGTGTCTCTGTGTGTGTGTGTTGTGTGTTGTGTGTGTGTGTGTGTACTCCTTGCTCTTTCACATTTGGTTTTATTCTCTCCCCCTCCTCCTTATTCTTTCATTTCTACTGCCTGTAGAATTATTCGCTGCTGTATAAATTGGTCATCATTGCTTCCCCTGGCTGACTATTGCTCCATAGAGTGGATATACTCTGGTCAATGAAATTTTTCCAGTTATTTTCAGCTTGGAGCTATTAAGAAGATAAACAAACATAACTAACAAGTACATGAGTAGTATACTCAATAATTCTAGCCATCATAGAATTTTAAATTAAACTTTTAATAACATTAATATTTCATGTTCACTAGTGTGGTAAAAATTAATACAATTGTCAAGACCCAGTGGATATTGTCCTGGCTGGTTTTTTTGTCATCTTGACTTTCCTCCCCATCTTGCTTTTGGTCATGGTGTTTCATCACAGCAATAGTAACCTTACTAAGACAACTTGGTATCAGGATAGTGGGATATTGCTGTGACAGACCTGACCATGTTTGGGGGGATTGTGGAAGGACATTGAAACTTTAGGCTAGAAAAGTCATTGTATGTTGAGAGCTCAGTGGGCTGTTCTGTAGGAACTTGGAAGGTAAGAATCTTGAGAGTACTGCAGAAGATAGAGGCCTGGCTTGTGAAACTGTGAGGGAAGCAAAGATTTTACTATTTGTGTGAAGAATCTGTAGAAGAATCGCTGTGATTCACAAGATACCAGAACTACTAAAGTGAAACCTTTGCTTTGCTAGGATACTCAATGCTGCTCAGATAGAGGTCAGGAATTAGCAGTGATTAAGAAGAGACCAGCATCCTTGAGGTGAAATCTTCTGGAAAATATATCTAAGAGTCAGCACACAGAAGCTATGTTTCAGAAAAGGCCAAGGTTGTATGTTAGGCTCACAGCTGAACTTGGTAATGACAGGGTTACCCTGTGGTACTGGCTTTGAACTCATAAGGGGTGTCATGGAGAGCAACTGAGGCTTGACATTGTGAGAGGCCAGAAGAGCCATTAGTGAAGGTGCATCCCAGTAGTAGTTGAAGGCCCAGCATTGAAGGGGTCATGTAGAGAAGTTGAGGCTTGGTACCATGAAGAGTCTAGAAGAATCTATTTGTGAAAGTGCAGTCAGGTTGCAGCAGAAAACCTCAGCATTTTGGAGATGTCAGTACCATGGGATGACACCAAACAGCAGTAATAAAGTGGATTGTGTGTATTGCAGAAGGTAGACCTGGAGAAGTGACCCATGCCTCTTGGAGGAGCCTAGAAGATGGTGAGTGAACCTAGACATTTGATACTGAGTTATTTACACTTTTGGAGTTTGTTTTAACTTATTTTTGGTTTACAAGAGCCCACAGTTGAGACTAAAATTTAAACGCAATTTTAAATTTAAAAGAGACTTAGAGTTTTTTGGTTTTGTTCTGTTTTGGTTGGGTTTGTTTTGTTTTAGACAAGGTTTCTTGGTGTAGCCCTGGCTGTCCTGGAACTCAATCTGCAAACCAGACTGGCCCCAAACTCAGAGATCCAAAAGTCTTTTCCTTCTGAGTGCTGGGATCAAAGGTGTGCAATGCCACACTCAGCTGAGACATTAGATTTTTTTTTTTTTTTAAAGAGATTGAATTTTAAAATGCTTGAATTTGTAAAGACTGTGGAATTTTTAAAGTTTGTAGAATGTTTTATATTGTGATGTTGAGATTAACATGTGATCTTGGGGATGAACAAGAAACTTTTCTTTCTTTCTTCTCTTTCTTTCTTTCTTATTTTTGTTTTTTCGAGACAGGGTTTCTCTGTGTAGCCCTGGCTGTCCTGGAACTCTGTAGACCAGGCTGGCCTGAACTCAGAAATCCACCTGCCTCTGCCTCCCAAGTGCTGGGATTAAAGGCGTGCGCCACCACTGCAGGGCTAACAAGAAACTAAAGGTGTGGCTTAGCAGTAATGTTTGTTTGTCAAGTTGACAAGGGGTCAATTGTCCTGGCTAGCTTCATATCAACTTGACACAAGCTAGAGTTATCTGAAAGAAGGAAACCCAATGGAGAAAATGCCTCCGTAAGATCTGGCTATAAGGCATTTTCTTAATTAGGGATCAATCGGGAAGGGTCCAGCCCGTGGTGGGTGGTACTATCTCTGGGCAGGTGGTTCTGGGTTCTATAAGAAACCAGGCTGAACAAGTTATGGGGGAAAAGTTAGTAAGCAGCAGTCCTCCATGACCTCTGCATCAGCTCCTGACTCTAGGTTCCTGTCCTGACATCCTTCAGTAATGAACAGTGATGTGGAAATATAAGCAAAATAAATCCTTTCTTCCCATCTTGCTTTTGGTTATAGTGTTTCCTCACAGCAATGATCATCCTAACAAAGACAGATATGGAACTAGAATTCTCATACATTAATTGGAAAATATATGATTCAGTCACTTGAAAATGTTTATCAATCTTTTTAAAGCTAAAGCACAAACTTAAAAAAATGACAGACATTCTCTCAAGGATTTACTCAAGATAAAACATATAACACAACCTTTTAATATCTATTACAAAATAATAAATTGATTTTTAAAAAATAATTTAAAATTCAGTTCATGTAAATAAGTTCACATCAAAAGATAAATTGTGGGTTGTTGTTGTTGTTGTGTGTGTGTGTGTGAGATGTGTTTTTGGATGTTGAGAATAGATCTGAAACAGACCAGCTATTTTAAGCCAATGGACTATTGGGGTTTCTCTGAGAGGACCCACTGTTAAGCTCTCTGACAGCAAAGCCTCACCCCCCATACCATCCAGGTGTGGTGAAGTTCTGTCAGAAAAAGTCGGAGGAAGACAACATATAGACAACAAGCTGGGTTATGTCCAATCATGTGATAGCCCTGTGGGAGCTTAGTTGGGAGCTCCTAGTTATTGGGCCTGGGCAGGTAACTTACCTTTCCAGGGTCTGTTTCATTGTGGAAATGACTTTCCTTTCAAGGTTGCAATGTGGGCAGAGTGGGATAATAAATAGGAAGTGAGGTAGAGTTGCTGGTGTATCCAACCAGCATAGCTTACTTTGAAACTAGTTCAAAGGATTTGAGTAAGCTCGCTGTTTTAAATAAAGTTCTCTTAGCTCCTTTCCATGACCAGAAAGAACAATGGAAGGTGGGTGAATCCATGAAGGATGAAAAGCTTGCTTGGCACCTATGTCAGAAGTAGCTCTTTTTTTCTGGGTTCCTAAGCTTTACCCGTCTCCAAATCCCACAGAAAGCTTGTTAAAACAGGTGGGTGTGCTCCCCTCCCAGAATGTCTGATTCAGTATATTCAGGGTGGAACCCAGGTTTTTCTACTTTAAACAAGCCTTCAGGTACTGCTGCTGCTGCTGCTGCTGCTATCCCCGGGATCTCTCCTTGACTAACCACTGACCTAAAATAACTACAGATTCAAAAGGAAGATGTTCCTTACATGACCCCCTCTCACAATGCTCCTCATTGTGGAGGAAGACGCTTTTTAGGTGGATAAGGTCTCTTTCTCCTTTCCTAACCAGTGGTCAGTAGTGAGAGTCTCTAGGTCAGTGTAATCAACTTCTGGAGCCTGGCTGACAAGTTATCTAAGGCAAAGAGGTTGAAACTCATACCTCAATGAATGGGGTTGGTCAATAATTGAGTGGTTTGTTTTCTCAGATCATGGTGAGAATGAAGTTGAATTCAGGCTGTACCACAAGGGATGGACCGTAATGGTTTCGCCTGTTTGTACTACGTTCACAAGAGGTCCAAGAAAGAGAAACTGGGCCAAGGAGAGTGGATAGAGTTGTCAGGGGGACTCAGTTCTCCCGGGTCATAATGCTGAAGAGGAGGTAATGTTCCCTGGCTTCTCGAATCTTCTCATGCTGAGACACCATGTTTGTGAAGTTGGATCCAAGGATTATAAATGCAACTGAGGATGAGACTTGCTTTTCCAGCAGTTACAGATATGATAGAGACTTCGTTCATCACTGTGCAAATTCCAGACACCAATAGAGGTTAAGACCAGAGGCAAGAATGAGTCTGTGGGAAACCCCATTTGAGTTTCTCTTCTTTTAGAAACATGCCTTGTTAATTTTGAGAGAGGATCTTACGTAGCCCAAATTTATCTTGAACCCATTACTTTGCTGAGTGTTGATCTTGAATTTCTAATCTTCCTGCCCCAACCTTTCAGTGCTGGGATTACAGCCACCACACCCAGTTTTATATGGTGCTATGGATCAAATACAGAGCATTGTAGACCTTAGGCAAGCACTCCATAAACTAAGCTGCGTTTCCAGCCCTGTGGTAAGTTTTCAAAAGTACTTAGAACTATAGTCCAGTAAGTAGCACAAGACATATGATCAATGTTAACTAGCACCCATGGAGGGCTGCATTTTACCCTTCTCGGGTAAGGGCTGGAGCCAGGATTAGTGGTTGGTTCCTAGCTGCAGTGACCCTAAACCTAGTGCCAGTGGAATTTTGTTTTGTTTTGTTGACTTTTGCTAGTAGCTAAAAAACCCCACTCAATCCACAGTCAGTTCAAAACAAGCCCTGAAATCTAATATCATAGTTCCGAGCCCTGTTCCTTTCTTGTGCACACACCCTTTCTCCCGCTTTTCTTCAGCAACCCCTTCCTGACTTCTCATCATTCTTTAGCAAATATTTTGGCCTTCCTGAGACTTAGAACTTCTTGAGCTTTAAGTAGGAAAGAATACTTTCTATACAAACATTGGTAAGAATAAAATGAGACAAATCAATGGAATTAAAATTATGTATTATAAAACGATTATTTTATATAACTCTAGAGGGTTACCCCATGACCTCTCGAAAACTGAAATTTTACTTTGGCCTCAAAACTAGTGAGCCATCTCTTCTCTGCACCCATCAGGGTCTCAGAGTACCTCCACTTAGGGCACTTCCATAGTGAATTTGAACTGCTTGCTTACTTCCAGACTGAGTTTCTCAAGAGCAGAAGCTGATCATTTATTTATCCTCTAGCATCTATGGGCCCATAGTAGGCTCACAGTAATTGACAACTAGATAGAAAATGAAAAGAATTAGCTGGGTATGGTACTGTAGCCTATGATCTAACATTCTGGAGTCAAGAGAGGTAGAATTATGAGTTCAAGGCCAACCTAAGCTACATTGCAAATTGAGGATAGTCTAGTATATATAGTTGTATCTAAAAATAAAAACTCCAAATCTTAATAAACAGGGGGAATCCCATTGCATACCAGGAAGTTTCTAGCTCAGCTTCAACTCCACTTCCTGCTTTTGCCACACTGTGTTCTGCATCTGCAGCAATAGCCCTGGTAGACAAGGGAGACTTCAGATGAACAAGCTTCTGGCAAGCTGTCCAAATCCTACCGCTGCAGGAGAGGGGCACAGTGGAGGACATGCATCTTAATTGGTGGCATGAAAAACATCTCCCAGATGCTGAATTGGGTTGTAAGTACCATCTGTCCTGCCACAGAGGATTAAAGGGAGGAATACCTCTATCTAAATCTAGGGACAGCGTAGGCATCAGAGCTGCTGGTGTTAACTTGTCTGCACTCCACTGACAAATTACCTTCCAGAGAACCTGCCCAGGGCTTCCAGTTTGAAACCAAGTGGCCGGTGCTGTGGTGGATCTCTCACTCCCACGTGTTTGGTTGCATTCATTAGAGAGAATTCTGGGAAGGATGAGAATTACACGACTTGGAGCTTTTTATGGAAGGTTTTAAGTCAGTGCACTCTGCTATTTGATGCTTGGAGAATTGAAGTACTTCATTCTGGCCTCTGGTTCTTTCAGTAGTCCCTTTCATTTGTGTATTCCACCCACCATGGCTGATCCTTAGACTGGCACAAGGGACACAAAGGGACATGTGACATGATTTCTGGAATATGGAAATTCACTGTCTTGGGTGGGGAAGTAGCAAGAAGTGGGGCCTGTAAAATAAAATACAATAAAATGTGGCAAAGAGCAGTATAGAAGTTCAGAGGTTTCTGGGCCCCTTGGGGAGAGAGAGAAATAAAAAACCCTGAGGGATGTTTGGTGGTGACTAAGTCTGGGCCTCTGGGCCTTGGCCTGCCCTTGAGATGGATGCCCAACTCCATCATAGTATTTTTCCAAAGAAAAAAATCTCATGGTTAAGACCTAACCAGCTGAGTCACACCATCCTTCTGTCCTCAGTGATAGATGGGAGAGACAGGACATGGATAAAAAAATGGGGATTAAAGAGGGTCTCGCCATGAAAGTAAGTGTTAGGGTGCTAAGAGAAAGAGGACTGGTGTCCCACCTAAGCCAAGAAATGGACCCCTAATCCTGCCTCCACACGTGGAAAAGTTTGAGGACCACTGCTCTAGGGAACAGCTGCCTACATCAAGGTGTGATGACACAGGCCTGTAATCCCAGAATTTGCGAGATGGAAACAGGAGGATCAAGAGTTCAAGACCAGCTTTGTTTGAGACCAGCCTGGGCTACAGGAAACCCTGTCAGAAATGAACAAAGAATATGCAACTTCTCATATTGCAAAGCAGTTCCAACTTCTTCCTTTGTCAAAGCAGATAGTCCAAAGTACTTTATATCTGGTTCCTTCATACTTTTGTGTCCCTCTCTGGGGCTATAATTCTTTTTACTTCATACATTATATTTTGGTAATAATCTTTCCCCTTTCCCAACTCCTCCCAGAATTAAAATCTACGTGGAAGAGGGGACAGAAAGATTGTGAGATCCAGAGGTTGTGGATGACCCCAGGAAAACAGTGTTTTGCAGACACAATAGGATTGATGCACATATGAATTCACAGAGACTGACAGCAGTCAGGAAGTCTGCACAAGTTTAAACCAGAGAAGGCACCACCATAGAGAAAGAGAAATGGGCATAAGACATTTTTCTTCTTACCTTACCCTTAGATCTTCCCACAGGCAATAGGTCAAGGTGCTGATGCAAAAAGACACGCCCAGCATGTCAGTCTTAAGCTTTACTTTGGACCTTACTCATCTGATAGAAGATGGAATTTTGATTTTGGAAGTTTTAAGCCATTTCTCCTAGAGAAAGGTAAGTTGCCAGAGAATCTAGACACCTTGGGAATGCCAAATTCATATTGAACACTTGAAGAACACAACCAGTCATTTCTAAGAAACAGTTCTCTAAAAGTCATGTGAAGTATCTTACCAAGAAATCCCTGAAGGAGACTAATCTTTGTGATTGGCTTCGTGTGGTTGAATCAGACAAGGAGACTTAAGAACTTTGTTACTTCCAGAAGAGTCAAGATGAAGATAGGTCAGAATCCGAGGGCTAGTCAGTCTTCACTTTTTAATAAAATGAAGTATACTTGAAAAAGAAACCTAGAGAAGGACATTTTATCAGCAAATAAAAGTCATAGTAATCTTTAACAAAAAATGACCCCTACACTTTTGGCTTCATGTGACTGTGTCTTGCAAAGAGGGTTAAAAACAGACATTTAATTATTTTTCCTAAAATGAGATTTCCTAATTCTGAATGATTGGGAAATCACTTTTTCCAACAAGACAACTGAAGGCTTAATGAGTAACCTGAACACAGCCTGAGCCTTCTGGTTTCATATGGGGAACAGGGAAGCATTGTACATACGCATAGACCTTGGGATGCTATGGCCTGTGAGAACATCACACCTCACACTGCTCTGAAGGGAATCAAATCTGTGAAGAAGAACAGTTCCTACCTCCATTAACAGCAGTAAAATAATATGCATCTGTTAACTGGCTTGTTTCTGGGTATCGAATCCAGTTGGTTTCAGAACAAGCCCTCGAATATGGTTAGGAAACTGGAGTCCTCAGAAATTTTTAAATAAGTGAGAAAGCTATGAGGGAAGGAGAGAATGGCTGCCAGGGTACAGTGCAGACATAGGCTGGAGAAACAGGAAGTAGAGTAGCACTGCATAGGGGAGAACAAAGAAGACAGCACCATCACTCTCACCAAGTGTCACTCTCTTCAGGGTCTCATATAAGTTGCTCCGGAGTGTGAGTCCAGGACAGTGAGTGGTGGCATCAGTAAGGATCTTATGAGAGACAAAAGACCGAGAGAATAGGCTGAATATAGAGGCAACCCAAGGAGTTCAAACAAAAGTGCAAAGTTGGGGGACCAGAAATTGGATGGATGCACGTGATGTCAGACAGATCTGGCCTGAAGCAACTGTGTCACTTGAAGTAGCTGTGCCACTTGAAGTAGCCGTTTACTCTACTTCCTGTTTCTCAAGCCTATTTCTGAGTGGTACCCTGACAGCCATTCTCTCCTTCCTTCTCAGCTTTCTTGCTTACTTAAAAACTTCTGAATATCCACCAGAAGACTTAGATTTTGTGTCTGCCTTTCCTTATTACATGTCGAACGCAAAAAATACCTACTGGGCAGGTTTGTTGGGCAAGAATTAAGAGGTACGGCATGCACAGGGCTGCCACAGTGCAATGAATGTCTTAACATTGTCATCATTGCCAGAGATTAAACATCTCTGGAGCAGAACTATTCAGTCTCAAGAACCAAACGAAGGGAGTGCTGGATTCTATCACCTGGCAAACCCCACTTCAGTCAGAAGGTCTTCATAAGTGACTTCTCCAAATGTGACTATTTCCCTCATGACTGCAGAGTGACAGTCCTGAGACCAGAGCTTATTGGGGGGTGGCAGTGGTAGTCTTCAAGAGGCAGTTTCTCTGGTGAAAGGGGCAGACAGCTTCCAATAACGAAACAAGTTATATTGACTTAATTGCAGTAAGCCTGTTATCTACCCTCTATCTCTGCGTAGTTCTCACTGCAGGGTTTACAGTTGATTGATTGCTTCTTCCACATTCTATAATTGCTTCATTAGAGACTTCAGATGGTTCATTGTGTTGGCAACTTCCTGCAAAACTGCACAGTCAGGGAGGACACATGCCAGTCATCCAGGATTACAGCTCTCTGTCTCTCTGTCTCTGTCTCTCTCTCTCTCTCTCTCTCTCTGTGTGTGTGTATGTGTGTGTGTATGTGTGTGTGTGTGTCTAAAAGGCAGACTATTGTTCACACTGTGCTGGCTAGCCTTATGTCAACTTGACACACAGACTAAAGTTATCTGAAAGGAGGGAACCTTACTTGA
The DNA here is from genome assembly GCA_021653895.1 of Mastomys natalensis. Lineage (NCBI taxonomy): Eukaryota > Metazoa > Chordata > Mammalia > Rodentia > Muridae > Mastomys > Mastomys natalensis. The sequence goes on from JAJTUV010000391.1 coordinate 469,932, forward strand.
AAAAATGTCTCCATAATATCTGACTGTAATGCATTTTCTTAATTAGTGATTGACAATGGAGGGCTCAGCCCATTGTGGGTGGGGCTATCCCTGGGCTGATAATTTTGTATTCTATAAGAAAGCAGCGCCCCCCTCCTCCATGAGCAAACCAGTAAGCAGCAATCCTCCATAACCTCTGGGTCAGCTCCTGCCAACAGGTTCTTGCTCTGTTTGAATTCCTGTTCTGGCTTCCTCCAGTGATGGACTACAATGTGGAAGTGTAAGCCAAATGAGCCCTTCCTTCCCAAATTTGCTTATTGGTCATGGTGCTTCATCATATTAATAGAAACCTTAACTACGACACACATTTTAATCCCATGAATGCCTCCAGCATATAAGCAAAATGGTCTCTCAGTGTTACCACCCACTTACTAATGAGTCCCTGACTTCTACCTCCAGTTAGAACTTTAGGTTAGATAGCTGAATTCCTCAAAGCCACCCCAGCTCACCAACCCCCCTCCTGCACCCTGTGCCCACTGGTCCTCTCTCTCCAGCCTGTGCCCACAGCAGTAAACAGCTTCACTATCTGCGCAGTGTCATAGACTAATCCGATTGTCACCTCTACTGTCTTCGAGCTTCATATCCTGCTAGCTTCTGTCTCCAGTGACTTCATCTTCCCACTCCATTTCCTTGGTCCGTTCAGTTCTTCACTTTTGCAACCATTTCTTTAGTCGAAGCTACTCCTGTGTCCTCTGTGAACCACTGTGGCAGCTTCTTCTCGTCCAGCTCCCTCCAGGCAGACGTCTGAGGTATCCTTTTAAAGGCAAGTCTCAGAACATTGTTTTCATATTTAAAACCCTTCAAGATGTCTATAGCAAAAAGCATTGAGGTTTTATTAGGTCAGAGTGTACTTTCTTCTCAGTACCTTGTGTTCTTCTTTGGGGGAAAAAAAAAATCCTTCTTTTGGATAGCCCTCTTCACAGCCTGACATCTTTTGTATTTACAACGGTGTCTCCTTAATCAGCAGGTTGCCGGCCATGGAGAAGAGGCTAGAGGACTAGCTAGCTAGCCTGTGGCTACAAAAGAACAAGTAGCCATTGTCCCTATTCGCTGGCTTTTCACCCTCTGTTCTGAGATGACTTTGGGGATAGAAAATGGAACACTTCAAAGAACAAATGGGCAGACTTGACACATGAGGTCACCTTGAGAATGGATGCCCAGCCTTTCACTAAAATGCATTGCCAGTCTCAGTTGTACTGAATGTGTCTCCTCTCTAATCTCCATCACTTCTCTGACAAAAAACCCCTTCCATTCTGAATCACCGCATGCCTCCTCACACCTCCAGCATGGGGGGGGAGCTCTAGCCCTGTCTTTTCCTCTCTTCTCGCCTGGGAAGTATTAGTTTCTCCCTAAAAGTCAGCTCAGTGGTCACTTCTCTCACTTTAAAGGAAAAGACAATTGTTCTTTGCTGTATCGGTCAGTTGGAGTGCAGTAACACATTGGCATAGATCAGGGGTTTAAACAACTAAAGGTGAAAGTCTGAGATAAAGATGCCAGTAAAGTCCTGGAGAAGATGCACTTACTGGTTTTCAGATGACTGCTTGGCTATCAACTCCTGTCCTCATTTGATGGGGGGAGGAGAACAAACTTCAGTGTCTTTTTTTAAAGGACACTGATACTCTGGGACCTCCACAAACATCCTTCAACCCATTACATTCTTCCACTACCTTCAGACTTTACTGTGTAGAACCATTATGAAAGCTGTAAATACCAAACGCTATCTGTCACAAAGCCTTTATCTCAGTAAATATCCTAAGCCTCTCTGAAGAACAGCCCATTCATCCAAATGACCACGAGGTGGTATAGACTAATAAAGTCAAGGGCTCCTGACCTCAAGGCTAAAGAGTGGCCACCCTCGATATAAGCCAGGAATTAAAAAGTATTTTCTGTCCAGTACCAAAATGTAAATAGTTTAGTCTTTATGGCCATATGTTCTCTATCCTGACCAATCGGCTCCTCCGTGATAGCACAAAAGGAGCCATAGAAATTGTATAAATGAATGATGCATGGCTTTGTTCCAATAAAGTTTTATTTAGCACTTCTGAATTCTGAACCTCATTTCGTTCTCACATGTCACAAAATAGACTTCTTTTGATTTTTTTTTCTCACTTAAAAGCATAAAGGGGAAGCCTAGCTTATGACTAATAAACAGATAGAGCTTGCTTAGCCCTAGCCTAAACAGCCCTAGTCAAATGAAATCAGTAATTATTTTTTTAAACCACATCTCTCTCTTGTGACACTCCTACAAGCATTCATGTTGTGTCCACTTAGCACTGTCCACCTATGGGCTTTTGGCCTGTCCTGATGTCTCAGTCCAATCCTACCAACAAACCAGGGCTGCCGTCTTGGCCCTGCAGGCACTGATTCCTGTGTTTTGCCCTGGTTGCCCTCCTAGAAGCTGGAACAGCCTCTCTGTGACTCAGGTACTTTACTGTACCCAATCTCCCTCTGTGTCTCCCCGTCTAGCCAGGCATATTTGTAGGCCATTTATCATGTTTACATCTATGAGGGGTTAGCAGAATACAGGCAACGAGGTATCTTCTGCTCACTGCTGTAAAACCAAAACCTAGAAAGTTATAGCCCCAGTGAGCACTCTGTAACGCATGTCACTTAGGGACATCCAGCACAGAGCAGTCTCAACATGAAAAAGTTAGGCTGGAGCTGGGTATAGTGATGCATACCACCATCCCAGGACCCAGTCAGATTAACTTGAGTTTGAGGTTAGCCTGAACTACATAAAGAAACTATCAGGCCAGACTAGGTTATGTAATGACTATCTCAAAGCAAAACAATCAAAACTGGAACAAAAAAGTTCCCTCCCGGCAAAGCAAATCTAACTAATATATTAAAACAAGCAATCAAGCAAACAAACAAAAAACTACGAGAACAAGCCAAGTGTGGTAGCATATACCCGTAGTCTTATCACTAGAAGGCTGAGGCTGGAGGACTGTAAATATGAGCTCACCCTGGACTACTTGGTGAGTTCAGGGTAACTTGGGCTACATAGTGAGATCTTATAATAATTAAATTAAAATTTAAAGATCTTTTGGTGAAGAGCTTGATAAGCATTGCATCTTGATTTTCATCAGAGAGCTAACTATAGTGAGTTTACAGAAAACCTTTCTTGTTGGCCATGGGGTTTGTGTAGGCTAGACCCAGGCTCTGGCCTCTTTACCCTGAGCTCCCTGTTAAATGGCTGTAGGCTGGGATTTCTTTGCTATGTGAACTCCTGACCCTGCTCCTTCTGGAATGCTGAGCTGGAGGAGAAGACAGGAGGTGACAAGGGCCTGGGATCACTCTCAGACAGGAGCAGCAGATGGAGTTGGGACCGCTTACTGATCATGGCCTGGAATTCTGGCAGAAAAGGGGAAGGTGTGCGCCAGGGCTCCTGGCGAGCTGGCAGCGGACGCTTGGCTTCTTGTTCAGTTAATTGAGGTAATTTCTGCTGCCACCTTTTGGATAGAATCGAGACTCTCCTTCGTCCAGCCACAGATCACTTGCCTGCCCTTGCCCATCCCGTTACACAGAGGCAGAACTCTACATTTAGCTCCATCGATTTAGCTAGTCCTTAAAACTTTGTCACCTAGAAAAATAATTATAGGATTTCTCTGACAGTCTGAGATACATGGAGCCACCAAATTACAGGTCTAATTTGGAGACCCAACTGGGCTCACCAAATAAAATTGACAGCATGGCCTAATTCCAGAATAATCTATGTGGCATTGGAGAAACTTTTGTTCCTGAGGTTCTTCATTTGAATCTGTATACTAAGTCAAGAGGTCAAAGGAACCAAGCATCACTAAAGAAAGAGACCTTAGGACTGAGGTGTAGACCCAACTTTCCTCCTGTGTGGCAGAACTGCCCCAAGAGTGAGATCTATTTTTTGTTGTACAGGGACCCAGCCTCTACTCTGCTCAGCCAAGAATCTGCCTGGGGGGATGGGAGAGGAGAGAATGGCTTCATCCTTTTTTCTTCTCCCTGCCTCCTTTGTGTTTTCTATCACTGTAAACCATAGAATCCAAAGTTGATCTCCCAAGGAAAAACTGAAGCCCAGGAGATAAAAAAGCAACTTACAACACCTTCTGGGAAATGTGTGCAGAAAGCTACAGAGAGATGGATAATTCTGTTACCCACTCATTCTTCAAATAAGGCTAAGTCCCTGCATTTACAAAGTTTTGCAAGGAAAATCAGGGTCTCATGGGAATGAGGGTACGGGAGACAGAGGTGCTAGGCAATGTAAGACCAGTAGAGGCCATCATTAAAGGACTTGGAAGGTACATAGAGTGTCCAGTGCCATTGGTGCCTGATATCCCTTACCACCTGCCTGTCAGTCAACTTCTTGATTGTTTATCATAGCCTTCCTATCAGAGAGAAAGGTTTTCCAACAGAGGCAGCTCCCTAGAGTCAGGAAAATGTCTAAGGACTCATTTAAAAGCAAATGTGGTGATTTACACTTGTAAACCTAATATCCACGAAGCTGAGGTAGAAGGATCACTCCAAGTTTAGAGGCATCTTAGACGACATTAAGTTCTAGGGAAGCCTGAATCCACAACCTGAGACTAGGCATCAAACAGCTAACAGCAAGGGCTAGACAGCTGAATTAGTAGCATGCTTACTGTCTTAGTTAGGGTTTTACTGCTGTGAACAGACACCATGATCAAGGCAAGTCTTATAAAGGACAACATTTCATTGTGGCTGGCTTACAGGTTCGGGGTTCAGTCCATAATCACCATGGCAGGAACATGGCATCATCCAGGCAGGTATGGTGCAGGAGGAGCTGAGAGTTCTACATCTTCATCTAAAGGCTGCTAGCAGAATACTTACTTCCAGGCAGCTAGGATGAGGGTCTTATAGCCCACACCCACAGTAACACACATACTCCAACAGGGCCATATCTTCTAATCATGCCACTCCCTCAGCTGATCATATACAAACCATCACACGTGCCCAGATTTCATAAAACTCTGGGTTCAGTCCTCAGCACTACATAAACTGGCATGGGGATGGGATTCAGTGGTGCATGCCAATCATTGCAGCACTTAAGCTGGGAAACAACAGCATCAGAACTTTAAGCTCATTCTTGGTTAAAATAGGGAATTAGAGGCCAGGCTGTACTACATTATACCCTGTCTCAAAACAAGAGAACCAACAAATTAACACTTTCTTGGGAAGCTAACTCTACAAAAGTTAACCCTTGCCTCTCACCCAGAAGAGCCAGCCTAAACTTTCCAGCACTACCCTCTGCCTCTCGCCATGGAACAGGCCTTTCCATGACCATCCCCCTCGTGCCGGGGCCTACGCTTTGGGAGATCTTGACATGGGCTCTTTCCTCTAGCAAGATGTCTCCTGGATGACTTGGGTACTCAACATCATCTCCTTTTCCAGGCTTCATCTACCAAGAACCAGAGGAACTACCTCTTCTCTGGTCACTGGCTTAGTCTGCGTGTTCCTGATTCATCTGTGCTCTTCTCTTCTCAGTGTTCACCCTCAACCCCAATCTGTCAGAGCCTGCTCTGCACTCCATAGATTACCTGAAGCATACAGTTCCATCCCTTGCCTTCTCAGATGGAAGGAGAGTACCAGTGATGTTTAATAAATGTCCGTAGACGTCCACCGGTGAAAACTACAGCACACACCAAACATTTATAGAGCATGTAGACTGCCAAGTGCCACATTAATTGCAGGCATTGTGTTATTTAACACATGTAATCGCAGTATAAGGAAATTCTACTTTAGCATCCACCAAGTGATGATATAATACTTAATGAGCTAATGAATGCAGCTCAACAGAAATCTATATACTTACCTAAAATATTATGAAATTGGGGGCTCGGAAAACTGCTCAACAGTTACTATTGCTTAAGATTTTCCAGAGGACCCTGTAATTCCAGCTGTAGGGAATCAAACTTCCTCTTTTAACCTCTGCTGATACTGCACAAATGTTATATAACCAACACAAACACACACTCACATGCACACACACTCATGCACACACACAAATATTTAATAGTTATGAGATTTAAACATTTACTATCATTGTGTATGTATGTTTGTGCATGATGTCAAGGGGCATGAACATGCTGCAATTTTTGTGTATCGATCAAAGAACAGCTTTGTGGAGTCAGTCCTTTCCTTTGACAGTGATGTCGGTTCTGGCATCGAATTCAGCCCACGGACTTTCAGAGTGAGCAGGCTTTTACTCACTGAGCCATTATGATTGTGTGTGGTGTGTGTTATAACTCAATTGTATGAATCTCAAACATGGACTTTGTATATGACAATATCATGTCCCAATGACCAAAGGTCACACATTCCAGCTTCCAGTACACATTCCCATTTTGTAAAGGAGAAAATGGAGACACGAGATCATTTAAATAATTTTTCCAAGTTCACTTGGTTAGTGAGAGTAGGGACCAGAGGCTATAGCCAAATTAAAGAATAAAGAAAAAAATGATGTCTTTGGCAAGCAATGTCTAGACCCTCCATCCAGAATTTAGATAGGGCCTCATTTCAGTAGTTACGTGTCACTGTTTATTGTCAGGAAAAGTCATTGGGAAATGAATTTGTGAATCTCCATGGGAAAATGAATTTTTGAATCTCCATGGGAAAGGAAAGGCCTTTAGCTCTGCAACTAACCATCATCCCTCAGTTCCTAGTCTGACGTAACTCTTCCTAAGAAATTCCTAGGAAAAACAAAACAAGGAAGACATTTCTCTTCAGTCTCCCACCACACAACTCTTCTATCCCTTCTCATACTGTGCATCGCCAATTCCCAGAACCACCCAGCTTCCCCCGCAGCTGGAAGGACATTTAGAAGAGACCCACGTATTCCAACCCCCCTTTCATTTCTCCCCAATCCCAGTCACACCGGGGCAGAACACTGGCTTGAAATCTGTATTCGGGAGTGGTTGGGAAGGCTGAAGAGAGCAATTTTTGTTTCACATCATTTCTTTGTATAATGTTGTATCCTTGTGACAAGTCCCCATAATACAGCTTAACTCCACCAATTGCTGCCTGAAGACCTATCTTTAATGTCACAGGAACAATGGGCGTCCTTCCAAAAAAAAAGGTGGGGGGGAATGACTTGCTTTGAAAGAGTTGGAGAAGAAAAGTGCAGAATGTTCCAGCTTAACTCGAGGGGGGAAGAAAGTTAGCAGCTGTGTGCCGGCTCCCGGCTGCAAGACAGAACAGCTCTGCCAGCCTCATCTGTCTGTGTGCAGTGCACCGACGCAGAAGTCGCTCAGCACGGCGGGATGAGTAGTGTGCGGCTAGGGAGATGGGGGGCATCTAATTGTCTGAGTAGCTATGGGTGTGGAGTTTCTCCGCTTTCAAGTCAATGGAGTCTGCTTTCTCTTCACAGACCATGGAGACTCCATGCTTCTGTGGAATTCTGCCAAGAGGGTTCTCTTCCTTTGACCACAGTGTTGTTTACACCTGGCCACTCCTCACTAGGCTTGTAGATAAAGCTAGCTTCTGAGCAATCATGTCACAAGGACTTGGGGCACTTAACTCCAATTACAACCCCTTTTTGAGGCTTGAGATTGCCTGTCCAGTCTTAGATTCTACACTTGCCACTTTGTTTCTGATATTTCATCTCCATGAAGCATTTTGGAATTTCCAAATGAAGCAGTTCCCTTCAGCTGTGCCCTCTGACCCAGTGCCTTGTGCATACTATATTTTTTTTTTCTGCCTGAAACATCCCAGAACATTTTCCTTATCTTTAAGACTTAGCTCACTGGGTCAGGGTGGCACACACCTGTAATCCCTGCCCTTGGGAAGCAGGAACATTGCAGTAACTTCAAGTGTAGCCTGGTCTACATAGTGAGTTCCAGGCCAGCCATTGATACAAGCAAAGATCTTATCTTAAAAATCAATAGACCAGGGAAATGGCTTAGTTGGTAAAGAAATTGCTTTCATAAGCATAAGCATCAGTCACCAGCACTCATTTAACAGCTGGGCATGGCGTCATGAGTGGAACCTCATAGCTAGGGAGGCACAGCAAGGAGGACCCCTGAGATTTGATGGCCAACCAGTCTAGCCAAATCTGTGAGCTCCAAGCCAAGAAAACAATGTGAGGGCCAAAGAGATGGCTCAGTGATTAAAAACTCTTTTTGTTCTGGGTTTGAATCCCACCACCCACATGCAGTTCACAACTGTCTATAACTCCTATTTCAGAGTATTCAATGCCCTCTTCTGACTTCTGTGGGCCCTAGGCATGCATGTGGTACACAAACAAACGTGAAGGCAAAACACTCATTTACATAAAATTTTAAAATCTTGTAAAAAATGTGCAAAAGTTAAAGCAATGTAAAAAATGATTGAAGAAAACACCTGATTGAAGAATCAACCTCCAACCTCCACATGCATGTGCACACATACATACACACACACACACACTTGCTCACACTTGTGCACACATGCATACAGACACGTACACATAAAACCAAAGACTTAACTATTTCTGCCTTCTGGCACTCAATCTGATCTCCTCAATGAATCTACCACCTTCCTTTGGGTTCCAGGCAACTACCATCACAGCAGACATTAGTGTGTACAGAGTTCATTGAATTGCATGACTACTGCCCAATTAGCTGGTGATCATTTCAGGAGAGACTTGTTTTATCTATGTAAATACAGATACAAACGTGGCTGTGGCGGTTGACCTAGCTCAGTGCCTGGCACGAAAACTTATTGCATTTAGATGATCTAAAGCAGAGATTCCCAACCCTGGCTAGAAATGAGGATTAACATGCAGGGTTAAAAGGTGTACATACTGATAATGAGACCCTTAGCCCAGAACAAAGTAAACAGGACCTTTGGATCTGAGACGCCCGAATTCAGCCTGTGTTTGAGACACCCTAAGGGCTCATTAGAGCACCAATGACTGAGCTTACACCAGAGTTTCTGCCAGTTGATTTTATGGTTTGAATCTGAAATGTGACCCACAAGTTCCTGCTTGGACACTTGGTCCCTAGCCATTGTGGCAACTTGGAAGTGGGGCCTCCCAGGAGGAAGTAGGGCCTAAAGGGTATATTTTCCTTGACCAGTTCCTGGCTTACTGTCTGCTTTCTGGTTTTGTGTTATGCACAGTTGCCCTCTGCCACAGGCTCCTGCGTCCATGGGTGCTGCTCCAGCACATAGACTGAGTCACTACAGGCTGAATTCTATGAAACCCTGAACCAAACGAAATAATTCCTTCCCTAAGGAGTTGTGGTCAGGTATTTGGTAACAGCTTTGCAAAAGTAACTAATGTGGTGGATATGAAGTGGGCCTTAGAGATATGGATGCATCTATGGGAACACACTTTGAGAAACACTGCAGAACATGGCTTTCCTCTTCATTATGGTCAGTCAGCTTCTGTCAGAGGAATCTCTTACATATACCCTGCACTGGGCACTGATGAGGGGCTCCTTGCTTGCCCTAAGCAAAAATCAGAGAAGCCCTTCTTAATATAAGGTGCATAGGAAGCGCCTGGATTGTTAAACTGTGAGCCTGATTCCAGGGCCTAGGGTGATCCCAAGCTCTTCTGTATTTTGAACAAGGTCCTAAGCAGTGCCAACACTCTGTAGTAGGAGCTGGCAATCTTCCTCCAGGTAGGACCAGACAGTAAACCTTTAGGCACCACAGGTCATGAAATCTCTGCTGTGATTACTCAACTCTGCTCTTACAGCCTAACCGCAGCCACACTCAATGCAGACATGGCTGCATTCCAATAAAACTTTATTTGTTTACAAAAGCAGATTGAAAAGGCGGGATTTTCCCAAATGGGTAATAGTCGGCTAATTCTGATTATAGAGATTTGAAGGAATAAAAACTTATACCTTTGCTGTGATAAAGCTAGGTGCAGAAAGTCAAAGAGGAGGGAAGGAAGAGCTGGTTTTGCAGCTTCAAATTAATTAAGCTCTGAGCAGAGGAAGGAGAGGAGGGAGGATCTCGTGGGCAGAGGCACAGGCTGAGCAAAGGCACAGAGGGAAGATGGAGAATATGGTGGAATAATGAACAGACCAGAATGTGGGCAATTAGACTGTACTAGCTTCAAAGTGACCCACTTAACTCTCAGTCCTTATTCCCGCCCCACGCCAGAACTTAAAGTCTGCTTTAGAACATTTACCAGGGCAGGCTGTCCAGGGAAATGAAAGATCAGGCAGGAGCCAAGCAGTGTATGAGGTGGGAAGACAGATCCCTGACTCTTGAGGTTCCCTTACCATTGTTGAATTCTAGGTTCCCGCTGTAGAGGCAGGAGAAATGGGAAGTCCTGCAAAGTCCTACAGTCTGGGATTTATTAGAATGTGTTCAGCATTGTTCTGGTGTCTTATTACATAGTCACACTTAATCCTACCAACTCTGGGCAGTATGTGTAACAGCCCCATGTTAGCGGAGCCAAAGGTGATGATAGGGTCATCTTTCTTCAGCACATATATATGAGAAGTGATGACCCCATAAAGACAAGAAGTGTTCTGTTACCAGAAGAACACAGTTCAGTCATTGCCATTGTCTGGCATAGATACATATAATTTTCCCTAAGACTCACACCAAATATAGTGAAAACATCCAACACTAAGAATATCTCAACCAACACCTCAGTAAGATTCAAGAAAACCTTATATTCCAGAGGGGAGACCAGATAATGAAATGGATGACCTTTGTTAAACATTTAATACATGCCAGTCACTATAATTGTACTACTTGTATCGATTTATACAGTCCTATTAGAATGTGATGAATTAGGTACTGCCATTTTTATCTCCATTTTCAATCTCTATGTTTTGTGTGAAAAGAAACTGAGGCACAAGGAAGAGGTATAAGTTGGGCAAAGTCAATCAGGTACTAAGTAGATGGTCGATCAGTAATAAGACTCTACAGCCAGCCATGGATCTTAATTCCCGTGTCACATCAATTTCTTCTACTTCAAGAATTAGGTTTTCTGTGGTTAAACTTCAGGTCTGATACGAGTAGATTCCAGGCCTTGTATGTGGAAAGTTAAGGTTAAATAACCTTTTCTCACTTCTTTCTTAACACATATTCTACACAATGGTAGAGATAGAAAAAAAATGCAATTAATGCTTTCCCTTGGAAAAAGAAGACAGGAAAGCAGAACATTTCAATCATGAATATAGAGCGTACACCATTAGGAACACAGTACAGAGGGCAGAGACAACCAATTCATCTCAGCTCTAGGATCCTGAGTGGCCAACCTGGCTTCCCCTGGGTCTGCTGGTCTGCAGGATCTCTCCTTTCTGGACTCTGTGGCTAGCATTAAGAGACACAATGGCAGCCAGGCAGTGGTGGCGCACGCCTTTAATCCCAGCACTTGGGAGGCAGAGGCAGGTGGATTTCTGAGTTCGAGGCCAGCCTGGTCTACAGAGTAAGTTCCAGGACAGCCAGGCTATACAGAGAAATCCTGTCTTGAAAAAACCAAAAAAAAAAAAAAAAAAAAAAAAAAAGAAAAAGAAAAAAGAAAAGAAAAAAGAGACACAATGGGAAACTTGTCTTCTCAGGGTTTCTCACATTCTCTTAATGAATTCACCAGCCTGTGACTGTCCTAGTGGTTGCCTACTGTGTTGTATATTGTTCTAGTTTGCTTTTATTGTTGCTATGGTTTTTGGTTAAAAAAAAATTTTTTTTTTGACCAAAGTAATCTGGAGAGGAAAGGGTTTATTTCAGTTTTCACTTCCAGATCATAGTCCATCATTGAGAGAAATCAGGGCAGAAACTCAAGGCAGGAAGCTGTGGGAGAATGTGGAGGAACACTTCTTATTGGTTCCCTCCATGGATTTCTGAGGGTTATATTTTTATACAACTCAGGTACATGAGCCTAGGGATAGTGCTGCCCACAGTGGGCTAGCCCTGGACTCTTACATCAGTCAGTAATCAAGACCATACCTGACCATGGACTAACTTGATCAATACAATTCAGTCAAGGTTCTCTCTTCCCAGTGGTTCTAGATTGTATCAAGTTGGCAATAAAACTAACCAAGACACATATCATGGTTTTCTTGATCTTACTGAGTTATTGGTTGGTAAATGTTGAGTCAAATCCAAAGTCAGAGTGACTGAACATTGGCTCTATACCATTGTCTGATGTCATCTTCCCCTTGGCAACTGGCCATCTTTATTCTGTTTCCTATTTCATCATGAAATAGGATGAAGAGGTAAGATGAAACTTCTGTTTTCTCTTGCACCCTGAAAATAGCTTTTGATTTTACAAAAGAGAGTGTGTTTGGAAGGTGATGGAAAATCTGCTTCCAGGTTCCAAGTTTTTCTCCTTCTACTTTTAAACTTTCTTTAAACCTCACTTATTTTAAGTGTAACTTGGTGTAGAGAATTGGACATTTCCAAGTCATGTGGCTCTCCTCGGTGAACCAAGACTGCTGGCTAATAGAAGATGGGCTTTTCTGAGAAAAGCTCTTTAATTTCCATTTAGCTCATTTCGGTCTCCTAGCACATTACCAATGGCCATAAGAAATGAACAGTCTTCTCTAGCATTATTGCCTTCCTTCTCCAGGACACTCTTTGTTCTGCATAGCCCCTGTGCTTCATCTGGTGTTATATATACAGATGTCACTTACAAAACCCTACTCTCATAAGATAAAGTTATCATTATTTAGGACCTAATTGTAAATGAAATATATTCACTTTCTTTCTTTCTTTCTTTTTTTTTTTTTTTAAGATTTATTTATTTTATATATGTGAGTACACTGTCGCTGTCTTCAGACACACCAGAAGAGGGCATCAGATCTCATTACAGATGATTGTGAGCCACCATGTGGTTGCTGGGAATTGAACTCAGGACCTCTGGAAGAGCAGACGGTGCTCTTAACCACTGAGCTATCTCTCCAGCCCCAATATATTCACTTTCAAGTAGCTAAAGAACGAAGGGAATGTACTGGTTTGCCTGAATGGGAAATCCAGGCCTTCTGCTGTCGTCACTTGTCACTCTCTCTAGACCTAAAATTGTGCCATCCATGCATTCTTGTTCTCAAAATTCAGCTCTATCTTCCTTTGTATTGGTTTCATTCTCTGATAGAAAGCTCCTTCTGGAAGAAGGCATTGATATACTCTAGTTATTTCCAGAACATTTCTTGTAACTGACATACATCTGTCCACCTCTAACCATGTGACCAACCTGCCATCAGTCACTATGGACACAGAAGATTCAATACAGTGGGTGTCCGTGTACCCAAATTTAAAGTCAAGAAGTGGAAATCCTCCCCACCTAACACACAATATAAGGGTGAAATGTATTTTCCTAAGCAGAAGGTTAAAAGAGTATTTTTGTCAGCAGAACTGGTGTTCCATGGACAGATATTACAAGTCCTCCTTGGGGATCATGAATATGTTGGTTATTGTGTCTCCAGAGTGGAGTATAATGCCCGATGTATTGGGTATGCTCCGTCAATCATTGCTGAATGGACAACCAGAATTCAGAGATTATGTGTATATTCTAATTACTCTGGGAAGAAGCCCTGTTGAAGATGAGCTCTTTAGACTGCCATGAGCTCAAGAGCATAGTCTAATTTTATTGACTTCTGGATTTTCTTAGTGGAAAATGTAATCAATCTCCTCTAGGGAGCCGTCTTCCCAATATCATCACCGGAAGGGAATGCTAACAACTTTCATGCCTCTCCAACTTAAAATATAACAGAGAAGTCTTAGAACATGAGAAGTCTTCAATATGGCATACTCATTTTTTTTTCTGGATTATTTAGTCTATAAACATTTATAGAGTGTCTATCACATAGCAGACACAATGCTTGGTACCAGGATAGAGACATGGAAGGTCATAGTCTCTTTAAGAAACTCAAGCATTGTAAAAATACTAATAAATGACATTTACTTATTTTGATTCTTTTGAGAACAGGGTCTCACAGTATAACTCTGGCTATCTTGGAAGAACTCACTATGTAGACCTAGCTGGCCTTGAACTCACAGAAATCTGCCTGCCTCTGCCTCCTGAGTGCTGGGATTAAAGGTGTGTGCTACCACAGCCAGTTCAATAAATGACTGAAAAAATGATTACATGCTTTGGTATATGATCTGGGTTTGAAATATGGCTTTGTCAATTAATTATTAATAAAACACTGGGAGAGTTAGCCTCTTCAAGCTTTAAATTTTCATTAGCAGTAAAAATAGTCATAACAATATCACTAACTCCATAGAGGTTTGGTGTGGATTAAATAATACAAGCCGAACCTCACATAGCTAGGTCTTGTTATAAAGAGTCCTACCGTTTGAAGGTGTGAAAGATAAGAGGAAAGAACAATAAATCTATCCTGTAGACATCAAAGATTTTATAGAAGGTCTGATATTTGCACTTGTTCTTAAACATTGTCAGGAGATTCCAGGTGGAGGAGGGCAAAGGTGAGGATGAGCCTTGTGACAGAAAGAGTAGTTTACTAAAAGCGTTGAAAGCCTGAGACAAGCTGATGGATTTAGAGAGCAGTAAATACAACCAGATGCCTGGTGTACGGGTGGGATGGTGGTGAGAGTGGAAAGGTGGAAGCAATGACATTCACAGGAAGATGGAAGATTTGGGACTTTGTCCATTGGGAAAAGAGTGCACTTGAAAATTTCCTGCCCAATAGCCATATGTCGTTGGCCTCTAAGGTGAGTAGCAAATAGCTAGTATCTCTCCTGTGCACACTAAGATGGTGTTTTCTGTATGGATGAAGGTCCATTTATAGTTCCTTCCAGATGCTCACAGTAATATTATTCAGGGTTTGCTTTGAATAGGGCAGGGTTATGAGTCAGAGATTTAATGCAATATCTGTAGAGAATGCTGATTTCTTGGTGGTGATGTGCAGTCACTCCTTCTCAGTGACTCTACAGGATCTGGGGTTATGCTGTTTCTACTCAGAGGTACCAGACTGCTGGAGTGCTGGGCAGAATGTAGACAGGTAGCAGAGATAGACTTGCTTCTTAAGTAATTCCACACATTAGTATCATAGCTAGGATAATCTGTTACAATCAGCAGTAGATATCCCTATTTGACAGTAGGAAATGTCAACTTCTCAGGCCTATGTAACCCCTTCACTAGATGCTCCCCACCTGCACACACTCCTGCCCTTCTGTGTCATATACTGAACCTCTCTCATCAAATAAAAGGCCAAGTCTCTGGAGCTTTACTTCTGGTGTTGATCTGAATCTCTCATTCTCTCTCTCTCTCTCTCTCTGAATCAATTTTGCCTGCATGTATGTATTTATGAGTGTGCCAGATCCCCTTGAACTGGAGTTACAGGCAGTTATGAACTGCCATGTGTGTGCTGAGGAATTGAACCCAGGTTCTCTGAAAGAGAAGCTAGTGTTGTCAACCACTGAACCATCTCTCCAGACCTTGAACCTTTCTCTTTAACCCATCTCATGTCCCACTTCCCAACCTAGTGCAGATTGCTAGCTGTGGCAGAGCAAAAGAGATCTCAAATTCTAAATTTCCCAGCCTGCTGCTTCCTGATGATACAGGTTCTCTGTGAATACACCCATGGTGGACAGTCAATCATCAAAGGCAAGATGACGATGATGGACAGGTGAGGATGGCGGACCATCATCAAATGTGAGGTGATGGACAATCAATCACTGAAGGCAAGGAAAGGATGGTAGACAATCATCAAAGGCACAGTGAGGATGGTGGACAGGCGAGGTGAGGATGGTAGATCGGCATGATGGAATTGTAGACAATCACTGAAGGCAAGATGAGGATGGTAGACAATCACTGAAGGCAAGATGGGGATGATGGACAGGCAGGTGAGGATGGCGACCATCAATCATCAAAGATGAGGTAAAGATGGCTAAATATCAGCTTACTTCCAGAGGGGCTACTTGAGGAACCTCACATGTTAGCACATAGGAACCAGGCCTGAAGGCTGAGAGACCAACCAGCGAATGTCACATGCTTAGTCTCCTCGGTAGACACAGCAATGGAAGAGACCAGCTAGAGGAACAAGCTTAAGAATTAAAAAGGGAATTGGTTGATGAGCTCCTCCTTGCAGATCCCAAGTCTTTGAGGAAGTTGACAGACACGTGGGAGGTGATGGCTGTGAATAAAGGACAAAAAATGTTCTCTAAGATGGAAGAGAAGCACCACAAGGTTGGTAAGAGACATTGCTTGAGTTTGAAAAGCGTGTGGAGAGAGGCAGTTGGAGGTGATTCTGAGCAGGTGGCTGGAGGGGTAGGAGGGTCCCAGTCCTACTGTGTGGTCCTGAGGTAGAAAGTATGAACACTGAACAGCCTTAAGTTGAGCAATCATAGTCCCACAGGGTCCTGGAACAGTGCACCCTAAAGTACAAACAACAGAACAAGCCACAGAAATTCACACCTATAGTCACCGTGGCTGGGAAACCAAGATCAGAATGCCAGGGTTTGGAGTTCTGTGAGACCTCTTCTGGATTGCAGAGGACAGCTGTCTGCCCTCTTCCTATAAGGGCACACTATCCCACTCCTAAGGGATCCACCCTCAGGACCTAATCCCTTCACTCAGGCCTCAACTCCAGATAAGATCATAGTTTCACTACATGAGGAAAGGGGGCAACAAACCCTAGAGCTGGAAGTGGGACCGGAGGGGTCATAGGGCAAGATGCTAGAGAAGTGGACATATCAGGAGACCTTTGAGCATAAGCAGCATCTCATTTAACCTCAACTCCCCAGCAGAGGCCTGTCATTGAAGTGGGTCACAGCCAAGTTGCATGTGACAGAGAATAACCAGGTACTGGTGAGGAGGCCGGTGAGCTGGGTTATTATGGTTGGTGCATTACTTGCCTGTAGGCTACACACCACTATGTAAAAATTGAAGTAAAATCCTATTAAGTCTATTTGAAAAAATGGCATGTTGCCTGGAGAAATAACCTTTCCCCACAAGGAGAGGTTGAGTTTGATACACATTTTTAAATTTTATTTTTCCAATTACTTCCGTACAAGTATATACTCCTCTCTCTGTCTTCTGATCCACCTTGGTTCCAAAACACTTCTACTTTGATGTCATGTATGCATACACAACTTATACCTGTACACATTTTTAAAGTCTAAAGGTATGAAAAAAAACATTTAAAAATGAAAATAGCTAGTTGTGAACCATAATGAACATTTCAACAAGACCCAAGTTAGGAAGAACTGAGTTCCTCGGAGCTATTTACTCACCTCAGGAGCTGGGAAACCTTTTAGCCCAGGTGGGAAATGCCTGACACAGGAGCTGAGAAAGTTGCTTCTTTGGGAAAAGAAAAGGATGGGTTGTACTTTAAAGGTTAAATTCCGATCTGGGAGCTATAACAGCACTGTCAAATAATTATTATTGTTATTTTTACAAATCTATTTCATTTTAAAACAAGTTGGGAAATTTCTAACTTAGTTTAAATGAGACCTCAGCTCTCCAAGGCCTGATCCGCCACCTGAGGCAGGACCGCCCGCTGGAGGAGCGCTGTGCTGAGTCATTAAGATGGCAGCTCCCACAGAGAGAAATAAAGAAGTCAGATTCTCGCAGCAGAGCCACGGAACAGTAGGGGGAGGGAGGGAAGGAGGGGAGCTAATTTTTGCAGGCAGATCCGAATGCTTCTCTTCCTAGGCACTCTTAGTCAATATTTATCTAGCTATTCACAGGATGATAACTAATCATTTGTCTCTCTCCTCTCCGCTATCTTTCTCTGCCTCTTTGTGGTGCACTGAACTTGGGCGACAGAACAGTAACTTCTTCATCTTGCATAGAGGAGGTTGGATGGAAAACCTGTGGCTGAACTGTCTTCAAACAGTGAAGTCCAAGCAACTGGTTGTTGGCAATGAGGCTTAGATTTCCCAGCTTCTGGGTGCAGTTACAATTCATTAAGTAGGATGGAATTTTTTAGGGGTGTTTTTTTTTTTTAATTTAATTTTTATTTTTTTACAGTATCATTTGGAGAGGGGTTGCGTAGTGTCCTTTAGAGAGGACTCATGTGTCATGGGGGGGGGTTATCGTTGGGGGGACAGGGGTGTGTGCATATGTGTGAGTGTGTGAGTGTGCTCAGGGAGTCCAGAGGATGATGCCAGGTGTCCTGCCTTAATTCCTTGGGACAGTCTCTTGCTTCTGCTGGCTGGTAGCCAGCAAGCTCTAGAGAGGTTCCAGTCTCTGCCCCAGCAGCACCGGGGTTGAGTTGTGAGGAGGAGGAGGGAGAGAAAGCAGAAGAGGAAGAAGAGGAGGAGGAACTTGGAAGGCAGGGTTGGGTAGAAGTGCTGGCTTTTTACGTGGATGCTGGGAATTTGAATTCAGGTCTCCATACTTTGTGAGTAAGTGCTCTGACCTGCTAGACATCTCCCCAGTCTTCCTGAAGGAGTTTTTAATGGTGTCATTTGGAAGGGGACTAGCTGACCCAGTCCTGACTTACTACCTCCTCTGGCTCAGGATATTAAACTAGAAGAAATCACATGTACTGTTTTGAAGTGCAGTAGGATGCACAGGAGATATCATCTTTGTTGTGTTATTTGTTAGCAATCTGCATCCCAGTCTAAGCTTGGTCTACACCAGCTCTTATTAACTGTTTCAGTTAGCATACAAAATTGTGAGTTTCACTATTCATACAGATGTATACAGATGTATCAGTTTACCTTGTTCTTACTCCCCTGATTCTGCCTGTTATTCTATTCTCTGTTCCCATGTTTCACTGCTTTCCCTATCCCTGCAGAGAATCTCCCTTCTGTTTCATGCCATGCCACGTGGTGTGGTGTGTGTGTGTTATAGATAGATAGATAGATAGATAGATAGATAGATAGATAGATAGATAAACTTTGTGTCTGAGAGAAGACATGAAGAGTCATTTTTAGTACTCTAAAGAAGATCTCAACCTGTATTTCATTGTTAAGGAGCACTAGAGGCTTGGCTGGCTTCTACCAGTCTAATCCAAATTGACAAATTGTAATCCTGTGGGTAAAAACCAGAGGTCACATCCACTGGGAAACACTGGGAATTGGGGAGAAATGGGCTTGGAAACACCTAAGAAGTGAAGAAGAAAGGCTGGAGAGATGGTTTGGTGGCTGAGAACACTGGCTGCTCTTCTAGAGGACGTAGGGTCGATTTCCAGAACACACATAATTTGTAATTGTACAAACATTTGTAACTCCTGTTCCCGGAGATTCAGCCCCCTCTTCTGGTCTCTATGGGCACTACATGCACATCGAGTGCAGACACACATGCATACAAAAGACCTATACACATTAAATTGAAAAAGTAGAGGAGTAGGAGGAAGAGAAGGAGGAGGGAGAAGAGGAGGAGGAGGAGGGGGAGAAAGCAGAAGAGGAAGAAGAGGAGGAGGAACTTGGAAGACAGGGTTGGGTAAAAGTGAAGGGAAAGTTGAATCGAGGTACAATCCCAGTAAATTCTGGGGCAGCTCTGGGCTAGGGTGATTCTTTAAAGATTGTCAGAAAGAAAATACAAAGGTTTTGCTTTCACAGCCTCACACCAGCCAGTGATCGGATAAGGGCTGTCCCAGCAAGAGACTACTGCAGGAGAGCCATTCTCTTCAGCTCGGGATATTTCTACAGACACTCAGCAAACAGCACCCCTGACAGGTTGGGAGTGGAGAAGCACTGAAGGGGAGCCAGGAGACGTGTCACAGCTCTGACCAGAGTTTAAGTATACATCATTTACAGCTGCCTCTCTGGTGCTGAAACATGAATCTC
Source organism: Mastomys natalensis (assembly GCA_021653895.1). Classification (NCBI taxonomy): domain Eukaryota; kingdom Metazoa; phylum Chordata; class Mammalia; order Rodentia; family Muridae; genus Mastomys; species Mastomys natalensis. The sequence goes on from JAJTUV010000391.1 coordinate 489,606, forward strand.
CATAACATTTGTTTCTGAATCTATCATTTGCATGCCATGCCACATTTACTGACTAGTGTCATAAATCATAAAAGAATGCTAGACAAGAAGGACCATGATCTAATTCAAATCCCCACCCCCTTTAAAAAAAAAAAAAAAAAAACAGACATCAATGTCACAATAACAGTTTTGGCAACAGTCGCACAGCCAGAATGGAATCCAGGCCTCTGACTTCCAGTGCCCCAGTTTGTCCCCTTATGTCTGCTGTCTCCATTCCTTCCTAGAGTGACCCTGAAAACATAGAGGAAAGCAAGAGTCTGTATAAGAAGTGAATGGATAAGCCAAGCAGTGGGGGCACATGACTGAAACCCCAGCACTCGGGAAATAGAAGCAGGCAAACTGAGTTTGAAACCAGCCTGGTCTACAGAGCAAGTCCAGGATGTCCAGGGCTACACAGAGAAACTCTATCTTGAAAAACAAAAACAGAACAAAACAAAAATGAGCCGACAACAGCTCACCCAGCTAGTTAGCACAGCTCACTCAGCTAGTTAGCAGCAAGACTTCAACATAGTTCTTTTGGAGAACGGAGCTCCTGCTCAGCCAACCTCAACACATCCGCATTTCAGGTTAGCTCAGTCATGATTTTTCTTAGTATCTGGACATGGCTGGACCCTGATAGTATAACCATTTGATAGACACTACATCAACTTTCAATGAGTTCACCTCATCTAACTAGAGGAGAACACAGAAAATAATAGATCAGTTAAATATTACTTGGTCAATATTCTGATCAGACAAATTGTCTTAGTTACTGTTTCCACTGCTATGAACAGACACCATGATCAAGGCAACTCTTATAAAGGACAACATTTAATTGGGACTGTCTTACAGGTTCAGAGATTCAGTCCATTACCAACTAAGCAGTGAAAGGCCCCCAGATAGCGGAGACCCCTACTTAAGCCACAGGAGATTACAGCCACCCAATGACTCAAGAGACACTGATCTTGATGCAACCAGCAAGAGGTTTAATGATTCCAGTATACTGAGGTTCCCTCACATGCAAGGAAGAAGAGAGAACCCTGAGTTTGAGCTAAGAATATGGTCTAGGGGTTAGAACAGAGAAACAGTGACTAGGCACAATGTGATTGGTAGAACACTGTGACTTTTAAACTGATTGGTCTTTGGGGAATGAGGTGGCAAGGACCTCCCTTGTCTGTCTATGTGCTCTGGCCCTTCCTCACCCACAGGTGAGTTCCCTCCCCTGTGGTCTGAGGAATGTTAATCAGCCTCTCCCTTCCTCCTCTGAATGTTAATCCAGCAAGTGTCCTCTGACTAAGGAATGTGCCCCTCCCAGGATGTGTCCTGGGACAGTGAGATTCTTTTAATCTTAAATTCAAACTGAGACCCGAAAATCCTACATTTAGACCCAAAAGTCTTATAGCAGGAGCATGGCAGCATCCAGGCAGGTATGGTACAGGAGGAGCTGAGAGTTCTACATCTTCATCTGAAGGCTGCTAGAAGACTGACTTCCATGAATCTTGGATGAGGGTCTTAAAGCCCATCCCACAGTGACACACTTCCTCCAACAAGCCCACACCTCCTAATAGTGCCACTCCCTGGGCCAAGCATATTCAAGCCACCTCAATGAGCCAATGTAGAAGAATCCTAGCTCAGGTCTCTTGCAAAAGGGACTGCCACGATTGTCCTATGTCAGAAACAGCAGAGGCAAACACATTTTATTTTTCCACCATGTCAGACTTCATAAGACGGTCACTTTACAAGGTACAGTGGTTTCACTGGCAGAAATTTGTATAATAGAACCCTTTCCCTTGATAGTTCTGACAAGGTAAATAAAAGTTCTTTTATTCCAATTCTAATTACTTATATTAATTCTTAGATCATACATTACTCACCACTCTTTCTCTCTGGGTATATATCTCTATATCTATAATATCTATATGTATCTATGTATCTGTTTATCTATTTACCTATTTCTCTATATCTATATTGGTAAGTTACAAGGTGTTACAATGAGGCCTGAGAGACAGAAGCTGGTAAGGATGCAGATTCTACGGAATAAGGTCACAAATGTGACTGAAGGTCTCCTGGAAATGCGGCTGCTACCTTAGAATCAAGCTGCAGGGTCAGAGATGAGCTGTAGAAGTGAGGTGCAGTGGAGGTTGGAGAGGAGAAGACTGACAGATGGCAGGCCCAGATGAATAAGTGAGTGGATGAAAGGGCAGCAGTTCTAGAAGGTAGAGTCAACAGTGCAAATTGAGTCACGCTGGAGCCCCTGAGACAGTTAGAACTTCTCTACTTATTGGTCCCTTGATGCATACTCCCATGATCAAATGATAAGTCATTGGACCATTCCCATGCTGTGTTACAAGTCCTCCTGTACTGTTTCATCAGTCTGGTATGTCTAATAAATTTTCATGCCTGGCTTTTCTGATAAAAATTTTAAACATCTATATGGGCCATAGACCCAATTTACTCAGATAAATTTACAAGGTGGCACTAGTTCTGCTCTTAGGAAAAAGTTATTAATCGTGTGTTTGTGGTTCTGGATACATGGTGGTGTTCACAGGTTCAATATGATGCAGTCATCCTCCATCCTCAGAATACAGTCAGGAGCTTCTTGTTAAAAACACTGCTTTTACTGGGTGATGGTGGTGGCTCACCCTTTAATTCTAGCACTTGGGAGGCAGAAACAGTCTGATCTCTGAGTTCAAGGCCAGCCTGGTCTACAGAGACAGCCAGGGCTACGTAGAGAAGCCCTGTTTCAAAAAAAAAAAAAAACTCACAAACAACCCCCATCCCAAAAACAGTGTCTCTCAGGGCAAAGCACAGTCTAAAGAATCACTGTTGGGTATAATATGGAGTAACTTAGGGCAGAGATTCTAACTTAGGCTCAGCGGTAAGTCTAAAGTCATTATGGTTTGAATGACAGGCAGCCCCAAACCACAGTCTTCCTGCACACCACTGCCTGGTCTTCAAAACATCCCCTACACAAGTCAATGGCTCCATTATCTATCTATTCAACACCTAGAGCCTGGCACTTATAAAACTGAACACTCACCTGTAACACAGCAAGGGTTCACTAAACGATCTCAAATCTGAGTAGTCTTTACATCTCAAGATTCCCCCCACCCCCCAGACAGGGTTTCTCTATATAGCCCTGGCTGTCCTGGAACTCACTCTGTAGACCAGGCTGGCCTCAAACTCAGAAATCCGCCTGCCTCTGCCTCACAAGTGCTGGGATTAAAGGTGTGTGCCACCACTGCCCGGCATCTCAAGATTTCTTAACTGGTAAATAAGGTCCTCTTATCTCCCTGCCCCAAGTCTTTCTTCATTCTTTACATAGCAACCATACCATCCTTAAATAGAACTAAGCCTTGAGCTATCTCTGTTGAAAGTCCTTGTGAAACCTGCCAGGGCTTTCTCCGGATACAAAGTTCTTGACAATTCTGACTTCACAGATTTCTTTCTCATGTAAAAATCTTCAACCAAGTTCCTCTATCTGGTGCTGCAAACTATGGCTTTTTCCTCAAACTTGAGCACAAAACTATTGTTCTCAGAAAACATTCTCTCCTACCTCATTCTGATAGCAATGATCCCAGGGCACCTTCTCTTTAACTCAAATGTTTCCTGTTTCTCTACTCACTGTTATAAATGTGTCTTTGTCACTGAGTCACGTATTCTTAAGGAAACAGTGACTTACCCATTAGAATTACCAGGCACCAGGCACCAGGACACCAGGCACCAGCACAGCACCAGGCACCAGGCACCAGGCACAGAATAGAGGCACTTTGGGGCCTGGGACTATAGCTCATTTAGTGGGATGTTTACCTAGCACACACAAAGCCCTGGATTCCATCCCCAGCACCACAGAAACTCAAACATAAACTGGGCATAATGGCACATATCTAGGAATCCCAGCTTAAGGAAGCCAAAAACTCAAGATCACCTTTCGCTACCCGGAGAGTTCCACACCAACCTGGGAAACAGGAGACATTGGGGAAAAAGCACAAGATAGATTTAAGGTGGAGGAACAGTTTGTGCAAGCCACTATGCTTGATAGAATTAGGATACAAAAACTAGCAGCAAAGGTATCATGGCACCATAGAGACGGCAGGAAACTTTCTCTGGAAAGGACTAGATAAAATATTTTAGGTTCCAAATTAAGGGGTGAAATCAGGGGTAGCCATTTGGTACCTTGTTTCAAGTTCAGCATGCAACTGCCATTACATATCAAAGCCACTTTTCACTGTGGTTTTGGAGGGCCAAATTTGGGTACTGGCCTGTAGTTTGTCAACTTTTGTCACAGAAGATGAACAGACATGGCCCACTGGGAAGGAAGAAACAGTGGCTGGACATGAAGAGCACAAATAATGAGGGAACAGGACCGAATCTAATTCCGTAACTGCTGGTGAGTCACCAGAATGAAGCAGAGGTAACGGGATCTTATTTATATCTTATGAAGGCACAGCTAGTTGACTTGATTCATCTGAGCAAGTCAAACAGCATCCATGCAGTTACCAGATTCCAACCCCAACACGTGGCATCTCAAATCTACCCCAAATCCACCTCTTTCCCAAGTACAGGATCCCTGGAGAGACCCAGAGCTATGAACTCTGTGATCTCTTCCGTCTTTGTACAGCAATCAGGATTCCACAAGACTCTCCTAGCAGACAACTTTCTTTATCTTTTCCAAGGACAATGGAAGGGTCGTGTGGGAGCAGCAGAGCAGAGGCCAGGAGGAACCTTTGCTTTTGATCTGCAGATCCTGGTCCACCTGGGTCTCCAATGACAGTGGTTATTTATCTGACCTTTATTTTCCCTTCAGCCCACCTCCCACGTGTACTTCCAAAACAGGTCTCAAATCACTCTGGAGATAAGCCAAGCCTGAAAGAGGAAGTAAGCCTGGCCTAGTCACTCTACAGATAGCAAAACAAAGAGGACAAAGGCTGATGAAATTACCCCAGACAATGAAAGCAGGATATGTCCTCTTTGAGAGAGTAGCCCAGACTAAGACAGTAATGGTCTGAGAATAAAATAGGAAACTAAGTCAGAAGGCTTTCTGGAATGACTGGAAGACTTAGTAGCTAAATCATAATTAATAGCTAAATCATAAAAGCAATGGCTGCATTTTCCAAATGTCTGCGTGAGTTAAATGGAGGTCTGCTTTCAGGGGCTTCTTTTGATTCAGTGGGGGCCTCTCAAGAATGACTTGTTCAACACTAACCTCTGCGTGGCCACACCCACCCTTCTGCACACCGAGCTTTCCTCTTCTTTGCAGGAAAGCAACCTTGAACCTGACTAATGGCTCAGAATGGTAGCTGTCATAGTTCATTGCTGGCATGCTGGCCCTATGTTTTTAAGCAACTTTCTAAAGGAGAAAATGGTTTCTGGAGCTGGTGGAAAATCCAGTCTGTTTATATCTCACTACAGGGGGAGACAAATTAGTCATTTAAATGTCCAGTGCTCATTGCAATACCTCTGCTTCACTCAAAAGCTCAGCATCCAGTCATAGTCCTAAACCTTCAACCAATCACCTTGGGTTCCGGGAAGAAGAATATTTGATAACCTATATGATAAAGAACTCAACGCATCCACAAACCACAGTGATAATCCCCTCGGACACCGCCCCCCCCCCCACACACACTTATACACCAACATGTAAATGAGTGTTGAGGCTGAACCCTGGAGCCCAGTTAATTTTATGGGAACTGTATCATCCTCTCTAGCAAGTAACACCTTTTGAGACATCTTGCGGAACCAGAACTTAGATAATGATCAACCTGACCACACCTTACCCAGATTGCTTAACTATACATGTCTCTTGCCCCCAGACCCAATTCTTCCATTAAGTCTAAAGCTCAGGTTGGTACTGGGGAAATGGACATAGAGTCATTGACTCTCTTCTCAAGTTGGCCATGCTGCTGAAATCTCTGCACCAATAACTGTATCTTTGTTTTTTTTCTTGGGTTTGTGGTACTAGCTATTGAACCTGAGACCTCATGCATGTAACTCAAGTGCTCCATTATTGAGCTGCAGCCCTTGATCTTTTTTTTTTTTTTTTAAATTGGTGCATGGAGACTCATGACCAAAGCCAAGTGTGTTGGGAATCTTAGAACAAGAGCTTTGGTCCTGAAACTCCCTGAAACTATCTACAGTTGTTCCAGAATAATCTGTCCTATTCTTGTTAGTGGCTAACTGTGTCAGATAAAATGTTCTATCAAGTAGCTATGTTGACCCTCATATTTCAACTTTTAGTGTCAAATTTGTGAGAGGTGTTCTGAATGGTGAATTATGCTTAAGAATATGAATAGAGTGGACTGTATACAATGTTGTAAATATGGCAAGTTGTCATCTACATTTGGCGACACTGCTGACCTAAAGAGACATCTAATGTAGAAAGAAGCTTTCTTTTCATCTTATATGAGAACATAATAACTGTCATGTTTGGTGTTCTGAAATAAAGGGTTCTGGAGTAGACATATATTATGGGACACCTGTAAAGGAGAATTAATTTCTGAATAAACACTTAGTGACATATTTTGAGGTCCTTTGATTAAGATGAGGTACAGTTTACAAGGTGGACCCAAGGACTAACAATTACCCCAGTATCTCCAACACTGCTGCCTCAGCTATGGAGACATAGAAAAGCAGGGCTATGAGTCCATAGAGCCCTGCCTTGCCAGGATAACAATAAATCCCTAACTCCTACATATTTCAACCTTGCTAGGCTTCATTTAAATTTTGGAATAAAGCCCCCCAGATTAATTATTTTTTAGTTTATGCATATGAGTGTTTGCCTGCATGCATGTATGTCTACCACAGAGAGCCTGGTGCTTGTGGAAGTCAGAAGAGGGCATCAGATTCCTTGGAATGAGTTACAGATGGTTATGAGTCACCATGTGCATAATGGGAGGAGCTAGTGCTCTTAGTCATTGAGAAATCTCTCCAGCCCAAATCTTGCAATTTTTCAGTTTTGTAAAAATGATACAGTCAGTAGAAGCCATACTTTGGGTTTTGATAGTTTCCTTGGTTAAGGTTATATGACACAATCCTGTCTTTATGCTGGGTTGGGTCAATTGAGCATCTGTTCCATCAGACATGTGGTCAGGCAGTGAACCAAACAACCCTTCCTCTACAGTGTTCTATGTTGTTAAACTATGATGTTGTTTGGAGAGTGGCTGTATTCAATGCATTTTTAACCTAGAACCTTGTATTTATTAATTAAAAAACTAACATTCCTGCCCCCCTCACACACTGTATTTTGTTAATTTTTATCCTCATTACTCTCTCTTGTCACCATTCACTCTTTCTGAAACCCTTCCTTTCCCCAATAGCCCCCTTCTACTTCCACATCTCTGCTGTTATGTGTGTTGATGGGGTTGCTTACATAATCACAGGGGCTGCTTACTGAAGCATGGGCAAGTTCCTCGTGACTACACAAGTCGTAACTTAACCACCTTACCCTCTGTGCCTCTCAGTGTCACCAGATGATAGGATAACAGTGCTTTCAGCATGTCATTTTTCCAGGGCCATTCTCCCAGATGACCACAAATTCTGAAAGTAGTTCACAGAAAAGACCATAAACGATCAGGAATGCTAAAGTCCCATAAACCACTGTAAGTGGATCTTGGACACTGGCCCTCAGGTTCCTTAGATGTGACAGCTGTTCAATGTGTCAGTCCCTCTTGCAGAACAGTCCTCAGCTTCTGCTTGGCAGATTCGCCCATGGTAGGCTGTTCTCCTCAGGCAGTTCCCTCAGGTCAGATGTCATGACAATAGACTATTTCATTTAACCACCGTAACTTCCAGCGCCTCTTGCTTCCTGCATATGAAAGTCCAAGTATCTTTCCTGTGTGTGCCCCACCTCTACTCTGCACAGGGCCACTTCCCCTCAAGATGCCCCTTATGTCACAACCTGGGATCAGTGTGAGTGAGAATCATAAATGCAAACTCTCCTGGATGAAGGTGCCGATAGCAGACTCACGGTCTAGCCAGGGCAAAGTGGACCATTTTGAGAGAAGTCTCATTTAGCTTTGCAACATTGCTTTCCCTAAGTGAGTGCCATCCCTATGCACCCTGAACTTCTAGACCTTGTGAGACAGAAATCTAGCCACTACCTTGGGTGAACCTTCCAGCTATCCCTCTCCCCAAACACATCAAACCATAAAGGGCATCACACAGTCTCTCTGAATGGGAAAGAAGCTAAACTTTTGCACTGGACACATTCATTCTAGTGTGGTAGAGGGAGTGATGCTCTATCAACACAATAGGTAGAGATTCTGTTTAACACTGGCAAGTAAGTATTGGTCAAGGGTTGGCTCTGCATAGGCAATATTCAAGCACCTTACACTTATGAAGTTATTCAAGCATCCCAACAATAAGCCTAAGCTATGTGCTTTGTTCTTAGTTTGTATATGAGAAGAGTAAGGCACAGTAGGCCAAGGGTTGGCCTCATGGGTAGAGTACTTGCCTGGCATACAAAGTCCCAATATTCCCAGCACTTCATAAACTGGCTAGAGTGCCAAATGTCATTATTCCCAGTAGAGGCAGAAACATCAGGAGCACAAAGAAGTCCTTGGCTTCAGAGGAAGTTCAAGTCTAGCCTGTTCACCAACCCTAGTACAAAAGTAAAGGTGTACAGGATTTTGTGGCAGGTAGTGAGTGGGTGGTTGAACTGCTAGCTCCTGAACCTCTGATTCCTAACCTTTATGTGTTTCATCCTCTCGCACTCAGTCCTCATAAGTACTACTGGCCCCATTTTATAAAGAAGATGCCAATCACAGAGTTAGTAGCCCACGAGGACATTTCCTTCCCTGGGGCTCAGAGCTGACCCTTGCTGTACATGATTCATTTTCCACAACTTTTCAAACCCATGAAGAAGAGAAAAGGGGGGGGGTAAAAGTGTTATTTAGAAGAGAAGGCAAAGTAGATATTCAAACAGTTAAATTAATGAAATATTTCTTTTTCACATGTTATTGATCTGAAGTTACATCCGGTGTTTCTTGATTTGCTTTGTTCATTTAAGCGCATGAAAACCTGGCAGACTGAAACAAACTGGGAACCATTAACACATTAAAAATAAAACCCTTAGGGAATTTTACACAAACAGTTAAAAAAAAAAAGCCGTGATACCATTTCTTCTCTTTGGTTAGAGAGCTTTGCTGCAGGTCCGTGTACGGGTTGGCCATTTGGAAGGAAGCATTTTGGCCCAACTCGGCAGCTTCCCTGGCCCAGCCACAAAGGGAGGCACACTCCTGCCATCCTTCAATGGGCTGTGCTTTTAGCCTCAGCTTTTAGAGCTACCCCATGGGGAAGGGCAATTGTTCCTCCTGATCCCAAGGGAAGACATCAGTTTGGCTGTGACAGTTCCCTGAATCATACACATAATTGTTCAGGGGGAAGTATTATAGGACCAATAAAAAGAAATCTGTGCTGTATTATTTTGCAGGTTCCAACTGGTTGAATGTAAAATAAAACAAAACAAACAAAAAAAAGAAATTACATACTTGATGCAAAATTAGAGCATTTAACATTTCTATTTCTTTCAGACATTTTAATCTATCTCTCTACCAGGACAGCTAATGGTTGTCTAAAAGCCTTTGCCACTTTTCCTCCTCATTTTCAGATGCCTATTTTCTTCAGCTAGTCCTTCCCACAAACCTGTGTTCATTTTGTCCTTAGGATTTATTGCCAAGGATACAGTTCTTTGAGTAATTTAAGAATTATCCAAAGAATTATTAGAGGATTTAAGTCACCATAGAGTGGTATTAATTTACCAAGAGATCCATGAGGACTTGTTTTGTTGGGTTTTTATGAATGTCTATTGGTGACAAATTTTGAGGAAAAAAAATGATCGAAGTCACAATATTTAAAATAACTAAAAGTAAGAAAGATGGAAAAACATAGCATACTTATGAAAAAAGTCCACTCATACACATAAAACATATTAATTCATATCAGACAAAGCCCCAAACAGTGCTGTGGCATTATTTCTGCCTCCTAATACATTCTATTTTTCCACTGTCATGTATATATACATGATGTGTAAGTTGATCTAAAGAAGGTATAACATCCTCTTTGTTGAATGTCTTTCTATTTACAGTTCTGTCCAAATACTAATTACACTGTCCTTTGATCTGAGACTTAATAATAATAACAACTATTTCAGTTTCAAAAGTCATATTTAATATCAGAAAAGCAGTCTTTTAAGCATTTCCTTGTGTTAGCTACTGCTGAATGAGCCAGATGGTCTTAATTTAACAGCCAACCGTGACACGGAGGAGCACACAGAAGCTCAGCCAAAGACTTTGCTGACTCTCCTTCTCTCGCGCGAACATTCGCATGCTTTTGTCTACAGTGTATCTTGGGCAGCATCTGCTTTGCTCGTAAATCATCCCACAGTGATCAGGGGATAGGGATTGTTTACAATCAACATTTCTATAACTTGTAGAGAAATGCTGTGAAAGAGTTCAAAAGGCACGTTCAAGTACTTTCGAGGGTTCCAGTCCTCGCGTCTGGCTTACTGAGCTGAATGAAGCATGGATTCCAGGATAGCAACTAGGAGAGTCTGAACTGTGAGGAAGAGGGCGAGTGGCCTTCCTATTGCTGCTTAGGATAGACAGGAGCACCTCGTGCCTGAGTGATAGGGCAGAAGCTGAGAATGAAGTTTGAACTTGGCATTCAAGTTGAGATGAAAGACGAGGCAATCCTTTTGCCCTGTGTTCCTTACGCTGTCTTCAGTGAAGGCCACATGGTTCACAAATGCTGTCGTAATCGGATCATCCTCTGGGGCTGGACGGGTGGTCAGAGAAGCAGACAAGGAAAGACTGATTTGCTGGCTGAATTCTCATGGAACTAAGTCAGGCATCACAGTAACTCCAATCAATGGATTTGGAATTTTGTAAGTGTTGCAGCACTTTTAGAAGGTGAACCTTTCTACACTGAGCCCCGTTGCTTCCTGAGTAGCTCATGATGAAGATCTGTTATGGAGTACAAGTAGCAAACACAAACAAACCAAACAGTAGTAAGACACTAGCTTTTCAGACTCCCAGTGGATGAGCTGTGTTAGCACTTAACACTGACTGCAGACAAGTCAGTTCACCCCTCTGAAAGGCATATCCCATGTGGGCAATAGAAGGTTTTATATAGACCAGCAATGAGCAGTCCATGGCCAGAAAAATACACACAAAGGATCTTCTGTGTGTGGTCCCTTATGATCGTTCATAGCATCTTTGACCTACTTTAAACATGAAGTCAGAAAACTGCTAGTTTGCTGCAATTTCTCCAACATGCACAGAAAACAATGTTTTTAAATTAATATTTAAAATGTGTTCATTGTTACAGGTAATTACTGGATTATATATTTCCGCATAGGAATCACTCCATTTATTTTTCTTCTCATTTTGACTGATGGAAAATTTGCATGCTTTTTTCGGTCAATGGGATCTAGTACAAAATAGAAACTTATTGTTACTAAGGCTGTGACCTTTAAGTCCTTTGGAGCTCCATGACTGTTTTCTTCAGTGGCTTTTCTTAAGCTCCAGTTCATCTTAATTAACTTATGGCAGTTCTGTACATTAGCTAGAAATCAGGGGCTGATGACAAAGTGCTTTGAAAGAGTTGTTCTGACAGTTTGTTCATTGTAACAAGCCACTCCCCTGCCCCTTACCGATGACTACTGAAGATAATAAGAGCAAAGGAAGGCAGCTAGCAAAGATTTCCCTTTTGGTTTCAGTTCCATATTTTGTTGTGGTTGTCGTTGAGGTGGGGTCTCAAGTAGCCCAGGCTGGCCTCACACCTGCTGTGGGGCTGAGGATGAGCACATACCCCAGATCCTTCTCCTTCTGCTTCCATCTCCAAAGTGGGGATACAGGGAGCACTGCTACATCCTACTCCTGTTCCACTTCTAAGGGCTACAATTGCTTGATTCCAAATCTCATGTGAGAAGAACGAATCTCCAAAGAGCCAAATGACAATGTTGCCACCCTAGAACAGAGAGCTGTTTCCCTCAGGCCACGCCCATTGCTCTCATTGCCTCTTTGTTTTTCTGCTCACAATTCATACTATATATATGTATATATACACACCTTCAATGTCTGCCCAACACCTGAGGTGCTTTCTCTGTATCAATCATATCATGTTAATTATATTGCAATCATATATCATGCCTATTAATATGCTAGAGTTGCTGTAACAAAATGTCACAGAGGAGATGACTTACACAACAGACATATATTTCTTCCTGGTTCTAGAGGCTGAAAGTCCAAGATTGCAGGTTTGGTTGCTTCTCGGGCCTCTGTCCTTAGTCTGCAGATAGCTGCCTTCTTACTGGTCCTGCTATTGGGTCCTATCACAAGCCTGAGGCTTTAGTATGTACACCTCCCCTACTCCCACCCCACCTGCCCCCCCTCCTGCCCTCATAGAATGATGTCATTGGCTCTGCTGAGTCTTGATACCCATCCCCACTTGCACTTGATTCACATTCCCCTCATGACTGAATGGCCCTCTCTGTCCCTTTGTGTTCCTAGTGATCCACAAAAGAGCTCTCCTTTCCCACAGAGCATCCCTGAGTTATGATCACACATACTCGTCAGGTATTTTCTACCTCTTTGATGACATAGACTTGTTTAATATATGTAATTCTTGATATCTCATTACCTTTCCAAAACTATAAGCTTCCCAAAGCATAGAACAGAGTCTCATTCATCTACTTTCACACCCACTATTGCAAAGGGCCCCATTATAGTAAAGGAGCAGTCAGACTACTCCTCTGTAGAATGTCCACATTAAACTGAGACAGGTACTGCCATTGCTTATTGACATATAGGAAGCCTTGAATTCTACCCCTTGTAACTCAAGGTAGAGTGATTGTAAGCCACAGTGGCAATATTCCTCTGTGTATACACAAATGCATGTACATGTATAACATATAGCTTCATGATGACACTGTGTAGTCAGAATGCCTACCTCTTAGCTAAACAAATACTTTTCCATACTAAGAAGCAATAGAAGGGACTCTCTCTCCTTGTTGGCACCAATGTTAATTTCTTGGGCTAATATAACAAACTACCATAAACTAGGTGACCTGAAACAACAGAAATTTATTCATTAATATTTTAGAAGCTCAGTTCAAAGGGTAATATCCTCCTTCAAAATCAGGCAGTCTAACCTTTTAACATTATCTTCAAGGTTCATGCTTAAGAATCTTGAGTTACAGGACAAAATCTCAAATTGTTTTAAGTGAACTTATGATTTTGTATTGGGCTGCCTTCTTAGTCATTCTCGGCTGCATGTCTTACTTCTTTGTGGCTTCTGGTGGTTCTCAGAAATCTTGAGCTTGTGCTTGTGCATGTGATGGATGGTTAGTCTTAATTGTCAAGTTGACACAATCTGGAATTACTGGGAAGTGTATCATTGAGGAATTTTCTAGATTAGGTTTGTTTCTAGGCATGTCTATAGGTGAATATCTTGATCCCATTAGTTGAGGTGGGAAAACCCACCCAATTTGGGTGGCAACATTCCCTAGGCAGGGGATCCTAAACTATATAAGACTAGACAAGTGCGTCCAATCATGTATGCATTGCTCTCTTTGTTCTTAATTATTGATGTGAGGTGACCAGCTCTCTCAAACTCTTGATGCTGTGATTTGTACACTATGATAGACTATAACTTAGAACTATGAACTGAAATAAACTCCTGTTTTCCTAAGATTGCTTCTGTCAGGGTATTTTATCACAACAACTGGAAATGAAACTAAAAGAAGATGGGTTATCCCAATCCTGTCTGTAGTGGTGTCATTTCTACCTGTCTCCTTTTTCTGCATCTCTTCTGTAAGGACACCAGTTACACTGGATTGTAAGGCTGCCCTAATCTAGCATGGCTTCACTTTGTCTTGGTCATGACTGCAAATACACTACTTGTAAGCAATTCACCAGTGCTGAGTAAATAACTATTTAGGTAAGGTCACATTCATCAGTGCTGGAAGATAGTGTTTCAACACAACTTCTTGAAGATGAGGCTCACAACTGCTCTGCAGTCCAGCTGAGTGCCTCAGCTGACGACTCCCTCCACTCTCTAGCAGAGAGACAGCAGAAACCTCAAAGCCCTTGGAAAAGAATTGACAATCCCTTAAGAAAACTAACTTACCATAAAAAGTATTATATGTAACTGTAGTAAAAATATACTTTAACATAAAACTTAGCGGCTCAACCACTTCCAGGTTCAGGTTTCACTGGCACTAAACACATGCACACAGCTCTGCCACCAACCACCTTCGTTTCCCTGTTTTCTTTTGGAAACAGAAGTCAAAACACTGATTGGTCCAAATGATGGCGCCTTCAGGATAGGTGGGTGTCATAAGCTGCTGGTGCAATTAAGGAGACTTTTACATTGTTTGTCCCAGAATGTGACTCAAATCCCTCATTTGACTGATGAAAGTATTGCCTAAGCAAAGTGACTTGACTGGTGTCCCTTGGGGATGTTTGTGACAAAACTCATGGGAAGCATTATTGGCCCCATTTGAAAGTACATGTCAATGAGTGTAGTGCTACAAATATTTGTTCAAGGCTTACTGCTTATCTAGGCCAGACACTGCTCTATGTATATACCTTAGCTGCATGTCTCAAGTCGTTCATAAATGTAGGTATTTAATACAAGGAAACATCTCTGGGAGCACATTTTTCTGTTGTTATTTTGAGACTGGGTCTAATGTAGTCCAAGATGGCTTAGACATCATCGTGTAGCTGAAGATGACCTTGAATTTATAATCCTACTGCTTCTGCTTCCAAGTGCTGAGATTGCAAACTTAGCAATGCCCAGTTTAGGTAGTGCTTGGGCTGGACCCAAGGCTTGGTGTCTAAACAAAAGGCTTTGCTTACTGAGCTACATACATCCTCAGCACTCATTTCAAGTTTTATTTTAAAAAACACTTAACCTAATTATTTGTGGGCATGGAGTGGGGATGAGGTGGTGATGTGCATGAGTACGTGTGGAGGTCAAAGGAAAACTTGCAAGAGATGCTTCACTCCTTCCACAGTTCGTCTGTGGCAAGCATACCTTCTTACAGAGCCGTCTCTGCAGCCCTCTTACTTCACATTCTGAATCCCCAACACAAACTGTATCTTTCAGTCTTAAGATCACATATCCAATTGTTAACTAGACATTTCCTCTAGGGTGCTGTACTGGCATACTCCTTAAGCATGTCCATTCCCAATGCTTTTCATCATCCCATGCCCTCCCTCGTCCATGCCTTTCTTCTCTATTCTCTTCCCTTTTCCTGCCCTTTCCCTTTTCCTTTTTCCACTAACTACCTACTCATAAAACTCCTGAGGCTTTTGTGGTGTGTATGTGTGTGTGTGGTGTGTATGTGTGACATGGACATATGCATACATGTGCACATATGTGTGAAGCTGAGAGGACAGCTACTAGTGTTTTTTCTCAGAAGCCATCCACTTCTCTTAGAGATGGGATCTCTTACTGTCTTGAAACGCACTGGGTAGTCTACACTGGCTAGCTAGTGAGACTCCGAGGTCTGCCTGGCTCCATCTCCCTAGCTCTGGCATCACAAGTGCACATCACATCACCCAGCATTTTGTTGCTGTTTTACATGGAATCTGGAGATCCGACTCAGGCCTTTGTCCTTTACAAGGCTGATGCCTTGCCCATGGAGTTCTCCAGACTCCAAGAAATCTCAGGCTTGTGGTCCTCCTGTACCAGTGATGACCACATCTGTCTTATTTTTCCTCTTTCAGCTTCACTGTTTTCCCAGCTGTAATGCAGGCATGTGACACTAGAATTCAGAGGTGCTTCTCTTGTTTACCTATTTTACAAAGTTTTTCTTCATACCCATTGCATTCCAGGTTCCATACTCACTCTGGGGTTTGCGGATCACATTTAAAATTTTGGACAATAGTCCTTGATTTTCACTGAAATAAATAACTTCTCAGAAAAAGAAATGAAAAATCATCCTTTTCTTTAAAATATTATTTATTAATTAATAATATAGTATATCATCATATATAACATATTATATATAATATGTAATATATAACACACACAATATGCAATATATAGTATGCAGTATATAATATATAACATATATAACATATGATATATAACATGTAACACATAATATGTACTATATAGCATATAATATATAATAATATGGTATGCAATATATGACATATGACATACATATGATATATAACATGACATATAACATATAATATATAATATCAAAATACTATTATTAATTAATATATTCTTGAGAATATCTATCCCTCATTATCTTCTCCCAATATCTATCACACTCCAACATCCTATACCCACAGTTTCATGTATTTTTTCAATGACTCACTAAGTCAACTTAGTGATGTTCCCAGTTAGGTGTGGGGTTACTCACTGGAGCATAAAAATCCTCCCAGTGACTGCATCCTCCAAAAAGAATGATTCTTCCTTCCCCAGTGTCTTAGTTTGTCTTTCATTGCTGTAAAGATACACCTCAACCAAGGCAACTCTTCTAAAGGAAAACATTTAATTGGGACTGGCTTACAGTTTCAGAAGTTCGGTTCATTATTTTCATGGTGGGAATCATGGCATCATGCAGGCAGACTTGGTGCTAGAAGAGCCAAGAGTTTTACATCTTGATCTGAAATCAGACAGGATCTTCCACAGGCAGCTAGGAGGAAGGTCTGGGCTTCCACACTGAGCAGAGATAGAGCATAGCAACCTCAAAGCCAATCCCCACAGTGACACATTTTCTCCAACAGACCACACTTCTTAATAGTGCCACTCCCCAGTGTGTCAAGCATTCAAACACATGATTCTATGAAGGACACACCTATTCAAACCATATACCCACCAATAGTCAATTGCCAATAGCTTTTCAGTAAGGGTGGGGCTCAGCAATTATCTACCCTACTTAGGACAGATTTTTGGTTGACTTGATCTTGTATAGGTCTTGTGCAGACATCCACAGCTGCTGTGAATTCACGAGAACAATAGAAATATAATGTTCAGAAGACAGAATTTCATTTCACTCTCCCCCATCCTCAGGCTCTTACATTCTTTCTGCCTCTTCTGTGAAGACATCTTTGTTCTTGATATGACACTGCATGCCGTTTTTATTATCATCTCCATTCCTTCAAATTGTCTCCACTTTCCATAGCTCCAGTTTTTTGACTCAACTAATATTTAGGTATTATTCTATATTCTAACAATTTATCTATAATCACTTTTTTTTTGTTTTGTTTTTTCGAGACAGGGTTTCTCTGTGTAGTCCTGGCTGTCCTGGAACTCACTCTGTAGACCAGACTGGCCTCAAACTCAGAAATCCTCCTGCCTCTGCCTTCCAAGTGCTGGGATTAAAGGTGTGTGCCACCACTTCTCGGCCTATAATCACTTTTAATAATTTTCTGGTAAGCCTCTTAAATACCTCTTGATTTAAAGTAGCTAACTTGTATAAGTCACACAAAAGGATTGTTCGCTTAATCCAAGTCTACTAGACTCTGTTCCCTACAATTGGGGCTATCTTCATCTATCTCTATCTGCAGGGCTTATCTTCTGAGTATGCCATCAACATAAAACATAGGGACAGTTACACCCTTGAGCCCCTCAGATGATGCCGCTTCTCCCATAGTCCCTGCTAAGGATTTTTCTTAGGTGACCACATTTTATGGCACGATTCCTTTTTTCTTTGATCTTATTTGACCGACAGCAGTCAATGAATGATAGCATTCTAGGTGCCAAGATCACTACTAAAATGGAACTGAACTTTGCTATAAGAGTCTCAAAAATGAAAGCCAGAAGATGCAGATGGATTCATCCAACCCAAAGTCAAGAATAAACATTCCAAAGAACAGAAGTACCTTGGGCTTCAAATTAGCCAAAGGTATGAGAAGAACAAATAATCCTGTGAATACATAGGATCAGGAAGACCCACAGAAGTCTGATGTTTGCTAGATTTATTCCTAGGAATGACAGCAGCAGAGGTCTCAGTGTTGGTATTCAAACCACAGAAGGGACCTCCGTGGTTTTCTTTTATGCAGCTGCAAGGGGCAGCAGTCTTCCTGTGAGCATGTTCCATTCACCATGACCTTGTACACAGTTTTCACCATGGAGACAAACCTTGATTTTCTGAGCTTCTAGTCTTGCCAAGTATTTCACATCACTGAACTTCCATTTCTGAAAAAAGCTCAAGGTAAGTTGTGAACACTTTGCAATCCCAGGGGCTTACAAAAGATCTCAAAAATAGTTGGCAGGAGTGGAAGTCAGGTAGCTCTATTGTAGAGTACTTGCCTTACAGGCACAAAGTCCTTGGTTCAAACCCCAGCAATGCAAGGAAACAAATTTACCAGTTGATGACTGTCTGAAAGGCTGAATGGTCACCATCAGTTGCCTTCAGTTCTTTACATTGGACATTCTAGGGAGTGTTATTTATTTATTTATTTTTGCTCTGTTCCATTTTTCTAATTAAGTTTGTAATTGGGTGTAGAAATTTTGGGCAGCAGGCCTAAAAAGCTTCTTGGTTAGCTGTGAATCTCTAACCATGAACCATCTACAATCTATAACAAGATCACCAAGGGCTTTCCATGCTAGGCCAGGGAGTGCAGATTCCATCCTGTCAGCACAGGCTTTGCCAAGAAGATAACAGGGATTTGCTAGAAAAATGCAGTTCTGATTCTAGCAACTTCTTTATTAACAATTACTGTGCAGAGGCCCCTTCTGTGGTTTGAATGCCAACGCTGGGACCCCTGTCACTGTCATTTCCAGGGATAACAGGCAGGGCTGATACAATTCTAGCAAACATCAGCCTCACAGAGTTCATGCCTTTTGAGGCTAAGTATTATTTATTTTCCTGGTCACTCTCTGTCCTTATTGAAGGCTGGTGGCATAACAGTGCCAACATTTCCCACTTTCATCAGCTTTAACATCTGTGCCAGCGATGTCTCAAACAAGAGGTGAATCGGCTTTATGGAGGGCAATGGGTCTCAGAGAAGTCAGAGTCTGTCACCAGAGAACCCTAAATATGGCTTGTAAGCCATTGGCTACTTCCCATGATCCTCTCAGAGCACCAGTAGAGATGGGTAATTGATTTTATTTCTTCTTTTGCTTCTACTGAAGGCTATTTGTGACCTCTCACTGAAATGCTCTATAAAGAATTATGATCAGGCTCAATGGAGAAGAGTGTCGTTTTCAACTAGTAATGTCTGAGAAGGGTGAAAAAGGAACAGTAGCCACACAGTGGGGGTCACAGGCTGGGGACAGATACAGTTTTCTCCAGAAAAATAAGCAGTAGTTGCCCTGTGATGAACGGGAAGCACCAAAAGGTGAGACTCTTGAATCCTTCCACAATAGTTTGTTACTTTCTTTAAGTTTTCAAGCCAATAGAGAAGTATAAGAAAGAAATGGCTAAGTCTCTACTCAGTTAACCTATAGTGATGCCTTGACAGTGTGAGAGAGAGTTTTTTTTTTCCCATTGATAGTGTTAAGCTCTGTCCTTTACTGGTCATGCCACCTTTGTACAACTTAATCTAGATGTCTTTTTTTTTTTTTTTTTTTTTTTTTCATTAGAAAAAAGGGAGGTTGTCTACCAAATAGCCTTTTTCCTTACTATTAAAGCCATCCTCTTGGGGTAGAGACTAAATAGGCAAGATGTTAAGCTCTGCAGCTAAAGTTAAGCAGAGCATTCAGTGACCTCTGAATTCTGAGAAGCTTGCAGGGTTTACCACGAAGGATCACAAGGGAGGCATGTGCAAGCATAAATCCCAGTGTATACACTGGACCCTTCCTGTCATCAGCTTGGACTTGGAGCCGTCGTCCCTTTAAATGTCAAAGCAAGCGGATACCAAGAATGGGGACAACTTTGCTCAAAGAAAGTGGTGTCTGCTGGCAAACAGGATCTGTGTGGCATTGGGTTTGGTTTACAAGAAAGCCGTTTAAGATGTGCAGGATCAGGTGTCAAGACCAGTTTCTAATGTTTCCTCAGTTCAAGGCAAGACTGGACATAGGACATTCTGTCTCAAACAACCACCAGCACTCCTAACAACAGGTAAGTCTCTGTCCCTTTTTAGGCATCTGAATGGTTTCTGGAGACTAGTGCAGCCATCTTATGAAAACCCAAAAGCAGATAGATATAGATTCTGATATCACTAAGCTGCAATGTCACTCTGGAACCTTCTGCCTGCAGACTGCTTGCTCCGTGAAAAAAATTAATGCTGCTCAAATTAGTTCTGGCCATGGTTCTCATTGCCTAGAGCCAAAACCCATCCTAACTGATGTTTATATAGAAAAAAATCATATCTACCTTAGAGGATGTTTCAGTATTATTCCTTCTAAGAAACCTCCAACCCTTGAGGCATTAAAATATAGCCATGAATTTTTCATGAATTCTGTGGATTTGGAAAAGCATAGTAGCATTGACTTGTGCTCCTGTAATGTCTACACCTAAAAAGTAGACAACAAAAGTCGTGGGTAACTCCATTATCAAGAGCTGGAATACTTAAAAGTCTTGCTCTGATAGTCTGGTAAGTGTCAGCTCACATCTTACCTAGGACACCTGTGTAGGAATTCTCTATGGGGTCTCTTGAACTTCCTCACAGCTTGGTGGCTAAGTCCTAAGAATATACACCTGAAGAAAGCCATGGGGAAGCCATATTGTCTTCTGTAACCTACTCTATAAATGGCCAAGCTAACTTCTGCTGAATTTGTAAGCACACCCATACTTGAGGGAGGACCGTGGATCCCCTAGTATAAGAAGTGCTAGGTGGAAATTGAGGTGGAATGGGAGGTATTTTTGCAGCCAGCTTTGGAACCAGTATCTTCGCACATGCTCACTTTGAGGAAAAAAATAAGAGCATATGTAGTGCCCTGCACGTCCATACTGTCTAATCCCCTTCTTCCTCTTACCTATGTCATTGTCCAGGCATGTATTCTGGGCTCATCCTCAATACCACACTTGTTTTCTGATGTACTTATTTCCCTGACACTCTCATTTTAAATACAATAGTAAAACCTTACAAGAACTATTTGTCAGGAACTAAATCATTAACTGGCTTGTACTAAATCTGAGGTAAATAAAAATTCTCAGCTATTTTGCCAGGCCAGGCTTCTTTTAACCTAGGGAAGAGAAATTTTTTCCCAGTCTATAAAATGATAAAGTTTTTCAAGATAATTTTGAATCCAAATTTTCTTTTTTTAAATTTTAATTATGCATTTGTTTTATAAGTTTGAGTATATTGTCTCCACATCAGAAGAGGGCATCTAATCCCATGGAGTTGCAAGTATACATGGTTGTGAGTTGCCACATAGGTGCTGGCAATTGAACTCAGGGCCTCTGAAAGAGCAGCCTTAATGGAGATCTTAACTACTGAGCCCCAAATCTGAAACTTTCCATTAGATATTTTCTCTTCAGCGAAGATCAGGACCTAAGGTCTCATTTTCTTGGCCAATATCTTTTTTTTTTTTTTTTTTTTTTTTTTTTTTTTTTCGAGACAGGGTTTCTCTGTGTAGCCCTAGCTGTCCTGGAACTCACTCTATAGACCAGGCTGGCCTCGAACTCAGAAATCTGCCTGTCTCTGCCTCCCAAGTGCTGGATTAAAGGCGTGCGCCACCACCACCCGGCCTCTTGGCCAATATCTTAATGACTGTGGCCTGAGAATGTTTGTTTTTGTTTGTTCGTTTGTTTAAAGAAAACACTTAGCACCAAGAACCACCTAGTACACAATTTATAACTAAACTCTAGGTTTTGGACCCTTGCAAATGAGAGCAATCTCCTTGTATCATTATGCAAACAAAGATAAAATGTTGGAGAGGATCTGCTAGCCAGCTTTCTGTCATTGTAATGAAATGCCTGGAGTAATCAATATTTAAAGAAAGATGATGTATTTTGGCTCACAGGTTTGGAGTTTCCAGTCTAGGATTCTCTGGTCCTATTCCTTTAGGGCATCTGATGAGGATGCCAGATGAGGATGGGGGTATGGTGGAGCCAAACAGTATTTCTCATGGCTGACCAAGAAAAGAGAGAAAGGGATAGAAGCCCAAAACCTCCTTCAAAGACACACCCCCAGTGATCTAAGCCACTCTTCCAAACTCTCTCTCTCTCTCTTTAAATATTTATTTATTTATTTATTTATTTATTTAATGTATATGGGCATGCTATTGCTATCTTCAGACATAACAGAAGAGGGCACCAGATTCCATTACAGATGGTTGTGAGCCACCATGTGATTGCTAGGAATTGAACTCAGGACCTCTGAAAGAACAGTCAGTGCTCTTAAATGCTGAACCATCTCTCTAGCCCTCAAACTCTTCCTCTTATTGGTCCCCTTAACAGTACTTCCCTGGAGGATCTACTACCATAATGGGCACTGAGGACCCATTGAAGATCCAAACTTTAGTAGGATCAGTTCCAAACTCACACTCCATAGAGTTGTCTGATTATTTAGTCATTGCCAGAGAAATAGTAATCAACACACTTTTGGTGGAATGGTTCCAACATTAGTTTATTAAACTGAATGGCCCAATCATGCAGATTTTACTAATCCTTGCCAAGACAATACACATGGATTTATTTTAGACATAAACAGTATCTCCTAGAGCTTGACAATGCTTTCAACTTCATGTGTCCATTCCGCACACATAATGACCCCTGGTATGTTAGGCACAGAATCAGGCATTGAGGTATAAGAGAACAACTCTTCATCTTTGGGGAGCCAGGGTCTAGTGGAGAGAGAAGAATCCAGGCCAGTCACAGTACTTTTGTTCCCTGTCTGCATCTCTCACTCTTGGGGTGGAGAGAGAGAGAGAGCGCGCGAGAGCAAGAGTGAGAGCGAGAGCTTCTAAGATGTGCTTCTCAAGCTGTGTATTGAAAAGGTTGGAAATGTTTTAAGCTCTATGGGAACCCCTAGAATTAAAGGGTGAACAAAGAGAGAGAAGACCTCCAGATTAATTTCCCTACTTGCTAGTGGGACAGTCTATAGTTTTATATATATATATTTATAGTTCTACATTTTAATACAAGACATTCAACAACAACAAAAAATACTATCACTACTTTTAAAAAAATGCCCAATGGGAACATCTACATTTAGAAAGATGGAGTAGATTAATGATCCAAAATCCTTCCTAATAGTGACAACTGAAAACTCTAGAATTTATATATAAAGCAAATACAAGAACATTCTGAAAGGGGCAAAAAACAGCCCAGTTAGGAACTTCTGGGACCTGAGGGGTGACAGGTGATATGTTCCTGGAGTTTCCTTGTGCTTTATGTATCCCAGACTGGGAGCTGAAGAAACTGTCAACCCAGATACACACTGAAGAAGCAGCCAAAGCCAGACATCTAGCCAAAGAGCCAGGAAAGGGCAAGCCTACAGGAACTTGCAGACAATAAGCACTGTGCTCTAGGCAACGCCACAGGGAAAGGCTGTGCACCTCTGAGCCACATACTACCTCCAAGGCCACACACTAGCAAAGACATAGCCTTCCACTGCAAGTATTATAGTTTCTAAATTGAGATCAAATAAATGTCAAGTATCTTAATGAAAGAAACAAAAAGAATATAGCAAAATAAAATATTTTTTAAAAATTAGATATTTTTTATTTAAAATTCTTCATATATTTTGATGACATTCTTCTCTAGCTCCCAACCCAACTCTTCACAGATTCTCCACACGTCAACTCTCTTACTCTTCACTGTCTTGCTCTCTCTCTCCATATATACATAAAGTCTCTTTTGTATCAGCAATTGGCTAATGGATATGGGAGCTGCCCTGGGTGTGGTTGATATATCCAGTGATATTCCATTGGAGAAAACTGATTTTTCCTGCCGCAGCCCGTATCAATTGCAAGTAGCTTACTGGTTACTGGTTGAATTTTGTATCCACTGCCTCTTCTCAGTGTGGAGAGTTTGTCTGTTTGACCTGTGCAGGTCTTGTGCGTGCTGTCTCAGTCTCTGTGAGTTCACCTGGGTATTACTTCTCTTCAGGGAACTAAAACCAGAAAATAAAATCCACTCACATTGTGAACATATCAACAGCTACACTGACTGAAAATGATCTCAGTTTAGCAATTAAAATGCAGAAATGGTTAGACTTGATTAAATAACACAACCCAATTATATGCTACCTCAAAGAAACTCATCTCAATTATATCAGGCAAGTGAGAGTAAAAGGAGCCAAATAGTAATCCAAAGAAAGCAGGAGCTGGTGTGTTAATATTAGAGTTTGGGACAAAGGAAAACAGAGACAGAATAGGACACTATTTCATGCTTAAAAGCATCAAGTTGCCAAGAAGACCACAGCCCTAAATTCATGAATAAAAACAAAAGAAAAAGAAATAGAATAAAGACTAGAGAGGAGAGGTGGGAAAAGGGCAATAAAGAGAGCACAGACTTGAAAATATGTGAATTAAAACAGGCAAGACTGAGAGGTGAAGTAGACTTCAAAGACCTTATTTCAATAGCAATAGAACAATTAGACAGAAAAAAATGGTAAGGTTAAAGAACAACAACCAAACTAACCAAAGCAAACAAGAAACCCCAAACCAGCCTTACAATCAACACACACACACACATACACACACACACATACACACATACATACATACACACACACAGCCACACACTCAGTCACCCACTGAGTCACAGTCACACACACTGACACAGACACACACACACACACACACACACACACAGACACACACTCAGTCATTCACTGAGTCACAGACACATACACAGACACAAACTGTTAGCCAAGAGAACCTACCAAAAAAACAGTGTATACTATTTCCAAAGGCCAATGCAATATATTTCAAAATAGGCCACATTCTGGGCTACAAAATAACCTGACAAATTTAGAATGATTGAAATAATATGGTCTGTGTTTCCTGACCACAGTGGAATCAAACACAAGTTAATAACTGAAAGACAACAGTAAAATTCTCCAAACGCATGGAACTAAACAACATATTTCTAAGTTATTCACAGGTTGAGTAAGTCTAAGGAGAAAAAAAGTAATTCATAGAAGTAAATAAAAGTAAAAATACAATACTCTAAAATATACAGGACACAAGAACAGCTGCTATGAGAGGGCACTATATATCACTATTTGCTTATGCTAGGAAGGAGGATGGATGGCAAGATGGCTCAGCCATCTAAGCTCCCCCTCAAGGAAAAAGAAGGAAAAGAAGAAGAGCAGAATAAAATCAAAACAGGAGGTGGGGAGATGGCTCAGCTGTTCCTAGCATGTCTTAGGGTTTTATTGCTCTGAAAAGATATCATGACCAAGGCTACTCTTATAAAGGCAAACATTTAATTGGAGCTGGCTTACAGATTCAGAGGTTCAGTCCATTATCTTCATGATGGGAAGCATAGCAGCATCCAGGCAGGTTGGAGGAGCTGAGCATTTTATATCTTTGATCTAAAGGCAGCAGATTCATTCCACACTGGGAGAAACCTGAGCATAGGAGCCTCAAAGCCCACCCTCACAGTGACACACTTCTTCTAACAACGTCAATACATCCTCCAATAATGTCACACACCTCCTAATAGTGCCACTTCTCATGGGCCAAGCATATTCCAACCACCACAGAGCACATACTATTCTTCCTGAACCCAAGCTCCTTTTCCCACACCTATGTCAGACAGCTCTAGAGGATCTAGTTTCCCTGGGCACTAGACCTCATGTACACAACACACACCCACACATAATTAAAATAATAAAATCAATCCTTTTTTAAGAAGCAGAAAAAGGAAATTGAGAAAGTAGGAACCAAACAACTATAAACAAAAGAAGTAACGAAGCAGCACTGTTTCAAAGATGCTCCCATAAAACTGGCAAACCTCTGACACAACACTGATAATAAAAAGAAAAACTGCCAATACCAGGGCTAAATATAACTGAAGCAATGATGTAGACTTTAAGAGCTGTTATGAATAACTTCACATACATGATTGGACCGTGTAAATGCACTGACATGTGTAAGTCATGTACCTCTCCAGCTTGCCACCACGAAATACTTTTTCAATCTTATAACTATTAAAAACATTGAAGTCATAGTCTTAAACTCTCCCCAATAGAAAATTTTCTTGTCCAGATAGTTTGCTAGAAAATTCTAACAACTGTATATAGAAAAATAGTTTCAGTCTTATATGACCTTAAAAAAAAATAGGAAGGGATCCCCCCTCCAATCAGGGCACAAAGTACTGACTGTCCTGATACCCAAACCAGACATAAGAGAGAGCAATAGCTCTTCCGAATGCAACTGAGAAACTCCCCAACGAAAGATTGGCAAACAGAATTCATCAATATATGAAAAGAATTTTGTGCAATGAGCAAGTAGATTTATTCCAGGAAATATAAGGCTTGCTCAGTCTTTGCTCATTCAATACTGTGGACCACTTGACAAGGTTAAGAAAACTCATGAAACAGGAAAAGGGTTTTACAAAATCTAACTCTTGACTCATGACTAAAGAGATAAAATGTGAGTAGTGCCGCTGGAAAGGTTGATGAGTGAGGATGTATTCCAGCTTCCAGCTTCCGTGCTAACTGAGCTGTGGGCGTGGCTTGCTGGAGCTGAGTAAGCCTACTAGTCATCACCTAGCTTTGCGGATAAAGCAGCGTAGAGGAGAAACCAAGGTATATGTTGGTAACCTGGGAATTGGTGCTGGTAAAGAGGAATTAGGAAGGGGTTTCAGTTACCAGGTTTCATAAGAACAGTATGGACTATCAGAAATCCTCCAGGATTTGCCTTTGTGGATCTGGGGATGCTAGAGATGCAGAAGTTGCAATTTGAGGTTGGATGGCAAGCTGATCTGTGGTTCTCCAATAAGGATTAACTATCAACAAGCATACCTCAGAGACTCGTTTTGTGAGGCACCTGTCAGATGCCCTTGGATCTTAATGATAGATGTGTAAGTTTGGTGAAAGGGACACTATGCTTAGATGTCACTGCCATAGCCATCCAAGAAGAAGCCCGGAAGACAGATCCATTCCCCATCATGGGAAGGCGGCACTCTCACACAGAGGCCGGGAAAGGAGGTCAGCATCACCGTCTCCTGGACAACAAGGTTTGAGTCTCTTTGTCTCTTCATAAATCAAGGTCGGTTTTCATAAGGTTGGCTCAGAACCAGAACTATTTCATGTCCAAGAAGCAACCAACAAAATTCAGATCTCCGTCGCTTAAAGAGTATTCCTTTAAGGAAGACCATGTAGAAGTGTATGCCTGAGGAATGTACTGAAGTTCTCAAGTTTACCCTTTGGAAAGAGTTTTTTGGTTTATTTTAATAAGGAGTTTATGTCTGTAAATGTTAACCAAATAGTCTTCAAACCATCTAATCAAAATGGACTTGGATTATTACTTCTGTAAAATTCAGAGAAGTAAATGCTGCTTTTATTGAATGTATTTACATCTTATGAATTAAAATGTGGGTTATCTGGAACATTTATATAAAATGTTTTTAACTAAAAAAAAAAGGGTAAGATGTAATGATCATGCAATGGAATATTAGCCACAAAATTACAGTTATCTAATATACAGGAAACATGGACATTGGAAACTAAGATCATCATAGTATGATGTCAGACAGACTCAGAGAGACAGGTGGTGTTAGCTGTCATTCATATATTCAATCTAGGTATTTAAAAGTATATGAGATGTAAAAGTATAAGGGGACTATTTTGGAGAGGGGGAGAAATAATGGAAGTGTATGGTATAAAATGTTTGAAAACCTCAGAATGAAGCCTACTTTTTTTTTTTTTAACAAAAATTTCTCCCCCTTTCCTTTTTATTGAAAAATATCGTTATACAAAATATCCTTCAGTCTCCCCACCCTCCACTCCTCCCAGCTTCTCCCACCTCCACTCCCACCTAGAGTCACCCCTTTACATCAGGGGCAGCCCTGCTTATACACTGAAGGCCTACAATCAGCCATAGGACTAAAATCTGCAATAGGCCTGACATACATACATGCTAACACAAAGTCTTAGGTCTCTGTGGAAAAACACTAAAACAGATGGCTGTAAGCTATTGTAAACAGGTAGCTTGTGGAAATTTGCCAGCCTGAGTAGTCATAGATTTTGTAAATAGGCAGCCAGTACCAACTTAGATAAGAACAAATGAATCATAGACAGAGTCACAGTGACCTGTGCCCTGAACCTTCCTGTTCTGAAAGGTATCTGTACTCCCCCTGAACATCTATGCTCCGGTGTCATTCCCTTCCCCACATCCTGCCTTTTTGTGTTTATAACCCCTGTGTGGAGAAGTAAATTACGATTTGACTTAAATAATTAAATAAATTTTAAAAAAGACTTAAAAAAAAGAAAATAAAACAAGATTCTAAAGGATAATAATAAAATATAATAATGTAAAACAGGAACTAATATATTGCAGTTGTACAAGACAAACAAAAAGAAGAAAAAGAGTCAAAGAGAAGGTACAAGAATCAGAGACACAGTCTCACACTCAGGAATCCTACAAAAACACTAAACTGGAAGCCTTGATATATACACACTGAGGACCTGGTGCAGACCAGGTGGGATCTGTGCACTTTTTTATGAGCATGATAAAGATTAATTTAAAAAATGATAGACTTCTGGTCTCTAGCATGATGAGAAAGTAAAACTGTGCTATTGAAAAAAAAAAACTCTAAAACAAATTAAAAAAAAAAACATCAATAAGAAACAGCGCTTAGCAAACTAGGTATGAAAGAGATTTCTTAGAATTGGTAAACAATCTACACAAAATAGTTAAAATATACTTAATGTTAAAGGATGAGCAATTTCACCATGACGAGAAGCAAGCCATGGATTTCCCTCTTATTCATACAGTCCAATAAGAATGGATGAAACAAGTTAAGAAATGGAAATAATGGGCACTGGAGAGATGGATCAGTGGTTAAGAGCACTGGCTGCTCTTCCAGAGGATCTGGGTTTAATTCCTGGCACCCATGGCAGCTTACAAGTCTGTAACTCCAGTTCCGGGTGATCATACATGCAGACAAAACACCAATGCATATAAAATAAAAGTAAATAAATATTTTAAAAAGAAGAAATGGAAATAAAACTTAGAGCAGCTGGAAGAGTAAAATGTCCATATTTATAGATAATACAATAATTCATGTAGAAAACTCAATAAACTTGCACTCCTGAATCTCAGAGCTGATGCATGTAAAAATCACCAGCATTTATTTACTTATCTTAAAAACCTACATTTATTTATTTATTATTTATTTATTTATTATTTATTTATTTATTATGAGTATTTTCCTGTGTGTACTTACGTGTATCACAGGTATGCCTAATGCCTGAGGAGGTCAGAGATGGTGTTAAATCCCTTAGAACTGGAGTTGCAGACAGTTGTGAGCCACCATGTGATTGCTGGGGAAGTGGAACCCAGGTCCTCTGTGAGAGCAGTGAGTGCTCTTAACCACTGAGTCATTGCTCCAACAACACTCTTTGTAAAAGGGGTGTGTGTGTGTGTGTGTCTGTGTGTGTGTTGTGTGTTAAGACAGGATCTCACTAGCCCTGGATGGCCTGGAATTCAGCTGTGTAGACCAGCTTTGTAGATGGCTTTGAACTCAGAGACCACCTGCTTCGTCTCCTGAGTGTTAGGATTAAAGATGTGCTCTACCTTGCTCATCTTAAAGAAGTGGATAAGGCATTCAGATTACTGTTTTATTTGCTTATTTTTATTATGTTAATTTATTTGCATGTGGAGGCCAGAGTTGGTTCTCTCCTTCTATCAGCTGGGCCTGGGATTCATCTCCAGAGATCAGGCTTGGGGACACCTTTTCCCACTGAGCTATCCTACCAGCCTATCACCTGTATTTCTAGACATGAATTATGAACACATAAACATTAAATTTCAAGATGCAGTATCTTTAAAGTTGTTCTAAACTACTTAGGTAAATCCAACAGAACATATGCAGGACTTATGACTGAAAATGCTCATTGGTAACAAATATTAAAAAGGATACAAATAAATGGGTCATGCCTTAGAGGGCTCAGCATAGCTAAGAAGTTCATTCACCAGATCAGTACACTGTCTTGAATACAGTCCATTCAAAACCTCAGTAAGATTCTTTTGTAGAGACAGAAAACTCTCCAATGTAGTGTAGTATGTAATATATATTTATATATATATATATATATATATATATATTAATAATACAGAGAGAGAGAGAGAGAGATGAGAGAGAGAGAGAGAGAGAGCTAAAAAGTCTCTAAGAGAGTCATGTGGAAGGAATCTATCAATATCTAATCAAAACTCATTAGACTACTGTGGCAGTCAAGACTGGTGGCTAAGGACAAGGATGAACACTAGGTCGGACCACTGACACAGAACAAAGAACATAAAATATGTATGCCCAACTTATTTTTGGAAAACAGCCAAGGCAAGTTTTGTTTTTGTTTTCCCGAGACAGCATTTCACTATGTAGCCCTGACTCACCTGTAACTTGCTATGTAGGCTGGCTTTAAACAAAGATCCACCTGCCTCTGTCTCTGTTGGGATTAATAGTGTGCACCACCATGTCCAGCCAGGTTTTTCAATAAATATTCTCAAGCTATTGGATATCCAGGGACCAAAAATAACATAAAACTTCAGGTTCATACATCATACTACAATTAAAACAAAATTGATCACAGGTTTGAAAGTAAAATGTAAAACCACAAAGCCTTCAGGGGGAAAAGTGAGAGAAATCTTTGGCGTTTGGGGTTAAGTAGCATGTTAGGTGTGTGATGCTCAAAGTACACTCTCTGGAAGGAATGGTGGATGAGCTGCATTTTAGAGAGCTGAGAACTTCCACTTTGTGAAAGATCCTGAGGATAGACAACTAAGACACATCGAAAGAAAGAAAAAAGTTGCCTGACAAAGAGCTACCTAGAATATTCAAATCTCAACAGTAAAGACAAAAAAAAAAAAAAAAAAAGGATCCAATTATAAAATTGGCAAGAAACATGGAAAGACATTTCAGCGCAGTGGGTTCACAGATGGAAAATATGCACATGGCGGGGGCTCAACATCATTAGCTGTTAGAGAAATACAAATTAAAGCTGCAGCTAGGAGCCACACACACCTATCAGGACAGCTACGGTGAAAAGCAGACAAGACCAAATGGTCGTAAGGAGGCGAGAAGTACATATTGTTGGTGGAAACGTAAGCTGGCAAGCCACTCTCAATGACTTTGGCACTTAAAAAAAAAAAAACTAGGAAACATAAAATACCATATGACCCAGAAACTGTACTCCTAGGCACTTAGCCCAGAGAAGTGAAGACGTGTACTGATAGGGGAACTCTCTGTACATGTCCTGGTAGATTTTTTGGTCAACATGACACAAAACTAGAGTCATTTGAGAGAAGAGGAAACTTCAATGAGAAAAATGTCCCCACCAATTGACCCATGGGCAAGCCTGTGAGGGTAATTTTTTCATGGTTGAGGTAGGAAGGCCCGGCTCACTGTGGGTGGTGCCATCTGTGGGCAGGCCCTGGGTTGTATGAGAAAACAGGCTGAGCAGTTCACAAGGAGAGAGCAAGGCATAAGCAGAATTCTTCCATGGTCTCTGCTTCAGCTCCTGCCTTGACACTTCTCTAACCTCCATGTGATGGACTGTTAGTGGGACAGGTAAACACGGAAGCTGAAACAAACCTTTCTCTACCTAAGTTGCTTTAGGTCATGCTGTTTTATGGCAGCAACAGAAATCCTAGCGAAGACAGTACAGTCCTAATAACCAGAGATTAGAAACAACTTCCACTCCTCGAATGGACGATGGTTAAAAAGCTGTGGTACATTCGTACCTTCGGCTATAACTGAGACAAGGCAGGTCTACTGGCACTTGCGCCACGTGATGAGTCTACAGAGAATTATCTTGCATGAAAAGAACCAACTTGAAAAGTTACCCATTGTTTGATTCTATTTATATAAGTCTTGAAGTGACAAAATTAT
Organism: Mastomys natalensis; assembly: GCA_021653895.1. Lineage (NCBI taxonomy): Eukaryota > Metazoa > Chordata > Mammalia > Rodentia > Muridae > Mastomys > Mastomys natalensis. The sequence goes on from JAJTUV010000391.1 coordinate 521,545, forward strand.
AGAAATGGAGAACAGGTGTGTGGGTGGCTGTTAGGGATGAGGGGAGGGAAGGAAAGTAGTGTATGTGTGTGTGTGTGTGTGTGTGTGTGTGTGTGTGTGTGTGTGTGTACACTGTGTGCCTGCATGCCTCCACCACAGAGCATGAAGAATCCTTGTGGAAATGCCCTGTCTTGCCTAGATCACCCTCAATGTCCTAAAGAGTATGGAGTTGGTGAGCTTGTATTTTCACTATTTTACCAATGAAATGAAAGGCTCTTTCTGCACAATTTCTTGCAACTAGATGTTGTTTCTACGACTATATAAAAACTAAAGCTTTATCTAAAAAAAAAAAAAAAAAAAGTCTTGAAGATCCAGTTCAGCCATTTCACACGACGACTCGGAGCCTCTGATCTTGGGCTTCCATTGCTCTATTACCTCTCTTCAAACTGCTGATGGGCAGCTTCTCTAGAACATTGCCTCGATTAACAAGTCCAGGCATAGGAAAACCTGAGTCCAAGTGCCTATCCCAGGTCCTTACCAGGACTTACCCCACACTTTGGCTGCTGTGGAGGAGATAAAAGGAAAGAGTCCCAAGGTACAATGCAGATGTATCTTGTAAAAGATTATCTGCAAAATACAGCAACAAGATGGTCAAGGCTGAGAAGGCTCTTGATTCCAGTGTATTACAAGGGCAGGAAGAAAGAGGAAGAGGAGCAACCCAGTTCAAAGGTTCAGAGAAAGGACTCAAGCAGCAGAAGCAAGATTGTCCAAGGACATTCGAGTTTCACCTCGGTTTGTTGGGTTTTATTTGTTTGTTATGAGACAGAGTCTCCTTAGGTAGCCCCGGCTGCTCTTGAACTTGAGATCTTCCTGTCTCATCCTCCTGAGTGCTGGAATTGCAGATATGCACCACATGCCTGGGGACGTTTCAGTTTTATTCTTGCAAGAAGAAAGCCAGCATGGACCCAGGATATCAGAGACTACTTAGACAGGAATGGAGGCAGTCAGAGCAGAGGCAGAAATCCTGCTTATTACTGAGGTGTGAAGAGCCTGTGGGGAACTGAATTAGAGAGTACTAAAGTTCAGATGAACTATGGTGTGTGTGTGTGTGTGTGTGTGTGTGTGTGTGTGTGTGTGTGTTTCTGTGTATGAAAGAGCATCTGTATGTTATGTAGAGTCTGTGTGTGAGTGTGTAAGAGAGTGTGTAAGAGTGTGAGAGTGTGCGTTAGTATGTGTGTATGAGAGTGTGTGAGTGTGTATATGTATGTGTGTGAGTGTGTGTACGAGAGAGCGTATGTGTGTATGTGCGTGTCTATGTATGAGTGTTGAGAGGCTGTGTATGAGAATGTATATGTGTATAAAAGTTTGTATGTGTCGAGAGTATGTGTTAGCATGTGTGTATGAGTAAGTGTGTGTGTGTGGTGTGGTGTGTGTGTGTGTGTGTGAGGAAATAGCTCAATTAGTTGGATCACCATAAGCCTAAGGACCTGAGTTTGATCTTTAGTACCCAAATAAAAAGTTGAGCATGGTAGTGTGCACTTGTAACCCCACTACTGGGGAGGTAGAGACAGATCCCTGGGGTTTGCTAGCCAGCCAGCTTAGCCTAATTAGCTAGCCCTGGGTCCTAAAGAGAGACCTGGTCTCAGAAAAAAAAAAAATACATGGTACTTGAGGAGGAAAGACATCTGAGATTGTCCTCTGACCTCCTTATCAACAGGCACACATACACCGGCATACACAGGAGCACCCACATCCACAGATAAGGAGAGAGACGAGGGCCCAGTGGGGAAAGTCATTTCTGTCATGGTATCCTGGCATGTCAGTGCTGATGAGAAACTGTGACCTTCCTGAAGATGATCGGCACTGTCTGAGGCAAGTGCCTAAGAGTCTAAAAGCACAGTAGAAGCATCATCTATTAACAGTGGCTTGCAAATTGGCTCACATCCAAAAAACAGGTGGCAGCTTTTGAGACCGAAAACAGTCGGAAACTAGAGAATACTTGCCTTATGGACTCTTTTAGTCTATCCTATATAAATAGCCCATAATGGGAGTGTAATTTTGAAAATGGAGACATTTATGGATGGCATAATTGGAACAGAAAGGGTGGTGACCCAGGCATAAGGAGCACTCCAGGAGTGGGGTGGGGCATGTCTGGGAATTTTTTTCTCCTGTGAAGTACGTCTCTGCTTCCCTGGATTGATGCCAAAAATATTTTATTCTGAGGGCAAAATATCGCTTTGTGCTTCATGGAAATGTCTCTAGCATGAGCCTGCTTACACTGTTTATGGAGCATGGAGAAAGCAAAAGAAAACCACAACTGCTGATCCTGAGGAAAAAGAGGGGGAGATCTTTCAATGAGAGCCCAGTAGGTGAGCGTTTCCAGGATATTCTTGGGCCCCACCAAGGACATCAGCAAACAGCTCATCCACCTTCCCCCAGGGAGGATGGTTCCCAAGGCTTAGAACAGGATTTGGTGTGAATCTTAGGATAGAGTCAGAATGAGAAGTTAGTGGAAGGGAGGCACCAAGAGGAGGAAGGCCAGGATAAAGGCAGCAGGTGCAATCCTGGGCCTAAATTTGACTTTAGTGTTACAGGTTGTCCAAACACAGTTGGCAGAACTGGTTGTCTGAGGACAGAGGGACCCAGCCAAAGGGCATTTGGTGAAATCCACATGGACAGAGACAGCTTTAACAAGGTTGTACATAGCACAGGCTGGTACACCCATTTGAACTCACTTATGTGACACAAAAACATCCAGAAAGATTGTGGGGCTTGTCACCAAAAGACAGGCACACAGGCCTCTGCCACTGGCGGCACCCTGCTATTTGCTACCACCCTCTTGGCCTCAGTTACCCTCTCTGGAGCAGGACTTCTAGTGACATCTGTGGTGATCATCAAAGGAGAGGGAATGTGCTGCTTCCTAGGGAGGGCTATTCTGTTGAGGGAGCTCCTGTGAGGCAAGCTGACTCAAGATAGGAATATCCACTGTCCTTTCAGAACAGAAGCCTGAGAAACAATGCGCTTCCCTCTGGCTCAGTCTTATGTGAAGTGCTTGGTCACTGGTGTTTGCCACCAGCACAATAGCGCCTCGATGGCTACAGTCCTTCATTGTAGGTTCTCCATATACATTTGATAAACCATGAGGGCAGAAATACACAGTAAAGGAGGGATTTACTCTGTGTATTGTGTGTGTGTGTGTGTTGTGCTTGCGGCCTGGTTGATGTGTGGTGCGCGCGCGCAATGAGACATAGTTACTACTGATGGATTTCACATTTGACTTGGAATGTCCTGGCAGCCACGGTAGAATGGTAAATGTGTTGAATTCCTTATTTCTCACTGTCTGGAAGAACATACCCCATCCCCGAACAAATTCCAGAGCAAACTGATGATGAACCCAGCACTAGCTTCTGAGGTGATTCTGCAATAAATATAGCAATAGTTTTATGACGACTATTTCATGGGCCGGGGCAGAGCTCAGTGGTAAAGAGCACGTGCAGCCTATTTAAGACTTTTCCTGTGCTTATTCTCTGCAAGGACCCAGCGTGACATCTTTGAGCACAATTCGGAATCTTTTCCCAGTAGGAAGACAGAGTGCTGGGGTCTCCTTGCTTTTAAGTGATCCAGCAGAGAGCTCTGAGCACGCTGTAGAAACACTACGGCACATTACCACCGTCACGGGCATCCAATCCCGACTGCCTACCAGAAGCAAGTAGAAAGAGACTTGTGAACTTGAGCAGGAGAGGGTCCTGAAGCTGCACAGCCTTTCAAGTTACTCCCAGCATTGATGTGCAGGCGGATGTTTGAGAGCCAGGGCAACGCAGTCTGAAGGTGTGGACCTGGATCTCAGCACTCAGAAGGGTAAGAGAGGAGGATTTCAAACCAAGGCCAACCTGGGCTGCATAACAAGATCCAGTCTCAAAACCAACAACAAGGTGTGGGGAGGCTGGGTGGGTGTGGTGGTCAGGCCTTTAATCCCAACTTCTGGCAATCGGAAGCTGGAGGATCAAAAATTCATCCTATTTAGTTACATAGGGTATTTAAAGTCATCCTCATCTACATGAGACATTATCTCAATAAAAAAACAAAAAAAAAACAAACAAACAAACAAAAGCCCCCAATCCCCGAAGGCTGAGGATGTGGCTTACTGGGTCTGATCCCCAGAACAGAAAAACAAAATACTCCACTACCACCTTACACACATTGCTGTTTAGCAAATGAGTTAGCGCATAGCTAGAGATCAGGTCCTCCTCCAGGACCACAAAACATTTATTCTTGGTTGCTAACCTTTTAAAGAATACAAACAAAACCTTCAGTTCCTTAGAAAACGCCCACCTGCACTTGATGGGTCCTGGCGCCCGCTCTTTTCATGGTCTCCCAAGCATGAGATAAGATGTTTGGGCAGTTCTGCCCTTGGGAATTTTGGCGCTGGAAAACTTACATTCTTTCATGTCTCAATGCCATCTTTCTGCTCCCTCCTTGGAATCCTCTATCTCCATGGCCTCCCCCTCCCTGCTATTACCCACCCCACCACAGGTACCCCCATCCTTCATCTTCCAAGTTCTCACTCATCTTATGACTTCCATTTAAAATGCACGTCATGTTGGAAGCCTTCCTTTCCTGGGCACATACTTCCACAAGGTTCTCTCCTTATTAGTTCCCTCCTCTCCCTCCCCAGGCTTTCCTGTTCACTAGAGCCACCGAAAGGTCTGTGAGAGAGGGCAGAGACTAGTTGGTCTCTTTCCCTCTGTCTCTGGTACTCAGAATGTAGAGCCTGGCTCACTGTAAATGTCTAATCAACAATTATCAAATGGTTGAAAGATTCTCTGGCTTGCCGTATGACATGCACGAGAAACTTGAGGACCAGGAAACTTTCACCTGAGGTTCAAATGAGGGCCTTTCAGGAGAACTAGCCCCAGGAATGAAAGGACAAGAATGTACTGACTCTTCATGAAGTTTCTGGCACCGAGCTAAGTGCTATTCATCCGTTATCTGGGTCAGCCCTCATCAGATGACTATGAGGTCATTTCAAAAGCCACATGCCACCTTGGAGTTCTTGCTTTCCCACATCCCTCTCACAGTCTGCCAACTCTACCCACGAAACACATCCCATCTCTGTCCTCTTCTCTAAGCCTCTGGAATTGGTTGCCCAGGTAACTGCAGACAGCCACATGGTGATCTAGCACTTCTCCCCTTGGCCTGTGTGTTAGCTGCTTTTCTTATACCTGGGCAGAACACCTGAAAAGGCAACTTAAGGGAAAAAAGACTGATTTGAGCTTATGGTCTGAGAGGATATGACTCATCATGATAGAAGAGTCACGGAGGTGGTGACTCTTTGGTGACATGAGTGGTCACAGCTATGGCAGCAAGAACACATGCCCACCAGCTCATGTCCCAGCAGACCAGAAGCAAGGTCAGGCTCTAAGCCTCGACGTCTTCACCCCAGCAACCCACTTCTTCTACCTGGGCCTCAATTCCCAAAGGATCAACAATCCTTCCCAAGCAGTGCCACCATCAGATGGCCAAATGTTCAAAGAATATGAGGACATTCCATAGGCACACTATACACAACAGTACCTCAAAATTTTTCCCCACTAACGGCCAGAGTGATTGTTTATTTTTTTCAAATTTATCTTTGTGTATTATTTCTGTATATGTATGATGCCTATACATATTGTGTGTGCATGTGCTCACGTACAGTGGTATGACTTTAGAGGTCAGAAACATCCTTGGGTGTCTGTCTTTAGCCTTCTACCTCATTTGAGGCAGCATCTCTGTTGTTTATCTATGCATTAGCTGTACTGGCCTCTGGAGATTATCTGTTCTGCTTTCCATTCTGTCACAGGAACACTGGGATTAGACACACACTACCATATCTGGCTTTTGTGGGGGGTTCATGGGATTTGAACTCAGGTCCTCATGCTTGGAAAGCAGGTGTGTTACCTATGGAAAAATATCGCCAGCCCCAGAGAGATGTTTTAAAAAATAGAAATCAGAGTCATGGGTAGTGGCTTATGCCTGTAATCCTATCGCTCAGGAACCGAGGTAAGAGGATTATTGGAAATTTAAGGATAGCCTAGAGCTACAGGGTGAGTTTCTAGGTTACCCTGAGCTACAAGTATGAGACCCTGTCTCAAAAAATAAAAATAAGTAAACAAACAAAAATCCCTCAAAAACATAACAAAAAGAAAATGAAAAGAACACCCAGGTCAGATTGTCATTCTTGAGTCCACAGCCCTTCCAGCCTATCTACAAGTCTGTAAAGAGCCATGATTTTGTGAGTCACCAGCTCTGGCCCACGCCTTGTTCTCTACTCTCCCCACTTCTTGTATCTGCTTTGCCATGCTGGTCACTTCGTCCTATTCCCTGAGATCATGCACCTTGTTCCTGCTGTTGAGGCTTTGCCCAAGCTGTCCTACGGATGCTGTGGTGGGCAGCTCTGTCCTCGAAAGTTCTGGCATCATGGAAGTCATGCTCTTTCGTGCCAAAAGCACAATACTCATTGCTAGAACGTTCTCCCTACTTGCTCACAGCTCAGCACTAGGTCCTGACAAAGCTGGCTTATCCTTGTCATTCCAGTCTTGTTCCAGGGTCTCTTCTTCAGAGAGGTCACCCAAATCCACTCCTCAAATAACCCTCTTAGGCATACACTGTGCCCCCTTTCTTTATAGTTTTTGCCACTCTTGGAATCTCCTATAGTCACTGACTGCCTGCTTCCCTCACTACCATGTTAGCCCCACCTGAGTTACTATCAGTCCTGAAGACTTCCTCTGCCACATCTACCCCTATATATATTTCTATATATATTGCATGCCCTGAGTATTGCACACTGCTTGAGTTAATGATGAACAGTCATTTTTCAGATATGATAACTGAAGCTTAATATTCTCTAAGCCCACACGTTTTTAAAATGGCAGAACCAGGATTCACCCACATGCAGCCTGTCTCCAGAAATTTTGTTCATCCTCAAAGTCCCCATTTCCCATCTCAGAGGCACTCAATGCTCAGATTTCCCTAGTGTTCATGATTCTGGATTGATTGACTGATTGATTGATTGTTTTTCCACCAGGGTTTCTCTGATGTCCTGGCCATCCTGGAACTCACTCTGTAGACAAGGCTGGCCTCTGTCCTCCAAGTGCTGGGATTAAAGCCATGAGCCACCACAAGAGACTTGCATCCATGATTCTTAAACAGAAGGTCCTTCTGTAATGGTTCAAATCCCCCAGACAAACTGGGCTATAAGAAAGCATTTCTGCTCCCATTAATTTGAGGAATTATCGAAACAAGGTCCTCATATCAACACCTACCATTCAACCCAAGTAAGAAGACACTCCAGCATCTCCCACTGCCCTTGGGAGCAGCCATCACACTGCCTTGTTCCCTGTGCTCCCTGCTTTGGAGGAAGAGCTGAGGAGATATGTGCAAATGTATCTTGACTGTAACTTGATGTGTACACAGGGCTCTCTACTGCATGAGTTCTGAGAGCCTGAAGTCATGCACAAAGCAGGCGAAATGGTGCATGGCACTCCCAATGATGAAGTGCTACCCTAGGTTCATATAGGGCACCAAGAAGAGCAGATATGCCATCTTCCCAAATCTCAGCTTACTTATCTGTAAAATGGCCATGGTAAGCCCCATTTCACAGTTCCTATATGCTTGTTGGTCAAATGATAAAGCTGAGGTGGGAAGAGGCAGAAGGGGATCCAGTCCCAGCCTTCCTTCAGAACTGATAAAACATTTACAGTAGTTTGAAAAATATTAATATTCCATTTCCCTACCCTGAGCTGTTGCATCCAATGTACTTGCTCACCCATTATCCTTATGCCAGCTGATGGATCTCAGATAGCCACAGCCCTATTTCCATAATCACTCCCAAGAAGGAAATTAGACAGATGATAGCCAAAACTATAAGGTATGAAGGCTCAGAGATACATTGTTGTGTATTAAGGGGTGACAGTAATGAGAAAACAAAGGCTATATTTCAATTTGTCTAATATTTCAATCCATGTTGACATCTCTATCCATTACTTACCTCTTCTGCAAAGTGGCAGAGATCATTTCTACTCTGCCTGCCTTCCAAAGCTCTGGCCTTACCAGAGACTAGATTTAAGATAGCCATCATGTGGGAAGGAAACATTGTACTTTGTCCCAATGGGGGATGTCATGGTTTCTGCCTAACTTTTTTCTTAAGAAGAACTGGTTTTCTCAGAAAAACAACAACAACAAACAAACAAGCAAACAAAAAACACTATGTGCTGCTTTCTAGAATCCAAGAGAAGTTCTAGCACTATCTAGCATCGTTCACTGTTAGAGCAACATGGTACAATTGCAGACTTGGGAAATGCGAATCTGAGGTATCTTAAGACTCAAGAGCCACAGTAAGAGGCCTGGGCTCCCCACTGAGTTAGCCCTCAACACAGGCTTTGACATCTCTGGGAGGAGGTCTCACAAGGACGGGACCACAGGCCAGAAATCAGCCCACAGAAGACAATGTCACCACAAGGCTGAAGGAGCAGGTGTCTAAACTATCAGAGAAAGAGCCAGGCTGCCTGAGGGAACTGATTGTGCTCACTCTCAGGCAGAAGGGCCACAATTATTCCTGTCTGTCCATGCCCTGTCTGCCCCCGAGGCTGCATGTGCCACAGACAAGCCCCTCAGCGAGTGCTCTGTTGGTGGCCCCAGGCCCAGCACACTATGGCTCCCTGACCTACACACACCATGCCTTGTCTTGCTCAATTCTCCACTTATTGTGCCATTTAGCAGCAAGAGAAGAGCCATGGCCTGCCCTGGGGAGTGTCTGTGGCAAGAGCAAGCTCTGAATTGATTTTTAAGATTAACTCTCATCCCCAGCTGAGAGGCAGCGTGCCCCAGAACTGAGCAATCTTTCTGGGTTTCCTCCTGCTTCAGAAACACCTTTCTTTGCCAGGTGTCTAACAAGGCTGGATTGGTGGGTCTTGAAAGATCTTTTCTTTACATTGATAAATCAACATGTATGCACAAGCAGGTACCAAGAGGGTTCTAGTATGATCTCACCCCATGAATGCTTTCTCTTTGCTGTGTGACCCCAGGCAAACTGCTTATCCTTTCTGAAGCTTAGGTTTCTCCTCTAGAAACAATCAATACCCACCTTGTGTATAGGCTTGAGAAATTAGAGATAGTTTCTATGACATGCTCAGCCCAATAAAGTTTCAATAATATGGCTGATAGTCTCTATGTAATCCCCACTCCCCTCAAGTAACCAATCCCACCAGGGCTATTTTTTTCCAACTGGGCTATTTCCATTTTTATCAATAGTTATATAAAATAGTAGGGAACATTTGGGAGGTACAAACAAGGAGACGCCACATGTTTGAGGCCAGCCTGGTCTACTTAGTGAGTTCCGTGTTGGTGAGGGCTACATGGTAAGATGCTGTCTTAAAAAACTAAAAACTAACAAGTAAGTAAAACAACAACAAACAAACAAACAACAAATAAAATAATGAGAAGTCAATGAACAAATACTTTGGTAAACAAAATTCTATTGTTTCCATAGTGGGAGCTCTTGATGGTTCTATACCTTCACAATTCATCACTGTCTTCCTTGCCAAATGCATCTGCCCATCCTTATTTATTTATAAAGTCCACACTAGCTTGACTTCCTTGTGTAGCCAAGAATGCCTTGGACTTATTCTCTTGCCCCACCTCTCAGTGCTGAGATCAAAGGAATGTACCAGCACACCCCATTTATATGGTGTTGAGGAGTGAGGCCAAGTTATTGTGCATCCTAGGCAGGTGCTCTGTCAACTGAACTCCACCCCCGGTTCCCATCTCACTTTTAGATGATCACTAGTCATTCAGATCTCTAAAAGGGACCCAGAGATTATGTGTATCCATCTTTGACCAGCATCAAAGCTCTTCCTCATTGCTGTATAACTTTTTTCCTCTTGTGATGATCCATGTCCTGTCAATGTGCCCTTGGCATAGGATCCCTCTCCCCACCTTAGTTACAGGATGCTTAGTCACAAGACATCTGCCAAGAGTCAATGAATGCTACTGGGGATGTGTATAATTTTTTTGATCACCCCAGATAGGGCACATGTAACAGATAGAAGAAATGACATGTTCTCAGTGACATGGTAACCCTGAATGCTTCTTAGAGGTACAATGCCCTTGGACATATCTATGCCTAGTGATCTAATTAGCTTCTTTATTGCTGTCATAAAAACACTACCAAAAGCAACTTAGGGCAGAAAGGGTTTATTTTAGCTCGTACTTTCACATCACAGGTTCATCAATGAGAGAAGTTGGGACAGGAACTAAAGGCAGGAACTGAAGCAGAGACCATGGGAAAGACCTTGCTTTCAGTGGCTTGCTTGGCTTACTTTCTTATGTAACCCAGGATTTCCTGCTGGGAGTGGTACAGTCCCTCTCATATCAGTAATTAATCAAGAAAATGTCCCCAGAGACTTGTCTCTGGGCCAATCTGATAGAAGAAACTCCTCAATTCTCTCTCCAGATGAATCTTGTTGGTATCAAGTTGACAAAATCTAGGCCGAATACCTAGCCAAGCAGAATCTCTAAGGATGAGGTTCAGGTCTGCTTATTTGTCATTGTGCTTAAGGAAGAGTGAAGCTCACTTAAGTCGTGCAGCAAAAAGAAGGACTTTTGTCTGTGGGAGGAGTACATAAGCACATGAGTAAAGCAACCTGCCATGCAGAAGCCCTTGCTGCTTGGAAAGTACCCTAGGATTTCAGGGGAAAGGCCTGTTTCTTAGTCAGGCTGTGTATGTATGTTTCCCAGTGTACAGCTCTGGGCAGCAAAAATTGTGCACCAAATCTCAGGTTGTGTCTATATTTCAATCTGATGGGCAGAGGAGGTAGAACTTTACTTTGACTTGAATGTTGCCAGAAGGATTTTGTTGTATAAGAATAGATTCCTTGATACCCACGTGTTTGATATGTTACCTGTTTCGAAGAAAATGCAGAGAAATGCTCATTTACCTCAGCTAGAAAGGACAATGATAAGTCAAAGAAACAACTGCATCCAAGAGCAGCTCGATGAAGCGAGGAGTCTATTGTAGTTACTTACAGGAGCGTGGAGGAAGGATCACTTACAGGTAGGCAGCTGCATTATTAAAAGCCCATGAAAACTGCATTATCCGAGTCCCCTCTACAACTTGCAGGCAGCTGCACCATAGACTGTTTCTCCTCAGCAAGCTTCTGCTGCTTGAATAACCTCATAAGGGCTCTGTGAGAGGATAGTAAGTTCATGTGCTTTCTGAGTCTAAGTTTTACCAGCTTCCGTCCTCCCTTGAGGAGAGGATGTTTGAATCGGGAGAGAAACCATGTCCTGAAGTACTGAAGGTGAAGAGCTACAGATGGAAAGTTCACTGTCCAGCCAGCTTAGCTCGATCCATAAGCATCAGGTTCAATGAGAAACCTTGTGTCAAAAAGTAAAGGTAGGGAGCAAAGCAAAGAGACTTAAAATGCTCACAAGTGTACATGTAGTCCCCCACATATACAAGTCCACACACCCACACTTACAAACATAGTCATCATGAATCCCATATATACATATACATATACATATACATATACATATACATAAACATATACATATACATATACATATACATATACATATGGGTATGGATTTGGAAAACAGAAAGATATATGGTGAGAAGAAAGTAATATTTAACTCATAATGTGCCTGGAACCGGTATGTCTTTATATAATCATCTGTCTAACCCCTACAACCACCTGGATTATTAGTTCCATCTTCATTTAAAAAAGTGTACGCTGAATATTTTTCCCATTGCCCTGAGCATTGAACAAGCCCATCTTCTTTTTTTTTTTTTTTTTTTTTTTTTTTTTTTTTTTTTTTTTTTTGTTTTTTCGAGACAGGGTTCTCTTGTATCCGGGCTGTCCTGGAACTCGCTCGAGACCAGGCTGGCCTCGAATCAGAATCCGCCTGCCTCTGCTCCCAAGTGCTGGATTAAAGGCGTGCGCCACCACCGCCCGCAGAGCCCATCTTCAAACTGGAGTCTGATTCAAGCTCCTCATTCTGGCTCTTTTGCCTTTGTTTCTTTCCTGATGTATGTTGGGATGCTTCTTGTAGTTAAGAAAGCATGTCTGTGTAAACCAGGTTCTACCAGAACACATAAAAGAAGGCATACTCTTTATTGGAGGTTGGACTGGCATTTGAAAAGAGATATGGCATTGCAGTAGGCTTAAAAGAGTTGGCATTTGCCCCTCACCATGGGAGCTGGTGGTTGGGACCAGCCTGGAAAGATTGTTCCAGAAGAGAGAGTAAGCAGGCATCCACCTTGGCAGCAACAACACAAGTAAACTCGTACGGAGGAGGAAATAGTGTGTAATCCAGATTGACTGGAACAGCTGCTAAGGCTCCAGTAAAGGAAGGAAATGGGGACTCATAACATGGCCACTGGGTATCATTTTATACTTCTCCTATAATGCTCTGCACCCCTAGGAACTGGGGCAAAGGAACAATAGTGGGTCTTGTTGTTGAGGTAAAAATGGCCAAATGTCAGCTGCTTAAGGATTAGCAGGGGTGTTTTATGATTGGGATGGCTGACTCTGAGGCTTCAAGTCTAGAAGGGAAGTTGGGATGAACCATGAGAACAGGAAGGATGGGTGATGAAGAGCAAATGTCTGTACTGAGTGGGGTAAGAGGATGCCTTCAGCTGCAGGGACCAGAAAACTCTAAAGGAAACTAGTTTCAGTAATGATAAAGTGTATGTGTCAGCCTAAATGGCAAGCATTCCATAGGTAAAACACATTGGGTAAGTGCCAGACGGGCTCTGGTTCCTTTCATTCCCAGACTAGTAGCAAAATAACTACAGAGGCTATCTCAGAAAGTGCATTATCCAGAGGAACAATTGGACTACCTTTAAAAAAAAAAATGTCTTTACTAAGAAAGATGAAGCATTTCTCAAAACCTCCAGATTCCCTCTCATGTCTCATCAGCCAGAAGTAGGTCACCTCACCACTGTGCACAGCAGAAGAAAGAGGCTCCCATGACTGACATCAGCTGTGGTAGAGGAGATGGTGAGACTCACATCAGCTGTGGGAAAGGAGATGGTGAGATTCAGCTAAGTGGTCCTGCAGGGGAAAGGGAGGGACACACACTCTGACCAGGACATTGGATGTCCCTCATCCCCAGTCATATCCTACCATTTTCTCTTTACAGACAACAGACAAGCTGGGAGCCAGACCTCTGCCCGGTGTCCCCACAGCATTGCCTACTCCGAAGTCCCCGATCTTTCTAGTGCTGCTTACTGCAGAATCTCAGAGCAGAGTGCATAGACAGATGCTGTGCCCAAAGAGGAGATTCTGAGTGTTCAGTACCCTCCATTTCTTTGAAGTGTTACATGCTTGGTTGGCTTCAATGAAGCCTTTTAGGATTGAAGACTGAATGCTGCAGTTGAAAGCATAAAAATGAAGACCAAAAAAACCAAACCAAACCAGAAAAAATAAAATAACTCAGAGTCCCCCCAGCAAGACCAGTAGTGTTAAGGAAGGTGGGTAATCTACTGGACACTGAGGGTTCAGTGAAAAGGCTCATGATGAGCCTGGGAATGTAGCTCTGTCGGCAGAATGCTTGCCAAGCATGCACTTAAGACCCTGGTTTCCACCCCCTCCAGGACCACATAAAATTGGACATGGTAATACACAATGTAATACCAATTACTTGGGAGGTAGAAGCTGGAGGATCAGAAACTGAATTTATCCTCAATTATAAACTGAGCTCAACTCAAGGACAGCCTGGGCTTTTGAGACCCTGTCTTGAAAATGTCACATGGTTGGAGTTGTAAGAGAGGAAAGCTGGGTGTTATTATTATTATTATTTTCTTTTCCTCCTTTATTTTACTAAATAAGGACTCAGTTATCAGCCTCCCAGCTGTCCTTGAAGAATCTCAGCCTCACACATCATTCCTACATAAGATGGGGACTTGATGGAATTGTGTCATGGCTTTCTTGAGCATCCACAGTGTAGCTAGCTGCATGAGTAACTCTGGTCATTTTGAAATGGAGAAAAGAATCAGGAACTACAGAAGTTGAACTGTTTTCTAGGGTCGGTAGAAGATAGAGTCTTGAGCCAGGCATTGGTCTGGAAGTCACCTCCTCTGACTTTGAGGACTGCTATCATGTAGTTGACAACAAAAATTGGTCACCAGTCTGGTGTGTTGACCTGAGCTCATAATTTCAGCATTCGAGGAGCAGAGGCAGAAGAATTGCTATTTATTATTCAAGGCCAGCCTGATCTATATAGTGAATTCCAGGTCAGCAAAACATATATCATAAGACACTCATCTCTAAGCAGATATTAATTAATTAAAAACAGACACGTTTCCCTAAGAGTCTCGCCCACTGTCATTGGTGTTCTCAGGTAAGCAAGCATGCTCCCAGTTTCCCTGCTGAGTTGGCAGTTGACTCTTTTCAAAATCAACGTTGATAGAATTTTCTTTACCACTCAGTCTTGCCCTTGTTATAGCAGGGTCTACACAAGGATGGGTCACAGTTTACTCTACAGCTATTCCCTGGACTGTGCCAGTAGTGTCCCCTTCCCTCCAGCAACCTGACACCTCGCTGCAGTTTTGCTCTTTAGCCACTTAATCCCCACTCCATATTAATAACCTAGGGCTAACCCATCAGGAATTATTGAGGTTGAAAACATGTCGGCAGAAGTGGCCTGGAGTGACAGCTGCTCTTTATTTAGGGCAAAGGTGATTATAATTCATAAAGAGCAATGAACTGTTTGGGGACTGACAGACTCAAAATCAAAAAGACTGGGAAGATTTGAAAGGATCCCCGGATCTTGAATTCTAAAGCTTAGAAAACAGAAGCAGCTCTGCTGTCTTCCCGTCCCGAGTGGTAAAGTTCCTGTCTGACCCCGAAGCCCATAAGTCTCAGTGATCAAAATGAAAGTATACACCATACATTCTCAGAACCGGTCTGCATTCCAGGACTGCTGGGCTCAAGGATGGTTCAAGAGCAGAAAGCAAGTAGAGTTAGTAAAATCCCAAAGCATGCTTCACACACCTGCAAGATGCCATGAGAATGTCTGGTGCTGAGTCCCAGTGAGAGGATGGTAGGAAGACATGGGCTTTGCTCTACTCTCATCTTCTTCACTAGAACAATTCTGATAACTAAAGCTCCCAAAGTAATGCTCTCTCCCAGAACCTAGTTACTTGTACATCCACCTCAGTCTCTCCATGGTTGATCATGTCTTATGGGGAGAGATCCAACTTATATTTGTTCTTTGATCCAAAGTGCACTCAAAGTCCTAAACATGAGAGACAACTCCAACATGAGGGCACTAGAATATCATCCTCTGACAGTCTTTAAATGCTGCAGACACTCCAGGCTGTCTCACCTGCTTCCCTGTATCATTATCCTCTGAATACTTCAAACATGGGAGGTAGGTGGTAAATATTTGTTTGCTCTGTTTTAAAATCCTCAGATACCCACCATCACATGCAGAGGAATGTTGAAACTACCTACGGTGGCCAGTACTGCCCTTTGGAGCTGGTGCCTATCTCACTTCAGTCTCAGAAACATCTATCTTTCCGTATTTCATACTCTAGTGATCCTTAGTTCTCCTGTGTCCTCCTTCACAGGGTCTAGTGCAGAGTTGGTATTCAGTGGAAGATTTTAATTAAACAAATATGCAAGGTCCAAAACACTTTTACAACACAGATACAACAAGCCCACATGTTAAAGGGAAAGAAAGCTAAGTAGGCGGCAAGGCTGTGGCTAAGATGTCAGATTCCAGAGCCTAAAGACCTAGATGGGAATACCAACTCCCTTGAGGACTGAATGCATGGAGAACTGGTTTCCTCAATTATTCAGTTGAGAGAGAACCTAATTCGCTGGTTGTTGTGTAGAATTAAAAACAAAACAGTTCCTGTGAATTTTTAGCATAACGGTTGTCACATCTAAGTGCTCAATAAGTGATAGTTAATGTTCTTACCAAAGGGAAACCAAATCCATTCTTAGAGAAGTATTTATAAATCTACTGACTACAGCTGAATGTCAGGAGGGGACAGTGGCACAGAGCTTGCATGGAGATGCCTCCAGTTACCATGAGGAGTCCAAGTCCTCCCTTTATAAGGTGTCTGCCAAGATCAGGATAGAGAGACACCTTTCCAGGCTATAGCGTCATCCAGGAAGTGCCATCAAGGCAGAGAGATGCAGATCCGAGGTTCCCCTGTCTCGGGAGCAAGACCCTGCACCAGAATTTGTTCCCTCATTACTTAGTGTCTGAGCCTTGAAGAAAACATGTAAATTATGCAGAAAGGCACCATATTGTCGGAGGCAAATGAGACCTTCATTATCCCTGTGTGAGCATGGCTTAGCCAACAGAGCAGAGAGAAACAGTAAACCCTTCAAGGTCTGGCAGCACAGATGGGTGCTCAGAAAGGTTCCAGGGACCCTCTGAGCAGGGCCAAATGCTGTCATTATTCAAGTGATTAACACATGCCCAGGCACGTGGTGTGTCCCTAATGATTCTGCTACTCTCCAGCCTTCTCTAGAGGAGGTAGCTCATCTGCCCACCATGCTCACCACCACACCTTTAAAACAACCCACAGCTCAGGGCTCAGCAATGTCCTTTCCCACCCCCACAATTGTTAATAGGAAGACCCATTCTCATGTGCTCTAGACAGCCTCCTGCCAGCCTGCTCAATACCAGGATATACTATGTCTCTCCTCCTCCTCCAAGATTCCCATATATCAATCCACTTCCAGTCTTTGGGTTTGTTGGAGTGGTAATAATTCCTCTCCATGATAAAGCACTCATTCACCTTTGGCTGGACATCAGCATTTATTAGGTTTTATCTCTACCTCCCTTCAGGGGCCATCAGGATCTGTTGAGAAAAGATTGTTCCAGCAATTCATCCTCCAAACTATTGTTTGTGTTTTGAGGCAAACTCCCATGTAGGCTAGGCTAGTTTCAAACTCACCAGTGTGTAGCCAAGACTGGCCTTGGGTTCCTGATAGTCCTGCTTCTACCCCTCAAGTCCTGGGTTCCAAGTAAGCACCACTGCTTGAGCTTTATCCTTCACAGTCCTGCTCTACCTGCATCATTGGCCTTCTCTGCCATCCCAGAAGCTCTCATTCATAACCACAGTTTGGACCTGCCAACATCTACCTCTAATATCTCAACCTTCTAACATCGTAAATCTGACCATAGTAATCTTTCATTCTCCTATCCCTCTCAGATTGATCAAAACCACCACCAATTTCTCTAAATCTCATACTTCATTTCTTCTGCCACAACTCAGGAAATATCCACACATATAAGTCTTTTCCATGCCTTCTGAAACCCTTGACAGGTCTTCTCACGTCCCCCGAATTCTTTCATATGGACATTGACTTTATGAAAAGTGCACAATTCAGCAACCCTCCTTTTGATCTCTTACCCCATCTCTGAAGTTACCTCCTCTTTGTCAGATCCAACAGACTTTAAAGATTTATCATTCACTAATTTACCTGAAGCATTTGGCAAGGTTGGATGCTTTGCCTTTCTTAGAACTTTGCCTTTTGAACTAGTCTTTACCTTGAGCTCCTCTCTCTTCCTCTACATTCATCTTTGCCAGTGACTTCCTCTGCTTTTTGCTTGGGCTCATTTTTTACACGTCGGTGTTCTAAAGAGATCTAACTCTCTATTCTCTGGTCTTCTCACACAGTGGCTTGGGCACGGCACTTATTCGCATAGCTTCTTTTCTGTCTTGGTCCCTGTCATAACTCTCACATGTCTCCAGACTTCTCCCTTGAGCTTCAAAGGCATGTATTCATCCACACATGGAAATGTCCACCTGGGTGGAAGATCTCCATTGCTAAAGACCCTGTGTCATCTGTTTCAACCATCTCCGCAGCACTGACTGGTTCTATGTCAACTTGACACAATCTAGAGTCATCTTGGAGGAAAGAACCCCATCTGAGAAATAAAATCAGGCTGCAGGCAAGCCTGTAGAGTATTTTCTTAATTATTTATTGATGTATGGGGGGTCCACCCCATTGCAAGCAGGACTAACCCTGGACCTGAGTGCTATAAAAAAGCAACTTGAGCAAGTCATGAGGAACAAGCCACCCAACAGCACTCTTCCATGGTCTCTGCATTGACTCCTCCCTCTGGGTACCTGCCCTGTTTGAGTTCCTCCCTTGATTTCCTTCAGTGATGAGCAGTTCTGTGGAAGTGTTAAAATAGACCCTTTCCTCCCCAAGCTGCTCTTTGTCATGAGGTTCTACCACAGCAATAGAAACTCAGCTAAGACATCCATTCTGCTCACATCTCACTTAGAGCCCACCAGCCCTCTCAGGGAGGCTCAGACATGTGAGCCATGATCTGACCTGGCGTTTTTTTCTTTACTGACCTAGATAGGTAGCAAGGAGATCTGCAGCAACAGTAGAATGTCAAGTAACTGATCCTGCAGTGTGAAGGAGCTTGGTCCCTACCCCTTGTCCCCCAAAAGAGGAGTTTACTCAGGAGAGAGGAGACTGGCTCTCCTAATAAACTCTTCTGGAGGTAGGAGCATCTTGGGCACTGGAATGAGAGGAAATCCCCCTATGAAGCCCATTCTTTTAGGGAATTCTTTCTCATTTGGAAAATATACTTTGAATACCTGTCTATTAAGCTCTGGGATAAGGTAAGTGAAATGCTCATCTTGGACAGCCTCTTAACAACTCTTGCTCCCACCCTAGCACTGTCCACCTACATGACTGGTAGAAAGAAAGTAAAACTCATGAACATGGAAATTCAAATAACTAGAAGAGCCAGGTGTGGTGCCACTAACAAGTAATCTTAGCACTGAGAGGCCACCAGGGCTATATAGAAATTTTCAGGTCAGTCAGGACTACATAATAAGATCCTACCTCAAAAACAAAACAGAACAAAGCAAAAAACAAATAAACAAACACCACAAAAAGTAGATAGAGCCAATGGGCTCTACAGAAGCTACATACTAGGAAGATCAGCCTTTTAGTTTCCAAGTCTCCCCCCGCCATGTGTATATGTGTGTATGTGCATGTTTTGTATAGCATTTGTGCATGGGTGTGTATGTATGTGTGCATGTCTGTGTGAGGTGTGTGTGTATGTGTACATGGGTTTATGTGTATAGGTGGGTGGGTGTCCATGTGATGTGTGTGTACACATGTACATATGTTTTCTTGTGTGGGTACATGTCAATGTTTGTATAGCTGTCTCAAGGGACCACAAATGAATGCAATATGTCTTAAAAATTGCTTTTCACCTTATTTTTGAGACAGGGTCTGTCTGTCTAAACCAAGAGCTTACTGAGAAATAAAATTGGGCTTCCATCAAGCCTGTAGAGTATTTTCTTAATTACTTATTGATGTGGGAGGGGCCCACCCCCATTGAGAGCAGTGCTACATTGGCAGTGAATTCTTGTGATCTGCCTATGTCCGTGTCCCCAGCACTGGGGCTACAGGTTTATGCTACAGGGCCTGGATTCAATGTAAAAACTGGGGAATCCAATCTCAGGTCCTCAGAATTAAGCACTTTACTGACCAAACCATCTCCCCAGGTCCCTGATATTTTGGAGGACAGAATCTTGCTATGTGGTCCAGGCTGCTAACACAATCTTTCTGCCTTAGCCTCCTAATGCTTGGATTATAAAACTGTGCCACTATGGCTGCAGAATTTGCTTTTGTTAGTGGAGACATTTCCACAATGAGCATGGCAGTATTCCCTTTTGTATTCTGTATTAGTCACAGGTGACTCACTTCCTCAAGTGGTTGGCATTGCGTCTATTAAGTGCCACATCAACTCCCAAGCTTTTATATGTGGCTGATCAGTCCATCTGAGCTGTGAGTGGTTGAATTTGTTGTTTTTGTTGAATCTGATTGGCTCTAGTATCACATATGATGCAAGTGTGCAAGACATCAGGCTTCAGTGGTGATTCCTGATGTGATGTCCAACAGAAGAGTTGTCTACGGAACAGAGCACTTTGGAGTAAATATCCGGAACAGTAGAGGCTGTAAATGTTCCCCTACATCTATAATCATTAACCAATGATTAACCAGCATCAGGTTACACTCATTAGTTTCTACCAGTTACTCAAACTCACCCACTGCCCAATTGTTCTTGATCCCTTCAGGTCCATTGCTTCTTTGCTTCAGAGGCAAAGCACTGCTTACCAAGTCTGGACATTTGGTGGCCCTTCTCCTCTGACACACACCAGCATCAAAATGTGATTGTGACGATCTGTCAAGGATGCTATCATGTCATTTGTCATAGACAGCATCATGAATCTTAGTCTTATGTATTGTGTGTGTGTGTGTGTGTGTGTGTGTGTTGAGAGAGAGAAGAGAGAGAGAGAGAGAGAGAGAGAGAGAGAGAGAAGAGAGACTTTATTATCCCCATGTCTTCTAAGAGCAAGACTAATGTGAGGTGAAGCAGGGATGTGCACCTATGTCAGAATGACTTCTTATCTCTGGGCTCCTTGTAGCTCCTTGTACACTGAGTCCTCCTAACATCCAATAAGGTTCCCAGCAGGACTGAGAGCCTGGGCAGCAGGTAGTCATTCTTTCATTCTGTTGCCTGGATAATGCATCTTTTCTAACCCTTGGCAGTTTTCTAGCTGGACTACAGTCTTGGAACACTCCCTTTCTACCCCAGTTCAGTCCAGTGCCTTCCCTCATGACTCCGTTGGAGATGGCCATGGGCTAGGGCTCTCTGTTCTGTAAACACTATTCTATAGTGACCTTTCCTGCATGTCCCATTGTCCTTGAGATTTATACAGGTCCTTTATCCTACCAAACACTGAAGGTTGAGCTTGGCACCACCATCTCTAATTCACTGCCATACCACTACTAAGCATGGCCTAACACCAAGGACACACACACACATCAAAATGTGATTGTGACGGATCTGTCAAGGATGCTATCATGTCATTTGTCATAGACAGCATCATGAATCTTAGTCTTATGTATTATGTGTGTGTGTGTGTGTGTGTGTGTGGTGAGGGGAGGAGAGAGAGAGAGAAGAGAGAGAGAGAGAACTACCTGAGGCTGTCAAGATGAACAGAGGTGCGTCAATAATGAATGTGTAAGAATGGATGAATGTGACTGAAGCAATGGTTTAAAATGAAGGGCAGTTAAAACTCCAAAGCAGTTGTTCTACAGAGTGTTGAGGTAGGCTTTAGTGCGAAGCATGGAGGAGAGAAGAAGTGTGCAACATCACAGGATTTTTAAGTGCAAATGTGACTCCAGCTCTGAGGACCATTTCCTCATGGCCTACTCAGCTCACTTTATGAAGAAGTACTCCACCGGTTTCTGGAGCCTGTCACTTTTGGAAGGCCCGAGCCTTGACTCCTCTTTCCACAACTCCACACGTGTCTGCCGAATGAGAAAGGAAAATCTGCATGCACTTCTGAGACACGGACTACTATGGCTCATTACCATAGGACCACAGCGTAGTCATGCTGTGAAGGATGATATTCTGTGCACCTGCAATGGACCAGGCATCTCCCAGCACTTGCTGAATCCTCCCAATGACACTATGATGCAAGGATTTTACAGAAGAGGACATTGAAGGTTGGAGAACTTCATAATTTCCATAGAGTCACATGTCTTATACATGACAGACAAGCTTTAAACTCTTATCACCCTGCCTTTCTGCCTTCTCACCAAGCTCTCAGCTCATCCCCATGGCTGGCTTGTAGCATCACTTCCTTTCTCATGAATGGAGCACTTGGCACGATGCTCTCCAGAGACATCAGGTTCATAGGAACCTGGCTGGCTGATGGACCATTTTGAGTCTTATTTTATAAACAAGCATGTTAAGGTGTGGGAAGATGGTAGAAACTGACAGAGTTATTACCTATATTGACATATTCCAAAACCCATGTTCTTTGCACAGTGTGCCATATACCTCAGAAAAGGCATGTATACTTTTCTTTTTTTATAAAGTGGAAGGCTTTGAGGTTGTAGAAAGAGCCCTGTGTTTGAAACCATACTATCTGTGATCTGATGATGGTTTTCCCCCTTCAAGCTACATTTTGAGCACACCACTTAACATTCCCAAGTCTCTGTTTCCTAATGTGGAAGATAGAGCCTGACCATGACTCTTTATAGGATGGTTGTGAGCATTAGACACAAGGCTGATAGCCAGGAAATCACCATGCAAACTTTTACCTGCGTAGAGAAGGGATTTGATGGTTATAATTGTACTTGTCTTCAGAATGAATAAAACGAACCTCACAGAGATGAAATGACTGCAATAGACACAGAGAGCTGTTCATTAGACCAGGAATGAAGCCCAGATGTCCCTAGGCAGAGGTCCATGTGCCTTTTGCTCGCTGGCCAAGAATCATTATTTTGCAAGAGTAAGCGTCTGCCAGCACCACGTGCCTCCCCTCTTCCTACACACCTCATCTTCCCCTCCTCCTGCCCGCCCAGCTCTTTCAAGGCCCCTTGACATTCAAGGTAAAAACCTTTTTCCATCTTCGCTTGGCTTAACTGTTGAATTAAGTGGTCTTATTCTGTTAAGAAGTTCTACCCAAAATGAGCAATTTTGAGAGAAGGCAGCATGAGTCTGCTCAGGCCGGCTTGTCAAGAGCCTTAGCGCCTCCGCTAATGAACATCGTTTGGGAGCTGGCTGGGATTAAGCCATTATCTGTGTGACCTTCACATGACCCGTTATACACCCAAATTCATACATTCCAATTCCGTGTCTAACGACGAAGGCCTTGCAGCTCCTTTCCCCTCTGCTATCATTCCTCTTCAATCTCCAGGACCCATTATGCAGCAATTTTGCTTTCTCCAATTTCATTTTTTACTTTCAAAGTAAATGCCACTTGTCAAGCAACCCACATAGTCTTTGGATCCCTATCTGCTAAATTATTGCTGAACTTGATTTTTTGGAGGGCCCCACTCTAGGCGACCTAAATTCTTCTCTGTCTTCTACACTTTCTCCTTTCTCCCTGAAGGCAGCCACATGTGGCTTCATTGCCTGGAAACGTTGTTCTGGACTCATTTATCCATTAGCCCAGTTGGATTGTTATCCTTCCTAGCTGAACTAGCTAGTGTGCTTGCTTATCTGAACTCCAGACAGAGCTGATCCTCTGAATGAGAACTATCGTTTGGAACCCTCTCAGATAATCTTCCTGGAGCTAAGGTCCTAGGCACATCTAAACACAAGGATTGTCTCCACGCATAGCTTCTAAAAGACCTTGGCGCTCTTGGAAGGGTGAATCCCAGCTAGATTCTCTTTTGCCTGAATCCCATCTCATATCAGATGACCTGTACAGACTCTCAGCCTTTCTGCCTGGTGATGCCAGCTGTAGATAGAATGTGTGATGGGAGAAAATGGTTCCTGACTAGCAAAGAGCAAGTATATATAATTGCCTTCTAGAAGTAGCAGTTAAGAACTTCTACAGTGAAACCAGGCTGCTAACGCATGGTAAAACTGACCCCACACAAAGGTCAACAGCCTTGCTACATTCTACTCTGAACAGACAAGGAACAGAGCACTGGGCTGGGTGTGAAGTACCCCAAATCCAAAGGACACGGCCACATAGATAAATGCTCAAGGAATAGCCAAGCTTGTGAATCCAAAGAACGCGACCACATATATAAATTCTGAAGGGGATAACCAAGCTTGTGACCACAGTATGTGAAGGATGGATAAAGGAATTGAAATATGTAGCCTGGAACAGAGAGTGTATATGGGTTAATCCAAGTGGAAAAGTTTGTCTCAGTCACCTGTTTTACAAATTAGAAACCTGAGACTCAGCACAGAACCGGGGAATAGCCAGGGTGAGCTTTTAAAAGAAAAAACCGACATCATTTTGTT
Source organism: Mastomys natalensis (assembly GCA_021653895.1). Classification (NCBI taxonomy): domain Eukaryota; kingdom Metazoa; phylum Chordata; class Mammalia; order Rodentia; family Muridae; genus Mastomys; species Mastomys natalensis. Next base: position 545,338 of record JAJTUV010000391.1, read on the forward strand.
TTGCCATCTAAAACCCTCCAATGACTTTGCCATCGCTATTGGAATAAAGGGTCAGCTCCCAAGCCTTGGCCCCCACAGAGATCTCATATGGTGGGTGGTGCTAGCTTTTCTGGGTTAGGGAGAGGGTCAGCAAAGCTGCACCAATCCAGAGGCACTCCCATCCTCCCAATACTTAGGCAGAAATTCACTCTGCTCTCTTAATATCAATGGCACTGTAAGCTGTGGCCCAAACCAGGCTGTGAGAAGCCCCAGGTAGCAGTCATTGTAAGCCGATATTCAGAAACACATTCGTGCACATAAAGGAGCTCACCCACTTCATCTACAGGATGATGAGAAACAAGAGCAGCCTGGACCAGAAAGTACAGAGTGACAAGCCGTTCCAGGGAAGACAATGCGCATCTCAAAGGAATGAATTATAACACCATTGCACAGATGGTATCTACCACATGTAAGCCCACGAAGCCTGTTACATTTCATTCTAAGTAAAAGAGCTGGAATGATAACAGAAAAATCAGAGATGAGTGCTTGAGGGTAGGCAAGAAGTCTCTACTATCCCAGAGGTGAAACCTCTCTGGCTGCTGCTGGCTCTTCTGAGCAGGGTCACTTTGCAGTCTAGTTAAAAGTCAGTCCCACAGGAGCATTCCCTGCCCATGCTGTCTGAAGGCATGCACCTCCTGGAGAGCGCTGCCTCAGCTCAGGACTTTGTTCATTCATGGCACTTGTCACCAGTCAGCTCATTTACTTATCGGATGTCTTCATTTTGTCTATCCTTCTTCCTCATGCCTCCAAAACCATGTTCTCCATAAGGGTAGGAATCTTAGCCAAAATATTGATGTTTATTAGCTTTCTTGTACTGCTTAACAAAGTATCCCCAAATAGAGTCTCATCAAATGATAACCCCTGATTGTGCCATTGTCCTGTGAATCTGGGATTCAGATGCGGCTCTGTTGGACCAGGCTGCATCACTTCACATGGCAACAGGTGGAGTTAACTGAAGTCTCAGCTGGTGCCGCAGCTCTGCTGTGTTTCAGAATGGCTGCATGGGGGCCCTGCAGACCGGAAGCCTCAGCTTCTTCCCACATTGTCCATTTCTAGCCCTACTGAAGTACCCTTTCCCCCAGCTGCCCAAGAGAAAGCAAGGCAGAAGCCACATTGTCTTTTACAATTAATAGCCATGGAAGGTGCACATTTGTTAGAGTTTTTTTCAAAAAACTATTTTATCACTCTAATTGCTGGTTTTACTTATAATTCTGACAATGTTAGTAGTAAGTTTTATCTGAAAGAACAAGCTATAAAGTAGACAAAAAAACCTCCCAAAGGATAATACAAGTGTAATCTGGACAAGTATTCAATGTATTTGCAAACAAGACAAAGTGATGTTCTGTCTGTGTGTGTGTGTGTGTGTGTGTGTGTGTGTGTGTGTGTGTGTGTTTAAAAGATTTACCTATCGGGCTGGAGATGACTCAGTGGTTAAGAGCACTGGTTGCTCTTCCAGAGGTCCTGAGTTCAATTCTCAGCAACCACGTGGTGGCTCACAACCATCCATAATGAATTCTGATACCCTCTTCTAACATGCAGGTGTACATCCAGATAGAGCACTCATACATAAACTAACTAAATAAATACATAAATCTTTTTTAAAAAAATAAAGATTTACCTATCTATTTATAGATACCACCACTGGGTTGAAAAACTAGCTCATTGGGTAAAGAGTTTATTGGACAAGCATTAGGACTTGAGTTCAGATCCCCAGTGCTCACATGAAAAAAGTGAGTAGGTAGAGCATGCCTGGAATGTAATCAATAGGAGCTGGAGAAAGGCAGAACCCAGGCTCACCAGTCAGCCTGGCTCACTGAAACAATAAACTCCAGTTTCAGTAAAAGTCCTTTCTCAAAATCAGTAAGGTATAAAGTGATAGAGAAGGATATCTGATGTTAACCTCTGACTTCCACATGCCACAGGCACTCCCAAACACATACATATGCAATATGTGTGTATGCATATGTATATATGCATACACACAAGCATGCACTCGCACAATATACACACAATATATTACATACACATAGATAAATAGATAGCACATTTGTCAATACAATAACCAGAGAACGTTTTTAAAAGACCCAACTACTATGTTAATTTGCACTCAGTTGTAGGCTCAGCCCCTGCCTTAAAATTCTAAGGTAGAAGGAAAGCTCTTGATTATGGTTCCTTCCCAGATTTTGTGGAGATCTATGAAACTTAACTAGGTTGGAGAGGGAAGAAAGTGGTGGGAAAAGAAAAATACCCTTTACAAGGAAAGAAGAATTCAGAACCTCAGTGAAGCTCAATGACAAGGGTGAGGGTAACCTTGCAAATCCAGCGACCATACAAAACCCTCTTCTGAAGCGCCAATATAGTGTTAGCATATGATAGGGTCTTAGTATATGTAATGAGTTTATTTAACAAAGGAAGGAAGGATAGAACTCAATGTTACTAAGATCCTTAGCTAAAGTCAGAAAGGACGGCATTGGGAACATAAAGAAGTGGGGTCCAGGAGTGTCAATAACAAGACTAGAATGTCAAATTTATGTATCGGAGGGAAAGTGGTGGGAAGTGTGGCAAAGAAAACAATTGTAGGGGCCTGAATTCAACTCCACAATGGAAAGAAATAAACATCCTGCACTATCGTAAGTTTTATTTATCTTTATCTTATATTCATGTTTGCCTAAGTGGATGCATGTGTAGCATGTGTGTGCCTGATGCTGATGGAGGCCAGAAAAAGGTGCTGGATCTCCTGGAACTGGAGTTACAGACTGTTGTGAACCACCGTGTGGTGCTAGGAACCAAACCTACATCCTCCTCAAGAGTGGTAAATGTTCTTAACCACTGAGCCATCTTTCCAGGCCCAGAACTTTAAAAATCTTCAAGTTATTTTTTATCTAGTTTTATTTGTTTATTTTTGTTTGTTTGTTTGTTTGTTTGTTTTTGTGACAGGGCCTCTCTACATAGCGCTGGATGTTCTGTAACTTGCTTTGTAGAGCAGGCTGGCCTTCAACTCACCAAGACCCACCTGCCCCTCACAAGTGCTGGGACTAAAGGCATGTGCCACCACCACCCAGCTAAAGATATTAATGAGGTTCACTGCTTTGATTGCTGTCAAAAATGACTGTGGTTTTTATCTTATTTTCATACGAGTTTTGATTGACATAGAAGTATTTGCTTTGGGTTTACCAAAGCTGGAATTGATGGAGTGTTTTTCCAACTCTACTCTGACACCGTGAAGATGTTTCTGAGGCAGTTGCACTCACTGAAGCGAATGCTGCTACCTTGGTCCTGGATGAAGAGGTCCAGAGATACTTGAGTAACAGTTTGCCTTTGAGAAGGCAAGCCTAGCTGTCTAGGTGCCTGAAACATGTGATGACATTGTGTCTTCCAGGCCTGTCTTCTCCTTGAAGGTTAAAACTGGAATCCGACATTAAGAAAACTGATGTTTACTTCTTTTCTAGCGCCCCCTGTAATGACACGATATACTTGACTTCTGCAGTATCTTGTCACACCATAGATGGAATCAACAACGTGAGGGGCTCGTTCAAGTGTGTGAGTCTGAGCAGGAGTCAGGTGAGCTGCCTTGCAAATCCAGCGACCATACAAACCCTCTTCTGCAGCTGCCAATATAGTGTTAGCATACGATAGTATCTTAGTATATGTAATGAGTTTATTTAACGAAGGAAGGATGGAACTCAATGTTACTAAGATCTTAGCTGAAGTCAGGTGTTTAATCTCTTATTGGTACTCTTCCTATACAACAAAGCCATCTTTAAGACTTCCTTACCCTTGGGGCTAGTGGTTAAGAGCACTGGTTGTTCTTCCAGAAGACCCAGGTTCAATCACCAATGGCAGCTCACAACTGTCTATAACTCCAGTTCCAGGGGACCCGACACCCTCATATAAGACACACATGTGGTCAAAACACCAATGCACATAAAATAAAAATAAATTAAAAAAAGATTTCTCTATCCTATGCTCCATTTTCCAATATCATCTCATATATTCCCATCTTTCCCAGATGTGCCAGAATAACAAACCCTGAAAATGATTTTTCGAGCAAAGTAATGAATGAAAATACCATTGTGAAGAATGCAGACGTGTGGCACTGGGTCTGAGGCTCTGGATGGCTGAGAGGATGTGGATGTCAGATGATGTTAGCAACACTGGATAGCAGAGCCATCACTATGACACTTCATCCTATCAATGAATCTTCAAGGTGTCAGTTTGGCCAGATGTCCAGGGTGGGGCTTAAGCTTCCACTTAGGTGATTGACAGGAATTTGAATCGCTGGGGGTAAGAGAGAAACAATCCCACTTCTCTAGTTGCTCTCACTGAGGACACCCTTGTGGAGGATGCTCCTGAGAGGAATCACAGCCGTAAGCCTACAGTGTGATCAGAAAACAAACGATGGGAAGATGAGGGGAAAGGTAGATGGTGAGTCCCAGGCAGCAAAATAATGTCCTCAGTGGTACCTTTGTATGGGATGGAAGAGTTATGTTTTTTAAGGGTTTGGGGGGTGAAAGATATATTTGCAGGAATTGATGCATGTGTGCATGCACCCGTGTGTGCACTCGTGTGTAAGTTAGTTTTTGGTATCTGCCTGGGAATCTGAGTCATTTAACTTGTTTAGAGTCAATTGCAATAAACCAGGTGGCTATGTGTCACTCATGCAAATCACTTCTCCTCACACATGGCTGCAACCCCAGCTGCCAAAACGTTGTCATGTTCTTGTCTCCAGAGCCTTAATAAGAAGGAAAAAATACAGTCTGGAGTGTAGATGTACCAACAGTCCCTGGATATCACTAAGCTTGTGTGGCTACCAATGGAGCCTGTTAATAGCTCATGACCAGCCTCTCCCAAGACACAGAAGAAAAGGAATGCAGATGGCAGTGCAGGCTAATGGGTCCGGTCTCTGAGGTCAGAGCATCAGCTGACCTACTTAGGAAATTCTTTATTTGAACCACAGAATCTTGAGTAGGGAACTAAAAATCTCACCTTCCTGTCCTACATGAGTATTATTGACTAATTTTTGGCTCAAACATTACTGGTGTCAATAATGGCCTAATTTTTGTGAGAATTCAAAAAACCAGAATCAAGATACCCAACTGTTTTGATTTTGTGGTTCAGAAGACAATATTCAAATGGTACACTTCTAGAAGGAACATTTAGTGAAAACTATTCTAATTTTTAAAAAATATTTTATTTATTTTATTTATATGAGCACACTGTAAGCTATCTTCAGAAACACCAGAAGATTCCATTACAAGTGGTTGTGAGCCACCATGTGGTTGCTGGGAATTGAACTTAGAACCTCTGGAAGAGCAGTCAGTGCTCTTAACTGCTGAGCCATTTCTCCAGCCTAAAACCTATTCTCTTAATGAAAATTTAAGTGTACAGTATTCATGGTTAACTACAGGCACTGTCTTGTATGAATGATGTCCAGAACTTACTCGTCTTATATAACTGAAACTGTATACCCACGGAACAGCTACTGGCAACCAACATTCTTTTCTGTGTACTCGATTATATTTGGTTCCTCATACAAGCAGATTCAACTGTCCTTTTGTGACTAGCCTGTTTCACCTAGCACAATATTCCTCTACTTTCATGCATGCCATAGCATGTGTCAGGATTCTCTCCTTTTTTGGTGCTAAATAGCATGCCATCTTTTGATAGTAACGACAGAGAGGAATTGGAACTTCTTTTCTCTTATACACTTGTTTTAACTTAAATAGTGTACATATGACTTATGTTAGCTGTAGAAAACTCAGAAGATATATACAAATAAAAAAGGAAGAACCTGTTTGTAACTTTCCTAAGGATTTATTGTCACTACTATTTTTAAGTTATGTGTATATGTGTGCACATCTGTGTGGGTATATGCACATGAGTGTAGATGTCCTTCAAGTCCAGGAAAGGGCATTAGGGTTCTAAGATCTGGAGTTACGGGCAGTTGTGAGCCATCCAACACGTTCTGGAAACCAAACTCCATGCTCTACAAGAGCAGTACACAATTTTAATCACTGAGCCATCTCTCCAGCTCCCATCTGTAATTTTTACAGCAGGGATATGGAGATACCCATTGCAATATTTTTCCCAATATGAATTGTAATTTTTTAATGTCATAATGCACATGGCTTTATTATCTGCAATGTTCTTTGCAATGCTTTGGTTATATCATTCTCTATTAATAAGTACCTATAACTGCTTATGACACCACTGTATAATATTCCATTGTATGAATACAGCCGAGACTGTGGACAGCTTCCGTTTTATATTTTTCTACTGTAGTTAGTCCTATGCTCCTTGGTGTTAATCACCAGGCAAAGCTTTATTAGCTGTGTTGTCTAACTCCAGCCTCCATTCATAACTCCCCTGTCTGTCCCTATTATAAATAATTAAAGTGTTTTACAGTTTATGCTTATCAAATTACATATTAATGGCTCCTAAGGCAAAAGATCATTACTATGATTAATTACAGCAGAGACATTCAGTTCACACGAACTGAATCCTCCCTTCACGTCAGAAGCGATGCCTTCATCTACAGACTAAACTTTATAGGCCAGAAGGATCTTTCTCAAGAACAGATGTCATTCAGGATCCTCTTTAATAAGGACAGAATTACATCATTATTTAATGATACAGACAGGAAAAATTAAGTTGCAAGATAAGAGGATTGAGTTAGAAAATGGTTTGCTAGATTATAACCAATATTGCAAGGTAGAAAGAATGTGAGCTCGGCTTAGGTGCAATGAAATGGGAGTTTGGCACTAGCCCTTGTTTGCTGTGGGATGTTGAACACCTGACTTCTTTGAGCCTTCCTTATCTGTAAGATGCTTCTTACCGCTGAATGCAGGGTACTCTAGTTCTTGTTGTTTTGTTTGTTTGTTTTGTTTTTTGTTTTCTTTTCTTGCTGTGATAAAACATTCTGATCAAAGCAACTTGCGAGCAAAGGATTTGTTTGGTTCACTTCCAGGCCATAGTTCATCACTGAAGTAGTCAGTTTAGGAACTCAAGCAAAATCTAATGCAAACACCATTGAGGAACTCTTCCTATTAGCTCTATTTTCAAAGGCCCATGACTAGCTAGCTTTTTATACAGCTCTGGATCACCTACATAGGGTTAGTATTACCCACAGTGAACTAGACCCTCCTATATGGATTAGCAATTGATCCATGACCCAAAGGCATTCCTAATGATTTGGGCAATTCCTCAGTTGAGATCTCCTCTTTCCATGTGACTCTAGGATATATTAAGGTAACAATAAAAACTAACACAGAGTTATTTTAAAGATTAAAATGATATTAATTATATCAATGTGATTTTTTTGTCATGGACTAATAAGGGGAGGGAAATCTTCTCTTTCTTTGCAGGAAGCAACAGAATAAATAGAGTAAAATGTCCCCTGCTTGAGTATTAGGACCTGGAAATCAAGATTTTTCTGCAACTTAGAAGACACTGTCTCAGTCTCTTGTTCCTGAAAATTTGGAAGATTCCTGACAAAGTCACCACATATTGCTGGGTCTCATTAATAAAAGAATTTAGCCGGGCGGTGGTGGCGCGCGCCTTTAATCCCAGCACTTGGGAGGCAGAGGCAGGTGGATTTCTGAGTTCCAGGCCAGCCTGGTCTACAGAGTGAGTTCCAGGACAGCCAGGGCTACACAGAGAAACCCTGTCTCGAAAAACCAAAAAAAAAAAAAAAAGAATTTAAGAATGGATTTAAAAAGAAGCCCAGGGACAATTTTATTAGAGTTTAAAAGCAAAACTCTGGGGTAGACAAGCTGTGATCTTGGCAGCTGCCTGGAGGAGAGAGATGGAGGAAAGAAAAGAGACAGCCATACCATTTGGATTGAACCAACATGAGGAGAGTCAAATGGCAGACAGTCAAGTATGTGGCCAGGAGAAAGACTTAGAGAAAGAGTGAAGCCCAAGAGTCAGGGACAGGATGTTTAGAAAAGAAGAAGACACTCTTCAGAATGATCCAGAATAGTGTGGCTATAGCTTTCTAAGTGAGTGCACTCGGGGGTAGGAATTCTGGGAAGGAAAAAGCACATGATTTCATTAAAGGGATTGTTCCCCTAGTTCTTTAACATGCTTAAGCCCACCTTTCTAGAGGTGCTTCCTTGGCCAAATGATTGACCTGCCCAACTGCAGTGTCAGGTCTTCACCCAAGCCATGTGTTCCACTCCTGTGATCTAAAGAAAGCAGTCTTCCTATAATGAGATTTTATAGCTACTGTAACACAGTTCTACCTTAAGTATCTCAGACGAGCAGAGTCCTACATGAAAGGGCAGGCAAAGTATGTACAACCACACAGAGACACTTTTCCTGACTTGACTGGGACATTATAAACAGTTATTTCAGGCAACAGGTACTGGTGTGATTTCTTCTGGGTAGAGTAGCCATCTTGATTTATGGGGGGAGAGGTGGGTGGGGTGCTAGGGATGGGACCTTATCTAGAATAAGTACATGCTCTACTGCTGAGTGTAGACCCCCAGCTTGAGCCATCTTGGTATTAACCTCTTTATGCCAATCCATACTAGGCAAGTAGGAAAACAAGGTCATTTCATTTCAAAGTACTCAGTTATTGCCCAGGTAATCAAGAAAAATAATCAGGCATGGAGGTGTGCAGCTTCATTTTGTTTGGCCAAGATGATCTTCAGTGCCTTCCTTTTGGAATTATCAAGTCTCGGTCTTCTTGTGATATTTCTTTTCTACTTACTTGACGTTTTTTACACGTGTGCATTATATGCTATGCTCTAGGTTGAATCTACTGGAACTACAAAGATGGCAGAGGCATCGTCCTTGTTTAAAAACAAAACAAAACACAAACCCTTACTTTACTGTTAAGCTGGGAGCAGGCAGGGAATGTAGGAGTCACTAACAAAGATGTATAACCCTGGCTGGGGAGATGGATCAGTGGGTAGACTTCTTGATTCATAAGTTCAAGGACCAGGATTCGAATACCTGGTACCCAAATAAAAATCTATGTGTGTTCATATGAGTGTGCCAGTAACCCCAGCATCCAGGGCAAAGATAGGCAGACCCCCAGGAGCTTGCTGGCCTGCCAGCCTCCTTGAAACATCTAGCTTTGTAACTGGCCAGGAATGAACATATTTTAAGGAGACACTGGCACCCATCTCTTTGGCTACAAGACCATTGGAAGACTGGGCACAAAGAGCTTAGAATTTTCCCAAGAGTGTCTGGCTGGCAGGAGAAACTGTTGAAGCCCAGATGTAACCAGAATTTTACATCTTACTGATGACCTTGTTTGAGAGAAAGACTAGCCGGGCGGTGGTGGCGCACGCCTTTAATCCCAGCACTTGGGAGGCAGAGGCAGGCGGATTTCTGAGTTCGAGGCCAGCCTGGTCTACAGAGTGAGTTCCAGGACAGCCCGGGCTACACAGAGAAACCCTGTCTCAAAAAAAAAACCAAAAAAAAAAAAAAAAAAAAAAAAAAAAAAAAATTGAGAGAAAGACTAAATGCTGAAGAGCCTTGAGGCAATGATGGGCAGGGGGCCACATCTTACCTGGACTGCTTAGGTTTTCTTATCTCTTGCTTTCTATTCAAGCCCTACCCTGTTATGACCCTCAAAGATAGACTTGATCAGGCCGCTGGCTCTCTCTGTCCCTTTTCTGAATGTAGCATTGAATAAATCTTTGCTTTTCTGCTTTTTGTCATTAGTTTGTCTCTTTTAACTGGCTTACTAAGGAAGAGTGTCTAAACCTGGCTGCTTGGGGACACAAGCAACGAATCCTAAGGGCAGGATCCCTGATAGCCTCCTCTAACCTCCTCAACGCACATACAAAGCACAGATATACAGGGGCATACAGGCACGCACTGCACACAAACACACCCACAAAGAGATGATTTTTAAAAGTAAACAAATGAGTACATTGTAATAGAGAAATTCCAACATGGTATGTACGAAGCCGTGGGGAAAGCAGAGAAGAAGGCCATCACTGGAGTAATGAAGTTTGAGATATCTTGATGCTTTCTAAGTGGGCAAAGAGGGCAGTCATTCTTCTGGGCAGGTTTGGGGAAGTCTGAGAGGGTGTTGTGAGGAACTGGAACCCACTGTGAAGCGGGGCCATGAGCTAGCCTCAGCACACTCTTCCAGTTGGCTATAACCCTCTACAGCAATGGAATTCTAGCTGAGATTATCTAGTCTTCCAAAGCCAGCCACCTGGAACTTTACTAGCCCAGAACTTCTCAGAAAGCTCACACTCATTCTTTGAAGTCTTTAATAGCAATGTCCCTTTCCTTCTCAATCGTAAAATCTTTTTCTGAGCATGCGCATGTGTCAATGAGGCCATGCATCCATTGAGCTCCGTTGGACTTCTGACATGCTTTTGTGCAAATGAAAGCTTTCTGAATGTTTGCTGCACCCTGACCTTCAAAACACTTATGTGTGATTAATATTTGGCAGAGTTTCTCTTTATAAGATTTGAGATTGTTATTATTTATGTGAGCAGCAAATGTGAATGCAGTGCTCACCCCTTTTAAAGGCTTTTCCACTATCATTCACACAGGGTATAAAAAAATTAATGTGATTCTAAATAATCTTGACCTCTGGAAAAGGCAACAAATGCTGTATTTGATTCAAGGTAATTTTGTTAAAGGCAACTGAGAAAAATGAACAGTTCAGCCCTACGGAGCAGGGATAGTCAAAGGCTGACCTATCTCAGCGGTCCCGTTTCCACACCAACAGAGATAAATGGGTGTGTCTGTGGTCTCTGACCTGGAAGAGCTGGATGGAGGGCAGGAAGGAAGAAAGGAGGGAAGGAGGGGAAGAGATGGCCTAGAGTTCTGAAAATGGGCCCTTCCTTACTAAGCCTTTTACTTATAAAGGACAAGAACTCAGTTCAATCTGGGCTCAAGGAAAACAATAGAAGCTGGATGAGGTGATGCATCCTTTAATCCCAGAACATGTGGGGCAGAGACAGGAAGTTCTCTGTGAGTTTGAGGGCATCCAGATCTACATAGAGAGTTCAAGGTTAGTCAGGGCTACATAGAGAGACCCTGTCTCAAAACAAGAAAGGAAGGGAGGGAGAAAGATAGGAAGGAAGGAAGGAAGGAAGGAAGGAAGGAAGGAAGGAAGGAAGGAAGGAAGGAAGGAAGGAAAGAAGGAAGGAAGGAAGGAAAGGAGGGAAGGAGGGAGGGAGGGAGGGAGGGAGGGAGGGAGGGAGGGAGGGAGGGAGGGAGGGAAGAGAAGGGAGGGAGGAAGAAAGGAAGGAAGAAAGAAAAGAAGGAAGGAAGGAAAGGAGGAAGAGAGGGAGGGAGGGAAGGAGGAAGAGAGGGAGGGAAGAAAGGAGGGAGGGAAGGAAGGAGGGAGAAAGGACAGGAGGGAGAGAGGAAGGAAGGGTGAGAGGGCAGGCAGGCAGGCAGGCAGGTAGTTGAAAAGTGGACACCTTAGCTGAAAGCCTGAGGAGCGGGACTGCTCAGACATGTTTAAACAGAAACCCTCAAAAACGCTTTGCTGTGTATTTTTTTTTTTTTTTTTTTTTTTACTTCTTAGTGCTTCCCTGCTTGTTTTATACCCTTCAAGCTGGCTCTCCTGTCCTGATGACAAAATGATCCCTTACTGGTCCTGGCTCATCTCTTTTTTTGGTTTTTCGAGACAGGGTTTCTCTGTATAGCCCTGGCTGTCCTGGAACTCACTCTGTAGACCAGGCTGGCCTCAAACTCAGAAATCTGCCTGTCTCTGCCTCCCAAGTGCTGGGATTAAAGGCGTGCGCCACCACCGCCCGGCTCTGGCTCATCTCTTTACAGCCCAGCAATCCTACAGGAAAGAGACAGTCTCTCTCTGCCCAAGGCTGTGACTGGGATTCTGCGATTGTGTCTCACTGTGCCAGCAGGAGTCGTGTCTAAGCCACTGGATTAGTTGCCATGCACAGAATGTGTACTGAGGTTTGAAGAGCATCTACAAAACTCAGGTTGAAATTTAACTGCCGTTAGAGCATCTAAATAAAGACATGAGCAGAATTTGGGAGGTAGAGGCAGAATGCTCTGGGATTCAAAGCCAGCGTCAGCTACATAACGAGTTTAAGGCCCACCTGGGACATATAACAACACCCTGTGGTGGTTTGGTTAAGAATGCCCCCAGAGGCTCATATGTTTGAATACTTAGTCTCCGGTTGGTGAAACCGTTTTGGAAAGGACCTCTCTCTCTCTCTCTCTCTCTCTCTCTCTCTCTCTCTCTCTCTGTCTGTGTGTGTGTGTGTGTGTGTGTGTGTGTCTATCTCTGTCTCTCTGTCTCTCTATCTCTGTCTCTCTCTCCCCTTGCCCCATGGTGGTAGATCAAGATGTGAGTTCTCATCTCTTTCTTCACTACACCATTATGGATACTAATGTTCTAAAACTGTAAGCCAAATTAAATGCTTCCGCGTATAAGTTGCCTTGGTCACAGTATTTTATCACAGCAGTAGGAAAGGAACTAAGATAAAGCCCTCTCAAAACAAACAGAAGAAAGCAGAGCGATCTTCCAGAGGTAATGAAGCCATAAGGACTGTGGGAATGTAGTAGTGGTGGGAGTGATAGTGATCCAAAGTCCGGGTTTGTTTTAGGATTGAGCCCTGTCCAGTTTTCTTCTCAGCATCATGAATGACTACTTACCCTTCTCTGTGCTGTGCTGTGCTGTGCTGTGCTGTGCTGTGCTGTGCTGTGCTGTGCTGTGCTGTGCTGTGCTGTGCTGTGCTGTGCTATGACACAGCCCAAGGGCCTTGTCAGCTGCCAGCATATACCAGGGATGTGATCTCAGACTTCCCAGCCTCCAGAACCACAAACCATGTAGATCTCTACTGTTCTCAAGTTATCCCATCTGTGTAATGCCATAACAACTGAAAGTAAATAAGACAATGGACTGAGGGGCTGGAGAGATGGCTCAGCGGTCAAGAGTACTGTCTGATTTTCCAGAGGACCTGAGTTCAATTCCCTGATCCCATTATGGAGGGGATTTGATGCCCTCTCCTGGCACACAAGTGTACATGCAGATAGAGCACTCATACATTAAAATAAATAAATAAATGAATCTTAAAAAAAAAAAAAAGACAATGGACTTACTTGACTAGCCCAGCCCTCAGATAAGAGGGGTCGAGGAGGGAAGACAGGTACTTGGAAGGCACAATCAGGCCTGGTAAGCTAAGATACATGACTTACCAATGATGGCAGTGACAGGATTCCTCTTCCCAAGCCTGTTTTCTCCTTAGACATTCTAGTTGTGCCCTCCAGAGTCCCAACAGCTGGATGTGCCGATGAGACTGAGTTCTGGCCAATGGAAGGTGACAGAAAGTAATACAGATTTCCTCTAGGCCCTTGAAACCTGTCAGTAACATTCAAAACCTCTAAGAGAAAACAACATACAAACACAGAAGGGCCTGGGTCCTTTACTTCTTAATAATTTGGAAGAATGATGACCAACGTACACTGTGAATATTTTAGCATGTTTGAAAATGTGTTTCAAAGGGTGTGTTTGTTATAGCAGCTAACATTAACTGGTTGAGAGAGGTACACATATGTACAGGAAAGAGAAGGATGGGTTTTTAATTGAGTGGGTATAAACTAAGCAGCTCATGTCCACTGTAAACAAGTGCCTGAGGCCTGAGATTTCATCCATCCTAATCAGTCAGTTATCATTAGGTAACAGACTGCTGTGGTCAAGTAGCCAGAAAATATGGCTTCAATGCCTGACTGCTACCAGTCAGTGCCCAGCCATGGCTTTTTCATTTCCCGCCGACCCTCCTTTTCTTCATCTGAAGTGTTGATGGAAAAAAATCTGCCCTACTGTGAGTATCAAGTATAATTCCAGTGTGAGGTAGACTACCCAAGGCTAGCCGTTGAACAACCTGTTAATGACTTAATGAGTCCATTTCACTTCATTGCATTGTGATCCACAGAACCTTGTAAGTTAGCACTTATCAGAGCTCAGTCACTAGAGAACTGGCTGCTCTTCCAGAGGATCCAGGTTCAAGTCCAGTTCCTAGCTCCCACATGGTAACTTACATGGACCCCAGACATGAAGATGATCCATAAACATTGATGCACACTCAATAAAGTAAAACATAAAAACATATTGGCACCTAGCTAGGTTCTGGGAAAGAAAATCTTCTACATACCTTGGTCTCTGGAGAAGGACCACAGAGCCATGATCAACTCTACCATTCATAAGAAAGCTTGAAGCTTCCCTCCCACTCCCTTGTCTCCTTTCCACTGGTGCTTAAATGCTATCTAATGCTTATTCATTTGTCCGAATGCTAGCCACTCCTTTTCCCACCTGAACTTATAGTTCCAGCCAGTCCTTTGGCCACAGACTGCCAAGTGAGACTTCTAAAACCCAATTGTGTCCTATGTCTGAGAATAGAAGCCTCTGTTCTTAGTCCTAAATCTAAGGCGCATTTGGGAATGTTCGCAATGTGTCTCAACCTACTCTCAGCTCATGTTCCACATTAGTCAGACGATACTTAGCTGCATCCTGAATGGTTGGGACCAGCAGTCCAGACAACAGAAGGGCAGAGAACACAGGAGGGATAACTGGAGTTGCTCACTGGACAGGTAGAACCCAGACAATGGGTGGGGTATGGGGGTGGAGAAGAGAAGGAGGAGGAGTTAAAATGAAGCAGGGAGGAGTACTTGAAGAAGATTGATGGTAGGTACAAAAGCCCTAACCACTGAAGGAGGGAACTCAAAGCTGTTTGTGTGGAAGAATCAAAAGAGAGGAGACACTTGGAGTACAAGTGACAAGGAGGCAGGAAGGCCCTGGCCCAGTGCTGCAAGACAGTCAGGGAGGCAGTGGGAAAAGGACAAGGTCACTGGGTGTGGCCAAGAGAGTCTCTACAGTGTTTTCACTGGAACAAAGTGGGAAGAAGCCTGCAGGACTGAGAGAAGAGAATAAAGGAGAAGAAAAGAGAAGGGAGGGAGGCAGGGGAAGACAGGGGGAGGGAGGAGAAGGGAGGGGAAAGTGCAGTGGGAGGAACTAGCCCTCTTCAGGAGAATGGCTGAGGTAACCTGAGTCCAACCCTAAGAGGCAGCCCATTGTTCCTGGCCTGTGGTGGTGGGCCAGAGCTCCTTGCTTCAGCTCCACGGAGATTTCCACAGTCACCACCTGTTCCTTGTGGCCCAGCCAGGCAGCTAACGCCTGAGCTGTTACCAGAACTGGTTCAAAGGGACCGAACAGCAGGTGCTAAAATCCCAGTTCATTCACCTCAGGAGCACCTTCCTCCTTTGCCCACCTGGCTCACAAATGTCTTCCCTCCAGAGCTCCTGGAGGCTGGACCATGACGCTAATTTCATCCCAGTGGTGATCAGCAGCAGGATGGGACCTGAGTACAAGTTCCCAGAGAATCTAAACCCAGCTCCTCTACTCTGCAGCTGTGCCTGTTTATTATGCAGGTCATGGCTCCTACCAGACCCTCAGTCTCTTCATCTACACAATGGAGACAATGGAGACTCTTGAGGAGAACAGATCTCAAGGCCAGATCAGAAAACATGGCAAACTCTTTTCCAGAAGGTTCGTTGTCCAGAATGTTTGACGTGGTGCTCATTTGTCCGAAGCTGCAGGCATGCCCTCCACAGATGGTTTCCTTCTCTCACAAACGATATCCAGCACTGTGATCACTTTTGCTTTTCTGTGTACCAAACAGACCAATGGCATCCCACCTCCACTGCTACCACTGTAATCAGTCTGTGGGGGCATCATTGCCGTCAGGGAAAGTGCAGTCTCTGACCACTAATTTTAGGACTTAAAATCCTGCATCTGCGACTGGAGTTAACTCCTCTGGCCCTTTGTACACCAGGTACACATATGGTGCACAGACAGACATAAAGGAAAAATTGGTACACATAAATAAAATAAATAAATAATTTTTAAAAATCCTGCATATGCGGGCTGACGAAGTGATTTAGTGATAGAGAGCTTGCCTAACACATACCAGACACTGGACTATATCCTAGGCACTAAAAAAAATCCTTCCATCATGTCATCCTGCCTTCAAAGCCCTCTCATTGTGTTTATAAAAAAAAAAAAAAAGAAAAGAAAAAACATTAAATCTGTATCTCATGGAGTGCTGTATATGCCCTATGGAGTACTATATATGCCCTACAGAGTGCTATGTATACCCTAAGGAGTACTGTATTTGTCCTATGGAGCACTATACATATACCCTATGGAGTGCTATATATGCCCTATAGAGTGCTATGTATGCCCTATGTAGTACTATATATGCCCTATGGAGCACTATATACATACATACATACATACATACATACATACATATGTATATATCCTATGGAGTATTATATATACCCATGGAATGCTATATGTGCCCTATGGAGTGCTATATATGCCCTGTAGAGTACTATATTATGCCTTATGGAGTGCTATATATGTCCTATAGTGTGCTATATCTACCCTATGGAGTACTATATATACCCTATGGAACATTATATATGCCCTATAGAGTATTATATATACCCTGTAGAGTGCTGTACATCCCCTATGGAGTGATATATATGCCCTATGAAGTATTATATATATCTTATGGAATGCTATAAATGCCCTGTGGAGTACTATATATACCCTATAGAGTACTATATATACCCTATGGAGTGATATGTATACCCAATGGCATGCAACATACATCCTATGGAGTGCTACATATATAGTCTATGCTGTGGAGTCCTGCATGAACTCCCTTTAGAGGTGTTTTGTTGCTGCATAGCTACTCCCAGCCCATCTCCAGGTTTTTACTCTGACGCAGCTTACTTGTGCTTTATCATATTCAAGTCTTTGCTCACCCAATACCTTCAAGGGCCCCCACAAGATCCTATTACAAACCACACTCCTGTGACCCAGCTCCCAGTTGCAGCTTTACCCCCGTGCTATCATATTTCATCCCATTTTCCTGTGGGCTATCTCTGCAGAACCCTAACTATGTTGTGTTTACATGGAAGCCCTTGTTTGCTGGGACGAGGGCTTTGTTTTCTCTGGTTATTCTGAGAACCTAGGGTAGTTCCTAGCAAGTGATAAGCCTTCAGTATCTGTTGACTGAAAGTTAAGAAATGGATGAATGTACTTCCCATATCTGTCAAGCTAAGGCATGTTCTCGATCCTTTCTGGCCGACTCCACAGTGGCCAGCTCCATATACAGATAGAGCACTCCCTCTCAAGTCTGGTCTAGGCACTATACACTTGTACAGTGCAAACTGCTTGATTTGCTTTGTGGAAATGCTTTGCCTCAAATCAAGTCAAGCTTTGAATCAAGAGCAAAAAGAACACTCTTTCAATTATTTTTATTACAAAAACCACTAAATTGGGTATGGTAATTCATACCTACAACCCTGGGGACAGTAAAACAGAAGTGCCATGAGTTCCAGGCTAGCCTGGGCTACAGAGTGAGACCTTGTATCAAATAAAAAAATAAGATGACTAAAAATCAAGAGGCTGGAGAGATGACTCAGAGGTTACAAGGGTTGAATGTTCTAGATGACACTGGTTTGATTCCCAGTCCCCACATGGCACCTACAAAAACCTGTAACTCCAGACCTAGGAGATCAGGTACCTCTTCTAGCCTCTGCAAATGCTAGGCACACATGTGGTATACCAGCATTCTTGTTGGCAAAAGACTCATACGCATTAAGTAAATACAATGAGAAGGCGAGGCTGAGTCCAAGATAGACTTCAAGTTGGCAGTTAAGAAGACTAGGCCTAAGAACTGGGCAAGCCCAGGCAAGTCAATTCCTAATAGAAAAAAACCTCAGGCTCCAGCCTTCACGCCCAGTAATGGTTCTGGAATGCCTAGAGATAGAGTAAGATAAAGCTTATCTACCTCAGACTTCCTCAGCAACAATTTCCAGCCCCTACACCCTGGTAATGGAATGTCCCAGCCACCTGGCCTGAGGCAAGGACAATGGGTCAGCAAGTTCCAGACCTCCCCAGTAACAGTTTCCAGCCTCTATGCCCCAATAATGGGGTACCCTTAGAGATGGAGTAAGATAGAGCTTCCCTACCCTAGAACCCCTATTGTGCTTTAAATCAAGCCCACAAGCTCAATTGATGGTCTCTCTATCTTGGTGATGGGAGACCCCAGCATCCTGGACTTCTGCAGAATGAAATAGTCTTTGTGTTTATGTGCTATTGAGTCCGGAGTATCTTTCTTTGGCAAATTATGGACCTTTACAATGTAAAGTTTAGAGTTAGATTAATCAAAAAGTATGAAGAAGTGGATATATTCATTATAAAATACTGTATTCAAAACAATTAATAAACATTTCTTCCTCTTTATCATTCTTCTCTAGTCCCATACCATGTCTCATCAAACACCACTGCTGTGTGTCCCTGACAACTATTCCTGTGCCCAGACACAGGTCTACACACATGTAACTCTCTTTTTTTAATAGAACTTTTTATGTTTATGAGTACACTGTAGCTGTCTTCAGACACACCAGAAGAGGGCATCAGATCCCATTACAGATGGTTGTGAGCCACCATGTGGCTGCTGGGAATTGAACTCAGGACCTCTGGAAGAACATTCAGTGCTCTTAACCACTGAGCCATCTCTCCAGCCTGTAATTCTCTCTTCTAGAAACCTGTGCATTGTGCTCAGTCTGCTATTCATTTACACACTTTAGACAGCCTCCTACTTGACTCATTTCAATCTTCATCGTTGCTAGCACCTGCCTGGTAGTCCTGAATACAGATACAATCAGGCCTTGGCGTAAGCCATGTAGAACACAAGGTGAGCTCCCATTTGGGGCGATGACAGATCCTGCTGCTGCAAGCTCTACATGTGCTGCATATAGACATTTCTGTAGAAGAGTTACCTAAAAGACCAAGGGATGTCAGAGAATGTAATCATATTTATGAGCAGTTGAAAACATAAGTGATTAATTAAGTTAAGGGATAATGTTTCATCAAAAGACCCACAACCTACTCGACATGGCGATATATACTCGTAATTTTATCCGTTGAGAGCTAAGGGCAGGAGGATCAGGAATGTGAGGTCATCTGTGGCCATATACTCAGTCCCAGACCAGCCTGGGCTACATGAGACCCTGTCTCAGAACAAAGCAAAACAATGAACCAACAACAACAAAACCACAGAAAACAGCAACAAATCAGTTTAGCAAACCCTTGGTAACAAGTTTGACGGCAGAGGACAGTGAATGGCACTTGATAAGGACCCTTTTGTGGTGTATCATATTAAATCCTACAGTTACTTGGCAGGATAGAAATTACTGCTGTTCTTTGAAATCTGAAGAAAAGCAGGCCAGGATATTGAGATATCACATCTAAAGTCCCCTTCTATTAAGTAGCAGAGCTGTGGCCCAAACCTAGACCTGTTAACAAAAACACACTTTGGAGTCTCCATTTTCTCTGCCTCCTATCTAATAGAAGAAAACACTGGTCTGTGAACCTTGCTTGCTGCCAGCACCACTCTGAATTGCCTACTGCTTCACCTAAACACAATCTTCACATTCTCATAGCTTATCATGAAACCCTGAGGACCAACTAAGGTTAAAAATTCCCTGTATGGCTTTTCCCTCGGGGAGAATAGAGAAAACTCTTTGAAGCTGCCTCCCATTTAGGAAAAGCCAGCGTCAACTGCCCCAGCTTTGGTGGATGAGTCCGGTCTGGAGAGTTCTGTCCAGTCCTGGAGCACAGAATGAAGAGGTAACTGGGGACCCACAGAAGCTGTTCAGTTAGCCACTGCTAGGAACAGTTCCATCAGTACAAAAGGGCTCTGAGATGTTTTAGTAGCTTTATTCCCAAGTGGCTATCTGGCAAACAGAAAAGGCGAAGGGCCCCAACTGTAATCCATGCAGAAATCCACAGCTGGAAGGCTGGGGAACAAAAGCTATTGAAAATAAAGAGCCGGAGGAGTGGAGGAGTGCGGAGCATGCCTGCTGCCCTCAGTTTGATCCCAAGGACTATATAAACGGGGCGTAGTGGTGCATTCCTATAATCCCAGCCCTGGGTTAGTGGAGGCAGGGGAATCAGGAGCTCAAAGTCATTCTTAGGTATATATTGAGTGTGAGGCCAGCTTCCAATACATAGGACCATGTTTAAAACAAGAAGGAAGGGGGAGGGGCTGGTTACTGTAGAAATGGGCTGATGGATTTAGGAAGCCCCAGCATGATGTCGGCTGGGAGAAGTGGGGAAGAGCTTCCCATGTGACTTCAGATCCAAACCTCTTCGCCTCCGGAGAGTAGCCCATGGTACCTTTGCAGGCATCGCTTACGTGGAGCAAACCACTGCCCTTATGCCCAGGTGTGCCTTGCACCCTTGACTATTTACTCTTCCTTGGGGACTCTGAAGCTAGCCTCCATTTCACTGCCACCACTGGCCATGGGTCTGCTCCTCTGGGACCCTCCCAGAACAAGTTCAGTCTCACCCAGATACAGTCTTGGCAGCCTGGAGATGCCCTCCAGTTCTCCAGCCTTTAGGGACCTTCACAGCGGGGCTGAGGGGTCCAGGAAGGAAGCTTTCTTAACAAACAGGTCTAGCCTTTCTGGTTAGCAGCCTGCCGTCTGGACAAAGAAAACCAATCCCGCCTTGTCTTTTGAGTCTGCGGCCAGATGGGGAGGGAACAATAGCCTGGGGAGAAGTGGGGGGAGGCCCTGCCTCTTCACATCTTAATGAAGGTGTGAACTTTGAAGCTGTATTATGAGCACTTGAAAGCCCACCCCTGTTTAAGCTCCTTTCAGCTGTTCCCAGTCGCCCCGGATAATGAGGCTGCAGCTGTGTGGGAAGCGCTAGGGCAGAGAAGGGGAGGACAGGGTTATCGAGGCAGGAGCCCAGAGGACCCTGGCAGAAAAGCCACCCTTGGCTTCAGCCCTGCCCCGTGACCAGGCCTCCATGGCTCTCAGAGACAAGGAACTCTCTGTTCTAGCCAAAGGAGGGCAGTCACCTTGTTACAGACAGGAGGACAGCTGGGAGTCCTTTTAAAAACTTCCTTAGTGATAAAAAAAATTATAAAATAAAATAAAAGAGTCACCCCTGGAGGCCACCTGATGTCCTCGTGTCACTCTGATGCACACAGGAGTCTCTGTGGGGCAGAAGGGACAGTGGCCCTACATATGGTCACTTGGACAATCAGTGGCAGGTCAACTAGCTCCAATTCAAGTCTTGCCTACTCCACAGCCAACTCCTCCCTTTGAAGCCTTCAGGGCAATTCTGAGTGTCCACTGAAATATCTAAATATAATTAGGGGCCAGCAAGATGGCTCAGCAGGTAGAGGAACTTGTCGTGTGAACCTGGAGATTTGAGTTCACTCCCCAGACTGCACATAAAGGTAGAAAAGAACACTGTGATGCATGCTCTCTGCCTGCCATGCACACAATTGTCTTATGTTTATTGACCCATCTGCATTGGATGTGCTTGATCACATGTGGGTATGAAATACGTCAGATTGTACACTTGCCCCTGATTGGATGTAGGTATAGGAGGTACACAGGCAGCAAGAACATTAGAATGTATGCTTGCTGGGCCTGACTGGACCTGATGGGAGATATGGTGGCCTTATTGGTTTGCCAAGGAGAAGGAATTCTTCCTTAGGCTAAGAATGGAGTGGGAGTCTCTAGGTGATGAAATTCTCAGTGTGAAAAGTGGAAGGATTTGATTCTCAGATTACCCCTCCCTCTACCACCCCACTCCCTCGCTTCCAGTTGATGGGTGCCAATTGTATCAAAACAAGAATTTATGAGAGTATAACATGGAAACTAAAACATAACCGGGGGTGAGGAGCAGACCAAGGGAGGGACACTGTCCTTTAAAAAAAGGGACGGGAGCTAGGCATGGTGGCACACACCCTTATTTCAAACACCCCAGGAGGTAGAGGTAGAAGGTTCGCTTACAAGTATGAAGCCAGCCTGGTGTACATAGAAAGTTTATGGCAGCCAGGGCTACATAAATCAAACTATCTCAAAACAGTGAGAAGAGGAGGGGAAGGCAGGGGAGGAGAGGGAGAGGAGAGGAAGGCACAGGAGGGAGGAGGGAGATTAGCTCCTTAGCCATGGAGGTAAAGGACAGAGGGTTTAGAGAAGAGAACATTTGAGCAAAGACATTCAAGGTTTTCTGAATCTGTGCAGAAGAGCAGGGGCTCGTGACAATTACCTGATCACACAGGTCTCACATCTTGGGCTGAGGAGCTTGGACCTTCAGTGATGCTACCAGGAATATTTCTAAGATTTTAGTTTTAGAAACATCCCTTCAGCAAGAAATACAAAGGGTGCTTGAAGAACACGGGAAGAGATAGAGCTCAAGAGACACCCGGGAAGCTGTTGAGTAGCTCAGGTGAGAGGTGAGGCCAGTACAATGTCATGACTAACAATGTTTGGGTATAGGCAAGGCTGATACGGTTCAAATGAGACAGAAGTGTTCCTTTCACTGATTGAGACCAGGGCTGGATTTGTGTGACTGATGGTAAATAGATGGCTCTGCTTGACAGTTATAAGGATCTAGCTGCCTGAAAACTTCTGGCGGCCTACCATGTGAGGAAGGCATATATGAAGAGATCCCTTCTGATTGTAACTCCAAGAGAGGTGAGGACATGTGGTCCTTAGTTGGGTGGTCATGTGTTTACCTGAAAAATCAAGATATTCTTTTACTCAAAGGGCACAAGGACAATGGGTGCTTGGTGTAGTAGTGGTTCTCGCAACTCCAGGAGAGAAAACTGTCAGCACCAAGGGCAGCGGTAAAAGTTGTATGTTTCAAATTCTAGAAGGAAGAATTTAGAAGGTTTCTACCACAAAGAATTAAACGTTTGTGAATACAAACTGTTGAACCTAGCTGTGTATTCACGTATCTGTGCATCAAAACATCTCATAATTTGACATGGTGCCCCAGCCTTTTGAGAGAAGGTTTCACTGAATAGTCCATGCTGGTCTGGAGTTTATGACTCTCTTGTCTCAATCTCCCATGTGCTTGGATTACAGGCATACACCCAAGCACACTTGACTTCTTTTGGATAAGGCAGTTTCTCAGACTTTCTTTGTTTATATTCCTGACAGTTGTAGGAAATATATGGTCAGATATGCCCCTGGGTAGCAAAACAAAAAATAAATATAGCAATCATAAAAATAAAGCCACAAGGAGATACAACCACAAATGTCATGTATCATCCTGAATGGAATCCTGGACTAAAAAAAAGATGTATGAGAGAAACTCAGAAAAGCAGTACATTTAGTATAAGATCAAAGAAGATGTAGTTGCAAAGAGATTATATCATTACAAAGAAGGCAAGTTCAGTCAGTTATCAGAGTAGATGGTAAGACCCTATTGCTGAAGACAACACACACTTTGGTTATAAAGAATATAGATAAAGTTGGAACTGGACTAGACCTTTCCTCCAAGCTGCCAATGTTCATAGTACTGAGAAATGATGTAAGTTTCTGGGGAAGGAAAGACAGTAGTCTTATCCATCTGTGGATACTGAGTACCATAATACCAACCTCTCAGGCAAGATGTGTGGAGCCTATGTTGCAATACTAGCATGATTATCTGGGAACAACCATTCTGAGGTTGGAATTGAGTCCCTCTCCACAAGAAGTGATACTGGAAACTGGGTCACAAACTTTTGAATGGAGAGGCCAAAAGCCCTGAAGGACACTTTATTATTAATGCTATCCTGAGTTCAAATGTGGCTAGTCTGACCTCTAAATATTTATGTCTATAGTCTTAGACTGCTGATGTTTTCAGCCTTTGCCAAGAAGCCTTTTATTATTTGTCTGTCTGTCTGTCTGTCTGTCTGTTTTAGTGGGTGAAAATTGATACAGAGACACATAGCTAGTTGAGAATAAGTGACCACTGAGTGCTCAGTTCTCAATGACATCAACCCCTCCAAGACCCAAGGAACATCATGGAAAAGGTAGAGGAAAGACTGGAAGAGTTGGAGGTTGAGGAGTGCTATGAAACTTTGTCTTCTAGATAGGACATGGCCACTATAGTCACGAACACCCAGCAGCTGTGGCTAGCTGCACACACATGAAAGCAGGATAGGGCTAGCTGGGAATAAGGAAGTCACTCTACATTGAAGATGTGTATGAAACCTTGAAATATTAAATTTAAAAAGTTTTAGAAAAAGAAGAAAGGAGGAAGCCATTGCCTAGACAAGTACTCTTTATGAAGACAATGGGAACTGGCCAGATCCCACCTATTAGAGAGTATAGCAGGATACTTATTCTGCTACATTGTATTCTCAGTGCAGCTCAGTGATTAGGCAGTAGAAGAGGAGGTGGAGCTGGGAGAAGAAGAAAGAAAGGGGAGGAAAGAAAGAGAGGAAGAGGAGGAGACAACTGGAGAGGAAGTGGTGAGAGACAACCAGAGGAGAGAGGGTGGAAGGACAATGGAGGAGAAGTATGTGGCCTGGGAAAACCACAAGTTATAAGGGAGCTCATAGATGGGGAATAAAATAGGGTAGTGGTAAATCTGCCCAATTTAGGCTTGCAGTTTGTATTCATAATTATTGAGTTATGTTTTCTTTGATCGGTCCTATTTGGATTGGAGATTTGCCCCAACAAGAGGGTTAAGCATCTAACAAGGCCAAAGCAAGTTCTTTGGAAGATACTGCCTTGAGTAGAGAGCCCAAGGGTCTCCTGCTCATGCAATCCACCTACAAACTTGTTTCTTCAAAATTTATTTCCCTAAGTTCAGCCACCCAGGCTTTCAGAGTCTACTGCAACTATGATCCAAGGATACCAAGACTCTGGCTAGTGGCAGACCTGGGTATGTACTTCATCATGCTGGCTTTGTAACCACTTTGGATGCAAAAGCTACAGGCTTGTGGAGGCTTCCACTCAGCTTTCAAAAGCAGGTCTAAGAAGCCAAGTGATTGATGGTAGTCAAGAGTCGCTATAGCTAGCCCCTGAGATGATATGTGAAACTGTGAGAATGATGGAATTGTTATGGATCCACAGGAAATTAGAGATACCCGAAATGTAGAATATATGCTGAGGAAGTCCAAAGGTAGAGATACTACCAGCCCAACAGAGTAGCCTGTGTACTGCAACTAGCAAGGCCATACAGTAGGACTAACTGCCCAAGGGCTTCCAACCTCAGAGCATGGCACAGTGCGCCCTGGATGCAGAGCTGTTTGTTCATGTTTCCCTAATGTGTTTTGCTTTGATCTGATTTTCCTACTTCATATTACTATTCATCCTTTTAAAATGGGTTTGCTCTAAGCCATTGGGGACTATGTAACTTCTGTTTCCATATACCATAAGCTTGCAGCTAATGCTACCTTCACTGTCAAAAGAGACAGGGACTTGAACTTCTGAGGAAAGCTGGGCATGCTGAGAGTTGAGGATTCTTGGGGGCAGACTAAAGTCTCTTCTTTCTTTAGGATGGATATGACCTTCTGAGAACCAGGGGCAGAATGTTAGGGTTGGAATACAAAATGTCCCCAAAGGTTCAGCTTTGGTGCCCAGCAGGTGGTGGTGGGTCACAGGAGGACCAACTTCATCTGGGGATTAACCCATATATGCTCTTAGAAACAAATGGGCTCTTAGAAGATAGTGTCTATTTGGAAGAAGTGGGTCACTAGAACGTATTTTGACAGGTATATTTTGTCCTCATAATCTTCCTCTTCCCTCCCCCGTCTCTATGTCTATCTCTTTCCTGTCATCCCATCCACCTCCTTCTTTCTCCTTCTCTGGCCCCAAGAAGTAAACAGCTTTTTTCTTACCACATTCCACACTGGTCCTCGACCAAATCACAGACTAAAAGCAATGGAGCCAGCTGACCATGTGCTGAGCCCTCTTTGTATTAGTTACTTCTCTCCTCTAAGTCCAATTACCTGAGCAGTTAGCTGCTTTAATGGAGGAGAGGCTTGTTCTGGTTCACAATTTGAGAACTGTGAGCAGGGAACAAGAGACAGTACAGGATGCAGACCACATCAGTGGGGAAGGCACAGCAATGGTGGCTACGTGGAGGCAAGAGCATGCTGTAGGAAGAGGGGGGTAGAGGCAGTGGAGGAGGAAGTAGAGAAGGAGGAGGAGAAGAAGGTGGAAAAGAAGGAAGAGGTTAAGGAAGAGAAGGTGGAAGAGGTGGAGGAAGTGGAAGTGCAGGAAAAGGAGGAGGTAGAAGAGGAGGGATCCTCAGCATCTTTTATCCCTCATTATATCTTTTTAATTCCATTAGGGACCCCCAGCCTATAGGATGGGGCCACCCACATTCAGGGCTGTCTGTACCTCCTTAGTCAATTCCCTCTGGAAAAGTACACATAGACATACCCCAAAAGTATTTCTTATCAATGCCCTTGGTGTTGTGTTTTGTTTATTTAATCCTATCAAATTGATATTTTAAAAAATGGCTATCATGATCTGAAACCATGAGCTATCTTTATTCTTTTAAGTTGTTTATCTCTGGCACCTTGTCAAGGTGATAGAAAGTTATGTAGCACAAGCCCTAGTAGGATAGGAAGGGAAAGCACATGGAAAGACACCCAGAAGTTTGTGATGTTATTAGTGAATCCTGAGTCACACAAAGTGCTTGCTAAATGATATCCGTGGGCTCTGGTACTTTTTAATATGACTCACAAGAGCCAATTAGTAATATTCTAGAATCTGGACAACCATTGGATGAACCCCGAGTGTCCTGAAATTGGCTGTTGTCTTACTACACTATAGAAATTGGCAAACACAATACACATTGGCATTCCTTTCCTGGAAGCTAGTTTAGATACCACTGTATTATATTATTATTATTATTATTATTATTATTATTATTATTATTTCTCTCCCTTATAACATAAAGCAGCCTTGTGGAGCAAGGTCACTATTCTTATTTCTCAGCTTAGCCTCCCGGGTGCTAGGATAGCATCCTTGTACTCCAGAACAAAACAAATGAGATTTAGATCTAACAACTTTTCTGAAGTTGACAGCAAGCCACAAATATTTCCCTCCCTGACCAAAAGTCCTGTGGTAGTGTTTACCCTACCACACCAGCAGGAATCTATCAATCTAGTGGAGAGCCTGAGAGCACACAGCTTCTGTCTTGGTGTCTGGCACTCATGTTCCTTTTCCAGCCACTTCAGTGGAGATGTGCTCTTCTGGGGCCTTCCATTCCCTCACAATATGGCTTTACTTTCACATCAGCAAGCCAGAGCCCTCTGCTACCACAGAAAGGTCAGAGGGGTCCCATTCCCTCTTCAAGGCTCCCTGTGCTAATTCCTCTGTGTGTCTATAACCACACTTCTGTATATTCCTCACTGTTTGTGTAGCATCCTTATGTTAAGTGCCTTCAAGGATCCCAGAAACAGCTCATCTCTCCATACTGCAGTGGAGAGAGCTAGAGGTCAGGGCCTCTATTTTACAACTGAGGAAAAGTTGACTTGGCCAAGGCCACCTAAGGAATTGGAGGTAGTGGCAGCTGGCTCTCTTTTCACCCTGGTCCCAGCTATCCCAACCACTGGTGAAGGGTGGAGCAGCAGCCGCAGCAGCTGCAGTCTTTCTCCGGAAGGAGGAGATGTCAAGGGCTATCCAGACTCTACCCGCAAGGCACAAGCTTATTACCAGCTAGGGTTAAGGACTGAAAAAAAATCCCCTGCTTCAGGGATACTACCTACTAATTACGGACTTCACGGGAACACTGAAGCGTCGATATGGTTCACAATCAAGACTCTAAACCCATCCTGGGTGAGGGCATAGTTTGCATTCTCTGGCTATGAGACAACACTGAAGTAGATCTGGAAAAAAAATAAATAAATAAATAACACAGAGAGGTTTGTGCTGCCAGATTATTCGAGCTGACATTATTACTATCACGCCCAGTGATTAAGAAGAAAATAAAGGCTGAGTCCCACTTGTCTAATTTGATTATCAGAGAAGGCCTGTGTTGATTACTAACGTCTGCTTGCAATTGGGGGCAGAAAAGAGGGAGCCAGTCAGCTGAAAGCCAGGCAATCACACAGGGGCCTGAGGTCTGCCTAAATGAAATGTAATAGTAAGTGGGATGTGCTCCCAGATAAAGAGGTAAATAACAGACAGCGAGAAGGGAGGTTCAGCTGGTATAGGCAGGAAGGGGATTCTAGCCAAGCTGGCATGTTTGGAGAAATGGCCTATGTTGAAAGAGAAAGACAGGCTCAGGGCAAGAGGAAGGGAGGGAGGCAGGACAGAGAAAGCAGACAATGAATTAGAGATGAGGCTCTTGTGAGTGTGGTCTCAGGAGAGAATTATAAGTGCATTCAGGGTCGTGAACAAGAAGTGTTGGTGTATAGAAGGGAACTATGGCAGAATCATAATGATCCTGGAGCCATGAGAAGAAAGATTGCAAGATGGAAGGCCACCAGCTGCTGCTTAAATACTACCTTCACGTGGCAAAGGAAAGAAAGGAGTCATCTCGGAGGCTGTTCTGCTCCAGTACTAAGAAAAAAAAAAAAAAAAAAAAACCAAACAAACCAAAGAGCCAGGCAGCCCTGTGGGTACCAGCAGATCTCACTTGAAGACACCAGGCCATGCCATAACCTAAGGATACTTACAATAGTGCAACCTGCAATCAGATGTCCCAGAGGAACATGTTCTGGGTGGTACTGATACGGGAGGGAGGAGAGGATGCTAGGCTAATGCCGGACCCAAAATTATTCTGTCTTGTCTGTCAAATGAGGACAGTTATATAGTTCATAATTGAGAGTAAGAGGGTAAGGAAGACAATTTAAAATGAGAGGACTGAAGTCACCCTCTGAGGATAGTGAAAAACTGCCAGATCAAAGCACATATAGCAAAAGTCCCCCTAAACCATAGTTCTCAATTTGTGCATCACAACCCCTTTGGAGTTGAATGACTCTTTCACAGGGGTAACCTAAGACCATCTGAAAAAAACAAATATTTACATCTCGATTCATAACAATAGCAAAAGTATAGTTATGAAGTAGCAACAAAAAATAATCTTTTGGTTGGGCGATCATTATAACATGAAGAACTATATTAAGGGTCACAGTTTGAGAAAGGTTGAGAACCACTGCTCTCAACAGTCAAGACAGTTTAGACAAGTATGGTGGCTCATGTCTTTAATCCTAGTACTCAGGAAGCTTAAACAAGACGACAGAGAGACCACAACCAATCAAAGCTACACAGTGAGATCTATCTCAAAAACAAACCAAGCAACAAAACACTGGGCATAGTGGTGCACTTAATGCCAGTACTTGGGAGGCAGAGGCAGGCAGGTCACTGTGAGTTTGAGACTAGCCTGGTCTACATAGTGATCCAGAGCTACATAGTGAGATTCTGTCAAAATAGACAGATGGACGGACAGACAGACAGACCTAATGATGCTGAACAAAATTTTGGACTGAGTAGGAGATAAATCCACAACAAAGAGAAGGAGTAGAGGCTATACCTCTCTAGGAAACTCAGTTCCCAGACCTAAAAAGTTCTGGCCTCATGAACAAGACCATCCCTGTGGAGACCATCTTAGAGCAAGGCAATTGCATATTCTAACCATCTAACACCACATCTTGGCTCTGGTCTCAACAATCTTAACTTAAGCTTGTTTTATTCCACAGGGAAAATATTCTCTTAATTTAGAATCTCCCCAGCGCTTGCCCTATAGCCTTCCTTAGAGAGCAAGGCCTATTTGTCCCCAACAGAGAAGGAAAAACACCACACCACCTGAGCACTGAGGATCTTTTTCTGTGTTCTACCAGATTCCCAGGTAGAGAGCTACAGCCAGCCTTGAGTTTTACCTTCAAGGAGAACCAGTTCATGGGGGAAGGGAGGAAGAACAACGATAGGATGTGGAAAATGTCTCAAAAAACCTGCATCTGAGCCACTCAGTGGCTGTGAGTCTCTTACCTGTAAAGTGTGCGTGCCAAGCTCTAAGCCAGCACCATGCCCACAGTGATCTCTCAATTCACGACAACCATGAGCAGACCCATGGTGCATGGTAGAATGTGTCCTTGCTCTTTGTACCCACTGTCCTGTTGACTTTGGAAACTTTTATTTCTTAGTGCCATTTTTTTTTAAACAGATGTACTGTGCTTTCTCATTACAGATCCTATACGATTATCAGCACAGACGCCCTGCTGCATGAAGCAAAGGAAACCAGCTTTGTTTAAAATTGAAACAATCATTTATAAAGTGATGAACAGAAAGACCTTCTAACACTTTCACAGGTTATTTTAATATGTTCCAAATAAATGCTAAGAAAAGGCAGTGTTTATAAATAGTCTTCAAAACAGCCCCCTCCGCTTTGTTGATGAATGTGCTCCAGCTTGTCAATGTCCCCATTGTGCAGAGCCCAGAGCTGAATATAATTAAATCCTGTTACCCAGGAAAACTTGCAGCATGGTTGGTCTGACAAATCTGATAATTTATTAACTCAATCTTTAAATGTAGCGAGATGAATTCTGGGCCTAGGAGTTGGGGATGGATAAATGAGGTGGTACTGTGCCATTCCTGCCCTCAAAGAGACTATAATCCAACAGATGGCGTGCCCATGGAAATGGTTAGACAGTCCCAGGCAAAGTGGATGGTCACTAGGACCCAGGCAGCAGCCAGATGCAGCAACCTCCAAATTTTTAGGTGACAAGGTTTCTTCTGCCTTCTTTCCTTTGTAGTAGAGCACAGGAAAGTGCCTGTAGATGTGACCTCCAGTCAGACGGGTAGGGTGTGAATCTGGCAGAGTGTGACTCTAGCTCTGAGCTCTTGCCTACTAAAAGCTCTTGTTTTGAGGGTTGGTTAACATCTATCAACTACAGTGTCCTCATCTTTAAAATAGGACTGACAGAGCTAACTGCTTCATAGATTGGATGAAGGAGGGGACAAGGGCCACAAAACAAATGGTAAAAGTGGGAAGATAGCTCAGTTGGTAAAGTGCTTGTCTCACAAGAATGAGGTCCCCGGCTTGGACCCCCAGAGCCCATGTGTAATGGCTATTCATGATCGTCAGCTTGACTACATCTGGAACTAAAATCCAAAGATCAAGGGCACAATTGTGAGAGACTTGTTTTGGTTTTCCTTATTTGCAGTAGGAAGAGCCACTTCTAATCTGGATCTCTGAGTTAGGAAGACACACCTTTAATCCAGATCTTTCAAGCTGGGAATTGGAATCTTGAGGTAAGAAGAGCATACCTTTAATCCATACTTTTAATCCAAGACTCACCTTCTGCTGGAGGTCTATAAAAGGACATGGAAGACTGAAGCTTTTGCTCTTTATCTGCTTTTTCTTACCTTGTTAGCAAGTCCATGCCTTCACTAGCATTAGAGCCTGCTTCTTTGGGATTCCACCATAGATTGAAGCCCAGCTGAGATATATAGCTTTGTGAATGGAGCAACTCCTGGATTCTTGGACTTTGCCATGACTACTAGTCATCCTTGGATTAGCTGGACTGCAGCTTGTAAACCATTCTAATAAATCTCCTTTACATATATGTATGTGTGTATATACACATAAATGTGTATATAAATGTATATATGTACATATTTATGTGTATATACACACAGAGATGATAGATAGATAGATAGATAGATAGATAGATAGATAGATAGATAGATAGATAGATAGATATTCTATATGTTCTGTTACTCTAGGGAACCCCAACTAATATACTATAGAAAAGGCTGGGTGAGGTGACACATCTGTCACTCCATGTCTGAAGCTCATTGGTCAACTAGCCTAGCCAAATCCATGAGTTCCAGGCTCAGTGAGAGACCCTGACTCAAAAACTGATGTGGAAAGTAATGGAGGAAGATACTTGATGTGAACCTCTGGCCTCCACATGCATACATGTACATGCATACCTGTGTACTCACACACGCTGGCAAAAATAAGCACATGAACATGTACACAATACACACACACACACACACACATGATAATACATGCCACACGACAAATTAGTGTTCATCTTATTCAGCTCACTTTCCCTCCACACCTATCAGAAAGATGATTTATAGCAGGCCCCACTATTAAATGAGTAATGAGGCATAGAAAGAATAAAACAAAGAAATAATGAATAAATTATTTAATGAGACTGTCATGAGAATAAAAGTGAGAAGAATGACTACTGTTTTATTGTTGTATTTGTTTGTTCTATAGCTGTGAGGATCAATCCCAGGCCTTGTACATGCTAGGTATGGCTCTACCATGGAGTCACACTCTAAGCATCAAAGTCATTGTTCCTGATCAGAAACAGAAACAAGGTTCTCAGAGGGTACAGCATTTATATGATCCTTGGAGAGTACAGTAGATAAGCATGAAGTGAGATCATAGCCTTGGAAAGAACACAGGGACTGTAGAATATTTTTGTGGAAAAGGGGGATTGTTACCAGAGATTTAATACTATACTGGCTTTTTAAAGCGCCATTCTGGTCACACAGAAAGAATGGTAGAGTTCTCCACACAGCTACAGGGCACCCCTATAATTCAGATGAGAAATAGAGAGAGAATGTGAACCAGAGCAAATAAAGTGGGTGTGAGAAGAGGAAAGAGTATGAGTATGGGTGGAATTCAGGAATAGAGGGCAAGGGGGAGTAAATAAAGTTTGGGGGGCTTGTTCCCCGGGTGGTCTGCACAGCTTCTATTACAGAAACCATTATTAAACCACAGAGAGAAAATGATGCATAGACCAAACAATTGTTCAGCTATTTCTCCTGAATCTCATAATCCTAGATTATCATAGATGAGACCAGGCCCCCAAACATTTACCATCTGCTGCTTCCATTCCGCTCATCTGCGTCCTAATTCCAAGCAGCCTCAGGACCTCTTTAGTTCTTGGAAAGACCAGCCTTGCCCTCTGTTAAGGTGTACCTGCCCACCGTTCTCAATTGGAGTCCTCTTCTCCGTGGGACTGTTGTGTCAGATGTAGTCACTTCAGTGCATAACCAGGACCGTCACCATTATTTTTTAAATTGTTCATAAAAATACCATGAATGCCTGGTTGTGTATTATGCTGAAATCAACATACATGGTGTCTGCCTCGATCTGCTTTATTATTCTATTCTGTCTGACCTTAAAAAAACAAACAAACAAAAGCAAACGTTGATTGCGCTGTCCATGAAGCCAGACATGAATGACCACCCATTTCTGTATAAGTACTTAGGAACAATTTGTTTAGTCATCACAAGTCCAATTTTAAAAGAATGCTTTCTTTCTCTGTGTGTGTGCGCGCATGTGTGTGAGTGTGTGTCTATCTGTCTGTGTCTATCTCTGTGTATGTGTGTATTCAAAAGTGTGCACATGCATGTAAAATCCACATATCAACCTTGGTTATTGTTCCTCAGGAGCTGTCCACCTTGTTTACTTTTTTGAGACAGTCTCTCACTGTGACCTGGGGCTCCCTGATCAGGATAGGCTGACTCCCAGGAGGCTTCCTGGCTCTCCAGTGCTAGAATCATGGGTGTATACAAGTATGCTTGGATTTTTACATGGCTTCTGGAGATTGGACTCAGTTTCTCGTTCTTGCACCCAGGGTGCTCTTTTTGGTTTTGGTTTTGTTTTCATTTACATTCCAGCCATTGCCCACCCCCTGTTCCAGTCCACCCTCCCACAGTTCCTCATCCCATTCCTCCTCCCACTTGCCTCTGAGTGGGTGTTCTCCCTCCCCACCTCCCAGGCATTCACCTCCCTTGGGGACTCAAAGTACATCTTCCCCCACTGGGGCCAGGTCAGGCAGTCCTCTGATATATATGTGCATGGTGCTTTTTTGTGTTTTTAATCACATGAAATCAGGACTCTTGCATCTGCTGGTACACACACACACACACACACACACACACACACACACACACAAGTTCTGTCTCATCACTGAGTTGCAGCTCACAGCTATCCACCCCAGGAAAGACTTCTGCAGTGATTTTCTCCATAACTCTGACTGTACAATGCTTTTAAAAGATGTGGAATAATGTTGCTCAATTGTTTACTATAAATAGAAGCTTCCTCTTAACAGAGCTGCTGCATGTTTCTGGTTTGGGGTATTAGTACGAAGCATGCCTGCTGGCTCAAGCATGTGCTGAGTTCAGGTGAGTATGGCTGCTGGCTTAGAATTCGAATGGCCCAGTCTCCTGTGTTTTTGCCTTTCACAAGACCCAGGGTGACACTGCTGCTCTCCCCAGAGGTCCCTGTCATATCCACTTTGTTAAGCAATCTTTCCTAGTTGGTCAGAATTAAGTCCAGGATGGAAGCTCCCTAAATCTCTTCTGCTTCTCACTGAAAGATGAAATTATCAACCAAGTTGAACAAGGCAAAATAGATCTGATGCCCCGGTGAAGCTGGATGATGTACCCAGCAGTTACTATCCCATACTGGTTGTCAAATGAAGAGGCTATATCCCTCAGAAGTCTTCTAATATCTTTCATGTCCCCTAACTTCATGAAAAGGGTGGATCTGTTCTGCCATTGTCAAAACCAAATTCTCAATGACACTAATGCTAGTTTGTGATTTGGGCTCTGGTGAATGACATTAGACCATACTGATAACTATTTTACCCATGGAGTTATAGTTCAGGAAAGTTTTGGTTATATGGGTGAGAAGCCACTCAGACTATATAAAACAGGAAGTGATAACTGAAATTCAACAGGGGCAGACATAAAGCGCAGAAGCACTAGACAGCAAACTATTATTGTTGGCTGCTCTCTCTCTCTCCACCCCATCTCCATATGAAGCAACACAGCCTTGCATCTGTTCTAACTTCTAGAGCTGAGTCACAGTCCTTCACCTACAGGTTGACTTCTATTCTTATCCAAGATTCTTATGTCTCCCAAAACATTGACTTATGTGTGTTATGGTTTTCCCTTTGTTGTGTTGCAATAAACTCCATTTCAAGACTATGAGACCTTTCAGCGTAAGCACCCACCAATGATGACTGCAGTCTGCTGGATCAATTACTCAGTAGAAATAATTGTCAGACACTTCACTAGCTAATTAATGTGAGGACTTGTTTCAGGAGCTTGTTCTTGTTTTAAACAGCTGTGATAGGCAGTGCTAACTGTCAGCTTGACAGAATCTAGCATCATCTATGAGGTGGGTCTCTAGGAAAGTCTCTGGGGAATACCTTGATTGCATTAATTGAAGCAGGAAGACCTACCTCTTTTGGGTGACATCATTTCCTGGCCTGGATCCTGGGTTATACAGATGGAAAAGGAGACTTGATTAATAGCACATATTCATCACTCTTTGCTTTTTTATTATGGGTGTAATGTGTTTATCTGTTTCAAACCTCTGTTGCCTTGATTTCACCACAATAGATGGACTGTACCCACAAACTGAGCCAGAGTAAACCCTTTCTCCCTTAAGTTGCTTTTGTCAGAATATCTTATAACAGCAACAGGAAAAGAAACTAAGATAAGAGATACAGCTAGAGAGGTGTGATATATAGGATGATCCTCCAAGTTAGTCTATTTGTTAGACTCTTTGAGATGGACTATAGTAAATGAGAGAGATCTCAAAACATTCTAAAATGCACAGCATGATACTCTTGATAAACTGATATTTTATGCTTGGTCATGCTTTGCCTCTGTGGTTTGGAGCCCATATCAAAACTTTGCCCCATCCTCCACCTGGACATTTCTTCCCAAGGAAGAAGTAGACTTCATCCATATGATGGGCTCTCACGGTGCTTCACTGTTGTATTCTACTGTATGTAGCATCACCAAGCACATGGTCACATTTGGGTGTGGACACATTGTGTATTGGATGCCAAGGCTCTCAATTATGAATGACAGCACCACCACCACAAGGCACATCTAAAACTACATGGAGTTGTCTCAATGACTGAGAACAGCTACTGACCTTCAGTGGACAGGGGTCAGGGAGCCTTAATTTCCTACAGTGAGTAGTAAGTCCCTCTCAACAAGATCTGTCTTTTCTAAAGTATCAGCAGGAGGCACGCTAAAAAGCATAAGAAGTTGGAAAACCACCTAGACATCTGTGCTTTTGTTCAGTGTCTTTTATCATAAAAATTTCAATGTAACTAAATATGCATATTATTTAGAAATATAGAGATACATTCCAGAAGATCCAACTAGAGTTGAAGTGGCTGCTTGTAGGTGAGAGGTAGAAGGGCAGAACTTTGCTAGTTTGGCAGACCTCTTGATAGTATTTAAACTATGTACTCATACTACCCTTCAATACAATTTTAAAACTAATGCAAAGTAATGAAGCCTGTCTTGGGGGAAT
Organism: Mastomys natalensis; assembly: GCA_021653895.1. NCBI lineage: Eukaryota > Metazoa > Chordata > Mammalia > Rodentia > Muridae > Mastomys > Mastomys natalensis. Next base: position 581,471 of record JAJTUV010000391.1, read on the forward strand.
GTGCAAGATGCTATGTATTTGTTCTTAACATTCTAATGTCTCCACTTAGTAAGGCTGTAAAAAGGTTTTGGTAGACTACATGGAAAGACCTGTGGAATCATATCAGCCATCCCAACACAGAGCAAGCTGTGTTCGAAAAGTTTGTTTCTGTTTCTTAGCACCTCTGTTGAAAAATGTCCCCTTTAACTCAGCTGAGGGCAGAAAGCCAAACCTCCAAGAATCCCAGCACTGGCTGCCACTCAGTGTTGAGAACACACAATACATACCAGAGAGACAGGCACTGAGGGTTTGGAAGAAATCTAAGAAAGAGGAAGTGAGAAGAGAGAAAAGAAGGAGAAACCAACTCTTGAGTCTGCATACAAGGAAAAGGGTCCCAGAGAGCGCCCCCCATGACTTGGGTGATTGTTCACTTTCTTATTTTGACTGGTGGTTCATCTGATCCCTCCTTGTCTGACTGCAGGTTCTTGGCAGGAACTTGCCACATCTCAGTCCACACTTCACTCTCAGCTGACTTTCCAGAGCCTAACAGGAGCCCTGGCCATGCTCCTCACATAGGAGAGAGTCATTCCATGTTCATGCCTGACGGATCCTGTTCCATACACGTCCCCTGTAGGAGCACGGTTGTTTTAGCAGATGCTTTATGAGTTAGGCATTGTTATCTCCACTGAGCAGAGAATTAGATAATCACATTGCATTTCCCTGAAATCCTAGCTCATAACCCAATATGGCTGCTGTCTTGTAAAATGTCTTTAATTTGTAATTCCCCACACCAGTATCTATTGATCTATCTGTCTATCTATGTATCTATCTACCTATCATCTGTTTACCTTTCTATTTATTATCTATCTATCTATCTCCTATCTATCAAGTTACTTCTCTTATCACTCTAAAAATGCAATAGAGGAGAAGAAAAAGTGAGCTAATATTTATTGAGCTATTGTTTTACGTGCTCAATATTTGGAATATACTATCTAACTGAACACTCCTTATAACCACTTGAGTCAGATTTCAATTTAAATCTTCATCTTACTTGTGAGGAAATTGTAGATGAGAAAAATTAATAGATTTTCCTAAGATCCTGCAGACGATTAGTTGAAGAAGCAAAATCTGAGCCAGGGTTGGTCTAAAGAGCATACATTTCCAGATAGCTAGTCTGTAATATGACCTCCAAAGCTGGTCCTGGAATAAACCTTCATGAAGTTCTCCCCTGATTATCTCCTGGTTGCTCTACATGACCAACGGAAAGGATGGTTTTTAGCTTTAGAGGTGAAGGCTATAAAAGACCAACTTCCTTCAAGTCTTCTGATTGATTTCAGTGGGCTAACAACTTGTACTTGACTGAAAACTGTGAAAGCCTCTGAGCCAGAACCAAGCGGTTAAGCTGCTCTCAGATTCCTGACCTTCAGAACCCATACGGAGCAGTGAATGTTTATTCTAGGCTGGTAAGTGTTAGAATAATTAGTTACATAGCAACAGCATCTCGTTCTTCTTCTTACAGGGTCTGAGAACCAGTCATTTCCATTGCATTTCCTCAGCTCTGCAGGAATGCTGTCTCCTCTTCCTGAGTCCAGGGCTACTGTGAAGTCAGCACCCATCCAAGAGTAGCCACACATCTACAGTGACTTTATGGTCAAGGTTAGCCTAGAGCTGGAACCAAACACAGTAGGCACAAGAGCTAAAGAAGGCACTTTGTGCCTTTGAATCCTGAACCTGGACAGGAGTTTGATGACATACAGAGAGAGATCTTGTTCATCCTTCACATGTGTGACTTTGTCACTTCAAGGGAATCACAGGAAATGATGCAACTTGTGTTTTGGGAAAACACAGGGAATCAAATTTCAAAAAAAAAAAAAAAAGAATGTAACATTGAATCAGGGTTATGTGGCCACTAGCAGACAAGGGCACTTTCCAAAGCCTGCTGCATTCTTGTTGGTTTTTTTTCTTCATTAATGTCTTTTTTAATTCACTTTATATCCCAATATCTGAGCACCCTCCCTCTCAATTTCCCCCTTACACAGCTCCTCCCCTGCATTCTTGTGTTGTAGCAATTCACACAGCAGTAGGGACTGCAGAGTGGGTCTGTCTGTGTTTAATAATAATCTTAAAAGGGTTATTTGTCTTTGAACAAAATTCTGTGAAGTCAGGAGGCCAGGGCTAGGTGATAAGCTGACCAGAGTATGGGTGGTTCAATCATCTTTGAATTGTTGAGATGATTAATTAAAAGTACAGAAAGTACTGAGGGAAATAACAAGTGGATGGATGGATGGATGGATGGATGGATGGATGGATGGATGGATGGAAACATAAATGGCTAGCAGAGGTGACAATTTTCAACCTTACCTTTGTTTCCTGGAGTTTTGAGAAGCCAACGTACAGATTAGAAATAGAGATGTCTCAACATTCTACAATCCACTTGTAAGAGTCCCCAAAATGAGAGTGTAATACTACTCCAGGTCCACCGCTTTACCTATCAAAAGGGCCTAAAATGAATTCCTACATCCCAGGATGGCAACCATAGGGAAGTATGTATGTTATGAGACAGCACTTGAAAATGCCAAGCTAGATGTGATGATGCCCTCCTGCAATTACACCACCCAGGAGGCTGAGACGAGAGAATCATAAGTTCAAAGACAACTTAGACTATAAAGTAAGTAGTGTGGACTTCATAGTGAGAGCCAGGCTCAAACATAAAAGTGAAGAAAGAAAACAAGCAAAACTATTGAATAGAATTCATCCCACCCAACCTTTTCTTTAGTCCTAAGCTCACCCTAGTAAGATCTTCCACAACCAGACTGTCCAACACTTGGAAAGTGTGTGCTTAAAGACAAGCTGGGTTTAAGTCTCATGTTGCTGTTTAAGTATATTTTATTAAAACAAGCATAAAATTTCATGTCAGAAGCTTGTGTTTTAATCCCAGGTCTGCCACCTACTGGCTGTGTGACCTCAGAAAGCCACCCCACCTCTCTGAGGCTTATAGCTCCTGTCAGAGTTTAATGAGCTAACATGTATAGTTGGGGAAGAGCAATGATCAGGGACAGTATGGTCCTGTCAGTACCGAGTTGAACAGCAGATTTGAAGTACAGCCTAGCTTGCTGTGTCATGTGTCCTGGCTTTCTAGAAAACAGAGCATGGCTGTCTGATATGTTACATCTCACTCCTTGCAGAAGCCACTTAAGAAAAAGCCCCCAAACCTTTTGGGATGGTCCCATGAACCATATTTTGCTCAGGTGAGAGACAGTCTACCCCAGCATTCTGTTGCAAGAGATGCCAACCTTGCCTCCCTAAGGCTTGGTAATTTCGATACTGGTGCTTCATGGTTCCGAAGACCTATCATTGAGGATCCTTTCTCGTTTGCTGACAACTCAGGGAGTCTCTCTGTGCTGGTGGAATGATCACCTCAATAGTTAGAATATTTTATGGGTATTACACAGCTTACAGCTTCATAAGGACAATCTCTGAACTAATAGTGCTTTGGGTTCTGCAGTGTAGTGGTTTGAATGAGAAATGTCCACCATAGGCTCATTTATTTGAACACTTGGTCCTCTGATGCTGGCTCTACTTGGGAAAGTTATGGAACCTTCAGGAGGTATCCTTACTAGAGGAAGCATGTCACTGGGAACTGACTTTGAGAGTTTATAGCTTACTCCCAGTTCCTTCTCATTCCTGTGTGAGCAGTTGTCAGATGCTCTCTCAGCTTTCTGCTCCTACTGCCATGCCTTCTCTGCTGTTATAGACATCTAGCCCTCTGAAACCATAAGCCAAAATATACTCTTCCTTAAACTGTATTTGATCACAACAACAAAGGTAACTAATGCATGAGGCTTGGACCAGCTGTCAGTGTCAATTTCAAAAACCAACAGCACAGTGAGCCCCTCCCCAACTCATAGTGATGCATTCATGTTGGTGGATGTCAAGTTTTCAACCATAAACCTTTTCTTGTACCCTTGGTGCCTGTTAGGACTTTGCACTGCTATATTCTGGCACTGAATGGCATCTCGTGTATTGAGCTATGTTAAACTTTACATATTTTAAAGGTGTTTCACGAATAGTTCACTTCAAGACATATAACTTCAACTCTGCTGTCTTTCCTATCTATCTTTGTCCCCAGCTCACAGAACACACTAGCTATGAAATCCTCAAGGGAAGAGAATAATAAATCCCCTTCCTTGAGTCACTTTCCGTGCCTGACTCCTCTACTGTGCAATGGAGCTTATACCTTCCCACTTGTTTGCAGAATACATACTTCTTCACAAAAGGCTCCCTTTTTAGATCTTCATTTTTTTTCTGTGTGTGCTATGTGTGCATGTATGCATGGCATGTGTGTGTGTGTGTGTGTGTGTGTGTGTGTGTGTGTGCATGTGTTTGTACATAGGTGTGATTTGTAGGTGAGTTTAACTGAGCCCAAACAAGTATCATAGCAAGTTTGAGAAGGTGAGAAGAAAAGCCAAGGTGTGTCTTTCCCTTCCACCTTGCTTTGAGGCAGGGTCTCACTTGGTGATTGCTGCTGCATACACCAGGTTACCTGGCCTACAAGCTTACACGGAATCTCGTTTCCTACTCCCATCTCACTGTAGGAGCATGGGGAATGCAGATACAGTGCCTGGCTTTTTTTTTTTTATGGGTTCTGGGTATTTGAACTATGTCCTCACATTTGTAGGGCAAGCCTTCTTCCCATTAAGACATCTCTTCAGCTCCTCAGTTCTTCATAGAAAAATGCCTCAATAGCTGTGGAGGCTCAGTCACATCACTTTCTCCCCTTCATCTCTCGAGGTCATTGTCCTCAGGTTTGGGGCTCATCACTCCTAGGGAAAGGTTCTCAACAGGGCTCTCATGACCTCCATGTTGCAAAATCCAGTGTCTTTTTTCTCGGTTTTCCTTCTGCCTAGGCTCTCAACTCCCTCTTTCTTGAACCAATTTTGTCACTTGTTCTTAGGACACCACTTCCTCATGTGTTTCTGTGTCTCATCTAGTTCTCGGGGTCCTTTGCATGCTGCCCCCGGTGCCTTGGAACTCTGTTCTTAGACTACTTGTCCTTTGTGTCTATTTTTACCCCCTGCAAGATGACAATAATTTCATCCTGTACCATGTGGAATCTGACAACTGACAATGAATAGCCCCAAGATGACATGCCAATGACATTTCAGACTTAACAAGTCCAAAATCCAATTTTTAGCTCCCTGTCCCAAACTTCCAGCCCACATATGGCTTTTCTGGGTATAGACTCTATTCTTCCAGGTACCCACATATGGCATCATACCCTTAGTCTTTCATCTTCTAAATGCTCTTGGTGTCTGACTGCCTTTTGCCTCACCCAGGTGGAACCAGAGTCTCCTCTGCCTAGATTCCAGCAGCAGGCTCCTGGTTGGATTCATCTGTACTCATACTGAGAGCATTAGGAACAACACAACCATATAGCACAACCTTTTTTGTGCTAAAACACTATAACCAAAAGGAACGTTAAGGAAGAAACATTTACATTCGGCTGATGACTCTAAAGGAAGAGTCCACAATGATGGGGAAGCATGGCAGCCAGAGGCTATAGCAGGAAGCTGAGCAATCACATCTTAACTCCAACTGCAGGCAGAGAAAGTGATCTGAAAGTGGGGACATACATCCTTCAACAAGGGCATATCTTCTAGTGGGTTCCATAAAGTCCTTCAAAATAACACCAACCAGGGACCAAGTGTTCAATCACATGAGCCTTAGGGGGCATTTTCCATTCAAGCCATTTCAGTGATCTGAGAGAATTTTCTCTTGTCCTAGTCTTTCTTGGCCCAGTATACACCCCATGGCTTTTTGTATCAAGTCCCCAATGCAGAATTCCATCTTACTAGACGATTCTTCTCAAACCACCTAACACCACAGCAGTCTGTTCTTTCTCAACTTGATTCTTATTTGTGTTTCTTTGCCAGATATATTAATCAGTCTCCCCACGGAGCTAACACTTCCTCTTTTACATTGACTACCTTATCCTTAACCCAGAATAGAGTCTCACTCAGAGTACATATTGTTGAATGAGTGACTGATCCACTGGAACAGAAGCCTGAACACAGACCAGGGCCTGATGTTAGAATGGAAAAGAGGCAGTTGGAACAGCCTCCTTCAAGAAGAGATATGGCATGCTACAGAGTCACCGAGCGAACAAAGTAAAACATAGACTTAGATATAATTCAATCATCTCCATCTTCAGGTCGTCCTTTCTATGGTAAAGTGGTCAGCTATGGCAGTCTGAGGATGAAACTCAGTAGGTAGAGTGCTTGCATAGCTTATGTAAAACCCCAGGTTTGATCTAGCACCTCATATGTGGTTAGGTGGTGCACAGCAGCAATTTAAGCACCCTGGAATCGAAGCACTTGGGAAGTGGAAGCAGGAGGATTAGAAGTTCAAGGTCATCCTTTGGCTATATCAGAGCCAGCCTGGGTTATATTAAATCTATCTAAAGGAGGAGAATAAAAGAAAAAAATTTTGACATACATCCAAATTTCTCTGCTGTAAAGAGATCCTACACTTGGGTATCGTTTTCCACGTCCAGTTGAAATGAAGACTTATAATGTCAGTATGTTCACACCCATGATTCTTCATTCTTCCACAAGCAAAAGAAAATTCACTCAGAGACTTTAATAGATCATGTTTGGCCAAACCAGACCTGGAGATTTCATGTTCTTGAAGATGGTTTGTTCAAATAGCATTGCTGTGACACTGCTTAGGACTCACACTGATTGGCACACAGGCCTGCCAGGGCTCTACATAGAGAGGGTTAAAGTCAGCAGCTGCCACTAGAGGGCTATTCACAGCCAGGACTCAAAGGAGTCTTTGGGCACAGTGAGCTTTCTGACTGCCACCAGGGCACAAGGAACTCTTAGCAGAGAATTAGTACCATCACTGTGGCTTTGATGTCCCTAGAAACTCCAAGTAGTGCCTCTTCTGCCCCTGACCCCGCTGGGATCATGGAAAGACATCCTTAGAAGTATCACCTTCCATGGACCTTGGTATAAAGATGGAGAGACAGGGAGATGGTTTCTGTCGTTCGAAAAATATGCTTCTCTTTAGTAGTAGTATTTGCAAGGACTCCAAACAAAATATTAAAGCATAATGTTTATGCTATAAATATTAAAGCATTTATGGGCTACCTAAACCTACATCTTTATGCAAGAGTTGAGAGCTCACAGTCTGAGAGATTCTTTCAAGAATCTTAGGAGTAATAAATTGATAATTTGGAATAATCCATCTGTTTAGCTTACTCATGCCTGAGGCCTTTTGTTAAGTGGCTCTCAGACTCCTGTGGGGACAGATTAAAGTACCAGCCCAGAGTATTTCAGACCTGAGCTACACACCTGATGCACTTCCATTGTGTACTTTTTAATTAGAGTTCAAATTTTAACTATTTTAAACTTCACAATGTAGTAGTCTCTGGTACATTAATGATGTTCAGTCTTCATAATTACCCAATTCTAGCCTAGAAAAGAAAAATGTTCTTAACACCCCTCTCACCCCTACTCCCAAAAATCTTGTTCTCAATGAACGGTCACTTCTCATTCCACCCTCTATCTCCTGAGCCCCTGGCAATGACCAATATACTTTATGTCTCCATGACTCGTCTTTCATGCACACTCTAAGTAAACTCAGTATTGTACAGTATGTGGTTTCTTAAGTCTGGCTTCCTCCACTTACTATGTTCTCAAGGTTCAGCCATTGCTACACATATCAGAGCTTTATTCCTTTTATGACTGAATAAATATCCTGCTACACAAATACATCCCTTTCCAAAAGTTGTTAATCCATTTGTTGGCTGATATTTGAGGTCTGTTCACTTCTCGGCCATTTTAATGATGCTGTTATAACCATTTTGTACAAGTTTGTACTTAGACACATCTTCGTGTTTTTCTTCAATATATGATAGAAGTAGAGATGTAATCAGCATTGAGTGGGTATTCTTGGCATTGGAGCACAAAGAGGAAGAAGACTTGGTTCTCTCCTTCCCCAAGCAAGCTCTCTCCTTTCTTCCTGGCTACTGTTCATTTGTACAAGTGCCTGTCAGGCACTGGGATACATCGTACATCTGTGAACAAAACCAATGAGAATCTAAGGTCTCAGGAAGCTTGTACTCGTTACTTTCCTTATGCCTGTGACAGAGAAACCTGATGAAAGCCACTTGAGACAGGAAGAGCCTGTTGAAGCCCATAGTTTGTGGGGACAGAATATTATTGGGGGAAGGCAAGGTGGCATGGTGTGAAGTGATCGGCCATATTGCATCTGCAGACAGGAAGCAGGGAGCAATGAACACTGACGGTTAGCTCACCTTCTTCATTTTTATTCAGTATTGGACTCCATAGAACGGTGCTCCCAAAGTTAAAATGAGATTTCCACCTGGATTACCTCAGTCTACTGGTTCTCAATCTGTGGGTCTCAGCTCTCTGGGGGTCAAATGACTGTTTCATAGGGGTCACCTAAGACAACCAGAAAACACAGATATTTATATTACGGTTCATGAGAGTAGAGAAAATTAAAATTAAAGTTATGAAGTAGCAACGAAATAACTTTATGGTTGGAGACACCACAACATGTAAACTCTATGAAAGGTTCGAAGAATTGGGAAAGTTGAGAGCCACTGGTCAAGTGCGTCCCCCGTAGACATGCACAGAGGTTTGTCTCCTAGGGGATTCTAGATCCTACCAAGTTGACAGTCAGTATAGCTCCTAGTCAAGAGAGGAGATGGGGATGAGGCAGGTGAAGAGATGAGTAGATGTGACCATTCAGATGAGGATGAAGGACTCCTTTAAACTCTGAATGTCAGGACAGTGTCTCTGTTGAGCTGACCTTTGAGCTGGCACCTGATGGAAAGAACCAGTCAGATGACGAGCCACAGCAAAGAGAGAGAGAGAGAGGAGAGATGTGAGGACACAGACAGAGAAAACCATGGCTGCAAAGGCTCTAGGGAGAGGACAAATCTGACATGTTCAATGATCCACCGCTCAGCCTCAGCCTCCTTTCCAGGCCACATGCAGGCTGCTCTCTGTGCTCATACCTACCAGTGGCCCTACTCACCAGCCACGTTCTAGTCTTCTTACCTCCCTCCTTTCTACTGTCGTCTCTCAACAGCTAGACAGAAATAAACCACTGACTCTTGGAACTGCCATTCTTCCTCCTCTTAGATGATAAGCCAACATCCCACTGAGTTCTTTCCAGCCATTAAGCCACCTTTCTCATTCCCTTTACACTGAAGCATATCAGGGGATATCTATAACAGAAGACCATTCCCCTGCCGTTAATTCTTCAACTTCCAGCAAAGCAAACTGCCTTGTGTCTTGCAGTAAGAAGCCCATGGACTTGTCTCCCTAAGGTTTCGTTCTATTTATCAAATCAAATGGTACCCTTCCCTCCTTAGTTCATCTCTTAGCTATGGTGGAGACCTCTGAGCACTTTAAAAAAAAAATTTTATACTTCTTCAATTTCTTGTGATTACGGTTTCCCTCCTCCAACTGCTCCCAGATCCTCCCCACCCCGTTCCTGAGTGCTTCTCACCCATGTGTGCGGTGAGCTATAGGTGTGAAGACTCCTTCTTCCACTCTCCCTCCCACATATCTTTCCTGTTACCTACTTTTTTTTTTAATGCTGGTGACACTCAGGGCATATTCTAACCCCCCTTTCATCTCATAATCCCTTCATGAGTTAGTATCAACCCAACAGTCATGATGTTGGATGGATTATCCATATCTCTGAAGAACTTTATTCTATAATCCCATCATCTGTACTCATGGAAGCTTTTACTTTCATGATGGATACAGCAACAGGAAGTTTAGGCATCTACTTACAGATTCCCAACTAAAGCTGAACAAGGTGGCACTTTGTCTTCTTGTTTTAGTTCTTAATAATTAGCATATCTCAAACTGGATGGTCATTGTCATCCCATTTATCCCTAATTCTCTGTTTCTCTTTCTAGTTTCCTTGGCTCCATTAATAACTAAAGCAAAAGCATGCTTTTATTTTCATGATCAATGTAACAGCTTCACATTTTTGTCCACTCTCTTGTCCTAAGCACAAGAAGTCTGTGTTATGCCTTATGGAAAAATATATTTAAGAAAAGCTTTATTATGGAATGAGTTGGAGTGTTGTTGGCCATGATTTCATTAGTCACAAGTTAACAATATTTAAAAAAAAAAAAAAAGATGTTCTTAAATGAAAACATACATAAATAAGGTTATATATTAAATAGAGATGAAACTGTTGTGAGATTCACAAGACCCCCACTCTATCTTTCTGCTAGGAGCAATGGCTTGGTATTCCCTAATTTAGTGTTCATGGTAGCTTTTTAGAACTCTAATAAAGAGAATCAATTATACGATCCAAACAAAAATGCCCCTGAGAGAATTTTATCTGCCACTCAGGTGTCTCATCTTTTGTAAGTTGAAATATTCAGTTGTTGGGATGTCTAATCTTGACTGTCAACTTGACATACTTAGGAAGAAGACAACACATCTGAGAAACTGCCTCTATCAAATTGTACCATGGGCTTTTCTGTGGGAGCATTATCCTGACTGCTAGTTGATGTAAGAGATCCTAGCCCACTGTTGGTGGTACTATCCTTAGGTAGGTGGGACTGAGCTATAAAAGAAAGGTGATGCTTGAAACAAGCCAGTGAGCAGCGTTCTTTTGTGGTGTCTGTTTCAGTCCTTGTCTCCTGACTCCTGCCTAGAGTTTCTGCTAAGGCTTCCTTCAATGATGAACTATTCCCTGTAAGCTAAAATAACTCTGTTCCTTCCCAAGTTGGTTTTTGTCATGGTGTTTATATCACAGCAACAGAGAAGCAAGTTAGAACAGTTCTATACTGGAAAATTCTCCTCAGTGACCCCAATGATAACAATCAGCATATCCAAAACCAGACTCTCATCTTGGTCCCATCTGTTCCTGTCTCCCTGCTCATCTTTCTAGTTTCTTTGTCTCTACTCATGACTTGACTGTCTAGCAATGGTCCTAGTATCCTCAACTGTCCCATCTCTCAAGTCCCCATATCTAGGCATAACTTCAGCGTGTCTTCTTTGCATCTTAAGCTAGCTTTATTTGTCCTGTCACTTTTACACCACTTGGTTCTGACTATGAGTGTCACTGGCTTTCTAAAGTGTCTCTCTTTTAACCTTTTCTGATGAGGTTCTATCTGCTGCCATAATCTCCTTTCTGTGATGCAAATCCAATTGAGCTGGGCAAATCTTCCCATTTAAAAATCATCCCTGGCTCTGCAAGCAACACTGAGTCCAAACTGCCTCCACCACTGAGTGCTGCTTCACATCCCTCTCCCACCCATCCATACACAACTCTTTCCCCAGCAGGAACACATTCGTTTGTGCTTCCCTGGGCATTCCAGAGCTCCATGCTGTTCTGTCTGTTTCTCCCTCCACTTGATCTTCCATTTTCACACATTCTGTCTTCTTCTAGCTTAAGGTGATAAGCAATTGCCTTTAACATTGCACAAATGCTGATTTAAAAGACAACAAAAAAAAAAAGCACAAGTGCTTGCTTCCTTCCATATCTCCAAGACTGAATGCTTCCTTCTAAAGATGATGGTCCTCTGGACAAGATAGGAACTTCTCAGTTTCAGATTGCCTTCTGTAAATGAGAATTGGTCCTGTCTACTTCAGATGGCATTACTAAAGACTAAACAAACAGCACCTTAGAAAATTAACTAAGAACTTTAACAAAGGGACACTTAAATGCTACCACTACACTTGCCCAGTGCACTGCAGCATAATACCTTCTACCATCCAATTGCTGTCCCAATGTTTTACTACTGCTTCTTCATTTCCCTCAGACACGATGCAATATGGATTATCTGTGATCTAGATTGTTCACTCCTCCACCCCCAATTCTAACCATATTTATTTGTTGCCTGTGGAGATGTGTTGGGTTTTCTCTTCATGTTTTTAGCACCACCATCTCTGTCCATTCTCAAGGCTGTTCCACCTTACTTTAAGGATGGATCTCCTGATATTTGGATTGTTTAAAATCTTTGATGGTCTTCCTACTCTCACTACCCCCAATTCTCCATGCTTTCTGGTATGGCGACCTGATAGCGATCACGGTAAGTAGCTACTCTTTGGTTGGTAATATTAAAAACAGCCTGACATCCTGCTGTTAGTGTATTGTGATGATTTCTGGAGGCTGGAGAAATTCTTTTTGTCGTAGTGACCTGCTCAGCATTTGGTTCGGATATGAGTGAGTCACAGAGGAGGAACACTAACGAAATGACACAAGGTCCAGGGAATAACACAAAGGATGGGATTTCCTTTCCACTCCAACATTCTAGACTGGTAAGTAAAATTAGCATGATGTACAGGTCAATGAGCTCTCGGCCAACTTGCAATCATCAAGTGCCACCCTTAGGGTCCCTCTGTTAACAATAGCTCTCATGAAAGCAGGAGGTAACGCAACTGCCAGAAAAGAGAGTCGAATAGAAAGGGTGTAAAACACTCCAGAAGTAATTGACCCTTTGTTCCCAGCTCTGCACAGATAAGATATATGGTATGTGGGACCACACCTGAAGAGAAACACAGACCAACTGCACAGTACTTTTGAATGAGCAATCACAATAGAGAAGCGAAGGTGCTAACAACAGAAACCATCAACTACTATTTATTCCAACATGGTAGACAGAACCTCAGATGGATCTGCATTATATCATTATACTAAAGGCCAATTTTATGCAAAGCAGTGAAAAGCAATCACCTAAAAGACAGATAATATGAAGGATCACTCTGGCTGCTTAAAAAATGGCATCTCAGTTTTGTTTGTCACCCACTGTGATTGCTTCTACATTTGGCCAAACTTAAATATTCATTCAGTTATGTAATTTTTTTTTTTGCATTGAACTAAATAAGCAAAAAATCAAGCGTGTTGTCAGTCAGACTGTGATAAATAATGTTTACTACTAAACAGAATCGAGGCCATACTAGAGATGAAATGTTTTCTTTGGAAGATTGTTGCTTTCCTGTCAGTGGTACACCTACCCAGCCTCAATTTGTTCTTCCTGCCTCCTGCACCAGCATTTCTGAGATGCCAAATTGCTCACGTCTTCTTGACATCCAATACAAACCTAGCAGATGTTTTCTCTAGCTCAGTCTTCCACAAGCCCCTCAAATACTCCCGCACCGAGGAACTGTGTGTTTCTCCTTTACACAAGCAGACTCAGCATACCTGCACTCGTATGACTGCAGATGTGTTCCCTAGGCTTTGACTGGTGAGCACCCATAGACCAAATGCGTGCTGAGCATCTGCTGGAGGCTAAGAACTGTACGTCCCCAAGAAAGCCAAGAGTAGCCTGGAGATAAGAGAGGGGCTGAATCAGTTTCTGGTACTGGTAATAAATGGTAAACAGAAATTAGAAAAGAAGTCTAGTTAGTAGAGGCTGGACCAGCTGTGTATAGAGCACTAGGTTGTTCCTTTTCCATCACGGAAGGTCTCTGTGAAGTTATCAGTCAGACTCTATTCTAAATGGCACAGAACGGGAGTGGACATGAGCCTTAAGTGAAGCCTGTTCTCCTCCAGATTAGAAGTTCTTGAATTGTGTGGCCTTGCTCAACCCAACAAAGTAGGCTACTAGTGTTCCCTTTGTAAGACATTGAGCAGAAATTCATATGGACCAGTTTTAGCTAGCAATGAAGCCAAAAGGATTATCAAGCATTACCTCACCCTAGGAGGAACCGGAGGCTCCTCTGAACTATCTGTGACAGACAAAGCTGATCAGCACGAGGGAGGAGACTAGAAGTTACACACAAAGGGCAGAAGAGATGGCCCATGTGTTTGAGAGGTACAACAAGGCTTTTTGCGCAACAGCCTTTGTCACATCTCTGTGGGCCCTGGACCAATTTAAACTGTTGTCTCCAGTCTCCTGAGCTTCTCTGTTGATTAAGCTAATTCTTACCAATGTATAAAAGCCCGACTCTGGACCACAGAGAAACAGGAGACCTTTAAACAATCAACCTCACAGGGCCAGTAACCAGGAGAGGAAAACAGAAAACGAAAGAAATAAAGTGGACATTATTTTTATGACTTTGGGGTCAGACCAGCTGGGAATAGACGGCAAAGGCAAGGTGCAGGCAGTAAGATGCCATGTGGCACATTCTCAGTGATGTCACCAGGCTGCTATGCAAGGCACGATGACTCCCTGGTGAAGCGAAAGAGAGAGCTGACTCCCTGGGAAGCCCCCCCACCCCATCCTCCAGTCTGAACTGAGAACCTTCTTTCCCCTTGTGACCACACTTTGTTTATTCTCTAGAACACTTAGCGTTCTCCCTCCCCACTGGCGGAAGTCAGGTCCCCTCGAGTATCCTCTAGCCTAGTGGTTCTCAAGTGGGTACGTTAAAACCCTGTGATACACACTACAGCCTGCTCTTGACACCAGGCAATCATCTAGAATCCTGGAGTCAAGCATCCGAGTACTGCAGCTGAGAACCCTGCTCTAAGTATTGGCAGAAGTCCTCTCTAGTCCGCGTTGTCCCACGTAGTCGGCTCACCACATGCAGCCACCGTGCACTGGAAGTGCATGCAGCTGGTGTGACTGAGAAGCTGCATTTTTTATAACTTATATTTAATTTGAACAAGTTAAATTTAGATAAACACAAATGGTTCGTGGCTAGAGCACAAACCAAGCTCTTCTTCAACGGTCCTCTACCTATAGTCAAATTTTACAATGTCCCCCTCAGCAAACTAGAAGCTCCCTGTGGGCGAGGAATGTGCTCATACTAGATGAACCCAGGAGGAGTCATCCGTAATCCTCTGACTGTTGTTTTTCATAAAAGTCAACATTTTTTTTTTTTTTTTTTTACAAACAGAAGGGTCTGGTATCTCTTTGCTTCAGAGAGCTGCTACCCTCTTGACAACCTCCAAAGCGCACGTTCTTTGTGTTTGGACCAAAGGACTGCAGCACGCTCCTGCCACCTGGTGGTAATGTATAAAATGTCAGGCAAAGGCTCTCCCCCTGAGGTGCTGTGATATGACCAAAAGGCAGGACAGAAAAACGAATGCTTTGGGACTTGGGACAGAATTATCTGTTAATAGAATGATAGATCAGAGGGAGAAATCTGTTTCCAGATGAGGAAACTAAAGGGGAGAATCACTTGGCAGAAGTTGCCTACAATCTCATTTCTGCTTCATGCATCAGATGTGTTCCTACTTTGTGCTGGCTGTGATGCTAGCTAGCAGGGGTACAGCAAGGGGACAATCCGATAAAGTTTCTGCTCTTGGGAAGCTCACAGTTGGCTAGGCTCCCATACAAACTCTGTGCAAGGTAACAATAAGGACAGCCCACATGGGGTCAGGGAAAGGAGATGAGCTAGGACCGGAGAAGACAGCCATCAACGGAAGCAGGATCAGCTACAGTAACTAGATCCACAGAGGGAACAGTGTCTCACAGAGCCAAAGGCCCAACATTGGTGATACCCAAGTAACCAGTTACAGAGTGTTAGGTGCTATTGACCAAACTAAAGAATCAAGAAGGAGTGGACATCAAGCAGACGACCTATGTAGAGCATTGTGTAGAGCATCTACGTAGATCTGTGTGTCTAAGGCGAGTGCACACATGCAGTATCAACTCATGAGTGTGGGAGGTTTCCAAAAGTGATAGGTCTGTCTGTTTGAGGTGGTAACAGAGGCTAATCAGAGCTGTGGGCCTGAGAAACCCAGTAGACTGTGGGGTTTGCAGCACATCTTGCCACTGCCAGGATCAGTCTCAGGTTGGGGATTAGATGCTAGCACCACTGGAGTAGAGGGTAAGAGTACTAGCAGGGACAGTAGACACTATGACCATAACATTAACTCATTCCCCTGTGAATCTCTTGTGTTCTTTTAGCTCAATGGTTCTCAACCTTCCCAATGCTGTGACTCTTTAATACAACTCCTCATGTTATAGTGAACCCCCAACCATAAAATTATTTTCATTGCTATTTCATGACTGTAACTTTGCTACTGTTATGAATTGTAATGTAAATATCTGATGTGGAGGATATATATTAGACCCCCCGAAGGGTTGTGACCCCCAGATTGAGACCCACTGATTTAGCTTAAAGCTGTTGGCTGTACGGGGGTCAAGGGGCCACATCTTCAATTTGATTTATTTTCCAAGCCCTTGATCAGCTGCGTTTATTAGCAATGACGGTCAAGGACATGTGTCCAGGGGGGTCATTGTCATGCTTTGCAGAGCGTAAGAGAAATAGCTCAGCCTGGGAAATCCATTCTCTCCTACTCGTATAACACCAGTTGGTAAGAGCTTAGGTCAACCTGCAATGTTGAGTCCTTTAACATATCTAATCCAAAATCTTCCTGGAAGAATGTTGATTCTTGAAGATAAAATTTGATCTGGAGCAGAGACAAACAGAAGACAGAGATTGGGTGATTCGTGATGTTGTAACATCTTGCCACATTTTTGTCCTTGGTTTCCCCACCGTAACTTTCCACACTCCAACCCTGAACTGGGACCTTGATCTTAAAGCGCTGAGGGAACTTCAGCCTCACTGGCGAGGGATCTGTGTCCACTGGGGACGGTCCACGGGCAACACTGTGACCGTGTAACAGTTCTATCTCATTGACTTGGCAGGCCCCGAGATAATTTTAAAACTGAAAGGAAAAATTATCATTGGACCCAAAAATAAAACGTTATTCTAGATATTAAACATTGTCTAGCAGACAGTAATTTAATGGCTCTGAAGTGGCTTCAGACCTCTCAGAAGATTTTTACTTCTCAGCCTTGGCGGGACACCAAGTGCCACTCTTCTATTTCTGCTCTGCCTTCAAACTGTCATAAATAGTTAACTGTGTGAGTCCTTTCAAAAAAAAAAAAAAAAAACCCTCCAGGACATCCAAAAATAGCCCAGGGCTCAATGCATAGTTCCTCGGTCCTCCTCTTAATCTCTCCATATGGGTGGCTATGATTTATTGTTACTGTCACCTGTGGACTGGCAGAAACAAAGCACCAGGCTGAAGGCAGACAGAGGTACGGTATTAGAAGAGTCTCTTGAGAGACGGAACTGAACATCCGCATCCATTCCAGATGAGAGTGAAGGCTTAGAGACGTCACCTCTCCTTTCCTTGATTTCTCTGGCAATAAAGAAGAGGAGGGGATGTCATCCTCTCCCAGATGCATCGAGACTCTCCCCTCAAGTGCAAAGCTTCAACAGAGTCTCCCAAAAGGCAGAGCCTGCCAAAGGCCAAGGACTATATGACAGGGCAAGTGTGCAATCATTTACACGGGCCATGTCACCTCTCTGCCTTTCCTATCTCCAGGCCAAAAGTGAGCTCTCTCCTGCCAGTTTTCCAGCCCAGTGCCTATGACCTGAGGCTGGCTGTCCATCAAGTCAGACCCAACTGAGGCACCTGCCTGCTCTTGCTAGCTGTGCCTCTCCTTCTTGTGCTTTCTCCATAGCATGGGTACCACCTCTTAGACACTGAGCTTATCTTCAGGAGAGCAAGTCCCTGCCAATAGACACCAGCCAGGCATCCCCTGTTGACCCAGGAGGAGGATAGGACGGAACCTCCCCATCTGTCTCTGTGCTTCTGTTTTCCCTCTCGACACTGCTAACAATGCATCATGATTAGTTGGCGGCTCGGGCCCCGACACCCTTAACCTGGAAAATCAGGCGACTTTCGAGACGGCAATCAGCTCCCAGACACATCCAACCGTAATGTGATTCTCCATTTACCAAAATGCAAAGAGAGATACTTGAGGCGTTTCTGATTAGGCTGACATTATCTCTCTAATGGGCCATGGCATTAATCAAAGCTGTTGCTATGACTATGGTGGTGGTGGGGAAATAACCCAGCTTGATTCTGGGCCTGCCCAGTAGTGCCACTGAAGAAGAGGTCAGCTTTTGTTAGGGACATGGCACAAGAATTGTTTCTTCCTGCCTGAGAAAGGCTTTCTATTGAAATCACAGCACCAGCCAGAAAGAGGCCTCTGTGTCCTTTCATGACGTTGGGCGCTCTGGTTCCATAGTTCAAGATGACTCGGTGGCATTGTTCTAGGAGGGACTGAGTGTGTGCATGAATGCTGGGGGTGGGGGTACCAGGCTGATCTGTGAGACTGTCAGAGCCTTCTGCTATCCAGAGTTATATCTTAATTGTCAACTAGCCCCCTGAGAGTTCTGTGGGGCCTGAGAACCTGGGGAAGGAGGAGAAAGATACAACTTTCCCATGGTAACAACTCTCTAGCCTCTGCTGCTCTCTCCTGTGTTCCAGACCTCAGGAACATTTGGCAGAGATAAGCCTATAACTACAGGCCTTACATGAGCAGATGGAAAAACAGAGGCAGAATGAAATGGGTGTGACAGGCCCAAATGGAAAACCCTCTGGCCTCTGCTCTAGATGGCAGGACACTCATGATCTGGAGGAGGCATACGGGGATCGCATGACGTCACCGGGGCCGGCCATCAGAACCTAGTCCTCATTTGCTAGTAATGAATTCTCCACAAACCCAAGTCTACCTTTTCTTAGATGCAACTATGATCAGAAGAGGACACTCCAAGGGCATCAATATAGAGCATGTGCAGGCACACACACACACACACACACACACACACACTTACATGTGCATGCGCACACACACATCCACAGTCAAGCTTTACAATCAAGAAATCTGCTTATTGGGACTGGGGGTGATGATTCAGCTGGTAAAGTGCTGGTGGCACATGCATGAGGACATGAAAGAATCTCTACTTAAAAGACAGACATAAGGCTGGAGAAAAGAAATTAAGAACACTTGGTGCTGTAGTTCTAGAGGACCTTGATTCCTCATCAGGCGGTTCCTGTAATCCCAGCCCTGGGATTCCAACACCCTCATTTAGCTTCCATGGACAGGGGCCCATGCATGCCCATACACACTAACACACACATAAGTAAAATCATATATATTATATATATATATATATATATATATATATGATTTTATGTATATATATATGTGTATATATATGTATATATATATACACACACACACATGTGGAGGGAGGGAGAGAGAGAGAGAGAGAGAGAGAGAGAGAGAGAGAGAGAGAGAGAGATGAACATTGAACATAGTGGCTCATGTTTGTAATTCCAGCATTGCAGAGGAGACAGGTAAATCTCTAGATAAATCTCTCCCCACTTGGCCAGTAAAAGACTATAACAAACATACAAATAAGGTGGCATCTGAGAAATGATACCTGAGGTTAACTTTGGATTATATGTGTGTGTATATGTTGCGCGCGCACACACACACACAATCTAGTTCTTGTCCAAGTCTTTGCAGAATTTTCTCAGAGTTTTGGTGTTCCCTGCCTTCAGGATGGGTACAATGAAATCAACTCTGCTTTCCTCACAAAGGAGAGAAAGTGACTTATAAAGTCTAGACCACAGAAGGGGTTAGAGCTCTGAAGAGGGCCCCAGCTTAGACACTCACAGGTCTGGGAGGTGCCTTGGGCAGAGGAGGGAGGGAGTTTTAAAGCTTCCAGGGAAAACACTACCTCAAGGACAATAGCAAGCAGTGCTAATCTGAGCCCTATTTCCAAAATGCACTTATATATTTTTTTTAATGGGACAAGAATTTTTAAAAACAAAAGGCTTTCGTGAAGATCAAGATAGAGAATGTATATGAAAGTACATATAATCCTACACCCTGGATTCCTAATTAATGTTCACATCCCTCATTAGAGGCACTGTCTCTGCTTGGAGGAGAGGTCTTGTCCTCAGGGGTGAGACCTCAGACAGCACCTTACTTCTTAGCTGTGTGACTGAGCGCAGGCAGGCACCGAATGACAGCAAACACTTGTAACGATCTCCATGTTTGATCTCACGTAATTATAGCACCAGCCTGGTGAGGCAGGCAGGGATCATTGTCACCAGTGTGAAGGGACATCATAGGTGACTCAGGCTGTCAGTGGTACAGCTGGGATTTTAGCCCAAATTCATCTCGTTCCAAAACTGAACTTCTTTCCATGACCTTCTTGGCTAGAAGTGACCTGAGTCAATTTTGTTATTCACTATGTAGATGGCAGAGGTCATCGGGCCATGTGTGATGTAATGAAAGCAGGTGCCGCAGAAAATTCCACCACCCAGGTTTTCATTTATTAGTCAAGCAGGTGCAAAAATAGGCATGTGTCTCTTGCCCTGAGAGCTCAGACACATTCTGAATCATTGTCCTTTTGGTGCCCTACCAGAGCTTTGCAGGGAAGCTTTGCTCAGGGCATAGGTGACTTTTAGTTGTTTTTTTTTTTGTTTTTTTTTTTTTGTTTTTTTTATGCACCAAGATCAAGCTAACTTTGTCATAGGGTCATGAGGGGGGAAAATTTCTCTGGTCATCAGCCAGATAAACACAGGATCCATTGGAGTCATGAGCTCTTGGTACTATTCCATTTCATAAACACAGGAAGACCAGTCAGAAAACTCCGGGAGCATTCCTGCCCTGGGCTGATAGGTTCTGCTCAGTAACTGTGGGGGAAGAAAGAGGGACTAGATTCCTCACCGAACTCACTTAATATGAGGAGCCCAAAATGCCACACACACCACCTGCAATGGACCTTTTCAGAGTTCTGGAAGCCTGGAATATGAAACCAAATTGTCCTCTCTGAAGGTTCTGGGACGGGTCCTTTCTCCCCTTCCTTTCCTGGTCCCTGGCAGACGTCAGGAGTGTTTGGTATTGCCTGGCTTCTTGTGGCCATGTTCCAGTATCCATTGTTACTATCGCTTTGGTTTTTCGTAAGTATGTATATATGTGTGTATGTATGTATGTATGTACTATGTATGTACATTATGTATGTACAGCTGTGCATTATCTATGTACAGCTGGGATTTTATGTACTATATGTCTGTGTCTCTGGGTCTTCTCCTCTTTTATGAGGTCACTATTATAGTGCATATAGAGACCTTCCTAATCCAAAGCGACCTTAACTTAGTTAATTACATCTGCAAAATGTTTTCTTGTACTCACAGACTAGGCATCTGAGTGGACATAAGAGTCAGGAGTTTTGAACCCCAACCTAAGTTTCTGAACCCCAACCTAAGTTCCAGCCAAACCATCTTCCTTTCATTTGTCCTTGACAGTGCCGGTGAGCAATCCTACTACCCCACAGGCTGTATTTATTTTTGCAACACTAAGGATTGAGTCCAGAGTTTCACACAGGGTAGTTCAGCTCATCCTGCTGACGTGCTAAGTCTCCAGCCCCATTCACCATGCTTTAAGCATCTTTCCCTCTTCCAGGATGTGGGCTGTATAAGAGCCTATTCACTGCCCATGACGTGCTTACAGCACGCCACCTGCTGAGGGGAAAGGAGGCAAAGCAAAGAAAGGATCACAGTGGGTTTGCACATCTTTAATCTCAGTCCCCCAGACCAAGGTGGAAGTGGATCTCTATGAATTTGAAGCTCAATGTAGTAAATTCCAGGCAAGCCAAGTCTATACAGTGAAACCTTGTCTTTTAGAAAAACAAACAACTCCCACAAAGAAAGGTTGCCCTGCAGTTGACCTGCTCAACAACATCAAGGAAAACAGGCAGGTGGAAATGCTCCTGGGGTAGTAAACATAGGTGTTGCTGGTTTGAGGCAGGTGAAGGAGATAGCCCATCCTAACTCAGAGGGTCTTAGAAGCGACTTTTGGTTAGAGGAGCAGAGACAGTGGATTGGCAAATAGATTCAATAGTTTGTTGTGTTCTCTGAGGCAGGAGAATCTGAGGTAGGCATCAAGTGATAGAAAAAGCCAAACTGATAGCAAGGGTAGAGCATGAAGTCTCTTCTGTGTGGATCTGAGAAGGCTGGAATTTATCAGAAGAAACAAGGAACCACCGGCATCCTTTAAGCCAGAGAGGGATATAGCACCATTTGCATCGATAAGCCATGAAAATGAGAGATTGGGAAGGTTTATGGAGATGGAAAATTCAAGGGCCAAGAATGATCTAGTCCTGGTATGTGATAGCAACCCTGGGAATGAGGAGAAGGGAACTGACTTAAGCTTTATTCAGATGAGGGACTCAACTGAGTCTTTGATGGATGAGAAACGGGTGTGAAAGGGGAGCAAGTGAGTGTGTAGGAGGAGTTCATTTCTGCTTTTCAGCTTTCTGGAAATGTGTCCAGGTCAGCGTCCTGAAAAAACGTCAACATTTAAGAGAAACCACCAATCAGAGAACTGGGAGGAATTGAGAGTCGTGCAAGAGGCACCTGCATCTGCATGGGGGACGGGGGGGGAATGAGCACAGAGCCCTGGACACCAGCTCTGATTATAGAGTTAGCACCCTGGTAAAGGAGAAGGCTGCCTGCAAGAGCAGACTCTGAGAGAGGTTTAAAGGTTAGGAAGGAAGCTGAGTGAGACCAAGACCAAATAACCCTGCTCTGAGAAGCCATGGCATCCCAAGATCAGTGGGCTCGGGGCAATTGTTGCATCTGTTTTGTTTATTTTCTTAGCTGCGATGACCAACCACTTAGATTTCCTCAGGACTGGTCTAGTTTTAAATCTGAGACCCTAATAAAAGGCCCCCAGATAGGGGAGACCCCCACTCAAGAGATTACGATCACCCAATGACTCATGAGACACCAATCTTGATGCAACCAGCATGAGGTTTAATGATTCCAGTATACTGAGTTTCCCTCGCATGCAAGCAAGAAGAGAGAACCCGAGTTCGAGCTAAGAATAGCTTTTATAGCCGGGGTGGTGGTGGCGCACGCCTTTAATCCCAGCACTTGGGAGGCAGAGGCAGGTGGATTTCTGAGTTCGAGGCCAGCCTGGTCTACAGAGTGAGCTCCAGGACAGCCCGGGCTACACAGAGAAACCCTGTCTCAAAAAAAACCAAAAAAAAAAAAAAAAAAGAATAGCTTTTATAGGGTCTAGGGGTTAGAACAGAGAAACAGTGACTAGGCACAATATGATTGGCAGAACAGTGTGACTTTTAAACTGATTGGTCTTTGGGGAATGAGGTGACAAGGACCTCCCTTGTCTGTCTATGTGCTCTGGCCCTTCCTCACCCACAGGTGGGTTCCCTCCCCTGTAATCTGAGGAATGTTAATAAGCCTCTTCCTTCCTTCTCTGAATGTTAATCCAGCAAGTGTCCTCTGACTAAGGAATGTGCCCCTCCCAGGATGTGTCCTGGGACAGTGAGATTCTTTTAATCTTAAATTCAAACTGAGACCCGAAAATCCTACACTAGCATCCCCCAAAAATTTCCCTGGGAAAGCCAGGACAGCCAGTCACTCTGGTTCACAAGTGCTTCCAGCACATCTGCTGTGCACCCAAAGTCAGGGAGAGATGTAGAATACAAAGACAGGCTCTTAGGCAGCCACAGGGTAGAAGGAGGAAAGGTGGATTACAAATGCTTAAAACCTGGTGAATGAGGCTGGGGATTTAGCTTAGCAGCAGGATGCTCAGCTACCCTGTGTGAAGCTCTGGACTTATCCTTAGTGTTGCAAAACCAAATAAAGCCTGCAGGAGGGCAGGGTTGCTCAGTGTCACTCTCAGAGGTAGGTTAAAGGAAGAGAGTTTATCTGCACTTTAGGTTGGGGCTCAGAAATGCATAAGACTCTGGTGTGCACTCAGAAGAGTATATGAATAGGAGAAATATTAATTTCTATTATCAAACTGGGAAGAGCCAAGTATTATCACATGTGTGTGTGTGTGTGTGTGTGTGTGTGTGTGTGTGAGAGAGAGAGAGAGAGAGAGAGAGAGAGAGAGAGAGAGAGAAAGAGAGAGAGATTGCAGCAGTTTCTTAAGAACTAACAGAATTTCTTAACAGGAAAAATTATTTCTCTAGGCAGGGCCTGAAAAGATATTGAGGTAAGCTGGGTGGCGTTAGCTCAGGATAAAATGTGCTTAATTTCAGATACCAGAAGAGGGACTCAGCTCAGAAATTAAAGCCCCTGTCAGTCCACACCCTTACCCCTGTGTAAATTTCCAAAATTGTAAAGCACTGTCACATCTGAATGGTTCAACACTAGAGCAATTCTTCCTCTCACAGCTGTGGAGGGCAGAAGTCCAGCACGGAGGTATCCTCAAGGCTCCAGTGGAGAGGCTGATGCTGGTCTCACACCTTTCGGAGGCTGTTGACATAGACTGATTCTCTTTGACTGTGTAACTCCACCTCCTGCCTCTGTCCCCTCTTGGCCATGTTTTTTCATGTGTGTACTCCTCTCCCTCCCCTCCCCCTCCTTTAGTCATATAAAGACATCTGTTACTGGGTGTGGTGGTGCATCTCTATAATCCCAGCACTCCAGAGACCAAGGCAAAAGACCATGAGTCTGATGACAGTCTGCACTATGTGGTGAGATCCAGTCACTAAAATAAAAAAGACTTGTGTCATTGGGTCCACCCAGACAATCTAAGATGATCTCACTTCAAAATCCTTCAAGTACCACATTCTGCAAAGATCCTCCCCCCTGCCCCAAAAGGCCACATTCACAGATCCTGAAGCCTAGGACTTAGTCATAGATTCTGGGAACCTCAATTTGATCAACTATATATCATTAGTATAACTTGACTCCATTTTCCCTTCCTGTGTATTATCACAGGCAAGAAGAGCCACCAAATCGTATGAGCAGAAAAGCCAATGACAAAGGTTCTCTCCGACTTCCCCAGCAGTGTGCGTGCTCAAGAGGCCTCAGCTTTACGTTCATTACTAGATGTCTGAATTAGGACTCCTATTGCTGTGATGAAGCATAATGGAAGCAACTGGGGAGGAACGGGTTTATTTGACTTACACTTTTATATCACTGTTCATCAATGAAGAAAGTCAGGACAGGAACTCAAACAGGCAAGAAACCTGGAGGCAGGAGCTGATGCAGAGGCCATGCATGAATGCTTACTGGCTTGTTCATCATGACTTTCTTTTTTTTTTTTTTTTTTTTGGTTTTTTCGAGACAGGGTTTCTCTGTGTAGCCCTGGCTGTCCTGGAACTCACTCTGTAGACCAGGCAGGCTTCGAACTCAGAAATCCGCCTGCCTCTGCCTCCCAAGTGCTGGGATTAAAGGCATGCACCACCACCGCCCGGCTCCAAGAGCCTGATCTTACAGAGGCATTTTCTCAGTTGAGGATCCCTCCTCTCAGATGACTAGCTTATGTCAAGTTGACATAAAACCTTCCATCACACCAGGACTGTCTTTAGTGGTAGCCAATAAGAGGACACAGTCCCAGCTAATCACAAACACTTTTCATGATCCTGCAAAATCCATCACACCTCAGGAGAGATGGAAGAGGGACTGGTCATTTCTATGGGAAAGTTGTAGCATGAAGAGTGGTTAAAGGGGCCCATAGCTGGGTGGGTTCCCTGGGCGACCTCACATGATTACATCACTCTCTCTGCTTGAAGCAGCAAAAATAGAACCGAGAAGCTAAACTGAGGCCTATTCCCAAAGCTACTATCCCCGTCCCTATACTCCATGTTATTGTTGTTTGACATGTTGTTGTTTTCTGTTGTCGTTCAGAACAATAGTTCTCATATCAAAGGCTGTTTGTTCTTGAACACACTGTGTAGTTGAAGACAACTTTGAACTTCTGATTCTCCTGTTTCTGCCTCCCCAGTGCTGGGATTACAGGTGTGTAGCACCATGCTGGGTTTATAGTGCTAAGACATGGATAGGACTGTCCACTCTGGTGATACCAAAGTCCCTTAGGTATGACAAATCCCCAAAGCTCTTCTCTTTCTGCCATTTTATTAGGACCTAACAATGATGTCCCATGATAAGGCCATTTTACAGAACAGGAAGTTCCGTTCCAGGGAAATCCAGGCTTTGATTAGAAGGAAGCTGGTTGGTTTGGTGGGGTCTAGTTTGCAGCAATGAATCTTCAAATTCTAGTCATTCTCCTGTTTCTGGGAACTGACAGGCTGGGCTCTTATCAAAAGCCCCTTAGCCCAAGTCATAGGTGTGTCATTTAACCCACTAGTGACATTTTATTTTTCTCTGTAAATAAAAAGGAATAACAATCATCTTCTGGGTGATGTCACCATGGAATAGCCAATAAAAATGATCGGCAACAATTGAAATCAAACACATAATAATAAAGTAAATAGCTGTGTTCTGTTGCCCACGGGAACTTAGATATAATTAAAAAAAAAAAAAAAAAACCTGGGTGTCTGCATGAATTTGTAGGAGTCATTAGTGAGATGGAAAGAAAAGTATATTTTCTTGATGGTTTTATTAATAAGGAAAAATGTAGAAGTATACTGTGTGTCAAAAATGAGATTTTTCTAGTACCATATGGCAAATTAATCATTAGGGCTCTCTCATGGCTCAGACACACTTAATATGTTCTCTGCGGTGTGTGTACAGAAAACCTGCACAATTCCATTACAGTGACTATTAAATGATTCATCAGGGCCACTTCCCCAGTAGACTAAGAATCTGCTGCTTATTCATGCTTCCCTCTTGGTAAGCTTTATTATCTCAACTGTGTTTGCCAGTTACTAATTAGAGGTGATGGTACCAGCTAATTGCTAGAAATTTTCAGAACGGTGCAAAGTATTTATTTTGAGGTGGGGGAAGGAAGGCGGGGTGTTGCAGTTCCATCCTTGGCAGCAGAAGAGAAGAGAGTAGGATAACAATGATGCACGGCTGTGGGTCCTGAAGAGGCTGAGAGCAGTTAATCATGCAACATGACTGGCTGACGGTCTGGATCTGGAGCTGAGTGTGAAGACTGCTTTCGATACCAGGGCGATGCAGGCCACAGCTGAGATCAAGCTTTGTGCCTTTAAATTCCTGGAGCTTAAGTTTGCCCTTAAGAACCTTTTCTTGGGCTGAAGAGATGATTCTGTTGGTTAAGTACTTGCTGTCATGAGGACCTACAGAAAACAAACAAACAAACAAACAACCCGAGCATGGTGGCATGTACTGCTAATCCCATCTCTGGGAGGATGGAGACAGATCTCCGAGACTTGCTAATTAGTGTGTTCCAGGTCGATGAGAGACCCTGTCTCACAAAACCAAGGTAGTTCATGTCTTGAGGTATGATACCTGGGGTTGGTTGCTGGCTTACAAATGCACACACAGCCCTGAGTCACACACACACACATGCACACACGAGCACAAAAAGAACCTTTTCTCTCATAACCTTTGACCTGAGAAGGCCATGGTGGTGACAAATAAAACTAGTTTCACTGGGGATGTCAGAGGCATGAGTAACAAGAGCAGGTAAGTTCCAGGTGATAAGAAAAGGTGCAAAATGGTAGACAAGGGCAGGTTTCAAAGACATAAGGAAAGCTCCTGTGTCCGAAACAAGGAGATCCAGAGAAGCAATGCGTAGGAGTCCATGCTGACAGCCCCTAGAAGTCTGGCATCTAAGATTTCAGAATGGGAGGCTACAGGGAGCAAGAATATGACTATAATGAGAATTCATGACTTGAGCATGGCCATAGCAAGGACCCCAATCCTCAGACCCATGGGAATGGCAAGGCCTTCTGGAGGTCAGGCTCAGGGGAATGGTAGGCCCTTTCCCAGATGGAAGAAAGGATGTTGGTACCATGTATAGACATTATTAAGCAGAGCTTCCTCCTCAGATGACTGCAGCCTGAAACTACAGAGAGCCCCAAATATGATTAGCCAAACCACCTCCTCATTCAGCTGTATATAATAAACTCCTTGAGTTTCCAGGCATCTCCATCAGAGTACATCAGAGTACATGGCCTGTCTGATCCCAACTTCTATGTATATGTGTCTATTGTTTGCTCAGCCCTCATCCCCTCAGTCAGCTCAATCCCTAAGCCAAGTAATAAAAAGTGGGGCAAGATAGAGACTCATTTCTAGAGAGAATAGGAGAAAAAGAATAAATATTGCATTTCATAAGCAAAGGGTATCTTGTGAGGAAGGGGAATGATGCTGAGCTTGATGCTGGTTCTCTGAGGCTGACAGAACATCCTCATTCATCATAAAGTTACATTGACACCACATCCTTGTGCTATATGCTTGGATCCAGTAGTGTCCAATGCACTCAACATCTGTTTCCTTCCCTATGGGCCTTATTCCTTTTGTGGAAGACAGGAAAGAAGAAGTGGCCCTCTAACAGGTAGTGCTTGCCATGCAAGTTCTTCTGACGATTTAAAGGCACTCAAACCATCTAAAGTATGAAGTCAAGTAGACACCCTTTTCCTGTTTCTATCAATGCTCTGCTTAGAAGTAGTGGGGGATCTAGGCCCGTGTCACCCTTCACTTTGCATTGCAAAGACTGGGGCTGATTGGCAGCCTTGCTTCTGTGTTCTGAAACCCACCCATATTCACTGTCACTTCTCATAGCTACTCTTGGGGTCTGTGATGGAGCTCAAAAGAGACTTGGGGGTTCTCAGATGGGTGATGCTGGATGGATGGTTTACATACACACACTCATATTCCCCCTCTCTCTGCGTCCTGTCTCTGTCTCTGTCTCCCTCCCTCCTGTCTTCTCCCTCTCCCTCTCCCTCTCCCTCTCTCTGTCCCTCTCTCTCTCTCTCTCTCTCTCTCTCTCTCTCTCTCTCTCTCTCTCTCTCTCTCTTTCATTCTCTGGTATCCATAGAGAGAATTTGGTAGAATATTGTCTCTTACAGACCTCTCCACGGAAAACCACTTGAGGGCAGGGAAGGGGAATCTCTTCATGTTGTCCTTTACATGTTCAGGAAAGAGGAGTATAGAGAAAGGACTTAATATCAATTTTTGTCATGTCTTGCTTAGTTTTGAATTAGTAGTATTCGTACTAGGTCTTCTTGGTTGGCTATCTAAGCTACACATCAAATGTTTTATATTCTTCTTCATTAGATATGTCTCATTTCATTTCTCACAAATCGTTTATAAACAGCCCCATTTTGCGGATGAGGAGGGTGAAGCCTGAGGAGGTTTTTACAACTTTCACAAAACCGAATGGCTACTAAAGCAGAAGCTTTCTTGTCCCATTCACTCAGCCCACCTCACACGACCAGCACCCAGTTAGAACCCTAGAGGTTGTTTCATATGTAATTTATTCTACATTTATACTAGATGTGTGTGTGTGTGTGTGTGTGTGTGTGTGTGTGTGTGTGTGTTCTAATTTATACTACAGAAGAAATGCCAGTACACAAACCTAAGCACAGCAGGTTTGGCTTGGATAGAAATTAAGAAACTTCATGGTCCAGTTCCTTTCCAGTGTTGTGGCCATATCCATAATAACTGGAAATACTTGGTAGAATACATGACATGCAGTTACATTTGAAGGTTCAATAAAGAAAGGGTAGTTTTCAGTACCTGTGTCTAGGCTCTCAGCCATATTTGGGATACATTTATACAAAAATGTTATCTTTGCTTATCTGAAATTCTGGTTTTACTGGGTGTCCCATATCTTTAGTTGTTAACGCTAATGATTCCAACAGTAATTAAGAAGTTTTCCCAGGGAAGCAGTTACTGTGTCTAAAGCTGTGGTATGAAGTGCCAACCAAGTCCTCTTAGTGTAAAAAAAAAAAAAAAAAAAAAAAAAAAGGACGACAGTAAAGAAAAGCAGCTAACCCATTCATCACATACTCCGCAGAGGAAAGAGGACACTAGTCTCATGTCCTGTAATAACTCACTGTGGCCTGAGAAACACCAACAAGGCTGGTATCTCTGACCCTTTCATCTTACAAACAACTGAGGAAGAGAAACTTGCCCCAAGACTCGGAGTCAGCAAGCTGGAGAGCTGGATTCAACTTGTAGCGTCCATTGCCGATACTAGGTGTTTACACAGTCTTCGTGGAGAATGACACTCCTGCAACTCCAGCTTCCACAAAAACAATTTTTCCCACCTGCCATTAATTTAGACCCTATTTTTCCTCAAAGATATGCCACACCTCAGAATGGCAGGGATCTAAGGGGAGCTTGAGCTTGTTTGTTTGTGAACAGGGTCTTGGACACACATGTAGACCAAGCTGACTCAGGAAGTGCCAACTGCCTTCTGTCTCATGAAGACTGAATTTCAAGGCCTGTACCACAATGCCTGGTATTTTTAAAATACAACTTTCTTATTGTCTTTACAAGTATGCAAAATCAATGTATTATATATTAATGTTTTAATATTTTAGCATTTAAAAATAAATACTAAAAACTTCAGAAAGCATGAGGAATCTAAAACATTGCCTTCTTTCCCTTGTTAACAGACAACAGTCTCCCTGTAGATAAGTATGTTCTCTCAATTTTCTTTTTTAAAAATAGAATCTTTTATTTATTCATTGACAGCTTCATTCATGTGAACAAGGTATCTTAATCACACCCCTAATTCTCCTCTTTCACTCCCCCAGGTACCCCCAACATGCCTACTCCCTGCCTCATCTCGGCTCCTTTTGGCTTCTGTAACTCATCCAGTCCATTGAGCCCTGCCTGTTGAGATGTTGACTGATCTTGGTGGCTTGGTTTTGTGCTGGTAACCATGGCTGCAGTGAGTTCCTAGGTATAGTGGTTACAACATGGCCAGAAGACAGTCTTCCACAGCACTCCTCTCTGACCACCACTCCTCCCTGGCCTCCACTCCTCCCTGACCTCTACTCCTCCCTGGCCTCCACTCCTCCCTGGCCTCCACTCCTCCCTGGCCTCTACTCCTCCCCGACCTCCACTCCTCCCTGGCCTCCACTCCTCCCTGGCCTCCAGCTCTTGTATTCTTTCTGCACCCTCTTGCTCAGTGTTCTCTGAGCTTTGGGTTGGACATTAATACAAACGTCCCATTTCAAGATGAGCTCGCAGTAATCACTTAGTTTCAGCATTTTGCCCAGTTATAAATCACTGCAATAACTGCTGACCACTGTAGAGAAGCTTCTCCAGCCACTCAACTGCTTACAAACACAAACCCTGAATGTGAAGTATAGTTAAAAATGCATTGGGAATGTGTCTCTCTTTCTGAGTGCTCACAGAAGGCTATGGGATGCACCCACTTCCCAGTTTATATGCTGAGGTTCTAACCCCGGATGTGATGGATTCTAAAGAAGGAAGTAATTAAATGAGCTTATAATGGGGAGGTCTTGTTCCATTGGATTTATGTCTTTTTGTTTCTAATTTAACTGTAATTTATGTGTATAAGTGGTTTGCCTCTGTGTATGTCTATGCACTACATATATGCCTGATGCCTGAGGAGGCCAGAAGATTGGATTCCCTGGAACTGGAGTGACAGACAGTTGTAAGCCACCATATGGATGCCGGAACGTGAACCCCGGTCCTCTGGAGAAACAATCAGTGCTCTTAGCCATGGAACCACCATTTCTCCACCTCCAGGATTTATGTCTTTATAAAAGGTAGCAGGCAGCTCCCTCCTTGTTCTGCCTTATAAGGCTACAGTAAGAAGGTGGATGTCATCTCATGGGGGGTGGGGCACCAAGGCCTAACACTATTACTGATGCTATAGTAAGCTTATAGACAGAAGCTTAGCATGAGTGTGCTCTGAGAGACCCTACCAGCAGCTGAGACAGATGCAGATACTTACAGCCAACCATTAGACTGAAGTCAGGGAGCCCTATGGAGAAATTAGGGGAAGGACTGAAGAAGATGAAGGGGAGGACAACCTCATTGGAGGACCAGCAATCTCAACTAACTCGGACCCCTAGGTGCTTCCAGAGACTGAGCCACCAATCAGCATATACACAGGCTGATCCAAGGCCCCAGCACATAGATAGCAGAGGACTGCCTGGTCTGGACTCAGTGGGAGAAGATGTACCCAATGCCTGAAAGACTTGAGACCCCAGGGAAAGGGCATGCCCTGTGGGTGGGGGGAGGGGAATGGGATGATGAACTGTGGAAGGGGAATCAGGAGGGGGGTCAATGGATTGAATGTAAGTAAATAAATAAATAATTAATTAATTAGTATGAAAAAGGATGAGAAGAAGAAGAGGAGGAGGGAAGAAGAAAAGGAGGAGGAGGAGGAAGAAGAAGAAGAAAAGGAGGAGGAAGAGGAGGAGGAGGGAGAGGAGGAGGAGGAGGAGGAGGAAGAAGAAGAAGAAGAAGAAGAAGAAGAAGAAGAAGAGAAGAGAGAAGAAGTAGAAGAAGAAATTGTTGAATGTCTGTAACCCAGAAAGAGAACCATAAAACCTTCAGTATTTTGATTTTGACCTGAAGCTTGCAGCCTCCATAACTACAGGAAAAGACGTCTGTGTTGTTTAACTCGCTCAGCCTATGATACCTGTTATGGCAGCCCTAGCAGGAAAGGGCATGTATGGGCTTTTCAGAGCTGTAATGCTCCAACTGATGAACATACCAAGAAGTAGTCAACAAATTTCCTAGTATGATCCCATAACTTCCTTACATACTTACAATCACAAGCAATCCCTCTTAACATTTCTTGGCTCCCAATATAGTTTTATGGAGGCAGAATCACTGTCAGGGTAACCAAGTCTCTATGATCCTTGCCCTAGATAGTCTCCATGGCTTTGTATTGAAAATCCCATGTCTTAGGACACCCCTCAGTCCTAGTAAACTGGGACAGTTAGCCACTCTATATGCTTTCTAGGGCTTTCTGCAGAATCCTCCATTAGACCTAGATCAATTCCCACATTCAGTATACATAAGATATATAAGATATAGTATCTTATCTGTCATTTACATGAACAAATTTTAGCAGAGGTAGCAGGATGTGCCATCAGTAATCTATAACCTAGAAAAAATTAATTCATCTCCGAAAGCCCCCTAATCAGAAATCCACATTGCAGAGGTGACTGGTTAGCATTTGAAAGCCCCTAATCAGGAGCCTGCACTCCAACTGCACAGCTTGCTACAAGCACTAACACAAGTGTTTGTTTTAAATACCGCCAGCTAAAGCTGCACATCAAGCTTATTAATTAGTGTAAGAGATATTAGGGATAATGTTTCAGTGACAAAGTGCAAACTATCCAAAAAATACCTACCTTGTATCGGCAAAACATTTTGACAAGTCAGGTATCAAAACACCAAAGTCCAACATCTTTGGACCAGCATCTTGTGATCAAGAACTCGATCTTATCCATGATCTCTACATTTATCAAAAAACTGTAGAGATTTAGACATGTGGTGTGGGGGTGTCTTGCAGTATTACCACAGTGACTAGGGTTAGCAGAGTACATTGTCTAGGTCCTGGCTAATTGCCCTACAGTGCTCAGGACAGGCCAGCATCCAGAATGCCATGGATGCTAGGGAACCTTCTAAGTTATTGTCAAAACTTTCTGGTATCTTTACCTCAAAGTAAACCTTCAAGATCGCATGACCCAATAACAAATGACCTACATTCCAATGCATTTAGAAAATGAGCCAGCTGGGTTTGTGTCTTTCTGTTGTTATTATGTTGGGGTCTTTTGTCTGTTTATTATCTTTACGGTTCCATGTGGCTGTCTGATGGTTTGAATATGCTTGACCCAGGGAGTGGCACTATTAGGAGGTGTGACCTTGTTGGAGGAAGTGTAGCCTTGTTGGAAGAAGTGTGTTACTGTGGGGGTGAGCTTTGAGACCCCCCTCCTAGCTGCCTGAGAGACAGTCAGTCTGCTCCTGGATTCCTTTGGATGAAGATGTAGAACTCTCAGTTCCTCCTGCACCATGCCTCTCTGGACACGGCCATGCTCCTACCTTGATGATAGACTGAATCTCTGAACCTGTAAGCCAGCCCCAATTAAATTTAAGAGTTGCCTTGGTCATGGTATCTCCTCACAGCAATGGAAAACCTAACTAAGACAGACTGGAAACCCAAAGACCTGGGACCAGGAGTTCTGATGTGCAAATAAAGTAGATGTCTTCATTCAAGAGGACACAGTGAGATGTAACCATGCTTTGGCCTTTTTTCCTTTATTTGATCCCCCACAGACTGAATGATGCCCACCCACATGGATGAAGGTGAACTTGTCCATTGGGTAAGTAGAATCAAGTGCTGGTTTCTCTGGGAGCCATCCTCACAATCACATCTAGAAGTGATCTTTCATTACCTAGCTAGCCATCCATCCTCCCAGTCAAGTTGGCACATGGAATTAACCATCACTCCTGCCCACGAGAAGATCCACTGAGAACTTGGGTTGGCTGCGGTGAGGGTGTGGAGCAACAGAGGAAGACTCACAATATTTAAAGAGGTATGCAAGGAGAGGGTGAAAACAGAGATTAGAGGGTACTGGGAGACAGCCTGGTACCCCTGGTGGCCAGAGTGTGGGAAGTTCCAAGGGGCAGAACTATCCCTGCTATGAGTCCCTCCTGTCACTCAAGGGAAGAGCCATGGGGCTATTCTCCTCCTAGCCCCTTAGTTCCTACCTGCCTACCACTGGGGCCAAGCGTCTCTAGGCAATGGTCCTTCATCCCAGTTGTGCATTAGAATCACCTAGACATGTGTAAGGTCACAGGGCTCAGGAAGAGGCTATGAGTTAGTTCTCTGGGCTAGGTCTAAGCATATTTGCTTGTTTGTTTTTTTGTTGATTTTTTTTGTTTTGTTTTGTAGAGTTTGTTTGTTTGTTTGTTTGTTTGAGATAGTGTCTCACTATGGAGACCAGATCTTGAACACACAGAGATCTACCAACCTCTGCCTCCTAAGTGCTGTGTTTGTTTGTTTTAATCCTAATCCAGGTTTTAATCCTTTCATCCAGGTAATCCTAAGGGAGACCAGCATCTAAAATACACATAATTTATTTCACAAAACCTCAGCAAAGAGTATGTAATACTAATGAAGTTTTGGATTAAGCCATCATTTTTGATGTAGACTATAGGCTAATGTCACCTAGGGAGTTTTTATGATTTTGATGTGAAATATCCCCAACAGGCCCATGTTTGAACATTTGGTCCCCAGCTGGTGTGATATTGTGGGAGGTTGTGGAGCCCTTAGGAAATGGAATTTAGCTGGAGGAAGTTGGTTACTGGTGATGCTGGAGGAGCTGCGCTGATGAGTTGTAGGTCAGCTCTGCTTCTAGCTCAAGGTTTCTGCTTCCTAACTGAAGACATGATGATGTAACCAACCACCACATCCTTCTGCTGCCACAGCCCTGAGCTGTTTCTACTACCATGCCTTCTCTCCACAATGGACTGTGTCCCCTTAAACTGAGAGCCAGGATAAGTCCTTCTTCCCTCAAGTTGCTTCTTTCAGGTATTTTTCATGGTAACTAGAAAAGTAACAAATACAGTAACTTTTAAAAAGTACTGATGCTGGATCCCACCTCTGGAGATTCTGACATCTTCCATCTGAAGGCACGGCAGCAGTATCGGTGGCTATAAACGTTTCTCCAGTTGGCTCTAATGTATGGCCAAGAAGAAACTCAATGGATCAAGTCCTAGGCCAGGAACTGTCAATGTACTTAAATGTACAAAGTTTAGAGGTGGTTAGATGGCATTTTAATATTGATTTGAACGGAGAATGGTGTCACAGACCTTTCATCCTAGTACTTAGTAGGCAGAGGGAGGCAGATCTCTGTGAGTATGAGGTCAGCCTGGTCTAAAGGGAAAGGCAGAACCCTATAGAGAGACCCTGGCTCTACCCCCACCAGAATATATATATCAAGAGGGAGCTACTGCATGTTCTTTATTACCCTTCTCCAAATCAATCAAAACTGTACCAAATGGGTTCTCTACTTCAACGTAAATTGGTTCTATAACCAATGTATATTAGAGTTGCTTCCTACCTCATATGAACCTAGAATGAAGAAGATATTATAGTAGAAATATTAGAGGGCTAGAGAGATGGATCAATAGTTAAGAGTATTTCCTGCTCTTCTAGAAAAGCTCAGTTCAGTTCCCAACATCCACACTGAGCAGCTCACAGCTGCCTGTAATTCTAGCGGCAGGAAATCCAACACCCTTTTCTGGCCTCCTCAGACGTCCACACCCACTGCATACATAGATACAAACATACACCAATGCACATAAATAGAAAAAAATAAATTTGAAAAAGAAATATTATATTATATTATCTATTTTCTTAGGTCTATGTTGTCCCAAAGGTCTTAAATTAAAAGGTCACACATTTTTAT
Organism: Mastomys natalensis; assembly: GCA_021653895.1. Lineage (NCBI taxonomy): Eukaryota > Metazoa > Chordata > Mammalia > Rodentia > Muridae > Mastomys > Mastomys natalensis. The sequence goes on from JAJTUV010000391.1 coordinate 617,317, forward strand.
TACTAATTGCCAAAAAGGTTGGCTGCCTAGTGAAGGCTTGGGAGGTGACCAGATCTTTGACCTTTCCTTGAATGACTCTTTAATGTGTAGTATAGGTTGAACACCTTATAGCAAACCTTTTCAAGCCTTTGCACTAGGTCATGTGAACTCTTTTGTCCTGGCATTTTTTTGGATAAATATTTGTACATATGGCAGAATTTTTTTCACAGAGTTAACTTGAAAGCTGTTGGGGTGTAGCTATTTTACTGTCACTCACCCCATACTGGAAAAGCCCCTACAGGCTATCAGCTGGGACTGGCCCAGTTCACAGAGCAAGCCCATGGTACCCCCTTGCATGAGGTTTCTCTGACAGTTATGAATCAAGATGAAAGTCAAGAAAACCATTCTGGATGAATGTCTGAGCAACAACAACAAATCACAAGCAGTATCCAAACCTTGAAGCTGTCCTTGTTCAGCTAACCGGTATCTGGTACTTCTCCATGTTTTTTCCTTTTAGCTGCATCTGCTCCTCCCTTCCCTTAGATAAAATGGTATAAGGATTCTCAGCCACAGAATGACTGAAACTCAGATAGCACGTAGACTCTGATCACTGATCTCCCTGGAGATCCGCCTCTAACATAGTTAAAAGTCTGTAACTTCTGTACTAAGACACCTCATTTAGTTTTATCCCTCTAGTTACAATGAACCACTTGTATTTGTCTTTTAAAATAATTATTTGTTCCTATATAAGAAATTCTCAGAGATAGATGTTTAAAAGCACCAAAAGGCAGAGCAGGAATGGTACACACATCCATAATCCCAGCACTCAGGAAGCTGAGTCAGAAGGGTCACAAGTTCAAGGCCAGCCTGCCCTAAATACTGAAAACTTGTCTCAAAAAAAAAAAAAAAAAAAGCCTACAAACATTGTTTCACATTCTCCATAGCTTGGGAGTCTAAGCATGAGCAGTTAGGTCCTCTGCAAAGATCCTTACAAGCTGAAATCTAGGTGTCCATCAGATTATGTTGTCATCCACCACTTGGCACCTTTTCTCCAAGCAACTCTGGGTAGTGGGTGGAGTTCAGTTCTGGGTGCATGTAGAATTCTGGCTCTGCTTTTTTTCTCTTAGCTCTTTCTGTTTTTCTTTCTTTTTCTTCTGTGATATGGTGTCTCACGTAGCCCAGGCTAGCTTCAAATACAATATATAACTGAGGATAACCTTGAGCTTCTGGTCTTCAGGTCTCCACCTCCCAAGTGCCGGGATTACAGGCTTGCCTCACTCATGCGGTGATGTAGATCAAATGCAGGATCATGAGCATGCCAGGAAAGCAACCGAGCTTCATCCCAGCCTTTTGTTTTGTCAGTGGCTGTTGATCAGGGATTGCTTTCTGCTAGAAACCACCTTTGGTTTTGGCCATATGACCTCACCACCAACACCACCACCACCACCCACAGCAATTCATGACTTGTTCTTTGCCTTGTCTGAAGCTTAGCAGAACAATCTCTCTGACGTTTTACTTTTCTTCAAGGACTCCCCTGACTAAGTCAAGAGCATACAAAATAAAATAATCTACCTTCGGGCTGATTCTAACTAACCCAGTCATGGGAGTAATGTTCCCATGTATTCATTTCATTTGAATTTAATTCAGATTCAAGGGTAGGGGTTATAAAGGACATAGCCACCAGGGTGGCAGAAATCCCGAGGTCCTTCTGCCCATCATACCTTTAACTTTGTTCCTAGCCATCTATTATTGAAAGTACCAACATGTTTCAGCTGTTATCTCTAAACAAAGAACTTGCACAGTCGAGTCAGTCCATAACATTGGAATGAGAAACCACCAGGCAGACTTACAGGCGTCCCACCTGGGGTCATGGGTCCTTTCTAAAAACAGAAGCATTTAGCACCTTTGATCACCAGAAAGGCAAGTGAAACTTGAGAACTAGAGTCGCAAAAAGCCAAGTGCTTAACCTGAACCATTTGCTCAATGATCCAGTCACCAAGTTTGAACTACTTCTTAAGTGATTCATCCTCAAATTATAACTCTAACCATTGGCTAAAATTTATCTTAAAAAAGTTCTGTAGGCATGGTTTGGTGTAACAGCATATGCTTAGCATATACAGAGTCCTGAGATTCTTCAGCTCCGTTCTTGGGAAGGATGACTCAGCAAGTAAAAGCTCATGCCAGGAAAACCTAATGACCTGAGTTTGATTACCAGTAAAAAGAGACACATAGTAAAAAGAGAAAACCAACTCCTGAAAGTTGTCCTCTGACTTCCACGCATGCATCATATCCTACACACATACACACACACACACACCACCACCACCACCACCACCAACAACAACAACAACAATTGTAAAATCATTATTCTTCTTGAATGCATTTAGTAATATTAAACAAATTCTATCGAAGCAAGGCACATTTAGAAATTCTTTCCTGTGAAAAGCAAAGGATTTTTGCTAGGTGGGCAAATAAAGAATATTTCTATGATTTATAATTCTGAGTACTTCCAGCCCCAGAAGTCCATTTTAAATTATCCCTATGGAAGAGAATATGACTGGTTAGGGACCTGAATTCCTACCCACTTGAAACGTCTCTGTGAACATGTTAGGTTGTCCCCAGAGGAATCAATTAGCCTTTAATTGATGTGAATCCACCCAATTACCTTCCTTTTGAATCTTACTCGAATGATCAAGACCATTCTTTCATTTGCTCACTTGTCGAGTCAATGGATTTTGAGCATCAACTATACCGCAGGTGCTTGCTCACGATGAAGGGACAGCAATGAACTATAGACATTTTCTCATTCATAGAACTTTCAGAAATGTAACAAAAACATACATGTGCAACAAATGACCTGGAAGGAAATACATAATTATATGTCCTGGTGAATGCTAGGTAGAAAAAAAAATGTACAAGGAAGAAAAAAAGCCTGTGGTTGTGATGCTTTTCACTAGAGCGTGAAAATTGTGAGCATGCATGTTTTCTCTCTTCTCCCATTTCTCTGCAAAGATTGATCAGGAAGAGACTCACCTTCCTGGAAAACGTAAAGAGCAATTAAAAGGTACATCCTACCCAGGAGAGAAGACATCCACTCATCCTTTCAAGGACTGAAAAACGGGTCGGCTCCATCACCAGGACCTCTGGCACACACACACACACACACACACACACACACACACACACACTGCTAAAAAAAAAAAAAAAAAAAAAAAAAACTCCTCAGTCTCCTGATGGTACACACTGAAAATCAATCTTGTTGCTAAGTCAGCTAAGCCAGAAGTGGCCCTCGTGGAATAAGAAGGTAAAAGAATCAACACTGGATACAGAAGATGACCATTAAGCTGTGCATGTATGAAAATCGGGGATATGTCCATTTTAGTGTTTTGCAAATCTTAGGTCTTAAATACCACAGTGCAATTTGTTTCACTCTGTCCATTCGGAAACAAGGACCCTCCACTCTAATTACCCAGGCAGTCAGTTACTCTCTAAAACCTCCCTTAATTTCCCCAGGCACAGTTATTAATGGCCATGTCCTCTGTGCTCCCATGAGCCTTCCATTACAGCTAACTTTTGCATTGTGCCATAAATATCCCGAGGTCTTGGAAATTATTTTTCTGCCTCTTTTACCCAGTTGAGGACCTTGTAGAGAGCAACTTGGTCATATTAATTTGTGTGCCTTAGTAGCTGGTAGAGTGGCAAGTGGATAGGAGTAAAAGTCAATAAAAGTTTAAGTACATGGGGGAACAAAGATTGAATAGATGGAATCTCATTATAACACATAGAGAAGGGTGGCATGTGACTTTTGACTCTGACCCTGAATGAAGAGATTCTCATACAAAATTGCCATGGAAATACAATTCATGAGAGATGGTGTCCAGGTTGTGAGGGGAGGAAGGAGTCCAGAGGAAGGAGGCTACTATGGCAGTGGAAGAGAGTAGGGAGCGAGAGAGCAGAGCAGAGGAGAAGGCAAACAGCGGCACCATCCAGATCAGGTGAGATGTCAGCAGGTGTGCCATGAATGTGTTCTAAGCAGAAGAATTGCATGATGTGGTTTATATTCTTAAAAGATCATTATGGCTGTTGTTTGGACAATAGGTTATAGTAGTGCATGTTAGGAAGCAAGAAAATACTGGGAGACCATAAAATAGGTCCAGGCAAGAAATGGTGATGGATGGATATAAAGCAGAAACAATAGAAGTAAAAAAGCAGATAAACTTGATACTAGCCAAGAAAGTCTTCTCAGTTGCCTATTGAAACATTTCTATACTGGTTGTATAACGATCACTGCCAAGGGTCTTTACGTGGTACCTCACCCCAATACCCAAATCCCGAAATGTCCGCTAAAATTAAAACCAAGACATAAGGCCTGGCCTGGTAGAACCCTCTTTCTCATGACCACTGTAGCCTGAATCTCTTGTGTTTGGGTCCTAGGCCGTACTGTTTACTAAGAATCACAATTGGATTCAGAAGATGTGTGGAGAAACAACAATATTGGAAAAAACAATAATTCTGTTAAAGTTGATGCTTACTAGATACAGATGAGAAGACACAACAGGCCAAGAGGAAGTTCTCAATCACTACCTACAATAGCAACAAAACTTGAGGACAATAATCTCAGGGGTCATCTAATTGCAAATGAGTCCACAACATTTCTGAATTTCCCTGAGGTTGTGAAGTATCCTAGACACTATAAACCCAAAGTCTCTTCTTTACATTTATTTATTTCTGTGTTTATTTTATGTATGTATATTGAGAGGAAGCACACGTGCCCTGACATGTGGAGTACAACTTGAAGGAGTCAATTCTTTCCTTCTGCCATGGGAGTTCCAGGGATGCAACCCAGATCATCAGAGCTTGGTGACAAGCACAATCCCTTTGATCTGTGACAGAAGACAAATATAAGAAAATAGATGCCAGGCACATGCTTTTAATCTCTAGCACTCACTAGACAGAGGCAGGTGGATCTTTGTGAGTTTGAAGCCAGCCTGGTCTACAGAGTGAGTTCCAGGACAACCAGGGCTACATGGAAGGAAGGAAGGAAGGAAGGAAGGAAGGAAGGAAGGAAGGAAGGGAAGGAAGGAAAGGAATGCAAGAAGTAAGCAAGCAGACACAGAGCACAGTAAATGTTGTGCACGTCTTGACTGCACTACACTGGGAGGCAGAGGTCAGGCAGATCTTGTGAGTTGGAAGCCAGCCTGATCTATAGAGTAAATTCAGGATAGCCAGGCTACACAGCAAAATTCTGTCTTGAAAAAAACTAAAGGTAAAAAAAAAAGAAAGAAAGAAACACAGACAACCAGGTGTGTGATTCACAACTTTAATCCCAGCATTCAGGAGGCAAAGGTAGGCAGATCTCTGCAAGTTTGAGGCCAGCCTAGTCTGCGTAGTAGTTACCAGGATGAACAGGCCTAAGTAGAGAGACCCTATCTCATAAAAACAAAATGAAACAAAAGGAAACAGACTAGGAATAACAAGATAAGAAAGTGGAGCAGTATGGTAAGAGAAAGGAAGTATGATAGTAGAAAGGAAATATATGTGAACAAAGTATAATTTTATATATGTTTTATTATATTATTTATATATGTATAATATATTATATGATATATTATTATAATGCATATATTTTACTTAATTATTATAAATTTAAAAAGAAATTAAATATGGTAGATTTCTATCATTGTTTTATAAATATATTATATATTTGCCATGATAAAACCCATTACTTCATAATCCACATTTTTACTGTAATTTTACTGAAAAAAGAGTTAAAAACAAATGCAGAACTTCCAGAATTGTCATTATGATGAGTTATTGTTTTGTGGTTGTTAATTAATATTATGTGTATGTGTGTATGGTTTTACATGTCGCCTATATAGTGTGTAAAAACATAAAAGCAAAGCTGTCATATCCCTGGAACTAGATTTACAGGCAGAGGAGCCCAGGGAGAGCTAGGTAATCTGAATGCAGCAGTGCTCTTAACTACTGCCATCTCCAGCCTTGTAGCCATGTTTGGTCTACTAACATATAAGAGTTACTCACCCTGTACATCTCATAATTTTTGATTCTGGTGTGTTCCTTATCCTTTCCTTTTCTGACACACTGTATATATTTGGCTTGTCTTCAGAGTCAGTGGGATGTGATTAAAAAAAAAAAAAAAATTATATATTATATATATAATATATATATGTATGTATTACTATATTAACAAATTAAATATGTATTTATTTTTATATATTTTACATTTATATTTTATATATTAATATACAAATATGCAAATATATTTGTATATTTCATACCTAAAATATGTGTTTTTTATATATACATGGTATTTTTTTTTCTTTTTTTTTTTTTTTTTTTTTTTGGTTTTTCGAGACAGGGTTTCTCTGTATATCCCTGGCTGTCCGGAACTCACTCTGTAGACCAGGTTGGCCTCGAACTCAGAAATCGCCTGCTCTGCCTCCCAAGTGCTGGGATTAAAGGCGTGTGCACCACCCCCGGCCATATATTTTTATAATTTATTATATGTTCATGTTTTACTAACATTTCATGACACAAAACTCCTAAAATCCTTAGACTTTTGTGTATCACATTTTGGTATGCTAATAAGTTTACTTCACAGCAGTCCCAGATAACCTCAATCTGCATCCTGGCTACAGAGAGAGACCACTGCAGCACTGGAGATCAGAACTTTGAGCCCCCTCCTCAAAGCTCATTGAAGGGAGGCTGAGGATATGTTGGCTGTCAAAGACTAGAGATTTATCAATCGTGTCTGTAGAATGACTCTTCCACAGAACTCAAATGGGATTCAGAGTCTCAGATAGCCAAACAGGTGGCGGTGCATAGGGGCTGGCATTCCTGAAAGGTCAGGAAAATTCAGTTTCCTTTCCCCTCACCCCCTGGCATCCCTTTACCTGTGTCCTTTGTAAGGAACCAATCCTATAAATGTTTCCCTGAATCTATGAGCTGCTCAAACAAATAATCAAACCGAAGCAAAGGACCATGGAAACCCTAATTGTAATCAAACCGAAGCAAAGGACCATGGGAACCCTAATAGTGGCACAGGTGAAAATCCTAGGGCTTGCAATCATCAACTACAGAGCTGAAGGGCAGTCTTTGGAACTGAACCCTTAACCCGTGGGATCTGACACTGTCTCAAGGTAGACAACGTCAGAACTGACTGTCCTACAGAGAATTGTTGCTGCTTGGAGAAATCTCCGATATTTGGGAACTTTGGTCTTGTTGATCGTTGCAGGGAGAAAAGATTCTCTCCATTACCCACCCCTGCCACACAGCCATTTTAGCCAGAATCGTGTTACTCGTAATAATTCATCCTCACCCTCACCAATGCCTTCACCACACTGCTTGCTGATGGACCCCCACCCATTCTGGTTTGGGGTTGGGCTTGTCCTCATTAGCAGAGTCCTAACCTGGTATCAGGGACCTGGCCCCATTCTGGGCATTTCACTTGTATTGTTACAGTCAGTCTATCTACAGGCCCAGAGAGATAGTTATTATTATCAGAACATTGTAAAGAAGCATCTATCTCCTATGTGATACTGCATATTATATAATGTATATGATCAAAGCAAATCTTAATGAGGACTTTGGGTTTGGAGTGGCAATGATGTGTCCTGGTTGTGACAAAGGTCTCTCTATGTAGGTTATGTTGCCAATGGGGACACAATGCATATATAGGAAATCTCTGTCTTTATTTTGATTTTTCTTTGAGCAAAAGACACTTCTAAGTCAACTAAACGTTTGTTTTGGGCCTATGATACGGCTCAGTAGGTAAAGGCATTTGCCTCATAAGCTTAGTAACCTGACTTTGATCCCTGGGTCCCATGATGGCAGGAAAGAGCCAACTTCAGAAAATTTTACTATGATTTCTACACATGTGCTATAGCATGTACACATACAAACACCTCATACACAAACATACACACATACAAAACAATACATGAAATAATAGGTTAAACTAAATCTGAGGAAGAGGAGGAATAGGAGGAGGAGGAATGGGCAACTTACTAAGATCACACAGCTCTCTTGAATGCTGGGAGTAGGCTGTGCAGCCAGACATCAGACATCGGAAACTGTGTCCCTTTTTCTCAGCGTACAATGAAATGATGCAGACAAGTGTGTGTTCAGTAATTAGCCTACCACGTCTATATTTGCAGCATTTCTGTTGTCCTGTGGTAAGAACACTCAACATACAATATACTCTCTCAGCACATTTTTAATTGTGTGATATATGCTATGGACTTGTAGATGCAGCTGCCTAGCACACCCCTAAAATGTATCCGCCTTGCCTAACTGAAACCTCCCACACCCCACTTCACCCTCCACAAAACCCTAGAAAGTGCCATGCCCCCACACTGCTTGTGTGTACAGTCCTGATCAAATTTTTGCACAGTCCTCTGCAAACTAGGGGGATCGTTCAAGAAAGCTAATTCTGGGTTCTGGAGGGTAAGACAGAAGAGTTTGCAGAATTTGGAGAAATGCCTATTCCAAGGGAAGAGACAAAGTGTCACAGAGAGAGGGAAACTGGGTTTGCCTACCAACAGGCTATTGGTGAGATAACTCGATGCAGAGAAGCACAATAGGAAAGATCAGAAAGCAGAGAACGCTTGGAAGGCCATGCATACATAGCTGGCCCTTAGTCAGTGAGTCATGAGAGCTTCTGATATGGGTGCCAGAGCTGAGCTTCAGGGACTGTATAGGGCAGAGGGTGAGCTTGGAAGGATGAAGGGAGAGGCCTGGATCAAAGGGGCCAGGTGGGAGGTGATGTTCTGCTGAGGGGAAGCCGGGCAGGAGGGAGGCATAGAGCGAGATGAAAATAGATGAGGGTTATCAAAAGGTGATGGGGATATGAAGAAAAAGGAAAACCATGACTCAAAATAACTCAGTCTGCCTTGGCAGCCACAGCCCCACCCTGAGTCCATTTACACCTGCACTTGCTAGGTGACAAGGGCGGCCGCTGACCAGTCGTAAATTGCTCCTTATCTCTAGATCCCAGCCATTTCACTCTCCTGCCCAGAGTCTGAATAATAAGTGTTCTATTCTTCCAAAGAAAACGGTGTCATTGAATGAGGGGGAGTACGGCAATAGGATGTTTGTTTTTTATAGGCGATGTGTTCACACTGCGGCTCTGAGCACATCTATTTCTTTCCCGGTGACCCTCCTGACCTTGAAAAGTCATTTTCTTCCCTTTTCAGCACAATTTTAAAATCGAAGTGTTTTTGAAAACTAGAGAGACAGACTCAGGAATGAGACTTGCTGCAAAGAAAGGGTGATCGATTTGTTCAAGAGTTCTCCCGATAAGACTGAGTCGAGGTCGCTAGAAGCACGAGAGTGTGGGGCACGGATTACGCAGCCATGGGGAAGGGAACTAATCCATCGGTGCCTGGTGTTTCTCAGTACTGCTGGAGATGCCATGGATTTAACAATGAACAGGACGATATTTGCCTCTCAGGAGTTCACAAACGTAGGCAAAAATTACATGAGGCTCCATGTCATGAGGCATGCCTGCCTGCCATTTACTAGGAAAACCACAGCAGGTGAGTTCAAGGCCAGCCTGAGCAAGCCCTTGTCTCAATAAATAAATAAATAAATAGATAGATAGATAAATAAATAAATAAATAAATAAATAAATAAATAAATAAAATTTCCACCAAAATATTTCAATAACTAGTTTTGGATAAAGACTTTGAAACTGAGATGAAAGCACTCAGGAGATATCATGATTTTCTGATCACTTTTTGCTAAAAACTTCCTGTGGCCACTTAGGTTTGCAAACACTTTATTTGTGTGTGTGTGTGTGTGTGTGTGTGTGTGTGTGTGTATCAAGTAATTGAAAAGATCAGCTTCAAGTAATAGTATTTGAAGATGTTAATCATGTGAAAAAAGAGACTTCCTTCTCCTTTCCAGTGAGAATCTGACATGACAGCAGGATCTGGACATAGAGTGATTTTGCCGCACATTTCTCCTCACCCCCCAAGGTTAGTGCAGGGCAAAATCAGGCATGAAGCTATAAGCAGTGGGAAAGAGTAGCAGAAAAATGTCTTCCCCAAATGTGTCTATTGTCTTTCTATGTTAGACCTATGGATGGAAAGATGTTTAAGTTGCTTCCTGGAGCAGTTCACTGTTGGGCTTGCACAGTCCTGTATATACCCTTGACCTGGGCAAAAGGCTGCTGGTCTGATGTCACTCTCTCCTCTGATCCTTGTGCTCTAAAAATGCTACACCTGCTTATCTTCTGTGAAGGCTTCATTTCCCTTGGGACCAATCTACTGTTCAGGATGCAAGAAGGTCATACCTAGAGCTGCCAGATAAATGACTCTCTTTGTCCAGACAAAATATGGAAGGAAGATCAATGCCCAAGAAGGAGACTTCCCATCTTCTGATATCCTAGAGGGCTGGATAGCAGGGTTAGGAGTCAGACAACGGGTTTATGTGCTTCATGATTGCTCTCCGCATGGTTCCATTGATGAAGTGGGGGGTGGGCATAATCCCTGTTTCAACTACGATCTCAGGATGGGAAAAACTCGAAGCATAACCACACTCTCCAAAGAAATCTGAACGAATTTTATATAAATCTCTACTCTTGTGTCCCTAATTATCCTTGACATGGCTGGAGGTTTGACAAGATGTGGTTTTCAACTTAAGTTTTCTCCTGTGTTGGCATCTGACGTACACTGAATCTATTTCCACATTTGTGCTCTTGCATCACCTAAGCCTGCCATGTACCTTCCTTTTTACTGTGTAGTCAGCAAACACATTCTTGATGTCCCAGTGCTAAGCCCATGTAAAGGAATAAAGAATGCACACAAGAGCCTCTTGCTTCCCAGCGTTCTGTTTCTTCCATCCCTCAAACTCAAAAGTGGGACGTAATTGGTGCAATGCAAACACAGTCCAATCGAAGCTGCACACCACAAACACCAGAGGAAGTATAACATGATGGACCACTCAAAAGATCTCCTTTGACCCTAAGTCAAGTGTTGGGAATTCTAGGCATGTCGTCGTAGAGTGAAAGCAATGGGCAAAGTCATTAGGGAGGAAAGATGCTTGATCAGAGACAACTGAGTCTCATTTCATCGCAGTCAAGAAGGGCCCTGCCTTCCAACCCACAGCCTGTGGGCCTCATACACCTGGCCATGGCTATGAATAAGCCTAACACAAAGTGGTAAACTTACTTAAAACACCATAAGATTGGTGAGGGCTAGGGGCAGGGGTACTGTAATTTTTCTTTAATGCAATTCTCAGTGTGAACTTCGTAGGTGACAACACTAAGTCACGATGTCAAGAAACTGGGCATCCTCACAGCAGGAACGTGGGTGCAGAAGCCACACTGCATAGATGCAATAAGCTTGAGACGAGAGTGGCTTTATTCCTGACACTGGGCAATTCAAAGCTTCTCAGTCATCCATCATGGTCCATGAACGGATACAGGTGTGCTATTAGACCGTAACTCTGAAAGCTCTGGGCATGCTGGGTGTCCTGAGTCTTTCACCTCCTGGGACCATCAGCAGCTCTATTTGAGAGTTGACTGAAGCTGCATAAACTCACAGAGACTGCGAGTAAAACCCTAACAGTTCCCACTGAACTCAGCCTCGGCCTCTGCCTCTTAAGCACAATCAAGGACCAGCTCCTCAGTATAGAGGCTGCACTGTTCACAAAGCTTCTGCAACTTACGCTGATGCTTGAAGACCCCAATGTACAACTCAGCGAGACACCTGTCTGTGTTGAGAGAGGGGGTAGTAAGAAGATTGAGCTTCTGGAGGTGACCTATCCATGGATTTGGAAATTCTGCCCATTTATCATTGATATATCCTTTGGTTGGCACCTAATCTATCTTCAGAGTAACTGATCCAGTACTAGTTGAAAATTCTGCATATTAAAACCACATACTGTTTGAAATATGAGGATAAAGGTGCACCACGGGGGCTGGAGAGATGGCTCAATGTTACTAGACTGATGCTCTTCCAGAGGTCCTGATTCAATTCCCAGCAACTACATGGTGGCTCACAACCATCAGTAAAGGGATCTGGTGTGTCGAAAAACTACAATGTACCATATACATTAAATAAATAAATAATAAATCTTTTTTTTTAAAAAAAAAAAGGGTTCGCCGGGGGGTGGCACACGCCTTTAAAGCCAGCACTTGGGAGGCAGAGCAGGCGGATTCTTCGAGTTCGAGGCCAGCCTGTCCTACAGAATAGTTCCAGGACAGCCAGGGCTACACAGGGGAAACCCTGTCTTGGAAAACCAAAACAAAAAAAAACAAAAAACAAAAAAAAACCAAACAACAAAAAGGGTTCACCAGGTTTTAAAAACATTCACATTATGACAAGAACACAATGACAATTTTTCAAAAGGATTAGTGGTCAGAATATGATTTACAATTATATTTCCTATGTATCATAATTTATCAGTATGAATCTAGTTTCAGCTATTGTGGATTTTGAAATGGTTGCAAACATGAATGCCTTTGCTAGGAAAGAAAGCTCAGAGCTACCTTTAGTACCTCCAGTCCCAGGAAGACACTGAGCCTAGATCCTGTGCTTCCCTAAGATAACTATTCTTAATCAGGTCACTGTCTTATTATTTGGACACTTAGCAACTTTTAAAAAAAATAGTAATTTAATAGAAGTAGGCTAACCCATTGCTTCTGTTATCTTCTCTTTAAAAATACATTCTCTACTCACTCTCCTAATTTACTTGCTCAAACTGACGTGCATTTCCCCAAGGACTAGTAAGAAGTCACAAGTTACTGTAAGACCTACTTATAATCTCAACACGTAGGAACTGAGGCAGGAGGATCTGTGAGTTCTTGCCCAGCCTGGTCTACATAAGACCCTGAATCAACGAAACAAGACTTGCTTTACTTTAAACTACTGCCAGCACTTCTCAAATACAAGTGTTTACAAGTCTCTCAGCACCTTAAAATACTGTCTTTGGCTTAACAGATAAGATGCTTCGTGTCAAACAGGCTTCCCCGTGAGGCCTATCCTTCTCAGCAGGTCCCAGGAGACTTCACAGGCTGACAAGGTCTCACCCAGACCCCCTCAGGATAGCCTGGCGTGGAGGTGAGCCCGATCACATGGTTTAGGTTGTCCTACACAGCTGATTTCCCCTTTCTCTGAGTGGCTTTTGATCAGGGTTCCAATGGATGGCTGGCGAGAGCTAATTACAACCCCAACTAATTCACTGTGTCAGTTGTTATTCATTAACAAATTATGTTCCTGACAAACTGCTCTAGTGTGGTACCCTAAGTACTGTAATTAAAATCTTAGGAAGTTGCATGTGGGCCTAATTGATTTCCTTAATGTATTACTCAGACTAAACATTCCATTATTTTGTGTCTTGATGTTTATGAAGGGGTGGAACTGCCACTGCCACCCAGGCAGCAGGGAGATCTCTCTCTAGGCAAACAGGGAGGCTTTCCTGCTTGTGGGACCTGTTCATCTCCACAGCAGCAAGTGCCATTGCTCGTTCCACGGGCAACATCACATAGGAAGAATCTGTGTTTATAATCTGTATTTCCTTCTTAGGGTTCCAAACTTTAGACAACCTTGCTAATACTTTAGTGTACTGTGCAGAAATGGAAGGCCACTCACTATGATGTCATGGCCTCCTTTCGTTTGGACCCTCCTTCTGTCACTCATCGCCACTGGGAGGAATGAAGGACGGCATTAGGGCTGGTCACTAAAGTGTCTACACTTCATCTACAGCTGTTTGTGAGGCAGACGAGTCCAAGTGTGTGTATCAAACTTAAAATGCCATGTGCAGCCAGTACCTATACAGCAGAACCTTGAATTAAATTGCATGTATGTATTTATCCATTCATGTATTCAACAGCTGTGTGTGTGTGTGTTTGGTTGTGTGTGTGTGGGTGGGGGTGCAAGTGCACTCTGGCACATGTGACAAGTTGTAGGACTCAGCCTTTTCCTTCCACCACACGAGGTTCAGAAATCAAGCTCAGGCCATCATCATGAGAGACAGCCACCATCACTTTACCCTCTAAGCCATCTCACCAACCCCCACCTTGTTTTCTGAAACAGTTTCTCAATGGCCTGGAACTTGCCAAATAGGCTAGGCTGAATGGCCAGAATACCCCATGAGGTCCTCCTGTCTCCACATACCCAACAGTACGACTACAAGTGTGTGCTGCCACAGAGAAACGCAGATCTTCATGTTAGCATAGCTAGCACTTCACTGGCTTACCTAGCTCTTCATCCCTCAACAGCCTCTTCAGAAGCACCTAGTCTAGGCAAGCCCAAAGTTAGATTTAAAAAAATGCAAATTAAACAAAGTATACTAATGGCATATATTGTATCCCGGGCACTCTTATAATTTTAAATCTATTAGCTTTTTCCATACTTGCTCAGTTCCTGTGAGGGAAGGACTCTTATCATCTCTGTTTTACAAAAGAGAAAACATAGACACATATAAACAGAAGGAACTTGCCTAGGGCCATGTTGCTAAGACTCAGGCCCAGCCCCACTCAGAGTCTCATCTTGTGTCACATGCTGCCCCTCTGCAGTGGAATAACAACTAATGAGAAGGCAGTATGTCCTTGTGAAAAATCTTACACTAAAAATAAATCCTATTCCTATTTCACAACTAAGAAAACTGAGACCAGAGAGGTTGCTCAGCTGTCTAAAGTCGCACAGTGTGTAAACGGCAGGGTCCGAATTTGAGACTAGGCTCAGCTTCTGTACTCACCGTCTCTCTGCACATTCTATAAAGTGAACGCGATCTGAGAAACCATACAGGGATTGGAGCCAAATCGGTCCAACCAATTTAAAAACGCCCCAGGGATCTCTGCCCTAGATTTCTAGCAGATGAAGGTAGGGGCAGGCAGAGAGTGCAGAGCCAGATGTGAAGCCACACCATCAATAGCTGAGGCTGCACCTGGCCTCTGCATGCTCTCCCCCTTTGGACAGCAAGGTAGCGGATGATACCCCTTGCACCCTCTGCCCTTCTCACCCTCGGCAGAATTCACCGCGGGGGTGGGTCACAGGTGTCTGAGGATAAATCTAGCAGGCTCACTCCCCACCTCAACCCTTCACACAAACTAAAAACGTGCGGCTTGGGAACTTCACTCTCACTCCTTTTCTGAGGACTTAGACGAAATGTAACTGCAAATTCTGAAAGGTACAAATTTTTCCCTGATTCTGATTTTTAAAACGACGGCCTCTGTGAGTCTTTTGTAACCGCCCGGTTGTTTTAATAGCCCAGTTCTTACACCACACAGACGTGTTCCTTACAAACTCCTGACACCCATTGGCTGACAAACACATGATGAGCTCAGGAGAGCACCCAGGTCCTTGCTCTGGTACCACAAATTCACCAACTCATCCCGGTTCCTTCTGAGTCACTTCCTGTGTCCCTGGCTCCCAGGTTCCCTCCTCACAAATTCTTGCTTCTCTCCAACAAGTGCCTTTGTGTGGCACTAAGTCCAGCCCTCCAGATCGTCTGACCCCAAATTTGTGGCCCAGACATCACACATTCATTTCCTCCTATGTCTAGGGCGACCTCGGTCATGCCCGCTTAGGAAGCCCTTCTTCCGCAGACTACACTCACGGCTCAGTGTAATCTCCCTGGTCAGCTGTGCGTCCCTCCCTTGCAGTGCCCCACTGGTAAGCTGGCTCATCGCTATTATCAACACATGGAATTCATCAACTTGTTTTGAGATGCATATATAGAGGGAAGATATATATTATATCTTTATCATTATTAGGTAGCACCACAAGTCATAGGCATTTATACTTATATAGTTAGTATGCACTTTTATTAATTTAAAAATTAATATTAGCAGTCAATACCACAAACAAAACAAAAAAAAATCTCTACGTTTAAAGAGCCATGAGATAATATCCATCTCTGCACTCACCACTGTGAGTTTTTACACAGGTTCTTGGGACAAAAATGTTGAGACCTAAAACTCACTCCTAGGGTGGGACTCTTCTTCAGTAGGAGAGTTCTTTTAAAACACTTTACAAGTGGCTGAAGAGATGGCTCAGTGGTGAAGAGCCCTGGCTGCTCTACAAAGGACTAGAGGTTAGTTCTCAGCACTCAAAACAGGCATCTCACAACCACCTCTACCTCCAGTTCCAGGAGACCCAATGCCCTCTTCTGGCCTCTGTAGGCACCAGCACTCATACACATAAATAAAAACTAGTAAATCATTAAAACAAACAGCCTTTAATCCCAGCACTTGAGAGGCAGAGGCAGGAGGATTTCTGAGTTCAAGGCCAGCCTGGTCTACAGAGTGAGTTCCAGGACAGCCCGGGCTACACAGAGAAACCATGTCTTGAAAACAAACAAACAAACAAACAAACAAACAAAAGATAGAAAACAAACAGCCAGGTAGTGGTGGTGGTGGTACATGCCTTTAATCTTAGCCTTTGGGAGGCAGAGGCACGTGAATCTCTATGAGTTCAAGGCCAGTCTGGTCTACAGAGTGAGTTCCAGGACAGCCAGGGCTACATAGTGAGACCCTGCCTCAAAACAACATAAATAAATAAATAAATAAATAAAATAATAATCACCAAACCCCAAAAACAACAACAAAACACTTGACAAAATAAGGGAACTCAAGTGCATATCACAGTTTTCCTTTGATATGAGCCACCATTGTAAGAAAAGAAGAAAGCCAAGCAACTATCAGGGCAGCTCTCATCCTTCTCTATTTGTCTAATTTGCAAAATCTTTGGCACAATTTTTTCTCTTTCTTTGGGGAAAAATACCAAGGTTAGTCATATAATTGCACAAATATAATGCAAGTGTCAACTCATTGTCTATGGTGACAAGCCAAGACATTACAAATCCAAGTGCTGACACTGCAGGTTAAGCAAGGGTTCCATCTACTGAGGTAAGCCTGTGTCTTCAGCCAGAGCCATGCCCTTGAAGAGGGAGATAAGTTGCTTTGGCCAATAGATTTGTAAATAATAATAATAACAACTAGTAGAAGTGGTGGTGGTAGTGGTGGTAGACTACTGCTACTATTGAGACTTGTGAAATTGCTCAGCTGTAAAGAGCACTGGGCCTTCCAAAAGACTTGGGTTCAATTCCCAGCACCATAGGACAGCTCACAACTATCTGTAGCTCCAGTTCTGATGAATCTGTCACCTCTTCTGGTCCCCATAGGTACTGCATGCAGGTGGTACTGAGACAAACACATGTAAAACATTGACATATGTGAAATGACAAAATAATAATAAACTTTAAAAAATATTAATATCACTAATTATCAAGGAGCTCAGAATGCCAATTGCAGACAAATGTAGTAAGTGTTGGGGCTGGAGAGAGGGCTCAGCTGGTAAGTGCTTGTAGCAAAAGGATGAGGATCTGAATTGCAAATCAAGCACCAACATAAAAAGCCCAGTTCGGGGAGGAGGAGATGGGAGGGTCCCTGTGGCTTGCTGGGCAGCCAGTCTAGCCAATCAGTGAGCTCCAGGGTCAGCAAGAGACCTTTTCTCAAAAACATAATAATTATGACAAGGATGACCTAGAAACCTGGAAACCCACATGATAGAAGAAAAGAAACAACGTTCACGAACTGTCCTCAGACCGCCACAAAATCTTTCTTGGCACATGGACACACACACACCACACACAACACACTCCAAGTAAATGAAATTTAAAAAAAAAAATTTTAAAAAGTAAAATAGCTGGGCGGTGGTGGCACACGCCTTTAATCCTAGCACTTGGGAAGCAGAGGCAGGCGGATTTCTGAGTTCGAGGCCACCTGGCCTACAGAGTGAGTTCCAGGACAGCCAGGGCTACACAGAGAAACCCTGTCTCAAAAAAGAAACAAAACAAAAAAAAAAAAAAAAAGTAAAATAAAAGACAGGATTGAGGAAGACACCTGACATGGACTTCTGGACTACACAATACACACACACATGTGCACACACAGCCACACCACATAATTCATCATCTGTGATATTTTTATATATTCTATCTTGGTGGTTTTTTTTAAACATGATTAACATTTATTTGTAAATTTTCTGAACAGGCTAGCTGGGTGGTGTGGCTGCTCTGGATGTTCTGGGTTCTGAGTTTGTCAGTCTTTCCCTAGGGCTTTCTAGATCAGAAATCCTCATGGAGCCTTGGAAGAGCCGCCTTGAAGGGGCAGGGTTTGTTGTACACAGAGGCAGGAAGGCTGCACGCAGCCTGGAGCCTGTAAGTCTATCAGCACACAGCAGGATAAAAACCTGAGAGAGCAGAACTCTGTAGGAAGGACAGGAAGCTTTGACTGTGAGGTAGACAGGACCAGCAGTGTTCAGCCTCTGAGCCCAAAGAGAATGAACGAGAGGCTTCCCAGCCACCTTCCTCTTAGCTTATAAAAGGATGACAGAGAGAGGAGAGAGAGAGAGAGAGAGAGAGAGAGAGAGAGAGAGAGCGCTCTGGTTTGTCAAGCTGAGCTGTAAGCAGCCTCACCTCCCAAAGAGGGCCAATCAAGTTTAGCCAGCTTGACTGTCTTGTAGGCTGTGAACCCTGGTCCCTTCCCTGGAGGAGATATGGAGAAAGCTCTTGCAGCGTCCCTGTCGGACCTTCATTGAGCTTCTTGGTCGCCCTCTGGCTCTTCAGCATCACATAGGTGATGAACAGTCCCACAAACAGGAGCAAGGATGAGGACAGCCTTGCCTCGGGGCGGAAGAAGTACTTGTGGGTGACGAGCTGGCGGCCAATGAATGGCGAAAGAATTACCCAAACGGTGTAGTAAGTAAAGATGATTGAGGCCAAGTCCCACCGCTTGGTCTGTCCCGGTGGCAGCGCACTAATGGAGGGTCAGGGCCGCTGGTTTATACTCCCAAGCCTCTCATTATTCAACAACACGAGGGCTGACTAGAAGTGGCTCTCCGGTTTAGAAAGCTGTGCTGTGCTTCATGTCCACACCTGTCCACAAGCAGTGTGTTGAGCAATCCGGTTTCAGAGAGCCCAATTCCATCTCCAAAGGAGACTCCGACTCAGGGCCCGACCCCTGTACCCTAAAATCACAGAGGTATCACACTCCAGGCTCGTCATCTTCCCTATCTCGGTGGTTTTAATGTTGGTTATGTCCTATTAAACTGATAAGCTGACCTGTAATCCAGTAGTTCTCAACCTGTGGGTTGCGACCCTGACCCTTTCACAGGTATCACCCAAGACCACCAGAAAACACAAATAATTATATTAGGATTCACAACTGTAGCAAAATTACTATTACGAAGTAGAAATGAAACAAACTTATAATGGGGGTTCACACAAGATGAGGAACTGTATTAAAGGGTCACAGCATTAGGAAGGTTGAGAACACTGTATTAATCGACTCTAATTTGTAGTTTGAAAACCACTACACAATTGTGATTGTTATCTGTAGGTCCAATGGTCAGTCATATCCTGTTTTGTTTTTTTGGGGGTGTGTGTGGCATGAACAAGCCTTCAGTTGAGCAGGAGCACCATCTGTGAAGCCCAAGAGGTTAGGGGGCTTTGTCCTGTAGGGGGCTCTGGTTATTTACCATTAAATGCTTTACAATGACAATGAGATGCTACACATGGCCATAATTTTCAACTTTAACTATAGGGTGCTCACAGAGGTTAACAGGCACAAAACCTGGAGCCGGTCCACCAGAGCCTTTCTTGTCAGTATCTCAATCAAAGCTTTGCTCATCTGTACATTAATAGCAAAGTGTTTTATTTTAAACTGTGAACAATAGCATCCTGCTGATCCACATAGCACATATCAAAAATGAGCTCTTATTGGTAAAATTTAAGATATTTGGGGTCTGTGGCTGTAACATACTGGTAGATGTCTTTATTACTACATGCAAGGACCTGGAATTGATCAGCAGCAGCAAAAGACAGTAGTAGCCTCTTATTGTCTTTTGTACCTTTCTACTTTCTTAAAGAAAGTGTGTGTGTGTGGTGTGTGTGTGTGTGTGTGTGTGTGTGCAGGTGCATGGTGGGGTACAAACATGAAATCTCAGGTTGTTGTTCCTCAGTTGCTGTACCATTTTTTTATTTTATTTTATTTTATTTTATTTTATTTTATTTTATTTTATTTTATTTTTGAGACAGTCTCTGGCTGACCAGCAATGACTCTCCTGTCTCCACACCCCTAGTGCTGGGAATTATAAACATGTATCCCCAGGCCCTGCTGGTTTTCTTCCTACCATGCCTTCTGAGGCTTGATCTGGGTTCCTCTAAGCTTTACTTCACCTAACCCAAGCACATTACTGACTGAGCTATCTCTCCATCCCCAAAGAATCAATGTGAGAACTGGCTCAAATATCTCTTGCTCACAGGATGAGAGTTTTAGGATCCAAAGAAACTGCTAGCCTTCTGCAGGGGAAGCTGGATTGTTGAAAGCCTTTGTGGGCAGCCACCAGCGTAGGCCATCGACCAGGAAGATCCTTGTTATCTGATGTCGACTGTCAGGGTGACAGATTTCTGTCTCTGCAGTCTTGGCTTTTGCCTCCAGTGACCAGAAGCTCATGCGAGGTGCTCATCAGAGCATCCAAAGGCCAGACAGGGGCTGTGACTTCATCAAGCTTCCCAAATAGACAGTGTGAGTGGCTTTGTGCTAGTGATTGTGTCTTCAGCAAATGCTTGTGTGGCAGAATCTGCCCTGAGACTGGCTTTCATTTTACGTTGTAGCAAGGTTACGCTGGTGCAATAGACTGTCACTTACCTCAAACTCCTTAGGGTGGCTAGTGTTAGCTAAGATAGAGAGGGAGAGAGAGAGAGACAGACAGAGAGAGAGAGAGAGAGAGGAGAGAGAGAGAGAGAGAGAGAGACAGACAGACAGACCTGCAGACAGACAGATGCAGAGAACCTAAGATCGGTGATTTGAAAATTAGTGACAGCTCATAGGCCCCCTCACCACTCTTGGAGTTATATGCAGAGCAGGGATGCTGGACAATCAGATTACTTAGGGACAACTGTGCAGTAACACAACCCACAGATCTGAGAGGTGGGTATAAGATGTCCCCCTACTCCCAGAGTTGGACTGATAAGGAAAACTCAGCAAAAAGGATCTTCCAAGAAAGGTCATTTCACATTGGATTGTGAAGGAACTGGAATGCTCTTAAGTTGTCAGGCACCCGTGCCACTTCCAAACTCATAGGTCGAGTTTGAAACCCTAGTGTATGCAACAAGAAGCATTTTCTGAGCATTTTGTTCTATTTAAACTTGGTGTTTTCCTAAGAAATTAACATTTTTGGAATAACATTGTGGAAATATGGAAGAGATCTATCCGAACCTAATTCTCTCTTCTCTCTCTCTCTCTCTCTCTCTCTCTCTCTCTCTCTCTCCTTTTATCTCCCATCTCCCTCCTTTCCTTCCTTTTTTCTTTGTTGTTGTTGTTGGTGGTGGTTTGATTTGTTTTTTTTCGTTTGCTTGTTTTTTTGTTTTTGTTTTGTTCAAGAAAAGGCTTCTCTGTGTAGCCCTGGCTGTTCTGGAACTTACTCTGTAGACCAGGCTGGCCTCAAACTCACAGAGATCCACCTGCCTCTGCCTCCTGAGAACTAGAATAAAAGTCATGAACCAGCATACACCACTGAGCCTAAACTTTTTCCTGTCTCACTGCTGGACTTCCAACCTGCCAGTGTGTAGGAAGCGGTTCTCCCCACCGTCAGAATGGCGGTTGGCATATAGCTAGCTTGAGTGGGCACTGTGGCTGTGGAGAAAAGGTTCGAGCTTCCAGGTGTGGCTACTCGATTAGCCCACCTCGCATCACAGGAGCAGCCAATTAACAGTGACGGCGTGGCAGCTGCTGATGGAATTAAGGCAAGGTATATAAGGGGCTGCTGGGAAGGAGCTGGGGGCTGGAGGAAGAAGGAGGAAGGAGCAAGAGCGCTGTAACAAGGAACCTGAATAAAGCTGCTTGAAGAAGAACACGGTTGTCGCTTGCCTTTTATTCCGCGGGACGGAGCAGAGGGCAAGCTACACCAGTGAGCCAAACAACGGCAAAAACCAGAACAGAATAACTAACCACTGATCATTGGTATATTGTCTGGGTGAAAGCTAGTTGTGGTTTGAATAAGAAAAAAAACCCAGAGGCTGGGGCATTTCAACATTTGCTCCCCCCCCACCCCCGGATGGCGCTGTTTGTGGAAGTTTAGGAGGTATAGCCTTGAAGTATGTCACTGGGAGCAGGCTTTGAGAGCCTAGAGCCCGGCTCCACTCCAGTTTGTTCTCCCTGCCTCATGCCTGCGGCTGAGGATGTGCCCTCTTAGCTGCCTGCTCTGACTGTCACATCATGCATTCCCACCATGATGAAACCGTATCCCTCTGGAATGAATTGAAACCCTTTCTTCTATAAATTGCCTTGGTCTTGATGTTTTATTATACTGACAGAAAGGTACCAATACTCTAGTGCAATGGCTCTCAACCAATGAGTGGAAATATGGAAGAAATCTATCTGAACCTAATTTTCTCTCTCTCCTTCCCTCCCTCTTTCCTTCCCTCCCTCCCTCCTTCCCTCCCTTCTACCCTCTTCCCTCCCTCCCTTCCTTTTTCTTTTGGGGGACTGCATATCAGATATTCTTCATATCAGATATTTTATTATGTTTTATAACAGTAGTAAAATTACAGGTATGAAGTAGCAACAAAATAATATGATTATAGAGGTCTCTGAGGCATGAGGAACTGTGTTAAAGGGTGGCAGAATTAGGAAGGTTGAGGGCCACTGCTCTGGTGGATGAGAAAGTCTGAGAAAGATGCATGTGAGGAGGGATATTGTTCCCTGACCCAGATACATAGACAAGGTCTGATGCCTCTGAGCTCCAGGCAGAGGCAGGAAAAAGCGTAAGGACATCTCCGGCAGGCTGTCGGTACGGGGCGATTAAGTGTAGCCTAAAGGGAATGAAGAATCTTCGTTATTATGTGGAGTGAACATTGAGAAGATTTGAGAGACAGCAGAGCTACCTAAGACCAGAGGTGGGGACAGACACAGGCAACACCTGGAGAGTACATACTTGGCACAGACATCATCATTGTCATCTAGCGCCCTTGTGACAGTTGTAGGGTGCGTCTACTGAGGGATTTTAAGCCTATCAGCTGTGGAAAACAGAGAGGGAGATCCATGCTTGGGGGCTCATTCGGTTTGAGGCAAGAGCACAAGCTTTTGGAACTTCTCTTCATTGTGCCTCTTTCCTATATCTGCAAATAAGACGCCAAGAAAACGGGCTAAGCTGGGGAGTCTTGTTGGAATTGTAGTGATTCTCATTCTCTAGAAAGTGGAGATCAAGATGAGATCTTGTGTGTAGCTTGTTTCTATGGGATACGCCACAGGAAAGGAGGGCAGGAGGAGGAGGAATATAAGAGTAGATGACGAAGCCAGCCATTGCTTCGTTCCTCAGGTTGGCACCCAAAACCTTTGCAAGACCTCAATCATCGATCCCTCATCTGAGCTGGGCTCTCCCTTGGTTGATACCTGATGAAAGCTGAATTTAATCTCCAGGAGAAGACTGACCCCAGAGAGCTTTCTTCTGACCACCACACATGCACCCTGGCATGTTGTGTGTACATGTGCACACACTGACACATTTAAAAAACTTTTCCTCATCCGCCATAGCTTTTACCCCTCTTTAGTAAAGAGATGCCCCATTGGAATTTAAATCCCCTGACCTTCCAGGTGGCACTCGCCTGAGTGAGTCTCCACACCTCACAGCAATGCAATAGAGAAATCCTAAGGGAAAAAAACGTGCAACGGGCTAAGCAGAGCACTGTCAGAATACATATGCTCAACTTGTCAGCAGAGCAGCATCTGCAGTAGCATGTGCTCTGAGGACGTGGGAGGAAGTGAAGCAGCACACACCCATGTCTGGCATGGTATAGCTCTTGCACTAGCCAGGTCAACTTCTGCCCTGCATATAATCTCTTTCGTTAAAGGGCTTTCGATGTGGTCAAAGATCAACCAACTGGGACTCTACAAATGACTTAATACAGAAAGCCTTGTGGTAAACACTAAAGGTCCTATTCCTACAACTGGCAGAAGGCATTGCATGTAAACAAGCTGCCTCCGGGTACCTTCTTGTTCTTATCAAGAGACAGTACCACATAGAGCAGTGCTTCTTGACCTTTCTAAGGCTGTGGCCCTTTAATATACCTCATGTCGTGGTGACCCCAACCATAAAATTATCTTCATTGCTACTTCATAACTGTAATTTTGCTACTGTTACAAGTTGGTATGTAAATATCTGATATGCAGGATTATCAGATAGATGGCTCCTATGAAAGGGTCATTCAACCCTCAAAGGGGTTGTGACCCACAGGTTGGAAAACAGTGATACATAGAATTAATTCTAGTCTGTTACTGGCAGGCTGGGTTCAGTGACAGAGAACATACTCTGCTTCATCCGTGGAGAATGTCGATCCTTGTACCATGACATAGGAACAGTAGACAGAGGCTAGCTGACAAATACAGACAAGCGATCCATCGATCCATCAACGGAGTCTGTTACAGCTTGGATGAACGGTTGTCCTCTATACACTCTCGTATTTGAACACTTGGTCCCTGGCTGATAGCACTATTTTGAGAGGTTATGGAACCTTTAGAAGGTAGAGCCTAGCCCTAGGAGGAAAGGAATCGATAGGGGATGAGCCTTGAGTTTTCTAGCCCAGACTCACTTTCTATTCCGTTCCACTTCCTGATCTCAGATTGAATAGTCAGTCTCACACTCCTGCTGCCCCAACCGAAAGCAGCTCCTATGTTCCTGCCTTCCCTGCCACTATGGACTATGCTCTCCAACTGTGAGCCCAAACAATCTTCATTCCTTCAGCTGCTTCTTGTCAGGTGTTTGGTCATGGCAACAGGAAAGGTTACTAATCCGGGGCCCTCCTCCAAATGGCTGTTCTCCAAGAATCATTACCCTACAACACAAAGAGCCACTACTGACTTGCTTTCAGAGGTTCATGCTTAAGCCTCTTACCTACACATTTTTGTCTTTGATCTTCTGAATTAGCTCTTGGGGAGTCAGGGAGTGTCTGATTAACCAACCGAACCGTTTGCCACTCCCCAGGACTCTGTGTATCTCTACTTCAGCCCATTTCACCCTCCATATAACTTAACCCGACTACAATTGTTCATAGCTTAGTCAGTTTTCCTTGTGTGTCACACCATCCTTTAAAGTCACTAACTTTTTATGGTGACTCCCAAGCACTGTTTTCATTCTCTGATCTCACGAGTTTGAAAGCCTGATGTGTCCAGACCATGATGGCAGCACCTGTTGTGTAATTGTCTGTGTCCTGTGGTCAGTCAGGACAGTGCACTTCAAATGAAGGTTGTTTCTCTGTTGTGGAAAACATACCTTCTCACCAGAAACCTCCTGGTGGTTACCGCAACTGTTCAGTTGTAGAGTTTGCTAGAAAAGTCTATACATCCTCTTTAGCCTGGACATTCACTAATATCCTGAGACGGCTTGCTTCATATCCAGCCCAGGTTTTCTGCAAAGTTCTTTTTTGTCTTGCATTCTACTCTTAAGTGATATTATTCCTAGGTGTCACTCTACAAATCCACACATGTCATCAGCAATGCAGCTTTCTCATAGTAGAATGAGAGACTCTTTTAGCAGGGAATGTCCTGATTGAGACCCTAACGAGTTCCTGGGAAAAAGTCATTGATGTAGCACATCTCTTCGTGTGTGTGGAGTTTTGTCTCTCTGCCTCTGAAGTGCATATGTCTTATTAGAATAGCCAAAGGACTTACCACTTTCCACTCTCCACACCCAGTTTGTCTGACTGATATTACTAGTGCAGAGTTGTAGCATGTGCTACACAAAATGTTACCATGAACAATTTTCTGCAGATGACTATTTAAGCAGCAACAACAACAACAAAAAAAAATAGGGATTCTCTGTTCAGGGATGCAAGTTCCTATAGTTTCCCTTCCCATACTAATGTGAACATATTTTGTACCTCCTAAGTAATGGATATCAGGGAATACATTTACCAAACTAAAGCCACACACACCTTGTCCCACAGACTATTTTGACCTCCTCATTGAAAGTCTCACACTTTACTACAACAGAGGCAATTACAGGCCATCATCTGATCTGATCCTATAGCTACCATAAGATCCATAAAAGGAAGTCACACGGGATATAAAGGAGACCTTCATTCCTGTACCCTTTAAGCTCTTAATGATGGCACTAGCTTTAACTCTCGTCATGTGACACTGGTTTTAATTATTATCTCAGAGAAGGATGTACAAGTAGGTTCCCACACCATCAGAGCCTTGTGCTTGGCCCTTTCTTCCATGGTGGCACAAGATGAAGCATGCCTCCAGAGTGTTTGGCCCAGGGAATGAGAGGAGGGAGTGCTTGTCCATCACTTCTCAGCTGCTCCCTATCAGGGTTTTGTTCCCAAGGCTTTAATCCCTCAGCCCTTTCAGAGTTTTCCTACAGGAGGCACAATATCACTATATATGGATAAGAATATGGCACCACCACACTGATGTACAGTGAAAATATACCTGTACAAAGTTAACCTTCACCTCTGTGATAAAAAGAACCATGAGGCTATCTATACGAGGTGCCCTATGTTGGAGTATATTGGCTATCATACTGCTTATTAATTTATTACCTCTCCACACTATCTGATCCATTAATGATTAATTATTATTAACTGTTAAGAGTCTTCTTTTAAGCAGTGCCTTACTTTGTGGACCACCAAGTAAACACTAAGCTTTCCACCAGCTCACAGTCCTTTGTGGGATAATGGGGCCGCAGCAAGGGGGGGGGGCTGCCACGAGGTGGGTGACCCGCATACAGAAGAAAATCTGGAGTTCCAGGAGGCTGGAAGCCTTGAAGACTGCAGACCCGGCATGCCCCAATGACAGGAGGAAGTCCTTGGTTCCAAAAGGGTTTATTGTCATGGCGGATGGTAGATGGATCTGGTTGTACACCCCCAAACTCAGGGCAGACCTGAGTTAAGTAGGGAGGAGAGAAAGGGGAGATTCTGGGGAGGAATGCTTAATTGGCTCCTCCCTCTGACCTTCATTAGTACATAAATCTCTAGGGCCTGAGGCCTGTAGTCACACCCTCTACCTGTGCACTTTGGGAGGGGCTGTAATGGCCTACATGACTGAACAATGTAGGTCTATGGAGATTGGACTGCTTGTTAGGACTCTGAGTTCTGGGGACGTGGCCAAACTCCTGCCGTTTCTCCCTTGGAGTCTTGGGGTTCTAGGCCCATGCCCAGCCAAGAACCAGGATACCCATACGCAGTCCCACAGTCCTTAGGATTCTCATATATCTCTACAAGTAAAGAAAAAGAGGATGGGAACTTCCCTGGTAGAGCTTCAACTATCCTGGAATGGGAACTGAGTGACATTCCTAGGGAGATATGAACAAATGTCTAGTCTGTTCACCCCAAATTGAGTACCAACAACAAGCCAAAGAAATTACTCCAGCCATCTAGCTTAAGGAACCCATTGGGGTTACTAACAGGAGAGTTGATGACTCAAAGGTAGCTATACAACTGAAAAGTCACCCCAGCACAGGCCACAACTCACAAAAATTCAACCCCTGGAGCTCCCTGAACAACTTGCAGGCCAGATAATGTCCTCTCTCATACAATTACACCTAGAGGGTGGAACCTTATGTAGCTTGTAAGTTTCAGAAACTTCCTGAAACTCCCAAATGTAAAAGGAAAGAAGGGGAATGCGGGGTTGGTATGATCCTCTCTTCAGATGCCAGGAAATGCTTTCATTAC